>CAXKWD010000009.1:119791255-120991255 GCA_964059195.1 Ectobius pallidus | reverse complement strand
TTTTTGACAGAGCACAACATAAGCCTACCTAGGCCTATGAAGTTTGGCTCAAAACATTACTTACGAACTTCATTTCTCTCCATGCATTAAACGTTTAGGGGCGGATTTTTCAGTTAATACAATGCCAATCTAGGAGCTGTGCAGGCTGTAGACCGGACATTCAAACTAGTATACCAGTTCCTTATCGTAGCGAAGGATTTTTCAGTAATTAGTTCGTTATTTGCCTTTCCTATAACTTGAAGAGAGGTATACATTTATTTTAAATAGACCATGATTTAATATTTTCTTCAAATGGTTCTGCTATGTTCAACTGTTTTCATACTTGATGTTTTTTTTTTCAACTGTTGCCAACCAAACGAGCCTGAATTCCGCTTTAGAAAAAATTACCAAGGTTTTTGATTAGGCCTGCTATTCTAAGCACAAGCGAAATTATTTTCCCTTTAAAATTTACGATCCAATATAACATAAAACGTCGTACGACGTTCGACCGATGTAAGAACAGGCTCACACGAATAACTAAACTCCAAAGCGCTCGTTTTGTTAACTTCATGCTATATAACGGTCTTACATCGTATATAACTGTGAAAGGACCTCATATTATTATTCGCACGTTGAGTTATGTATCATATGCCCGGATGCCTGTATAACAAAGAAATGTCCCTTATTTGAAAGTGTTGATGAACACTTATTCAATCTTTACGATTACATACTGATGTTGTGTCCGCCTCCGTGAGGTGCCTTCCGCTCCGGTGGCCCGGGTTCGATTCCCGGCCGGGTCGGGGATTTTTCAGTAGTGAAAAATCCCTTTCCTGGGTTCAAGACTGGGTATGTGTGTGTCCGTGTAGGTGTGTGTTGGTAGGGGACTGGCGCACCCCGGTAACAAGTACGCTGAGAATACCCCTTACGGGATCACCAGGGGTCGCTCGCGAACCTGAGGAATAACTTTTAACTGATGTTGTACTGAATAAGTAACATGGAGTACAAGTAAATCGCGACGAAATACACTTTAAAATGTCTGGAGAAAGGGGTAAGAGAAAATTGTTATCAGAGGAGATATTTCATACTATCAAATTTAATTTCGATATGAATTTTCGTTACCTATCGTTCGTTACAGATTTACACATCACCGTTCTTCTCAAAACTTTCTTTTTCTTTTCCTTCTTTTTCCTCGACTTAGGAGAGGGCTTACACAACACTTCCCCTGCTTCGTGAAATTAGAAAACGTTATTTCTTGTGATTGTTGACAAGATGTGAAGGTAGCAAAGGAGTTAAGGATCTCCAAAAACCTCGGGATGTTCTGTTTCTTTGATGCATTGTACGTACCGGTACTGCTTATTGTGGAATATTTCTTGACGTTTCACTTTTTAGTGTATTCTTTGATATTATGCAAATAGAGCGATATACAAATTTTCATAAATTGAGTAGATAAAAACTGAACTGGAAAGTATTAAAATTCGAGGTAAACTTGCGATAACACGCATTTCCTCGTTATTCTCATTGAGTTAACCTTATTACTCAGAAGATAGCCTCTTATAACGTCAAAGGCTTATGCTATTACTAGGGTTTGGATGTTTGTGACATGTCATATTTTTATCCTGACTTCATATTTTTATCCTGACTTTTATTCTCGCTGCAAACATAAATTAAACATGAACCGAATATTTGTTATCCTAATCGGACCGTTTTTATTTTGCATATAAAGTCATATATTGGTAATTTTCATGGTCTTGGTCATATATCGGTCTTATTTGTAATATTTCAGTTATAAATTCATTTAAAAAAGCACAACTATGCAGTATGTGCATTAAATTGTTGACTTAAATTTTTCCCGAAAAAGAGTCACGAATATTTTGTTTTTACTGTATGCCTAATTGAAATGCGAAGGGACAATAACAAGTAATAGCACAATTACCTCATCCTCCTTGGTACTAAGAACTTCCAATAGACATGTTTTACACGATTTTCAATTCACATTTGCAGTGGTATCTGGAAACATTAACAGATCAGAAATTATTTACAGGTAAAACTGTAAATCACCTGTAAAATTGTTAAAAGTTGATCGAATTAATATGTAATAATAATTAAGTGTCATTAATCGTTTTAAATTATAACATTTATTTTTAGAAAATACGTTCTTTTATGAGGTCATATTTAGGCATTTTTAAGGACATATTTGCAGTCATATTTTCCACTTCTTTAGGTCATAAACATCCGAACCCTAGTTATTACAGAATGGTTCAGAATTTATGTGGGAACAAGGGATATTTTATGACGTTTATATCAGTAGCCTCTGTGTTATCTTTACGGAAACTTACCCACCTTGCTTGATTTATCTTGTGTAGGCTGTATCAAGTTTGCTTTAAAGTACATACTTAACATAACGTTATACACATTTATTACAGCATTAGCCATTCACTATGAAAACATGGGTTATAATAAATCAACAGACAGTATAATAATAAAAATAATACTTTGGCTATAATTTAATATTTACATAAGACTATACGATTTGTAGTTCAGTACATAATTAATTCAGTTCTTTTTTCCCACTGTTATTTTCTGAATATATAATTGTTGCAAAAACTGTGAGAAGTCTATATTCAAATGTTCTTCTATAATCTATGGCATATGGCAATTCTTTCAATAAAGCGTTTTTGGGAGCATTTTTAAAATTCTTATTGTCTACATCTTTCATCCTTTTGGGGGTTTATTGAAAAATTGAATTCTAGATGTGCTACACTGTTCAGGTTTTTGCTAAGTCGGTGGTGATTTAAGTGGAAACATTTCAGAACTCGTTGTATTATAGGGATGATGATCTTATAAAATATGAAATTTATTAAGACGTATTCATCATACAGCTTTATGTGTATACTGGTATTGTAGTGTGCAACTTTCAATCTTGCATTTAAAAAATGTATTTTGGTATTTTTACCCTTTCGCACAGGTTAATTTATTTAGAAGCTAATTAGCCAGTATTTATTATTAACGCGCCGTTGTGCCATAGTGTTTGGGTTATTTTCTTGTTGCTTCTGCGTTAACACTGCCTGTGATGATGAAAATTGAACAGGCGCGTTGCGTATAATCTCCGGAAATTTGAGGTTTCTTTACATCCTAGCAGGAAATGATGTAGCGATGCTGCTATTTATGTGAAGCACACGTATACAGGTTCTAATTGTTGTCTCGACTTCACATCAATATTCATTGCAGAGGCTCAGGCATTTAAATTCTGCTTCCTAATGCATTAACAACTGATAATTTTGATGAATCGGTACTGTATAATGTTTTTGGCGCCTCGTAATCTCGGAATGAATTATTAGCACCGTATTAATTATATTTCATTGTACTGCCTGCTGTCTGGCGCATACTTAATTTTGCTGTGTTTACTGACGTCAGTATAGGACGGTATTAGGGAGGGCACACAGGTTTCAGTATTAAAAATATATAATATAGATATATTTTCAATAATCATGTTTTCACTATATAACAGGCATGTAAAACTCATCTTCTACTATTGACTGTCGTCACATAGCTTATCAGGCGATTCGCCTTCCTTTTCTAAGAATTTTTTTTTCTCCAAGAGGCCAAAATCGTCTTAACACTTTATGACTAGAAAGCCAGCAAACTTCTTAATGGCAAGCACTCAAAAGCTCCACTTAAACAAATATAGGATTGCCGTATTTTTCATACAGGTAAATCCATTCTAAGTTGGATGGGTCAGAACCAGGGAACATGGGAACAGAAAGCCAGTGCCTTACCTGCGGCTCCATCTAAGCTGACCACTTGAACAGTGGTTGACATGCTGTGAGTAAGAAATTACTGCTTGGAGACTACAGAATCAAAGGAATTAATGCAGACAGTGAATGCAAGATGCCAGCACGAGACAAATGCAAAAACTGCTAATTTCCAAATAAAACAAATAGTCCTACAGGGTCATTCCATGTCAAGTGAACCAATTTTTTGTCAATTTTGAACATGACCATCTCCGATTTTAGTCATACTTGGTTGTCATGAAGTACCACCTGAGATATGTTAAAGTGCAAAATATCAGATTTTTATGTGTTGTAGTTTTCCAGTTATACCCTTCTGAAATATGGAAAAAAACCAAATTTTCTGCATAAGTGCAATCACAAAATGACGCATAAATCAAGCTGGAATTGACATAGATGAGTGGGAAAAGTATCAAAATGTAGCTTATATTATGAGCTTTAATTTGATACGTCACACGAGTACTTTCGAAAAAAAATATTTTCAAGGTTACCCAAAAAAAATTTGAAAACTGAATTTTTCAAAAACCTATATTTTGAAAATTTTGAAACAATTCTCATAGAAACATACATATTTCAGCATCATGTCCTACAAGTTTTGATAAGGGATCGCAATGGGATCATATTTTTTTACATTTATAACAAATACTATGCACGCTGGGTAAGAATATATGGCACCGTAATCTTGCACTTAATTCTAAAATTTCATTACAATCAAAAAGAAAAACTTACAGAAAACATGTTACCTTCCCTTCTTCAATGACAAAAACGTGAATTTATTGTCTACAGTAATTTTCTAGAGCCATGGTTGCCGCATCCATCTCTTCCTTCGAGAGGTAATAACTACGGCCAGTGGGACATGTAGGTTGCACAAGGGTGAGGATCTGAGAGAGAGGCACAGTCAGTTTATTTGGACAGTCACTTTTGAAAGTAAATGATGGAGAAGGACCTGCAGGGTGCAGAAACATCAGTTCCACTATCTGTGCTGTCTCATTTTTGTCCACAACTACACCAAGCCACCAATGATTGTTGTTCTCACATGTAACATATCCTTTTACTTCTGCTAGCTTCAGCCTCTGTTGCACACGTGGTCCTAACACTGAAAAAGTGGATGACTGTTCACTTCTTGAAAATACCTTTGTCAACAACACTTTATCTGACAATGGGATGAAACTGTGGAACTTCTGTGTGCCTGGTATTGCTTTTGTAGACAGAAATCTGTCTGCAAGTATTTTTTCCTCTTTGTTGTATTGTGCTTCATTGAAGAAGAAGAACTGCATGGAGTCGATGTTTTCCTCACTCCATGTAAACAGCTGTGCTGGTGTCATGATTTGATGCTCGTATGGCCGCTGTAGGCTTGCCTTTCCTGCAAGTCTTTTCACAGTACCACCCAGACCGTCACATACTCCTTTCCCATGGGCTGTTGCATAGAAATGCCACTCTGCCTCAATTCCAAAATCATGAACATGGTGGCATAAGTTTGAAAAGTTTTTTCTGTTTTTAAATTGCGCAGCTGCACCATCTGAGAAGTAGTAAATTTTTTTCAAATCTCTAATTACTTCCAACTTCAAATGAGAGATAAGCCTTTTCTGGAATAAATGAACAGCAGTGGTGTCATGCTGTAGACATTCAGAGATACATACAATACTTTTGTAGTGTATATTATGATCATTGTAGTAGACTGCTATAGGAAAAATAGTTGCTTGATCATTGTTCCAATGAAAAGACTGGGCTTCATCCTGTAGTACAAACGAATAATTTTCTGCAAAGTCCATACATACCACAGCTTCATTTACTCCAATATTCTGCTTCAAGTGATTATAATATTCTGCCTGTCTTCTTGCAATAAAAGAATGTCTCTTCAAAATCAACAACTGTTCACACAAAGTTTCTATAAACTCATCTGCAGTTTTGATGAAGGTTACTAAATTACATCTGTCAACAGAAACCCACTGCTTGTATGTAATGTTGTCCACCAGTTCATTATCTAGCAGCAACTGTAACTCATCTTTCAAATTATCTACACCTGGACATGAAGGACATTCATTAAGGTGGCATGCTGTGCCTGGCTCTTCACACATTAACTTCGCTAAACAGGAATTATAATTACTTATATCTGTGCCATCATTCAGTGTAATTTGTTTGGATTTCAACACTTGTAGCATTAATTTAACATTCTGATGCACTGTACAAACGCATACTGTGTGGGTACCACTTCCTCCAGCCAAGACGCAATGTTTAGGTCGTAAATCAGCAAATTTCGAAAATCCAATCTTATCAGTAGGATTTTTGTTTTTGAACAGCTCGTACACTTCCTTCAAGTTGCCCATCACTAGCCTCTTCTGTACATGAATTCTACTACTGTCACCCGTTTTCACAGAAACAAAATCTTTTTTTCCAGGCATAAGACGACTGACATCATCACTGTTGTAGAACCCTATTACCTTCTCAATCACAGATTCATTTAAAACCTTTCCTGGTTTAGGATTTGGTGTTGCCAGAATACCCTTCGCTTTCACCAATGCTTTAGCTTTTCTTGCCATTCTGTTGGTAACCTGAAATTCATTTTGTATTTCACTGCATGACCAGCTTTTAGGTAGTACTGTTAAAATTTGCAATTTTTCACTAACACTTATATTTTCTTCTTGAAACTTTTCTTTTAGCTGACAAATGACTTCACATGATTCTGATTTATGGTCAACAGTTTTCTCTGTATTTGTACTTGCTGCTGTTAGTACCTTTTCTGTCAAACATTTTTTTATTTTACTGTATTTTTTATCACAGTATGATTTCATTTGCAACTTCCTCTTAGCAACAGGTGACTCCTCTAGAGAGCTTAGAGACTTATTAAGGTACTCTAAGGTAACATCTAAAGCTACAAATGATTCATCAACATTAGTAGGCCTAGTGGTATTGGCTACTGGTACTAAACAGTCATCTGTTGTATCTGTAACCTGTTTCTGCTTTGATAGTTCTTTCCTACAACTGTCACAAATTTTCATACCTACCACAATGGTGTCAAACATGTCACACATCCAGTCAGTAACAGGCCTCACACTTCTTTTCACACCCTGATGTCTGTCTTTCTTGAAAGGGTTGCAGCAGAAAATCTTTGCTGTTTCACTTACTTTTTCAGCCATACTGGGGAAATACACAATGCCTATTTTAATCACTGAACCCACTACTTTACATGCAGCAATACAGTCTTTGTACAGCCTTTGAAGAAAGGAAGCACACTGCATGAGAGTCAAGGCACAACTGAAGCCAGGTCCAACAGGTTACAACTTGCATTCCCTGGCTGACTCACATGCTTGCAGACTGTGTTTACTCATACCCATTTGACCACTTGCACAAGTTGGTATATGCATGTTGGTAAACAACTCCCTGGACAAAGGAATGGATTTTAGAATTAAGTGCAATATTCCTGTGTCATATATTCTTACCCAGCGTGCATAGTATTTGTTATAAATGTAAAAAAATATGATCCCATTGCGATCCCTTATCAAAACTTGTAGGACATGATGCTGAAATATGTATGTTTCTATGAGAATTGTTTCAAAATTTTCAAAATATAGGTTTTTGAAAAATTCAGTTTTCAAATTTTTTTTGGGTAACCTTGAAAATATTTTTTTTCGAAAGTAGTCGTGTGACGTATCAAATTAAAGCTCATAATATAAGCTACATTTTGATACTTTTCCCACTCATCTATGTCAATTCCAGCTTGATTTATGCGTCATTTTGTGATTGCACTTATGCAGAAAATTTGGTTTTTTTCCATATTTCAGAAGGGTATAACTGGAAAACTACAACACATAAAAATCTGATATTTTGTACTTCAACATATCTCAGGTGGTACTTCATGACAACCAAGTATGACTAAAATCGGAGGTGGTCACGTTTTTCCATTGGTTCACTTGACATGGAATGACCCTACAGAGGAAGTAGTTGCTATGTCCATGGTAGGCGAGGTTTCTAACATGCCAGGTCCGTGATTTTCTTACTTTCACTAAACAGATTCGTGTTGCAGATATTTTAATGATAGAAGGTCATTTTGTTTTTATGTCATTTAGGAATAATTTTAAAAATGTTCATTAAAAATTATTAATGTTCAGGGAAATTGCCTTTAAAATAAATCGATACTCAAAGAAACACCAACTTAGTTGTGATGATAATTACCAGTAGGCCTATTAGTAACAGTTGCAAAAGTTTAAAATAGTGTAAGATAATTATACGTCAGTTTCAGAGGATTTTTTAATTACCTTGGTCGTAGGATTAAAATGTATTATTGGGATAAATACGTCCCTTATTCGTCAAAGCCGTTAACTTTTCATAAAACCGCATAATCAGAGTGTCAATAGAGCTATTAAGCTGTTTACTTAATGTGCTTGCGTGAGAAAAAATCTGGCATTCCTTGAGGGCTCAGTATAGGAAACAAGGCTGCTTAACACAAGTTGTTAAGGTTTTTTTTCTTACAGTAGTGAATGTGTTGACATCCATATGGCCTTCCCTTCCGTTCCACTCCTAATGTAACACAGCGTGTACTCATGAACATATGGTGTTAATTTCCAACTTGGAATGGCGCGGTGACTTTAGAAGCAATATTCTATATGCAGTGCAAAATGTGGAATTACTGTACTTACTGCTTAGCAATATAATGGTCAATGGTCAGTATTAGATTTGAATTTGGGAAAAACTTTCACGTACCCATTCTACCCTCATTATCGTTCACCCTTACGTTTGTTTCATTTGCGGCCTCCCCCCCCCCCCAAAAAAAAAACCGATTCCTGTAATCGGCTGTTACTTGAACTGACATACGAACAAAGTACGAAATAGGAGTCATGATGTACTATCTCACTCTCTTTGGATTTCAGCGGGTCACCTCCAGTTATCCCGTAGGGACCTGTAGATGTAGGTTTCAACATAAAAGCTTTTCATGTACATTTTTTCCAAGATCCAATTTTTTTATTTTTTAAGAACCTTATAGGCTAGTTATAGAAGGGCAATTAAATTGCGGAGGATGAAATGGGCTGGACATGTTGCGCGCATGGGGAAGGAAAGACATGTGTCAAAAGTATTGACTGGGAGACCCGAAGGGAAAAGACCACTTGGAAGACCTAGACGTAGGTGGGAGGAAAATATTAGGATAGATTTAAAGGAAGTAGGAATTGCGAGGGATGATTGGATAGAGTTAGCACAAAATAGGGTTGAATGGCGGGCTCAGGCAAGCGCGACAATGAATCTTCGGGTTCCATAAAGTAGATAACTTTCCTTTAGCTTGCTGAGGAATTGTCTATTACCATTGAGAAAGTAAGTATAGGCCTAGTTTTTTTTTAACTTTCTCCTTAAGTGGAACCATTGTCTGCTTAACAACTGCGGAATCTAATTTCTGCATTTCAGCAATTTTTAGACGTAGAATAACATTTTATATTCAACACCATTGGAGCTGCAAGAATTAAGTTATTATACTGCGAACATTAATTGTTCCATTGTTCGAAATTTCGCTGATGTAGCTTAATGCAAGCCCCTGATTGAAAGATTAAGGAATTGCTTTACTGAAAGCAGATCTTTGGACATCGATGCTGCTAAGCGTGTTACAAGAGAAGGCCCCTTAAGGCTTCAACAGGTGCTTAGGGTAGGAATACCGGATCGATGTCTACACCCTGGCGATCTTAGGCGCTCTGTAAGACGCTTCTTTGTAACTTCTTCCCATCTGACTCCTTCTGTGACAGCTAAATATTGAGCTAAATACAGTTCTAACTTACCTTACTTACGAAATAGTCATCTTATTGGCAGATGCTTCATGTAGTTTTGTGCAGAATTTGTGAAATTATCGTAAATTAGTTGTAATAAAATTTCACAAGTTATTCAATGTATTATTTTGATTTTACGTAGATACGGCAGAATTGTCTACAGCCAAACTCATTTTATGAAGATCCGGCTCTGCTTATGTCAAATAAACTGTGGTGTCTTTTTTTCCCTTTTCTCTAAATCTGACGCTTTTAATTTTATCATAGATTGCACGATATATATTAAGGGTTATTCGATTCATGCTATTTTTTAATTTTAATTTTGTGTTAAAATATTTTACCCTAGGAAAAATATTTATTTTACTTTTAACAGTTGGGTTTATTATACATCACTTCCCCGAAAATCCATGTGAAAATATACATTTTAAATATAACACTTGGAATTATATTGCATTAGCTAAGGTATTAGTAATACAAGTAAGTGTACCATTAGTAATTTCTTAAAAGAAAATCGCACTAAAATATTAAACAAAAATATGGCAAATTAGTATATAGCAAACGTTATTTCTGGTTCATCTGAGGGGCTGTGTGGAACCTCCATTTACTATTTATCGTTGTCTTATCATCATCACTATCATTGCTCATTAGAATAATGTAAAATAGTTTCCTTCTCCCACATATTCGACCACTAGAAGAACAGTGCAATTATCTAACTTCTTATTTTCTGAATTATGTTCTTATGCCTTACATATTAGACTTATCTTGACACGTGTAGTGTATGGTCTAAAGCCTGGAGAAATCCACAGTCTCTGACATTGCGGACAAGTAGTTCCTTTCTCTCTTGCTATTCTTACAATCGTTGTGGTTTTATTTCGTCAATATTCAAAACAGGGTAGCAACCAGTACATCCCATTAATTAAAGAAAGTTATAGCCTAATTACAATAGGCCAGTGGTTGAATCGGTAAAATGATTTGCTACAGGCTGAAATTAGCAGGTTTGACCCCGCCAACGTTAGGAGATTTTCTCTTGTCCATCCAGAATAGGTTGGACTCAGCCTTACATCCAAATGAATAGGTTCGTGGGGAAGTTTACTTTCAGGCAAACTCCATGGGGGGGGGGGGAGGTGAGCAGACTGTATGTAAGATTATATGTGTATACGTAAATATGTATAGCCTACATCCCGTCCCTCCGCTGGGAGCATAGAGCCTCCGCGTACCAACGACTAATTTAGTTACACTTATTTTCCCAGTGAGTGCGGAGGGACAAGTGGTAAGCCCAACGCTTCAGTGACCTCTCGAAAGGCATGCTAAGGTATTTTGACATGAAAGGGCTTAAAAGAGTTCTTTATTTTTACATAAGTCTACGACACAGGGCCCTCCGCCTTAAAGTCCCTCTCGGAGGGCTCCTGCCCAGTTTCTTTACGTCCTGAAAAATCAATTGACCGCGGCCAGGTTTGAACCCGCGACCTTTCCACCATATACCGAAAGACAAATTCCTCCTGAAACTTGAACTGCTGTAGGTTGACAACATGATTATGACCGAAGAAGGGGATATATTTGCTTTTTTAGGTAGATTACGAAGAAAAATCTACCTATTGCAATCGATACCATGTCATGACTTTCGAAAAATTCTTTCATATCTTTACGTTCCATGCCTCCCTAAGTACGAAACCACCGCCTGTTAAAAAAAAAATTGTGATATATACTACACGATAGCGGCCGTAATTTTGAAGATATTTGAACCAAATTTTATTATGTTATTTCTAGGCCCAATAGTTCGGACAAGTTCGTTAATGAGCAAAATTGCCCAAGGGGGTGGTCGGGGGAGGGGGTTGCCTAAAGGGAGTTTTTGTTAAGATTAGGCGTACGACAAATGATTTCGCGGGGAATATAACTGGAGAGATCTTTAGCAGCTCTTGTATGAGCTGTTTGTAAATCGATGTGTAGGGTCTAGTGAACCAAAAGCCAAAAGGGTGATTTTAGAGTTGTTTCAGATTCGATTAAGGTAAATTCAATATTTAGACACATATTGTAACAAACCGAATTTATGTTGTGTACTTTCATGACTATTGGTAATACGTCTGTTTCAAATTGATGGGAAGATAAATGTCTGCATTGTAATTGACAGTTGAACTGGAAAATTTGTTTGCATTGTACTACATAAATTCAGTGCAGAGATTAACGTGACGTAAATTCTAATGTAATTTGCGCTGTTAATGAAGGTGGTGCATAAATTTCCGTTACACAGATTTAGAGCAAGTGCTTTAAAGATGCATGATTTTAATGATGTTCCCCAGAGCTTGTGATTTAATTATAACATGAAGGGAAGATGGAAAGGCTTTTGGGTAACAAGAAAATGAGCCCATGCATAGAGGAAGAGGTATAGGTAACATATAGCTAAAATTGTTTCTCTACTTCAGTGGTTCCCAAACTATGGGTCGCGACCCACTGGTGGGTCGCAGGAGCAATTTCGGTGGGTCGCGAAAAGGGCGAGAAAAATTAAACGTGTTTTCAATATAAGGAAATAGTGTATAATTTTATTTTATTTGTAAATAAAAAAAAACAACAGTTTCACGAATCTCATTAAGTTTTTTTAAAAATAAAATGTACTAGTTGGACAATGTTCTTTATTGAAATAACCTTTACCATTTTTATTTCAACTGTGTTTTCTCAGCAGGGCATTTTAACACAATAAAACTATTGAAAGGCATATGAAAAACATGTGCTGCATTTTATATAGCCTTTACTGGTTATCGTTATGTAGTAGTGGGTCGCGAAACAATTTTCTAGGTGAAGGTTAGTCCCAGGACAAAGAAGTTTGGGAACCGCTGCTCTACGTGATAAATTTACAAGAACGTTGTAGAAGTTAGATCTTTATAATCTTCGCAGAGGAACCTGGTTAATACAGTACAATGAAAGAATCATGACTCTAACTAGTTAATATCTGCTTGAGTTGTTTCTATTTCTGTAAGATAATATTTATGAATTTTCCTGTAGAATTTGTATATATTTAATTTGCTGCCAGGCAACAAAATCTTGCACACATACCTAAATGCAAGCCTTCCGCAACAAACTTCCGATAGACATTTCATAAGCCCTTTTATGATTTAAACGAATTTTTTATGTGCGGTACAGTAAGTTTCTGAACGTTATATTGCTTTATATGTATTTCAACCTATTAGCCTATCTTATAATGGGCTTTTTCTATGACATTATTATGTTCTGCAGAGCTGCAAATAATAATAATAGTGATGATGGTAATGATGGTGATGATGATACATAGAAGTACAAGCTTTGTATTGAGGAACATATTATGAAGACACCTCTAAATATAAAGTAAATATTATCTTTGCGATTCAGTTGAAAATGTTTAATTAAAGCCGTAATAAATTAGATCTAGCATGCCAGATGATTTAGCGAAGAGAAGCTATGGCGTTTTTGTGGGGGTTGTTGGTGGAAATTCAGTGTTCGCTTTTAAAAAAATCATGTCTTATATTGCTAGTACAGGCTTGAAAATTATTCTACCTACTAAACACTGTTCAATACTTCGAATAAAAATAGTGCAACAAATATTGTCATATACTTAATAAATACAGTTATAGGCTCTGTGCACCTACTATTATCAGCAGTAAGAAACCTGAAATATTCTTTTATCACTATTCTAGAAAACTGATCTGGTGTGGAAGCGGTTAAATTTTCAATATTGCCTCTTCTAGAAGGCGACAAACCATAGTGTTAATTTATCCAAGATTTTCCAATTTGCTGCATTAAAGAGTTTTTCTTTCGAAAGGCCAGTTATTTGCCATTATCAATAGGCTAGCATATTAAGGAATGTTTTAAGAACGTCTTAACGTGTACAGAACAGTTCCTGACAGGCATCAGTAACGAATTTTGAAAATAATTGCAATGGTGTGTTTTAAAGTCAGGCGGTAGCCAACCATGTATTTTTAATAGGAAAGGAAACGTGCAGCTTAACTGTAGAGCTTACTTTTAACGTAGATAGGATTATAATTTAAGTACTGGTTGAGGTAGAAGATGGGTTTGATGGATTAAGGTAATGTTGTTTTAGATTGAAATAAACTCTTGGTACGTGATTGTGCGGCGTTCTGAAATCCTTTTACTCAAATGCAATTTTCATTGAGCCCACACAAGCAAGTAACAGGTGGCACAGAAGCACGACTGGGATTAAGTTTCGCAGACACAGTTGCAAACAGGGATCGCACAAATATCCTCTCGAGTGTATTCAACATGAGAAAAATTATGAAGTGATTTTATTCTCGTCAGTGTAATAAACTTTTGTCAAGCAAGGACAAAATTCCTTGCTATACTAACTTACTTACTCATTGGCAATAGGCAGTTCCTAAGCAAGCTAAAGAGATCATCCTATTAGGCTATCTATTTTTTGGAACCCGGAGGTCGTTACAGTGCTTATACAGTGAGTCCCACGCAAGAGTTGGTCAATGACGCGGGTTTCTGCGTCGCGGCTGGCACAGCTCCAACTCCCGAGCGATCGGGTGAAATATCTACGCAAATAGTGCCGCGGTTGGTGTAATGATTCAGGTTCTCACATTTACAGTTAAAATTACAACGAAAATAACCACGTACCTCATCACAAGAGATGTTGGAAATGTTCTCCTCTTGCATAAGCAAAACACTGACACCTTTTTAAGGGAATTTTCTTTCACGCGCGTAAGTTCAGCTTCCGAGATAGAGTTAATTTCTCTTGTGATATTGTCTTTAAGTTCTTCTTGTGTATGGGAAATTGACCTATAGGCCCTACACTTTATTTTTTAAGTTTCCGCATAAATAATATTTACATACTGTTAGAAGAACTTGATGACAATATCACATAGGCCTATCACAAGAGAAAGTAACTCTGTCTCGGAAGCTGAACTTACGGGCGTGAAAGAAAATTTCCTAAAAAGGTGCCAGTATTGTCTGGATGCAAGAGTAGAACATTTCCATCGTCTCTTGTGATGAAGTACGTGGTTATTTTCATTGTAATTTTAACTGTAAATGTGATAACCTGAATCATTACAACGATCACCCGATCGCTCGGGAGTTGGAGCTGTGCCAGCCGCGACGCAGAAACCCGCGTCATTGGCCAACTCTTGCGTGGGACTCACCGTATAAGCCCGCCATTCAACCCTATTTCTGTGCGGTTCTTCGCTTAATTTCTACCACAAGAGTGTTTTTAATGCGATATTCTTGGAGTGAACTAATTGTGGTGTTATTTCTGCAGTATTATCACAAAGATACTGAGCGTTTGTTTACTTTGCCGTCTGATAATAAAAAATGATAAATGAAGAATTTTTCAGCTTATCAACTAAATATAAGTGCTCATAATAAAACTTGGCCTCGATCTAGTTAGATAAGTACATACCTTTATAAATGTATTAATTTATTCGTACATAACTGTATAGTTTCCATAACCTTTCAGGCTTTATTTCATGAATACTCTGTATGTGTAATGTGATAATTCCTAGTTTGGTAGTAGTCAGCGTTTATTGTAGGTCAGCCGTTCTGCTTGGTTTTGGTCCAAACTTACCCACATTTCTCAGAAACACATCTAATTGAAAATATTATTATGACAATCGTTGGAAATAGAATACAGTTTACAGTTATAAAAAATGCCCGCTTGATAAAGAGATCAGCAGGATGGTACTGAATCGCAGCAGTTAGGCCTAAGTATGAAAGAAAAGCGGATATTAGGTGCCGTTTGTAGTTTCTTTTACTAGCCTGATTAAATTTAGAGAAGAGAAAATGCTAACATTATAAAAGTTTATTTGAAGTAAAAGGCTGCATTATCATTACTTGTACGTCGTGAATAGGCTATTACTTTAACTTAGTGATCTCTCTCTAGTTTCACTCCTATTTATATTCCATAAAAGGTAACGGAAGGGATGAGATATTAATTAAATTTATTTCCACTCATAACATAATTACTTCATGTGCACTTCATTTGAGAATCTATAGAAGCAAAAGATGCTGTTGAGGGATAAAAAGGAAAAAGAATACCGCTGTGGGAGTAGGCCTAACCTCTTTAGTAATCCAATTTTTCTGCTTAACAGCACGTGAAAATTTTAAAAGGAGGGTTAGGGATGTTCATTTTATGAGCTTGAACAATGACGCCTTTCTTGTACTGGTTAAGTGTACAGAATGGAAGCACATTAGTATAGACTAACTGTGCAAATTTTAACAGGTTGTTCCTTTGGTAGAAACAAAACATTCAAGTGAATACTTTTCTTATAAACAATAATTATCTCTAAACTTCAACCATGCTTTACTTGTCATGTATTATCCGTAATAGAATACACGTGATAGGATAGATTTTCACGTGTACCACATAATTCACAAGTTTTAACGTCAAAGTACCTGTTCTTTCACGTAGTGGACTTGTTTTTGGACAGGTCCTTCGGATCGGCGATCTGGCAGTGCGCTGTTACAATTCTGCGGAGATTAATTTACTATTTGCCCACAGCAGGCCTGTACAGACATACATTTCGAAAAGCATTTGTCGTGTTTTTAACTCGATTTCATTTTTTTTCACATTACCAGTGGCGTAACGGAGAAAGTATGGGGTCCCTGCAAAGTTTAATTCGAGCCCCCTAACAAAACGAAACATTGAAATTCATTGAAATTTACAATCACAACCTTGTACACTCTCAACGTTTTTAAGTGCAAGTGTGCAAGAATTTCAAAGGGCTGAGGATGGAATAGCCTATTCCGAAATGCATCCCCAGAAATAGATAGGCCTAGGCTTACCACAGAAGGAGGATCATCATTTTCTTTTAATCTACAAGAATATTTTATAGTACCGGTACTTAACGTCATACCTTATTTTAGTTTTATTGTATTGAATTGTATTTTAAGTACACTTTTTTAATTACTGGCTATGTACAATGTACAGCTTAATAATGGAATATAACATGGAATTTAAGGTGTTTTAACATTTTATTTTATTTAATACTTTGCAGAGGGTAAAAGGTAAATTTCAATACATTTTAATATTACTACCATCTACAGAAATTAAGTTCATTAATGATAAAACGAAACATGTCCACTGGGCCGTTCCGTCGATTTGTGGAGCCGATGTACCGTAGATGTGAATTCTATATCCAGCGTGAATAACCTAAGCCAGTTTTTACTGTGTAAAATTAGCGATATCCCAATAAATATTTAAAACAATACATGTTTAATGGGTGTTTAAACACCTCCCAGCTGAACTCCTGCAGGAGGCTTGCACCCTACAGCCCGAATCTCACTCAGTAATTTCCATCTTTTCCTACACCTAAAGAAATGACAGAGAATGACAGAGGGGAGGTGATGTTTGTCACACAGTGGTTCAAATCCCTGGCGGCAGACTTCTACGTCACAGGTATACAAAAGTTGGTTCCACGGTATGACAAATGTTTCAATTCCGGTGGCAAATATGTTGAATAATACCTGAATACTTGCTGGAAATTGGTTCTAAAAGGGCCAATGTCATTTTCTTGCAAAAATGAGATCTATGCCTTATTGAGCTCGGCTAGTCTTTATCTTTCGTATAATAAAAGTGCCAATGTCTATTGCTATTAATAGACATAATAGAGAAACCTTAGAGGCCAATGACGGAAGTTCTCAGCAAAAAAATTTACTTCTACAAAGGCAATTTCAGTTATGTCAAAAGCAAGTTTTATGACATTGGCCCTTTTAGAACAAAGCCACAGACAGTGCCTTGGTTCTAAAAGGGCCAATGTCAGTTTCTTGCAAAAATGAGATCCTATGCATTATTGAGCTTGGCTAGTCTTTATCTTTCGTATAATAAAAGTGCCAATGTCTATTGTCATTAATAGAAATAATAGAGAAACCTTAGAAGCCAATGTCGGAAGTTCTCAGCCTTCTACAAAGGCTTCAAAGTCAGTTATCTCAAAAGCAAGTTTTATGACATTGGCCCTTTTAGAACCAAGCCACATTATATGTCCACGAAATTATGCTTTTTTCTTCTGTAAACGGCCCAGGAAAACTTACTTTATGGACGCGCCTCTTATAATAATAATAGTAAAAATAATAATAACAATCAGCTTCATAATAGGCATCCTGCAGTGTAGGCCTACAGTATATTGTGTTAAACACCTTTCGCCGCTTGCAAGGATAACTTGACTGTAGCATTCGATGTGACAATGATCAGCCGACCGCTCCAGTCACACGCCACTGCGAAATCACTGTATTTTTTTCTATAGTCTGCTACATATACGGGAAAGTAAAGATCAAGAATGAAGTGAGGGGAAGAGCATTTCTAAGCTCATTTCCATTGACCATTGATTACACAGCGGAAGTCATATAAGTGTATTATTTCAGGAGTGCTGTAATGCAGCCATTAAGCAGATACGGTCGAGGAAATTCTTTTATCATGCAAGGCTCTCAGAAATACACGTATTGACGGACACGCATTTAGATAGGAGCTACAGATGACAAGAATACAGTACATTGGCTGAAACCTTGCATGTAGTTACGCAGCGCTTATCCAAGGTCTTGCGATTAATCCATTGTAAATGTTATCTTACGAAAACTTTCCTAGAGCCTTAAAATATTTTCACTGTGGCATGGCTGACAAATCCAGTTATGAGATACTTCCAAATTCAATAATAATTGCCTACTATTGTTCCACAGTGTTCACTTTAGTTGAGATTTGCAACGCTAGATGGTTCGATTGTAAATAAATATGAAGTTCAGTTATGTCTTTCTAAGTGTAAGAATAAATATCGTATATATTATATATATATATTGTTTATTTATTTATTTATCACTGAAATATACAGATCCGTGGTGTTATTTTTAAGCAAAATGCATTTTAAAATTTTAATATGTCGATGTCATTACTAACTTAGGCCTACTTACTTACTCAATGGCAATAGACAATTCCTCAGCAAGCTAAAGGAATATTATCTATTTTATGGAACCCGAAGGTTAATTGCCGCGCTTACCTGAGCCCGCCATTCAACCCTATTCTGTGCTAACTCCAATCATCCCTCGCCAATCCTACTTCCCTTAAATCTATCCTAATATTATCTTCCTACCTATGTCTAGGTCTTCCAGGTGGTCTTTCCCCTTCAGGTCTCCCGGTCAATACTTTTGATATATGTCTTTCCTCCCCCATGCGCGCAACATGTTCAGCCCATTTCATCCTCCGTGATTTAATTACCCTTACTATATCCGGTGAAGAGTACAGGTTATGATGCTCGTCGTTATGTAGTTAGTTTTCTCCATATAGATTTTATCAAATGCAAATAAGTTATCATGACAATATATTGTTTTAGTGTGTTCATATACGGCTTTGGAAGTTGCAATAAAGTTAGCTTTGACAAATAACACTATTCCTTTAAATATGCTCATCAAACTAGACCTTTGTTGTACCGTAAGCCCTGCTTAATGAATCGATCTGGAGCTTAACTCGAAAATCGATAAAAATAAAAAAAATAAAAACTTAATTTTCTGCATATCATAATTGCAATTATCACTGATTAAACAAAAGCATTCTGGCACTTGTTGTACATCAGTTTACCTGATTTTATTTAATGTGTTACGGTGCCAATGAGAGGTACTACCATCTAAAATGAGTGCCCAAAGTTTTTGAAAATGTGTCCACTCAAACTCAAATTATTGAAGCATTTATAAAACAGTGCGTTATGATCCCCCTCAACATGGTCTGTGCTAATTCCGCAAGTAGTTGGAAAGTACTAAAAATATATTAGACTTAGGCCTACATAGTTTTATTTAGAAGCATCTTGTTGTGTTATCTTCAAGATTTAGACTTCTTCAATAACTATCACACGGATCACTTACTTTAACATCAGTTACATCACTATAAATCTCTGTATTTAAGAAAAAGGGTTTCGTGTTGAAGAACCATATGCTACCTCGGAGCAGACAGAAACCATTATTCACGGAGGATTTAAGGATAATAGCTTATTGATCCTTAAGAGAGACTTTGTGGTAGACTGCATCTATTGTCAATTATGGGATATCGTTTGAATATGGTGGATCGTTTTCCTCACTCCATGATCCCTGAGAATAGGAGGTAAATTACTGTGGTGAAGGTGGCAATAGTGTCCTGAACTCGTTACTCTGTTACATGAGGCGGTGATGTATCCATTTATCACCGCGAGATCAATACTTGCTCAAGTGTACTTGAATGTCGAGACTAGCCATCAATCCACTCTAGCTATGTGCATGCCCGCATTTAATGGTTTTATATACTGATCTACTGGCTTATGTGCCTGCTCTTTGTAGTGGGGCTACTATTTGTTAATCTTTCATGTAATATAGAATAAAGTTGTCCAATCGTAGGACAAAATATGAATCGAGATAACACTGGAAAAATACGTTTTATGATGCCTAGAACCAGACGAAGTTTTAAAAATAATATCCGCCTTTGCAGGTATCCTATGATAAAAGACAGTATTTTATTAAAAATTTTGAATAGTGAACTTAGTCTGCTTCTTCGTGGAGCCCGTTTAATGTATGTTCCTAAAATAAGATGACTATTTTATATTATTTATTATTATATACTGTCTGGTCGTCCGTCTTCTTACGGTTGAAGAAAGTATTTTGCAATCACCGAAAAATTGCGTAAAAGCAAAGATATAAAATTAATAAAAGTAACGCTTTATGCTACAATATGTGGAATTTTATATAGGCCTATATAAGAATTGTCATTTATGAAAAACCTGCTATGCATTAAAATTTTGTTCATTGATTTCAAAGCTGCTGATATAATAATATTATATCTACCTGCTGATATAACTTGATGTATACTTGTAGTAATACAAATTCATCTCTGAAAGGATTAAATAAAGCAAGTGAAATAGAAGTAGCTAGTTCTACTAAATATGATACAACAATAGATAACTTTACCATCCCTGATGTTGATTTTTGGGTTGACCATTCGAATGAAGTAGACGGTGATTCGGGATCACTAGGTATTTAGAAAATGTAAGTTGCACTAAATTCTTGCTAAACATTCGAGAAATTAAGGGTATCACTAACTGTGGTATGAATACTTCCAAAAAGAAAACATAGGACATGCGAGAATTCAACCCGCTATAGCCTAATTCTTAATATTTTTCTTATTTATAGGGATCTACTACAAAAAGACATGGGGTTAAGGGGACAAAAATGACACAACAATATTTTTGCCAATTCTTGGCTAATCGAAGAATTGAACATATTTTAACTTAGGCCATTACTCTAAGGAAATCATTCTATAGGCCTATATAAGGAGCAGAGCAGTTTTTAATACATTACTTTGAAATTTTTAACAAAGCATCTAGATATATCGGAAAATAAAACTTATTAAATTAATTTTTAATTAAAAACATTTGTGCTTTTGTAATATGGTGTTTATGAGTTAAACTTATAAAAATTAAGTAAAATAATGTTTATAACTATTTTTTGTAAAATAAACAGTCAAATCTATTACAAAGTAAATAGTAATTCTTTTGGTTTGAAGTGTCTAGACTTGAAAGCTGCACTGAAAGCTGTCAGGAAATCCATTAAAAATCACATTTTTTTTTCAAAATATAATAATTTTACAGCTCTGAAAGTTGTAGCCTATGGTTTACTGTAGTAAATACTTCCAGAGTAAGGTAAAAAATGAAAAAAGTCACATGAAAAATTTAGGATTTCTAAGTTTCACAGGTAGTTCCCCTTGAGTAAAAATAAATCATCCGGACTTGGCGGGAGCAACTCTATTTTCTTTTCAATTTCTAAGAGTTACTTTAGTGATATTGATACTACACTTCCTCAGAAAAGCAGAATTTCATTGAAATCGCCCACACAGCCCACATTCATCAATACTTTCTTTTTTTCTGGCTGTCACATCTTTTTGACGTCAACCTTTATTCTCTCATCCTAATAGCAGAAAGATTCGGAAGAAGTAATTATGAAGAGGAAAATGGAAGTCGCACCTTTATAACGCACACCGAGTCTTTTGTCTATTTTAATACTCCATAATTCTTCACACACAAACCCTATACATTTCACAATTTCCTCACTTCCCCATTTCATTTTACGAAATGCGAACAAGCTAAATAAGCGTATAATCTCAAAATTACTATTATACCCAGTAGTTTCGTGAAAAGTTGGAATCAGCCGAAACTGCGTAGTGTCGTAACTCATTGTCGCCAGTACATCTAGCGCTTGCGCATTCAAGTAAAAAACAGTTGCGAAACTCAGTTACGAAACCTAATTTCGTCGTGTAAACTAGCCTTTAGATAGAAACACTTGAATTTCCGTATATGGCAGTGACTTTCTTTTTTTCCAGTTCTTTAACTGTCATAATTCGTATGTTCAGTAAATACACTCGATATATCTTGCACTAAAAACCGTAATCCCAAACGTATTGTGTTTTCGGAAATCCAAGTTAATGTAACATTAATTTGGTTTTCCTGTAATTGTCTACACTTTAGAAATAGGTATAACTTACGTCGTAGAGTAATAGGTTTAAGAATTGAGAAGGTTAAGATCTGTACCCAATGAGATCGTTTTTCTTTTTTACTTTGCTTTGCCTATTCCTTCTGATGGCCTATGGAGTGGGCTCAGCCTCCAATAAAAATGAGTCCCAGGAGCATCCCTGAAGGACGGTTGATGGTTTAAGGCTCCTTACGCTGTTTGCTTAAAATCCAGGATCCTCATTCCTAAGGGTTTTCTATGCATATCTATTCACAGTTCACGAGTAAAAGTATAATATTTTTTTCGGTAATACAATATAGAATACTGATTCGAAATTACAATAGATTTGTTTAAAATGAAAGTAATTTCTTCTTAAATGCATTTGGAACAATCTGTAGATCGATATGATTTTAATTATGTAGGACTGTCATTAGTGCAGCACCATGTGTTATTTCTTCATTAAATTCATCTCTACCCGTTAACGTTTTAAAAATTACTTTACATGGTTACCATTCCGTTTCATTTTGAAGTGCATAAACATGCTATTGTAAGCGTCGCTGACTACAGATCCGTCGGTCCGGGTTCGATCCCCGGTACCTCCTCGGATTTTTCTGAGGTAGGGAGGTCTGGTAGGGGAGCTATTGAGGAGCTACTTGATAGAGAAGTAGCGGCTCCGGTCATGAAAACTACCTTTAACGGTCGTGGGTATCAGCATGCTGACCAAATGCCCCCAATCCTGCCATCTGCTTGTGGTATGACGCAGCGGTCGGGTGGTAGGCCAAATCCTTCCAGGGATGTAGCGCCACGGAATAGTAAACATGCTATTTGACTGTTATTGTTACTTGTACACCTATAGTTTTGGTTTATAAATTTTATGTTAGATGTTGATCTGTAAATAAGGTATTTTCTCTTACGCCGGAATATTTTAGTTTTAATTTTTCCAAAACGGATGTAACTAGTTGTCCACTATAATCTCACTTGGGAAACGTTAAAAATTATTAAAAGTTAGCCACAGAATGTGGAAACTAGATTCAGACCTAGGCCTATATCATGGGTTTCTCTCTGTGCCGAATATCAGAGTTCAGTACTGTGTTTAAGTACTACAACGATCTTATCTGAGATAGGATAACGAATGGAAATTATCGTGTTAAGATATAGTTATGCAAGACTTTAAAAATAAGATAGCTGTATAACATCTGCATGTTTGTAAGTGGTTTGCGTGGAAATGTGCTGGGAATGCCTACGGAGTTCAGTGACATGATTTACTCTCTTCCATTGACAAATGGGAATTCACTTCCGTCGCCGTCTCCATGAAGATGGGGTCTTCGTGTTCATTTCCTGTACAAGAAACGTGCCAGTCACATAGCACAATGATGCCTTGTAAATGGAATAATGTGCCATATCATATCTCAAGTAAGAAGGATATTGATCTATGTAAGCTAAATGGAAGTACAGTTGCTTCCTCTCGTTTCATGATGCTATTTTAGGGTTCTTTACCCAGAACTTTCCTCGTGTGATCTTGCATCCTTTTTTGTGGTTATCCAACCACTTAAAGTTTTTCCCCACCCGTTACAGATTTGAAATTTTGGCTATTAGTAAGGCTTGTTTTCCTGCGTCTAGTTCATGAGTTATTTTCAAAATATTTTGTGCTTTTGAGTAGTTGTATTATGCAAGTATGAAATTGTTTATTTAAAGCCTTTAATTTGTACTTTCTATTAATCTTGAACTAATTCTCTTATTACCTGTTGTAGGATAATCGCTTAAAAAGTGGGGTAGGGTTCGAGACTTTCGAGAAACTGGTTTGCTACTGTGATGAATTCCATTTGCAATGGTAGCAGTGGAGGAATATCATGAAAAGGGTAGGGGTTTCAGGATTGAAACCTGTATGGAACCAGTTCGATGGGATATTTTTTAGGACAGGGGTGCTATTTAGTCCAATGAACACTAAGTCTTGAATCCCTTCCGTAGTAGAATGTGTATTTGTACTGTTCAAATAAATTTCATTAAACACCAGATTTCTTTCGTTATATATGGCATTTTGATAGCTAGTGTCTTCAGAATCGTCAGGTAAACTCTTGAGACCCAAATTGATAACGCATCCGTAAAAAGTCAGCATTTCATGTTTTATGTTCTACTAAGGTTTTGATTTTAAGAAGTGGGTAATCGTAGCTGAAAATTATCAAAGATACAATCGTTGTACTTGTTCTTGAAACTAATTTATCCTGCTCACTCTATACCTTAAGACACAATACTTTAGTCAGGGTTGGAAAAAACATGTTTTTTTTAAAAAAAAAGAACGTTTTTTTTTGTTTAAATGTTTTTTATGTGAACAACAATGTTGGTTGTTTTAAATGTGTTTTTTTAAAACGTTTTTTTATGTTTACAACAATGTTGTTTGTTTAAAAAAGTTTAAATTATTCATTTTGTTTAAAACAACCATTTTAATGTATAGGGACTATTATATATATAACGTTTTAAACAAACTTAAAAAAAAGCACAAGCACTTGTTTTAATCATGTTTTAAACACTTGTTTTAAACATTCCAACCCTGCTTGAGGTTGTATCTTGAAGCGTAATTTTGTCTGAGTTTCCTTGGTTCATTCCGCGATTCACACCGCCAGTTTATTAAATTCGCAGACCGAAGGATCATGGCAATCTTAAGCTGAAGGCTTATTAAAGTGTTATAAAATCTATTTCTATTTTTTTTCGTTTCAGATTTTTGAATTAATTTAAATTTTGTGTGCTTATTTTCTTTAGAAGCAAGTAACGTCACTATCATTATAATCAGTACATAGTCTTTTAGGGTTCGATCCCTGATGAGTTTTTCAATTGGCTTAATCCTTCTGGTGGCCCTGGGGTCGACTCAGCCTCTAACAGAAATGAGTACCAGGAGCAATTCTGGGGGTAAAGGCGGCCAGTGAGTAAGGCTGACAACCTTTCCACCTTCACGTTCCGATTGTCTAAAATCTGGGAGCCTTTACTTCCTGGAACCCTCTGGGCCTCCATGGCCTGAATAGGGAACACTTTAATTTTTAACGCAAAGGAAAAAAGAAAGAAAAAAATTGGCAAGACGTGATTTATGAAGTTCTAGATCCTTGTTTACAGTGCCTCGCCTTGCAATGAATTAATAACTCCTTTCTTAGGTATATGGTGGTTTCTTGGAAATTAAATCGAGAGAAACAGTAATAATCGTTTGTTTGAGTGCAGCGTTATCGAGTGCTTCCGAAGTTTCCAAATACTGTATCATTTATACTTTGGTCGTGCGCCATTGATTGTATCAGAAAGGTGTATGTAAGATGAACCTCTTGATTTTTAACACTATATCCCACACTTCAACGAGAATTCAGTTTATCCAATAAACTCTACTTTTTAATAAATTTTTCTCTTCCCTTATACCGTACCTTTTGATGTATTTTTATCTTCCCTTATATTTCAATAGGCTAAACATAATAACCAATTTTCCACTATTGGATGGAGTAAGAGGAAGTAGTTTATTATGTTTAATTAGTTAGACATCTGAGTTATACCCTTTTCGGAATGAATACAAACTGGGCATGCAGTAAATAACTTACTTCATTATTACTTGCATATTGGTTTAGGGCATTGATTGAAGTGACTTTGTTGAGTAATTGCCACTCACATCTCGGAAAACATGGAAAAGCCAATTTGCAAGAGCATAGGGGGCATAGTCATCTCTATCGTAGATGGATTCAATTGAATGGAAATTAGAGTATAGCCTATCACTTTATCCTGTATAATGATGTTCGTTTCATCTCATCTCCAGGGAGATAGCATCACATAGAAGAGGCTTTATAAACTCATTATTGCCCTAAGGGTGATGAAAATAATGACGGCAATATCATTACGGGATCCATTATACCTAGCAGCATTGTACGCTTAATTTTAACTAATAGGTTGTATAGGGAGGTATTCAGCAGATGGAAAACAAAACAATGTACAGACTGACACTATAATAATCCATCAGATTGAGGGAAACTACGAGGGAGAATCAAATGAAAACCGTAATTAATTTTTCCCACTATTTTACTGCAGGAAGAATGCTGGATATCTTACGCTTTTTCCTTCAAAATACGTTCCTATCAGTATGTAGAGTACAGAAATTAATTATATCGTAAGTTTTATGCAGTCCCAAAGCCACCTAACACTGATAATACGTATTGTTTCTCAACTGTTTGTTGACAGATGAATATGATGTGTATTTTATTTGATCAATTCAGTGCAATTTTCAGAAATTATATAATGTTTCAAGGGAAGGAGTGGTTGGTTTGGATTTTTATTCTTCGCGATATTTCCGGGGTTAAATTATCAATATTTTACAGCTAGTGCCCGTGCCTTCGCCCGCCATTATTAATTGACTCCAGGATTTTTAAGAAATGTATACTGGCAGCTTATTTAAAATGTTTGTGGTTCAGAGCTATGAAAATTGTAAGTAAAAATAAAATTGGATTATTTGTTCATTATGTTCATTTCACTTAGGCCTTATATAATAAAGAAACTGTTTTCCTAATTTTGTACTCGTGAAAGTTTAGACTGCGAGAGACGAACATCGCCGAGTATACCCGATGAACTCACGAAGCGGGTGAGCGAGTGAGCACGCTATTTAGGGCCGTTAAATTGTATAAGAGTAGATTTTTCTACCTTGTCCCCTCCTAGTTCGACGCCCTTAAGTCGTCGGATAGGAGGTGCTTCGATACCTCGTGAAAAAAATTATTTTGGTTGACGCTGTAGCCACTCGTGCACCGCCGATTGGACGTGTTCGTCAGACTTGAACTTCTGCCCTCCAAGGTGCTCCTTTAATGAATCAAAGATGTGGAAATCTGATGGTCCCAAATCTGACGATTATGACGGATGTCGTGGACAGTTTTCGTTGTTGGACGAGGAGCATGAGGACGGGCGTTATCATGTTGAAGGAAACCCCTGCACTCAGCAATCTCCTTCGTTTTGGCACTATAAAACTGTTTCATTAGGCCTAATTGTTGGGATTTTTATCTCATAGGAACAGTTTTGTATTAGTTATACTAAGAAGTCCAAAGATTACACAGTTTTCCACATGGAAAAGTCTTTGATTCTCTATATTTCCTGCCGTATCTTCCTCATTTATAGAAATTAGAGTATCATAAAATGAATGCTGAATGGGTGGTATATATTTAAGAAATTCATTAATTCACATAAGTTTCGTTTGGTGTATTGGTCTTCATAATTTTCTTACATTTATACAAGAAAATGTTATTTAAGAGAATAAATTAGCGACTTATAGGCCTAAATTGACTGTACAATTAACCGATGCACAATTGGAGTAAACTACAACTTGAGATGATTCACTCCCAAACGATATAGGTGAATCGGTATAATTTTCACTGTCGCTGGGTTAAGACCACTGTTGCGCTGAATCCTTCAATAAAGATTTGTGTTTAGAAATTGAAACACAATCTATTTTTTTAATAATTAAAAACGGAAAACAAGGAAAGACGGCTGGAATTCTTGCCTGAATACACTTGTCCATCCATATGACTGTTGTAGTTGGTGGTGATATTATAGCAACGATTTTACGACAAAAAAATTAAGTGAACTATCTTATTGCGTAAAAAAAAAAAAAAAAAAAGGACGGAGCTTACGCTCTACCAAATCTTTCATAGTCTGTTATACCCTGGTTTACAGTACTGCTTAGCAGGAACGTTTGGAGGTTTGCCGATATAGCCTGGCGTAAGTTTTATTTTATGTACAGCCTTTGTGCTCGAACATGCAGAGTTCTAATGGCTGAAACGGTTACGAAATGCTGATGAGGTTGGGTTAACTGTTACTGGGATTATGTGTACGCACTGAGAATTCATTCTAAAAGCATACTTTAGTCTGTTTAGATTAAAAATAATCTTTCTCCTGTACATGTACAAGTTTCTATTGTCGAAATATGTAGCCTATTTGTGGAGAGTTATTTCCTTGGTCCAGAAGTTCTTGAAATTGGATGATATTGGTTAAAACTGTTTAGTTCACTGTAGAATTGCATAAAATCCTTCATCATGGCGCTCTCCAAAATGATGCGCCTTGGGCAAGACCTAACTTCCACCTATTTAAAACCTGGGACGTATTTCGTAGAACTTGCTAATAATATTAGGTAATAATATTAGAACTCATAATATTATTTATTAGTTAACAAAATTTTGTTTCAGAGAAATTAACTAATATTAATAGTTCATTAGTCAGCTGATTGATTTGGAGGTTATGTCTGGATTGTTGTTTGTGTTCTTTCCCTTTTTAGTCTTTTTGTCAATACTATTTCATAGCAGCACGGCCTACATGTATCTTCATAAATATCTTCATAAATAATAACTAGCTCTAAGAAATTTTATGAATAAACCTGCCAGGCACTTATTCAAGATAGCAGTAGCTTAAAGTACTAAAATCTAATCTCAAATCCTAAAAACTTGTTATGACGAAAATTCCTTTGATAACTTGTGTAAGGTTTTTCTAATTTCATAATTACGCGTAAATCAGAGTGATTCATCTTCCATAATTTTAAGAGTTCATGAAATCTGAATTATATGGGTTTGAGAATGAATTGTTGGTCCGAAAACACAGAAAAATGCCTAATATTGTCAGTAAATTTTATTAGTTCTGCAGTCTATGTAACAGTTTACTAATAATATTAACAATATATACTAATAATTTAGAGCCATGAACTCATAACTAATATTATTAGAATATTCTTATGAAATAGAAGACTAATAATAACAACCAATATTATTATATATTTACTAATAACATCAGTGAAAAGTTATATGAAACAGGGCCCTGGTCTGTATACCACGTATAGGCCTGTTGTAATTACTCGCACTTTTAAAATTAAAATTTATGTTTGTGGTCTTATTAAACACAACTGATTCCCTAAGACAGTTTATAACAGTCCCTCAAAATTGAAAGCTTTTCTTTTGAATGGCTAAGCCTACTCATTTCTGACTCATTTTATTCTACGCTATCATGGAAGAGAAATGAGTAAACTGTCTTCCACGTGACACTTGTTTTTAAAGGCAAACGGAACTTAGAGAACAAGAATAAGGAAACTTGTAAACGTGCCTTTTTGTGATTCACTTAAGTTGTCACAGCAGTTGTGATTATAAAATCCCAGCAGTTGACAATAATTGTTAGTCCAACTGCAACGAACTTGAAACTCTTTATGCAACTCTAATTAATTACAAAACCAAAGAAAAGTTTTTTAACTGCGGAAATGAGAACCCCTAATAATACCGTTTTCATTTAACTTTTCCGTAAAACAAATTATTATTCTATTCAGCTAATTTCGGTATAGCAGCTATTAGAACGGAAACTTTTGTTATAACTTGTCTATTAGGCAAATACAAACAGAAGTTGAAATGAGAGACGCATTTCCTCTCTACAGGGTGTTTCAAAAATACTTTTACAAACTTCGGGCATGGGTTCCTTACACCAAAAGAAGAAAAAACGTTCATATGAACCTATGTTCCATAATCCTTGTTCTCTCGTTAGGAACTGTTCAACACATTGGTACACCCATAACACGTCAACACACAAAACTCAAAACAAATGCTCGAAATGTCCTCCTTTTGCTTCTAGACATGAATGCACTCGTCGAATCATGGACTGTCGCACCCTTTCAAATTCTCCGGGATGGTGTCGAATGGTTTCACAGGCTTCCATGACACGTCGATGAAAAGATTCAACAAGGATTGAACATTTAACATTTCAAACACACGTTAAGTGAAAGCGTGTACAGTCTTACGGTTTATTGATATATATATATCCAATCTTTATGCAAGTTCTTGCAAGAGTTAAGAACAACAGATAGGATTGCTTCTCTCAAATAATTAATAACTTAGAAATTCCCAACGTCGTTAAACAAATACTTTATATATTTGCTTGACGTAGTTTTCAGATGTCTGGCGATCGTGGTGGTCATCCATGCCACTGCTAGGCCCACACACCGTTGTGGAAATGTTACGATCTGTAACTCAACAATAATGACGACGAAAATTTCTCGCGGAATCAGTTCCCGCAAGCCAAATAATTTTGAGCTTTCCTTTACATCCTCTATATCTCAACTACCTCAATAACATGAAGTGATTCGCATACATATACCGAATCTTCACCATGTTTCCAGTTAAAAGAAAACTCATCTATGTAGTGTTTGTATGTTTCTTTTTTATTTACCGTAGAGTCGAGGTATGAAACCACCATGACTTTGCAAATAGCTATGTTCTTAATGAAAACGCAAGATTTTAAAATGGTACTATTGTCTGTTATTTGATGAGTGGTGAACGATGCTCAAAGTCATAGAGTTAAAAGTAGAAGCCTAAATCTTTGCTAATAATTAGAGCTGGGATTTTAGGCTCTAAAAAAATTAGTTTTAGGCACCTAAAATAGGCTTTTAAAACAAGTAAATAGGCTTTTAAAAGAGAAAATAGGCACTTAAAATATGCTTTAAAAATGTGTAGGCCTAGATAGACAGAAAATAGACTTTAAAATATTACAATATACACTTAAACTGTAACATGGTCTTTTTTTACTGCAAGAAACGTGGTATACCAATTCTTAACAGAATTAACTGCAAAATAGAATTAACTGCAAAATTAGCCATCACGAACTATATTCACTTCAACAGATGTTCTTTCACTGGTGACTTGACACATTAGTCCTTCCCCCTTAATCCTCCCCCTCTCCCGTCAGTCAGCATTCCTTTAGCGACAATTGTTTGGGAAAATAAAGTTTCTGTTAAAACCCCACCTCTGCTGTTCTTCTTTTCATTGAGGGATGTCCATTATAAGATTGTAAAAATTACAGAAGTTGAATTTTATTTTAAATGTACAAAATAGGCATTTTTAGGCACTAAAATAGTAAAACAGGCTTTAAAGGTCCAAATAGGCATTTTAGGGCACTATAAAACTCTATAAATGTAAGTGATTTATCATGAAACATCCACATATTTAAAAATTTTCATGTTATTTCATAAGGAACAAAATAGGCATTTGCCTTAAAATCCCAGGTCTACTAATAATATTGTACGTATTTGAAATAATTATGACAGCTAGTTTCTAAGATATCGTAATAACATGTATGCTTTCTCGGTTTGTTGGGAGTAATACAGAATCTAATAGCCTCAATACCGCTGCGAATAGTAACGATGTTTTTTTTTCCTACAAAAGTCAAAACTGTATTTATGAATAAAATAAAATCTTACCTGGAAGCATAAGGCTGTTTCGCATGCTATTCAATCCTTAAATATTTGTGTAATCTGTGAAGGAATCTTAAGTGCACTTTACTGTCAGTTCTAGAGCAAGCTTCTGCTAAACAATAGCCATGAGTAATCCTTATCTTTAAAAAGAAATACTCTCACTGTGTTATTGAACCATTTGTAAGGTTCTAAAGTGCTGAATGCTGTATTTATTTTCTTTATCTAACTTAAAGAACATTAAGTGCGAAGACATCTTAATATTCTACGTTCTATAAATTCAGATATTAGCATCAAATATGTAGGATAGTACTATTTTAATCAACTGAACCTTTTCTTGTTATTGCGAAGAGAGTTTTTTTTTGTGTAAGAAAGTGGGGCGCAGCTTTTGCTCAATTAGTTCTGCTGGCATATGTTATATAACTGACAAAAAATGTCCGTTTTGCGGATGTGTGTTAGTGGTTTACATGAAATCTTAGCTGTGAACTTAGAGGAAGAAAGGATGAGATTTTTTTTAATGAGCCTGTATTTTATTTATTTTATTTTACCTACGTAAAAGCATAATACGTACTTTCATTATTGATGCCCGAATGAGCAAAAGCTCTTGCCCAGGCACACCTCAGCACAGCAACAGAAAACAGTGACCACTGGAATTACAAATCCAAAAATTCAGGACAAAGCCACTTTACATACAATGCACACACAAATATACACACAAACAAGGCAAATAGTAAATTAGGCTATATAATCCAAGAGCAAAACAAACATATTAAACATTATGTGTTAGAAAGGAATGGCAAGCACGAATAGCCAAAATGAAGAGCAAAGTTTGGATAATATAAAATGAGTCATGCATTAGGTTGAATAAATTTTGTAAGTTTGTCTCTTGAATGTGCGTAAATTTAGTTCATATAGTTCAGGATGAGCTCTTATTTAGTGAGTTGTATAATATTGGGCCGAGATTTATAACTCTCCGTGGCGCGAAATCCCAGAAGGGACAAAGCCTACCACCCGACCGCTGCATCATCTACCATAGGCGGACGACAGGATTGGGGGGCATTTGGTCAGCATGCCGACACCCACGGCCGTTAATGGGGCCTAATTTTATACTGTTATGTAATCTAGCAGAGGTAATACATTTGGGTTCATATAGAATAGAAGTTTGATTCAGTCTGGTAAGGTAGTTGATTTTAAAAATATTTCTATTGTGGAAATAAGTCAGTAATTTGAGTTTGTATATTTGTTCAATATTTAAGATATTAAATTCCGAAAATATTAGTTTTGTGGGGTAATCAGCAGGTTTACTCAAAAATATTTTAATGATCATTTTCTGTACAATTTCTAAATGCAAGGGGTTGGATTTAGCCATTCCTCCCCAATTTGAAAAGAAAAGTCCTAGATACTATCTGGACTGGCCATGGGATCAGAACACTCTGATCTTCCATTGGTATGTGGTACTTGGAATTCTGTAGCAATTATTATTATTGTTATTATTATTGTTATTATTATTATTATTATTATTATTATTATTATTATTATTATTATTATCAGGGCCCGGATTCTAATGACATGTCATCTTTTTATTGATGCTGCATAGACATTGCCAACTTATAGATGAATCCTACTCATGGCCTCTAGATTATAGAAATGCATTTTTATTAGGTCATTTTTTGTCATTTTATGAAATTTTATATTTTTAGGGTATTTATTTCAATTTTAGGTAATTATTTTGTCATTTTCGTGTCATTTGCTTCCTTATTTAGTCATTTTCATGTACAGTATTTACATTGAGTGTATTAACTTTTTTCGTCGCTAGCGGTGCTGTCTTTGAAGTGTTGTTTGTTTAATGCAAGGAGGAAAAATTCGGCGTTAAAGTGTTGACATTTCTCAGTCGGAAATGAGAATCAATAAACTACTGTTTATCCTCAATAACAATATAATCCGGCAGACTACAAAAGGAAATGCCGAATTTTGACTCGCCAGTGCCTCAGTGCCAGTATTAATTTCCGTGAGAAAAGAACATTCAAAATTACAATTATTTACAGTTTTTACAATTATGTACAAACTAGCCTATAACTTGTTGTGTACAATAATATTTTTTATAAATAAAATATCAGTTTTTAGGTCATTTTTCATAATTATTAGGTCATTTTTCATAATTATTAAGTCATTCTCTTTAAAATTTAGGGTCATTTTATAGGTCATTTTTCAAACAATTTTAGGTCATCAGAATCCGGGCCCTGATTATTATTATTACTTTTATTTTTATTTTTTTTTGGGCATGTGTCAGTAATCTATATTACCGGAATCACCTGTTAGATTTTTATTATTTTCTCATGTTTGTCTTAAAACATTCTAATCGGCTTAAAAGAATCCGTGGTAAACAAATGTTGAAGCATAAATAATAACCTGCAGAGATAACAAAATCTCAAAATAATATTATTCTATAGAAACATTTAGCTAAAAACTTAATCTGTAGAAATTTTGTAAAGGGCAAATATGCCGGACATTTTCTGCTAAGCACTTTGTGTTATGAGTGGTTGACTTGCTGACTACAAATCTGGAGGTACGATTCCGGACACAGCAGTTTTTAAGAGATGTGGTTATAGGTGGCTAGTCCAGCTTGGGCAGTATAACCCCAGCTGCCGATGGGGCATTCCGAAGACGATATGAAGATGGCCGAAAATCATATAAATGTTATTGTTTATTTTTAACATATAAGTTCATTGGATTTTTAAAAATTGTTCTGTCTGCAACAGCACTTTTTCGTAATTTTAAAGGTAGACTATTAGATTTTTAGAATGTTAGGTTCGGTAATCATAGGGGAGAGATTCCATTTGGCTCAGAGAAGCTAACTCTGGCTAGCTCAGTTGGGAGAGCATCGGCACGGGTTCGGGTCCCGGAGTCAGTGGAATGTTTCTCCTAAAATATTCTCGGGGTTAATGTTCAACAGAAACAGTATTAGGCCTATATGGTTTCATGAATACTTGTCTAAATTGCGATATTACTTGTATTTGGATTTAATCCGAACAATAAGACGTGCACATGTAGTAAGGAAAGGGATCTTTTAATTTTCTTAATAATATAAATCTTACAGTTTTCTTTTTCGAATACTTAACTTACGCAAACTTTGGTGTGGATATTGATAAGTGATAACTTAGACAAGAGCATCGGCCTATCAGTCGTAGAAAAGTAAAGTATTATGGAATACGTCATCGAGTTGTTGAGTGGAACACGTGAGGTGTAGGGATCAGAGTTATCGGTGGGTGATGGGGGCGTGCTGAGCACAAGTACGTCACGAGGATCGAGTGGAGATACGCTACACATGTTCTAGGTATCCCCGCTTCCGCTCCTTCAGTGTGCCGCCGTGTCGATCAGACGTGTTTAGTGCGTGTGTCTGTGTGTTTCTAGCATTGTTTGGATTACTTCACCTTGTCTTACAAAGCGCACGGTAAGCAATTCTAATGTATTGTTTGTTGTGTAATTGAAATACTGTCTGCATATTAAGATCTTTAGTTGTGATTTCCTGCCCATGTGGGGCATTTGCAAGTATAGAAATAAGGATCTTTTATTTCTCATATGCAGGACTTTTTTCCTTTTATTTACAAAAAAAAAAGTGGGACCAGCCCTACCTCCTTAAACATTAAAAATGTGGGTAAAGTCGCATTGTAGGGGGGCCCACTTTCAAAACCAATTTTCTTGTCATAAAACACCTAATATCACACGTATTATGTCATAGATTGTTCTCTGGAGAGATGATGTTGCCTCGACGAGTGTTTGTGTCCAACCCACCCGCCCTAAACGTTACACTTTATTTTATAACACGAACTAGCGAAAAGTGCCGTGAATGCCGCCATATTTTTATATAGAAACTCGTGATTGGCCGTTACAGGTGTGACGTCTCACCAACAGACCACGTAGAATTCTGGGAAATAGGTTCACCAACCTAACAGAACCTGTCATTAATTACTAATTTCGGGAAAATTCAGAATGCCCTACTAAATTAATATGACTGTTCACAACCTAACAGAACCTGTCACTAATTAGTAACACCGTTCCTAACCTAACTGCCATTAAACTAGAATTTCGGGAGAATTCAGCAATGTACAAGAAGAGTCATGTTGGTCAACGTGCCACGCTGGAAAACAAGAAACATCACCCGTCCGTGGGAACCTGTGCAAATCGCGAGGTGGGCCCCCCTACAATGCGACTTTGCCAAAATGCGTCTCTGTGTGCAAGGATTATAATTAGGTGCGAAATTAGATGTACATGTAAGAATACATCCTGTAATTCTCTTACCTTAAAATACGTAGTTCATGATAATAACGTATAACAGACGGCCATCTTAACGAGCCAAAATTCTGGAAAGAACAGGTTTACCAACATTTTTGAAATGCGAGATTTTATGGACACATCCTCAGAATGAACCCAAATAGACTGACCAAAAAAAAAAAAATCTTTTAATATTTTCGCAACAAAAAGACCAAACCAAATTGGTTGAAGGAAACGGAGAAGGACTTAAAAGAACTCAAAATCACAGAAAAAATGCTCATAGATAATACTGCAAAAAATATAACCAAAGTCAAGAAAGATAGATTCCAAGTCAAAATCAAAACCAAACGAATGATTCAGATCAGTGAAGACGAGAGAAAAGCAAGATCAGAAAGAATGAAGCAATACTGGGCTAAAATTAAAACACAAAACATTAAGAAGTGATTGATTCAACGTACCCCAAAGATGGGTGAAACGGAGGAGAAGAATAAGTTAATAATAATAATAATAATAATAATAATAATAATAATAATAATAATAATAATAATAATAAACCTACAGACTGGTGTCAAATAATAAACCTACAGACTGATGTCAGGCTGCAAATGAATCAAAATGTTTAGACCAGCTTTGTACTCCAAAAAATCTTAATTTCAAAATAAGTAAAATCGCATATCAGATCTCCCAACACTTCTCTTTATAAAACAAGTAAAAACATATATCTTTCAACATCATTCTCGAGGAAGGGATGTCTTCACGAGTGATTTAGTCCGCCCTAAATAGTACATTTCTTTTATACTACGAACTGGCGAAAACTATCGATATTTCCGCCATATTGACTTTGAAGAACCGACGAGAAACTCAAGATTCGACATTGGTAGTGTAACGTCGCATTCCGAGAAACCGTTACCAACGTAATAAAACGAGCGATATTCAACGTGGCACATAACGAAACGCACAATTATAACTATACTAACTTAACCCTGATTTGAGAGCTGAATTTACATACTGATATAAATGTTCAAGTGAAATCATTAGTGGATTATACGTTTGTAAACAATACGAATATTTTCAGTAGAATAAACAGTTTACCATGAATGTTGATCATAATACCCAGGGTGTCCACATTATGGAAAGTCAGAGAAATTGAAATCGGTCAGGGAAAGTCAGGGAATTTAGTAAAATAAAGGAAAAATTCAGGAAAATTTGTAAAAGAATGTAGAATAGTCAGGGAAAATAACTAGCTCCAGTGAGCGAAATGTGAGCGGCATGTGTTTTGCTACAATCTGCTGTAGCCCATACTGTGTAAGCAGTTTTCTTTTCAGTACTTGAGCTAGTCACTTTTGATATAGGAGGCTTTTTTGTGTGTGCTTTGTTTACAAAGAACCTTGAAAACATTAATTCTTGTGGTCAGGGAAATGTAAGTTTCTGGTCATGGAAAGTTGGGAAAATTTCTGTGGACACCCTGATACCTGAACAAAAATCGTAACGTTGTAGTATAAATCATTACTCTATTGATTTAATAATTCTGTTTCTGTGTATTTGTTGTGTTGTCGAGATCATATGCCAGTAGCAGTGGAAAGGTTAAATCTAACTAAATTATCACCACCATTCCTAACTTAACTGCCACTGATACCGTACTGATATTAACAGCGTAGTTGGTCATCCTGTTTTTGGCCGAAAAACAAACAGATCGCACCGCCCATGCTAACGAGCATACTGTGACAAGGGGGAGTTCATATGCGACTCTGCCTATGAATAGTAAAAATTTCTGGGCATTTTCCTTGCCTTTTTTTAAAACGAAAGCATAACTTTATTTTTCAGTACAAGCTATATCTTGTGTATCTTCTTGTAGGCTGAGAACAATAATTTCAGTTAAATGAACCCAGGGGAAAAAGAGATGTACAAAAATTTGAATATTTTTATACTTGAAGAAAAATTGCTATAATGCTACACTCGAACCTAACCTGTCAACCAAAGGGTCCAGGAAAAGAAAGGGGGAAAAAAAGTCCATGCTCTAAGTTTTTATAATTTAAGGGTACGGCTTGGAGTTTACTTGGACAAAAAAATTAACGTTCTTAAGTCACGAAAAACTAAATATAAAACATAGGATCAAAGTGCTAACGTGAGCGAGACTGGTTATGAGGTCCGTCCGGAAGTAAGGACACTCAAACTTCAGTAAAATTAGTTTCTAAGTGGTTCCGCCCCTCGTAAATACATTACATCGGTAATAAATAATCCTGCCTTGGAACACAATGATAAACACCTAAAGAACTATTTGGGGGGGGGGGAATTACATTATCTCTATATATATAAAAGGCTTTGTCCTGACTGACTGACTGAATGACAGGAATCAACGTACAGCCTAAACTATAACAGGTAGAGACTTGGAATTTTGACAGTACCTTCGTTTCATAATGTAGGTGCTCACTAAGAAAGGATTTTGAAAAATTCTGATTCTAAATGCCAAAAATTAAATGTTTTTGAAAATACTTAATCCCTTTTTAAGTAGAATTATCCATTCCAAATCACAGAATATATTGTTGCCAAATGGTATATGATGGGCTTGGAAAAAACAATTGAAATGCACTTTTGACAAATAAGAGAAGTTATCAAAATAATTCATGTTATAAATAAATATTACAGAATGAAATCCACTAAAATAATGGAATCACATAACTTTCTCTACCCTGGACATAGAGAAAACAAAACGAGGTATGGTAATGTGTATATTATTATATTATATCGCAGGTTTTTGGAGAGAAAAGTATGAAAGTGATAATGCTTTATGGTAACATAAGAGTGGGAAATTTCCCGCCTCGATATTACAATTTTATGTTACAGGAATTTCTGTTTCTTCTTATTTAAACCTCTACCAGGCTTGCTGTGCACTGTACAAGCGATGGGATGCAAAATTCTAGATCCTCTATGAGCCATAAAAAACTATATCAAGCGTTTTTTGAGGGAATAGTTTGAGTGTAATAAGTCGTTCTTCCTATTTCAAATTATAAATGCCTATATAAGGACCTAGAATTTAAAATTGAAAATCCTTCATAAGCTAATTTCCAATTACAAAATACAAAACCCGGGCGACGCCGGGTCTTTTAAGCTAGTCTCTCTATATATAAAAGGCTTTGTCCTGACTGACTGACTGACTGACTGACAGGAATCAACGTAGAGCCTAAACTATAACAGGTAGAGACTTGGAATTTTTACAGTACCTTCGTTTCATAATGTAGGTGCTCACTAAGAAAGGAATTTACAAAATTTTTATTTTAAATGCCAAAAATTAAAATGTTTTTGAGAATACTTAATCCCTTTTTACACAGAATTATAAAACCCAAATCACAGAACATATTGTTGCTAATGGTATCAGATGGGTTTGGAAAAAAAAATGCAAGTTTGACAAATAAGAGAAGGTATCAATTTATAATTCATGTTATAAATAAATATTAAAGAATGTAATCCACGAAAATAATGCAGTCACATAACTTTTCTCTACCCTGGACATAGAGAAAACAATACGAGGTATGGTAATATGGTATATTATTATATAGCAGGTTTTTGGAGAGAGAAGTATGAAAGTGATATTGCTTTCTGTTTAATTTCATCCCCAAAACAGTTTTATGGTAACATGAGAGGGAGAAATAAAATTTTCCGCCTCGGTATTACAATTTTATGTTACAGGAATTTCTGTTTCTTCTTATTTGAACCCTTACCAGGCTTGCTGTGTACAAGCGATGTGATGCAGAATTCTACATCCTCTATGAGCCATAAAAAACTATATCAAGCGTGTTCTGAGGGAATAGTTTTAGTGTAATAAGTCGTTCTTCCTATTTCAGATTATAAATACCTATTTCAGATTATAAATACCCGGGCGATGCCGGGTCTTTTAAGCTAGTATGTTTATATATTTAATAAATGCAAATCCTTTCGCAGATCATACTCAAATCTTAGTCTTGGAAGGCGCAGTCGATATGGAATTGACTTTCTTTGCCCAAGACAAGCGGGTCGCGATCCCGGTCCCGGCATTAATATGGGCATAATTGTGACAAAATCGCTGTCTGTAGATTTACAGGTAGGCCTATGTAAAATAACTCCTATGAGGCAACTTTCCTACACACTGGCAGCGGTCACGGACCTAACCCCCTCCCGTCGTTAAAATATCAAAATCAAAAATCAAATTCGGGACCTTGAAAATCCCAATGAGGTGTGGCAGAACTGCCTGGCATAAGAAGAAATTCAGTTGAAACAGTTGGGTGGGAATTATTCACTGGTCGGGATTCGCAAACGAACGTCTGCGACTATGTACGCCGGCTTATCATTCCCAATCCGGCATAAATTTTCCTCCAGTTTCATCATTGACCACGTTTTACTTCCGGTATTATTAATAGATTACATCCTTTCCTTGTTTTGCTGGACTTGTTCTTTGCTTATCCTGGTGATCATTTATCTTGGGATGTTTCCATTGCTTGTATTATTATTCCTCAGTGACTTTGAACTTTGCTTTAATTACTTTCCTAATACGTTTATATCCATATAATTATATACAATTATTCATGTACGCAGTAAAGGTGTGCCGTATTTGGATGGCTCAGTGCCAGAGGTGACTAAGTGCCATCAAGAAAAGTGCTAATATTTGTGTGTATTGACTAGCAAAGATAGTATTTTATCTACGCCAAACATGACTAGCAGCCATTACTGTGTCTGTAACTGATACAGCAAGGCTGTTTGTCATGTTTGGCTTAGATAGAATACGATCTTAGCTGGTCAATACACACAAATATTAGCACTTTTCTTGATGACACTTAGTCACCTCTGGCACTGAGCCATCCATTTGCAGTGTTCCATGTAGATCAGCTCAGATGAGTTCTGTAAAGCGCACAGAATGTTATAGGCCTATAGGGTATTAAAAAACACTCAGAATTTCATTACTAAATAATCGATTATCGAAAGTGGAATCTGTTGCTCAAGGGATGCGTTTGCTCCTCCCTCGCAGCGAGCCCGGTCTCAGGTCCTGGTCGGGACAAGTTAACTAGTTGGGGTTTTGTCCCGGGGTTTTTCCCTCACCTGTGAGACGAATGTCGGGTAACTTTTTATCCATTTGATCCCCGGAAATCATCTGGCAGTCGTTATCATCTACATCCCATTTGCGCCTTGTCTAGAATGAGCGTCTGAGTGACTGATATGTCTCGTCCTATGTGTTCGTGTTGTCTCGAAGGTGGCCTCGGCATTGAGCTGATCATCCGTCCAGGAGACCCTCCTTGTCCTTATTGGTCTAAAAAGTATGTATGTGATCCAAAGGTAATCCGCGGTCCTATAAGGCTCGAGTTGCTTGAGCCACATAAACGTCTCTTCAACGGGAGAAGTTAAATTAGGGTAAAGATAGAGAGAATCTTATAAACATAAATATTACTAACGGTACCATGCAACTTCTGAAGTAACATATGGCGATATTTCCAATTGCATATCGTACACAAATGTAGGCCCATGTAAAATGTTTTCATAATCATATTAATAAGTTGTATTATTGTAAATTGTAGTGTTTTCTTTTAAAAATCCACTTAAATGTCTTGTTAAAATCAGGTCAATTTAACAAAAAATGAATTTATCGTATGTTTTTATTTAATAATTATTTTTATTCTTAATTTAACTCACTAATTATTTTGCACATTTATAAGTTATTATTATTTTTATTCAGGTGATGCTATTTGTGATTGATTATTGCATGTTTAATTAAAAATTATGACACAATAATACTAAAGACAAGAAAATGAAGAGTATGTAGCAGTTTCTTGTATTCCTAATAGTATTCCTTTAGAATTAACAAATGTAATGTGTTAAACTTGTTTTACTTTGAATCACATGCCTAATATAAAATTAACTACATTTATTATTTACGACTTCTTTTGCATGTCATTATAATCGTACGTTCCTAAATTAAAAGCGTTAAAGATAACCTCTAAATAAATGCAAAGGCTGTAATTAATTCGCGTGGACAGTTTGGAGGGCATACTAACAATTTGCGAATTTCGGCAAGCCTCTCACATCTAATCACGCCGGAAAGGCTGAATGTAAATTAACGGAAGTTCATATTCGGAATTTGAACATCCTGTATGGATTTAGGCGGCGGATAACTAAAAGCAGTTAAGGAGGTAAGGAAAATAAAAATGGGTCGAAAATGTCTCCTTTAATGTTGAGTTTACTAAAAATGATACGTTAATAAAAATTGAGTAGTAATAATATTTTGATCAAATTGTATACTTTGTAAATTTTGTTAAAATAAGTATTTACTTATAGGTTTTATATGATTATTTAGAGACAATAATTGTAACCGTCGCTAATGTGTCGTAATTTTATCCCGCTGGAGTTCATTTACAGACATGGGACTGTAGCATCTGCTAACACAACAGATTGATAGGTGTCGAACCTGTATACAATTATTTCATCCAAGCCGGCAGCATTTAATGAGAAAATTCCCATGATATAGGCATTTTAACGATTAAAATTCTTCGTTGCAAAGTTTTGTTTTAATTATTCTTGTCTCACCCATGGCTGCTATCGAATTGAAAAAATCTTTGTAAACTTTGTAAAAATCGCATATACCGAAAACCCTGTATATTGTGCAAATACGAGAAAAAATAGTGACAAATTAAGTAGAGCAACATCCTTACATAAAATAACAAAGAGGTAAACGTCCAAAGGTATTTGCTTAATCTTCATCCACTGCCACTGATGCATAAATGCGTCACCTTAAAAAAAAAAAAAACAACTATGTAAAACAGATATATAACGTTAGTAAAATGCTTTATGTAAAACTTGAGATTTATATTCACATTTTATTTTGTCATTAATGAAAAGCAGGTATTCCACTGAAATTTTCTTAATTGGCGTAAAACTTAGAACCGCCCCTGATGATTCCACTTAATGACTGTCTTATCATCACTGTATAAATTCAGCTCTGGAAGGGGTTTAAGTGTATAACTTAAATCTAAGTTAACTTAATAGATACTGCATACTCAGACTCTCGCAGAAACTGATTTCTGTATACCGAAGCACAAAACATCGATTGCTTACCAGGGCAGCACGGGGAGTAAAGTGTACAGCTTTATGAGTGGGATTTGGCTTTATTCAGCATGACAGCAATCTGCCGGAGTAAATGGATCAAGTCCGCTTTTTCGCGCATGCGTCCTCGCGAGTTGTCTTTATATAATGGTTTAATGTGATTATGACTTTTGCTAAGTCGGGATGCAGTGTCTGCAATTGCGAAGTATCGGAACAGGTGTCGTGAACGAGTGATTCTATCTTTTATGAGTTGGGTGTTTTAAGTGCCTGTGCAAATAAAGACTTCAGACCAAGGTAATGTGCAAATTTACTTTGTCACACGTGTCGAATTTCATTACCGCTTGAACCTTGCTGGAACTCATATTTTATATTAAGTGTAAATTAAATATATATATATATATATATTGAACGAATTTCAGGGAAGAATGTCATGATTGGGCGAGTAATTTACCTATAATTATTTTACACCTAAAATACGTGAAGTAAACCATTTTTGAACACGTGATGTAATAAACTAACCATTAATTTATTTTGAAAGTATTATAAAGATTCATTATTGTTAAATTTCATTTTTCCTTTTGAGGGTCAATGTCAATTAAATGAAATTTTAAAGATTTTTTCACCACCTTATACTCTCAAAAATAACCCTATAAAGATGAATATAATTCAAAACTGTCATAAAATTTTTGGGATTGCTTTGAAATTACGTAGAAATATCTTATTTCTTTCAGGAATTTATTATCATACCCTATGCAAGACTATATTGTTAACAGGTTACATTAAAAGAATAAAATATTTTTCCAAAAGCCAGATGTACTTGTTAAATTATACACATCGATAAGTCTATCATTAGTATAATAGTAGATATGTCACTGATTATTATCCATATAAAGTGAATTCAGCATCAATAAAATCAGTCTGTACAAAATCAGATATTTCTATGTAATTTCAAAGCAATCCCAAATAACCTTACACGGTTTTGAAGGATATTTATCTTTATAGGATTATTTTTGAGGGTATAAGGTGGTGAAAAAATCTGTAGGCCTAAAATTTCATTTCATTAAAGATTCATTAATCTATTATTATCAGGGGTTTTGTACAAAGTATTCATTGACTCTATCAATCAATTTCAGTCTCATTACCACAGCTCTTGAATTGAGTTGAAGCAATACAACTACCCTTTGATCATTAATATACCATTTGTATGCAGTGGTCTCAAGTAAATATAACTTTACATATTGTTTAACTTATTGCTGCTGTTAAATTACTGAACCCATCTAGTTTTGCTAGCTTGTATTTATAGTTCTCCATCATGGTAAGAATTCTATGGAATTTAAACATATTAAAAAATATCAGTGTAGACTGTAGACCATTGGAAATCATATCTAAATGTGACGCATTGACGCACTAGAGGGAAGGACAATGGTAATAATTAGACCTGGGATTTTAAGGCAAATGCCTATTTTGTTCCTTATGAAATAACACGAAAAATTTTAAATATGTTGACATTTCATGATATATCACTTATATTTATAGAGTTTTATAGTGCCCTAAAATGCCTATTTGGACCTTTGGAGCATATTCTTACTATTTTAACTCCTAAAATGCCTATTTTGTATATTTTTAAATAAATTCAACCTCTGTAACTTTTACAAAGATTTAATGGACATCCCTGAATGAAGGGCTGAACAGCAGAGGGTGGGTTTTTCACAGAAACTTGATTTTCCCAAACAATTGTCGCCAAAAGAATGCTGACTGACGGGGGAATATTAGCTCAAAACAACAAGTAGCAGGTATATAGTAAAAAGGGATATACTGTGTCAATTTTTCATATAGTCCAAAACTGTTTTTGATAAATGTATTTTTAATTCTGTCTTAATTTTACAATTATTTCTGTTAAGAATAGGTATACCACGTTTTTTAAGTAAAAAAATCACGTTACAGTTGAAGAGTATATTGAAGTATTTTATAGTCTACTTTCTCTGTCTATTTACACATTTTAAAGCTTATTTTAAGCGCCTATTTTCTCTTTTAAAAGCCTATTTACTTGTTTTAAAAGCCTGTTTTAGGTGCCTAAAGCTAATTTTTTTATAGCCTAAAATCCCAGATCTAGTAATAATATAGAATAAGAGGAACTTCTAATACAAATCCGCGTTTTAAACGTGGAGAGATTTATAGATTGGTTCCACATTCTAGAGTACTGAGTTAATATAGTGTGTTAATATTTCACGAGGTTTGAACCAGTTGACGGCAGTTCATATTGACAACTGTCGTGACCTTTATTTCTCCCTACTTCACAGGAAGAATGTCCAGTAAGGTTACTATTTTAAAGTTTCTAAATTAGTAATATGGGGGTATAATAAGATTTATTGTAATAGCACATAGAAGTTTCATTTTGCCAATCATTTCTGGAGTAGGCCTACTCGAAAAAAAGGTGGAATTGCTCATCTCACAAAATTACCTCCAAGTTTACATTGCAAAGTCCTAGTAATAGGGGAGCCCAAGAGGGTGATTTTGGGAGATTAAGGCAAGGTGGGTTAATTACAAGCTGAAGAGTGTGCATTTCAAAATTCTCACGATTTGAGCATGACATAAGGGGCAGGAGCGAATTGTTTTTTAATTTGAAGGAAATAATGCAAGAATAACGGGAAAAAATATAATCTGCCGATTTCCACAAGCCGAAGTAGCAAAAATCGTCAATAAAGTTTAGTGCGTGCAGCTGGAGTATCGGCAGATTATATTTTTTGCTATTCTTGCATTATTTCCTTCTAAATAAAAAAAACAATAAAAATTTGACCGCGCTCGAGAACGTCAAGGTGACTTTTTTTTTATTCTTTTTTTTTTTTGCAAGATTGTGACCCTCCCACTCCCTTATGTCACGCTCAAATTGTGAGAATTTTGAAATTCACACTTTTCAGCGTGTAATTAATCCACCTTACCTTAATCTGACGCGCTCGAATAAATCCCAAAATCCCCCTCTTGGGCTCCCCTACTATAGAAAACCAGAGCTGGAATCCCGAATGACGAGGTAGTAATTCAATGCATTCATTAACGGTTCTACTTCGGGATTTCTTGCTGGAAACTAGAATATTTTTTCTTTTATGCAATCATTTGTATTGCATCTGGGTTTTGTCATGAAAGTTCTAAAGCAGGATAGGCCTACATTTTCTTGTACGTATATCCGAACATTTCTCATTTGTTTGAGATAATCAAGCCCCAATCACGTAACTTGTCGCGGCGACAAAATTGATGGCGAATTTACAAAATTACTGTTAGAAATCTATATACTTACAATAACATACTTTCTAAACCCTAAGGAATGAACATTTATTAATTCCATTCATGAATCTGTTATATTTCTAAATTATCAGCTAGTAAATCTCTTAATAATACCTTCATCTGAAGTGGCTGAAAGTCTAGAATTGTAGTTGGGAACAAGTAGTGAAGAGTCTCTTAATTGAAATTTAAGCCTCTTGAGACTGAGTCTCTCTGAACGCTATGTAACATGCTCTTCTTGGAGGAATCAGAGTAAAGTACGGTACTCTGAATGTGCTATTGTTTTCAAGCAAGTTAAGGGAACAAGTATTGTGACTTCTGTTTTTTTAATCTATGAAGGGTGTTAATCTCAAATTTTTATAATATGTAAGCTTGGATACTTTCAGAAATATATTGCTTATTCGCTTTTGATAGCAACTTTTTTTTCTTTATTTGTTTTCTTTTTTTTTTAAATGAAAACATGTGACAGCGAAACTCTCAAACTGTGAATATGTCACACTTCAATTTTTAATATATATATATATATATATATATATATATATATATATATATATATATATATATATATATATTTGTTTGTGTGTGTGTCGTGTAGATTTAATAGTAAGCTGAACTCTCAAGGTTGTCCTTATAATTGGGGCTGCTATCCCTTGTGGATTTTTTCTCTAAACTAAATTCAGGTCAAATTGCAATAATTGAATAGGCCTACTAACTGAACCATTTTCAACTCCAGAATTTAAGATAGATATATAAGCTTTCATGAACCACAGATTATTGTCTCTGTTGGACATTACAGAATTTAGCTTCAATAAAATACAAAAAGAAATTATATTATTTCACATACAACGTACGTCTCAACAGCACTGATTATGGTAAATAGCGCCTTGCGGATTGTGTTTAGATAACTCGCAGTACATGGCTGTCGGAGAAGAAGCCTTCATCGTTATTGCAGGGGACACAGTGAATGCCTACGTCTGAATGGCACTGAATATGATAAATAGCGCCTTGCGGATTGTGTTTAGATAACACGCAGTACACGGCTGTCGGAGAAGAAGCCTGTACCGCGTTACTTCCCGGGCTTAACTGGGTATGTGTGCAAAATTTCGTGCAAATTGGTCAAGAAATGTAGATTTGTATAGGGAACATAATAGCCACATACATACATACATACATACACACTTTTGATTTGGCTTGGTTGACTCACACTTTTTTGTTGTTTTTTATTTTGTTATGAAAACATGTGAAAGCGAAACTCTCAAACTGTGAATATGTCACACTTCTTTCGTTACACTTCAATTTTTTAATCTTTTTTTTTGTTGTTGTAAACAATTGACAGCAGAACTATCTAACTGTGCCTCGTTTCACATTTCCGACTTTTCTCGTGGATTTTTCAAAAAAGTTTCTTTCATACAAGCCTTGTCCTGACAATTACGAACAAAAAAACAAAAAACAAAAAATCAGCCAAATTGGTCGAGCCGTTCTCAAGTGATGCTCCGTCATACATTTTGGTAATTCATTTTTATCAATATACTCGTAGATGAGAGGCTTATTACTAGGGACCGGATTTTTAGGTTTTTAAAAACACTGTTTTAGGTTTTCCATTACGTGAAATAGTTTTTTTTAGGTTTTTGTCCAAAATATCGATTTCGGGTAGAATAATTGGTTAATGAATTTTAATGTGCTACATAGGATTGAATACATAATACTTGTAAAGTTTAACTTAACAAAATTGACTTAAATTTGTGTAAACTTGCTTTAGGACAACATTATACAATTGAAGAAAGAAAGCATAAACAATCAAAAGAAGCAGTGAAAATAAGATTGTCTCACATTTCCTGGTTACAGTATATCACTAAATATCTTTCAATATTCTGAACTGTGAAGTTCTTCCTGTTATCTCTTAGAATACATTTGAAGGCAGAAAATGTCCTTTCAACCTCACATGACGTCAACAATGGTTGTTCGTACGAATATTTTAAAAGGAATACGCCGGTACTCTTACACTTCCTCTGTTGATACTGTCATCCTAGACGACATTGAGTTGAACGAAACGTTGGTGGTATTAATTGTCTCTCCGCAAAATATCGATTTCTCAACTGACAAACAAAAAAAGACAAAAAAGTAGCCTAAATTATATATTTTAGGTTTTATATCCCGTTTAGGTACATTTAGGTTTTTATACCCCATTTAGGTATTTTTAGGTGCCACAGAATTTATGTGGGTGAATCCTATGGACATGATTCGAAAAAGTGTATGATCGCTTTTTGTTTCGGAAATAAGGAAAAAAATAGGTAAAAACCTAAGAATCCGGTCCCTACTTATTACAGATATAAAGCAAACAAACAGATGTTATTTATTCTTAAATTATTATTCGGTAGATCCCTCCGCCGTCAGGAATATTCTTCTACGTGTACTTTTTCCGGCACTAACCGTAGCGTTTCTTAATATAAAACGTACAAATTTTTAATAATTCGATTTTTTTGTGTTGAACTTTTTTAAATGTCACTGTTCCCTTGCAAGATATGTTAATGGACGAATGTGAAAGTAAACTTTAAAAATTGAATATAACGATTTTGAGCAGAAGGAAATAAAATTATTAATTCTTTGTTTTATTAATTAAGGCAGTCAATTATATGAGGTTGATATCCATAGCTCAGTCACATCTGAAAGACAGAAAATTTTAAGAATAATAATTTTGTAATGAGTCTGGGCTACGGTGTCATTTGCACATAGATATTTCAGAATAATTACCAATTATGATTTCAAATTCTTTGTGAAGATATATAACTTCATATTATAAGATGAAATATCGAGAAGAAATTTAATACCTAGGTATGCAGATGAAATTACGAGAAGTCGTAAAATTGTTCTTATTCAGTATAAAGATGATTAATTTTCTGATTTAAGTATTTAAATCATACCAGGTGGTACTATTAAGCTCGATCAATAAAATAATAACATAATAGCTTTCTTCTCAACCTCCTTTATTTTAATTTCCTATGCCTTGCGGAAACTTCTTGTAGATGTACTGATCTGGTGTCAGAAGAAAAATCAAGAAATTAATTTTATTTATGGTTTAAGAAAATTTTATGTTTTAATAGTTTTAATTAAAAATGATACCAATGATAAGACATTTTTATTTTTACTGAATGTAAATCTACAAGCAAGATTCCCTGAAGATGGTTTAATGTAACCGAAAGGGCTAGGAAAATAAAAGAGGTCGATGAGAAAGGTATTGTGCTATTACATGAATTTTATTTTCTGGTTGGATTAAAAACTGAAAATAATTTTCTTGCTTCAAATTTAATGATTTATTTTTCTTTCTTTTGTATTAGAAGCAATAACAGGTAAATGTGAATAATAATTCTTGTCATTGAATAAAAAATACTAAAAATAATAAATAGGTTATCATATAGGATAAATATAGCTAATTTTATGAATTTTATGAACTTCTCGTCAGAAATAATGACTAATTTACTTTTAGTGTTTTAAGAGACCATTACCTGCTTTCCACATAGGCTTATAATGCGGATTACATCACAAAAATCCTGTGCATACTTCTGGTTGGGAACTCTTTTACTTTGTATTTCTGCTTATAAAAGACCTGAGCTTTTGAGAGTGTATTACTGCATTATATCACATTTAAGGTTGTGTAGAGGAAACTGACTCTTCTTGCACACCAAGAAGAATATATAGTAACTGACCACAGCAAAGAGCAAAGCATGGTGCTTAAAACTTGATCCTTCAGATGTTGGTAGCGTAAGAAGAGAATATGTATGTTTTTAGTTAACCACATGTATTTCCTGAACCTTGAACTCTTGTAAAGAAAAAATGAGGGTTGATGGTGTTTTTATTTTAGATTAGCTCTGTTCCTACTCCAGCTTCTTCAAGCCTCTTCATGAATCTTCATCTAAACGTAATACCTTAGGGATAATCTCTTTCTTTTACTTTAAAGGCCTTTTTCTAAGAAATATCGTTTCTCAGATTTCCTGAGATCGTTAGCAGTACGTGTTGAAAAGAAATAGACTCTTCCTTTGAATTTTTGCTGTCGCACTAAAGCGTTGGCATAATGGTACCGGTGTCTAAAATTAGTCTAATGAATATAATATAATCGGATAGTTTTTTTTCATTTTGCTTTACCTGTTTAGGCTCATGTAAGTTTGTGAAGACCAATTTTCGATTCTCTAATCAGTGAGTAGATTGACCGAAACATTTAACGTCAGGACACATATTCGGAAATAGTTTCAAACTTGGTATTTGCTAATCAGAGTTTTTTTTCTCAGGGCTTTCGCCACTCAGTAAGGCGAATTAAGGGTAGATGTAGGTCAGTATGCAGAGTTTTACAAAATAGTTCATATCTCCTCAAGTATTGCAGCCATAGTTCTTAATCTTTTTTTTTTTTTTTTTTTTTTGCTCAATCTTGATACGCTATGTTAATAAGACATCATTATAAGTTATTAAAGATATTTATGCCATTGGTATTTCAATTTTAATTTTTTAGGTGTTTAATTTAATCTCTGCACTGATGTACTTTTTATATAAAAACTGTTTAATAGATCACTCTGAAACTTGACTTGCTTATTTTTAACTTTCCATTGAGGCATTTTAAAATTCAAAATTCAATCCCATTTTTTTTCCGTTCAGGAATTTAAGTTTCGGTACCGAAATATGTATTTAAAACAATTCCTTCTACTAATTCAACAAAAAATTAAAAATTACTATATCCTAGTTCTGTACCAAGAAAATGCTCATTTAGTTGTTATCAGTAAGAGTGCAAAGGTTCATGCATTTATTTTTATTAGCTTCTGAGAAAAGGGTACATATGCATTGAACAATATAATTTACTGGGAAAGGCATGTCAAGTTTTATCATATTTTGCTTTTTGCTGTATAACTTATTCAAAGGGGCACGGAAGAGTACATGAATTGGGTAGTTGATTTTTAAGAGGCGTTCACAGACGGAATTCGGCTCTAAAATTTTGAGAGAATATTCTTGAAACATAGTAGAATCAAATGATGTGATTTTTGAAATGGGTTATTTTTTTACCATCCTTTAACTACATATACCCTTAATGATTCCCTTACTGATTAATGGTCATATACGACAGAGTCCCCTATGGACGCACTTTAAGAAGTGACTTTATGAAGTAAATGGACAGTTAAAACGAGAAATGAGGAAAGAAATATGAAAAGAAAGAAGGAAAGATAAGAGTCGAAGATTTACCATCCTTGAACTACATATACCCTTAATGATTCCCCTACTAATTAATGGTCATATACGACAGAGTCCCCTATGGACGCACTTTAAGAAGTGACTTTATGAAGTAAATGGACAGTTAAAACGAGAAATGAGGAAAGAAATATGAAAAGAAAGAAGGAAAGATAAGAGTCGAATATTGAGAGAATGAAACAAGAGAGAAAAAAATCTACTGATCATGACTATTTTAACTAAATGAAATATTTAATACTTTCTTTCTTTTTCGTAGTTTTACCTCTCCCTTTTAGGATTTAAGCGACCCAAGCCGCCCGGGCCTTACAAGGCCGCGACCTGTCGGGAGAGGGATTACCTTTGGATCACATACATACTTTTTTGGCCAGACAAGGACATGGAGGGCCTCCCCGGATGAGTGATCAGCCCAATGCCGGGGCCACCTCCGAGACAACACGAACACATAGGACGATACACACCATTCACACACACACTCACTCAGAACAAGGCGAGGATGAGGATGAAGATGATAATGACGGCCAGATGATATCCGGGGACCACAAGGGCCTAAAGTTACCTGACATTTGTCTCATAGGTGAGGGAAAACCCCGGAAAAAACCTCACCTAGGTAACTTGTCCCGACCAGGAATCGAACCCGGGCCCGCTGCGTGAGAGGATTGAAATATTTAATACACCGATATATAAACATTTAAGTTGCATGGAAGTTGCAGACAAGAGTTCTGTGAAACCCGAAAAAATGACAGTCATTGATTGAAATGCTGAACATTAATCACTAGACTTCGGACTTTTAGGTCGCTAAAAATGCTGTTTTAGGTACCTAAAATAGGCTCTAAAAATTGGAAAATAGGTTCTAAAAATCGTAAAATAGTCTCTTATAAAATCGTTAAGTTGCCAAATTTTCTGAAATATCTCAATTGCAATGCAGAATATTATATTTATTGAAGTCACCATTAATCAGTAATCATGATAAAACACAGATATAGGCCTATGGTACACAGAATTATATAGACCCATTACTAGGGGCTGTATTACTACCATAACAGTGAAAACCTAATCCCTGCGCCCAGAAGCTATGCACGCTAGCATATTCAACCCCTTGTTTCCCTCAGTGATTCAGAGTTTTTTGTTTGTTTGTTTGTTTGTTTGTTTGTTTGTTTTTTTAATTTATTTTTTATTGATTGATTTATTTATTTTTTACTGAATGTGTTCATCGGGAGAAAAATATTACATTTTCCTGGGAATTCCAAGGATTTTTTCTACTGAAGACGAAACATTTCTTACTATTTTACCACGTCACAAATGTGTCATGTACTGCACATTCCGAGCTAAAAATTTAGTACGAACTGAAAATAAATGCAAGAATTTATAGCAGAAAATAACTTATTTTGAATTTTAGAGGAAAAACAAGAAAAAAGGCAATATTAGGCTCTAACGTAAAAATAGGCTATTTTAGGTCCTATAACAGTATCAGTTTTAGGCATAGTCACTTATGAAACATGCACATACAAGTTTTCGTCCATATATCACTTAAGGATTAAAATAGGTTTTTACGTAAAATCCGAACTCTATTAATCACATATACTAGAGATGAAATATTGACTAGAAGTGGAGTTGCCAGATACAGTAGAGCCTCGGTAATTCGAGCCCCGGTATTTCGAGGTTCCGTGTAATTCGAGCTGGTCTTAAAAAAATTAAAATTGTCCATAAAACTAGAGTAAAATCCCGGTATCCGCAAGTAAGTTTTACGCACTTCCGAATGTGTTACATTTTGAGCTTTCTTTCAATTTTTCCATGTACAAAAATGCAGGTAAAACTGTCCCACTTAGAGGTTTCGTTCATAATACACAGAAATAACCTTGGCTTCAGCCTGCTAATGCATTTCTATTACAGATTGACAAAAACCGTTAGGTTCGATCTTTCTTTGTTGGGACCTCGTGTCAATCAATTGTACAGTGCATATTTCCCCATCCTTTCAGAAAAGAATACTGTATTGTTACAGTAATTCCTACAATGGTAATTAAAAGTGTTTTCCTAGTAGCATCGCTTTCCCGTTCCACTCCATTAAGGGTCAGACAATGACTTAATCCTTGAAGGATGCCGATGTAGCAAATTGGGAATGTTTGACAATATATACATACAGGCGTAACACAGGTATGTAGGTCTACTATATTGTTTATTTATTTAATATTTAAACCATTATTGTGCGCATTAAACATTTATTTGCGATTTACCCATCGGAGTTTTTTGTAATTCGAGGTAGCCTCAGCCCCAATTAGCTCGAATTATCGGGGTTCTACTGTAGTTGGTATTAAACTTAGCACGTTTTAAAAATAATGTTGAAAAATTGTGTTCATGTTATGCAGCGGTTTGGAGATTGGAATCTATCTAAGAAAGCAAAAATGAAGTTACGTGTTGATATTGTGCAAAAGTTTGGTTATTTTTGTTAGTTTTTATTTACATAATATTCGTGGTTTGAAACTTGGCATGTTTTAAAAATAATATTGAAATGTTACAAAGAGTGTTTGTAGTTTATGCAGCGTTCCGGAGATAAGATTTTTAATATTATTCAGTCCTTACAGTTTAAAAGTTTGAACATTTTTATTGCATGCTATAAAAAGTTGTAACAACAGTTTACATTATGTAATAAAGTTTTCTCCCTCGTTATAATACAGCGTCATGATGATAACAGTGGGGGGGGGGGAAAGGCGGCCTTCATTGGGATGAGCTTTCTTCACGATGTAAGTACTTTTATATCGATTCCGTAGCCTTACGAATTTCTCCGATCCTCTCGCTGCTTTATGCAAGCAGCTTAATCAAATCCTCTCACGAAACACTTACAGAATAATCCTTCAAATTTTTTAAAAGCGGCTGTTTTAACCTACTTTATTGTCCGAGCTAAAACACATTTCGTATCTGAACTAAATGTTATACGAGTAAGAAATCCGTACTCCGACAATGTTAAATTCTCAAATTTCAGGTATTAAGGTAATACAATACAGAAAGAAATAAACCTTGCCTTTAGTAGAACCAAAATTCTTCCCCTCTTCTGGCTCTAAACATAGCAATTATTATGGTCCAAGACTCTATAACTCCATAATTAGGTCATATCCAGAAGTAGTATGTATGAACAGCAAAAAAATTCTATAAGTGTATCAATAAATCTTATTTCATAGTTCAAAATTTACTTCACTCTGTTAGTAGATATATATTTGATTAGTTATAACTAGGGGGCGGATTTCTATGACATGTCATATTTTTCCCCTTTGCATTATTTCAGGTTTCCGACTAATTTAAACCCGATTCCAAGCATCCTGGTGAAAATGGAACGACTTTTATTGTGCATATAACTGCATATTTAGGAAATTTTCAACTATTGTATCATATTTAGCATGAATATGCATATTTATGTCATTTTTGGCATATTTCTGTGCATATTAAAGAAGTTTTGAAGTTTCGTATCATATTTTGTAAATTTTGCATTATACTGATACTTTTTGAGAATTTACAGATATTTTAAATATTTAACATTATATTTTAATCAAATGAATTGTAATGAAACTTAAAAAAAATATACATAATGTGTAAGTGGTAAAGTCATATTTTAAATTTTATTGGTCAAATTTTAATGTTTTTTAGGTCATAAATGCATGCATATATCCTATTTTTTAGGTTATAGAAATCTGCCCCCTAGTTATAACTCAGGATTTCAATTTTGTTCTTCCCCCTTTTTCTGTTCTTTTTTTTTCTAGGTATTGTTTTAAAATTAGAGTTATATTTTCTTTTTTTGAATTTGTATTTAATTGTGTACCAATTCTGTATTGTAAATAACTGAACTGTATCCGAACACGAGCATTGCTCATTCGGATAATCTTGTGTTATATCAAATTTGTATATAAAAATAAAGGAAAAACCTACAAAAAATAAAAATAAAGTAATAATAATAAAATAATAATAATACAATAATAATAATAATAATGATAATAATAATAAACTGGAGACGAGATTCCAACGTGAAATGTTTAGTTAAATTTTATTCCGGTGGAAATTTATTAAAGAAAACGTGGATTTATAAAATTCGCTGTTTGACAGAAGTGTCGAACCATTGCGAAAACTGTTTATATGCACAGAATATAAAATTTCTATTTTATTCTGCAGTACGTGATTATATCACGAAATTTTCGTCAATGACTGTATCTCCAAGTCGTATCATAAGAATGTCAACATGTAACTAATATTTCACTCGTTCTTTAGATACCAGTAGCTGTTTCAACCTTGACTGAGATTGAGTGTTCATTAAAATTACAAGCATATCTCAAGATCTGTGTTTACGTCACGTCGATACAGAGGAAGAGGGGAAGCGACAAGGGAATTTCTGGAGTTCGTAGCTGCTCAAATATTTATTCAACCTCTTTTCAATTGAATTCCGCAGAGAGCCTTAAAAGAAGGGAATTGAATTAACCGCTGTTCAGGAATGTTTAATACTATTATATCACAAATTGTGTTTGCTGCCATAAAAAAGAGCTGGGACATAAAGCAATATCAGAGATCACATTTTTTTTTTGGGGGGGGGGGGAGGTATATGCTCACCTTGTGGTATGAAAATTTTATGTTTAAACATTAGGACTCTCAGTTATTCCTTAGAAAAAAAATATAGAAAAAATTCCTTGTGAAGTGTCATATATATATACGAGGGATGTTCCAAAAGTAAGTTTCGTCGTTTTTTTTTTAAGTGAAGATGGTAAAGCAGATGAAGCAAACAACTGCCATAAGAATCGACACCTATTGCTGGTTCAACGACGGAAAGAGCGTCAGCAGAGGAGAAACGATGCATGAGTAGAGTCCCGAAGAAGAGAGAGTAGCAGTAGACTGGCGTGCCCGAGGTTATTTGAGTACAAATCACGATGGCAGATGGACGTGTACTGAAAACGTGGTCGACAATGGAAGTACATGCTGTTATCCGGTATGAATGGGCATGTAGGACTAGTGTGTCCATCATCCATGGACGCTTACAGACTGTGTATGGTGAAGAGGTCATGTCTCATCAAATTGTTGGTCGCTGGTGTTGCATGTTCAGTGAAGGAAGGCACCTGTTCCATGCAATGAAAGCCGCACTCTCGGGACGTCACTTCCAAAACAATGCTGAGGTGGAGAAGGCTGTGCGACAATTCCTTGCATAGCAGGGCACCGAGTTTTACCAGAGTGGTTTCTTCAAACTGATTGCAAGCTATGACAAATGTCTCAATGTCGGTGGAGACTATGTTGAAAAATAGTGCAAGGGGTATATTTCATGATTGCATGGTGTATTTGTTTTGGTAATAAAGTTTCCATGTGAAAAAGAAATGACGAAACTTACTTTCAGAACATCCCTCGTATAAGACACTTCACAAGGAATTTTTTCTAATTGTTTATAATTTGTGTATAAAAACGTTTTCTTGAAAATTGTGATTATAAACTTGCAACATGATAACTTCAAAACTATGAAAGATAAAAAACACCAAATTTTCACTATTTTGCAAACAGAATAATTCTCTAGTGTCTAAAATTTAGTTTTTATTTTAATGGATAGCCTACTTGTAATTTTAAATTTTTTACACAGTTTTATGTAAACTGAAAATATTTTTTGGTCCCATCATTATAAAAAAAATATCTAAAACACTGTAAAATATTCATATATCAGAAATTTCTCCATGTCAAGCACTGGAGAACATTTCAAGCTTCAAAATGACCCCAATTTCACCGTTATATGTTCATTCATAGAAGAATTGTGATGTTTGAAATAAGCGAATGACTACTTACGGGAAATAGAAAAGAAAGCAAAACTTGTATCGAAGTACATGAAATACGCATGAAAAAAACTTGTAAGGATAAACGAGAATAGGAAGATCAAACAATTCAATCTTACCTCACTATGGTTCCACTTTCTTACTAGTATAGCCTATTAGTGACAACTAGTAGTCAATATGGGAACTTCTAGCAGAGAGGGAAGAATAAAAATACTGAAATTTGATAGCAGAGCAAGAGGCATGGCAAAATGAAGTTTCTTATAAAAAGGGCTCTATCTAAGGATCTATCAGTCAGAATAAATAAATAAAAAAACTAATATATGAAATTAAAGAGACAAGAACTGTCGATCTAAATACGTCATTTTTTAAAGGCATTTTCCCGGAATTTTTTGGGTTTCTTGGTTCTACGTATACCTTAAAATACGGTTATGTTACAAAAGTAATTTTTATTTGCTTTAAGACATTTCTAATAACAAATAAATAAACTTAACATTAAAATTTGTTTTTATGTGTAACGGAATCAAGAAGTTGAAACCCTTATACATACGTCATATTTAATTACTTCAAGAAACATTCATCCAAAGTTGGAAGAAAATCGATAATACGGTTAGTCATAACCGCGTAACACACAAATTCAAAAATACAATTTACAATCCCGAATGGTGGAGTTAACTGAGTTGAGCCCTAAAATTTCGAGTACGTGTATAGTTTTATGAAAACTCCCTCGGATAATAAGGAAGAAAAAATATATAGAAAGATATGTTATTGATATATTATTGAGGTGGTGATAGTGCTTTGGAGGTCATCCATACATTGAATATAGCGACTGCTTATTGTTCATGGCTGAAGCTGTTGCTATCGGTCACTTCACAGTTGCCCTCTTGTATGCCCTGATAACATAGTCGCTCATCCGGAATATGATATACCTCATTAGACTCCATTACCTGACAAAGCATAAGGACAATTTATAGTCACCCATCTTGTGGTTTCTCATTGGATAGCAGATGTTGCTAACTCGGTGGATTATGCATGCCCCGTTTGTATACATACTCTTGACTTCCAGTTTACATTTAATGTTCACCGTTTAAGGATCATTGCTGATATTCTCTATCCCATTTAAGAACGATCCTGTTCAAAACAAAGAGGCGTGGCTGTCATATAGCCCGCACGTGAGAACGCACGTGTTCACCGTGTTTATGTTAGTTTGTTTATTCTCAGTAGCCTACAACTGACCCACAGGGTCGTCGTGAACAATGAATCCTTTGTTTTGTTTGCTAATTGATATACTATAATGATGACGATGCCAGTGAGAGTTTGTTATTTCATGTGTAATTGTTGATATTATTGTTGCATGAACTTACGAACACTCGTTAGCCACACACTGCTAATGGCGCATGCTAATGACTTTAACCAATCACGTTTTGTCACATGATGCGAATTTTCCGCGAACTCTCTGTGAGTTCTTCTCCCCTTTGTTTTGACTAGGATCAAACTAGAATGGGATCAATAATAGTCGTAGTATGGATTTCTGCACCATTCTTATAAAGCGAAAAGGAAAATTAGCAAGATTCAAGGCAGATCCTCTTACCACTGAGTTATGATTAAAAACTATAGAGATCGTCGAAATATTCCTCTAGACACCAAAAAATTCCATTAAACGTATTTATAAAGGGTCATTCCATAGGCTACCAAATCATAATAGAAAACGTACATTTTAAAATTCACCTTCGAAATTTTAAAACTTTAGTATGTAAAAACGAATATTTTTGTAAAATTCTAGCTTCTAGAAATGCATAAATCTAATTTGGGAGACATTTTAATTAGAAAAAAAAGCTTTTCCCAAATCGGGTCTTACGTTAGTAGCGTGTTTATTTTAAGTCTAAAGATGTAGTTTTTAAAAATAAACTTAAAGCATTTTCCAAAGTTTAAAATTTTAATGATTTACCTTTAAGGTCGTACAGCTTGGGCTTTTGTAATTTACAAAATGTGTTTTCTAGTTTAAGAAATTAAAGTATTTCAGAATTTGCAACATAAGTTTTAGTCTGGGATGACTTTGAGATTTGCGATAACAAGGCTGTCGTTTTAGAACTTGTAGCAATTAGATCAGTCTTACGCTGATGATTGCTTCACATTTCTACAGATTTTATTTTTTCCAAATTTTGAGTTTCACTTTGGTTGTAAAGTTAAAAATGGATTCTACAAAATTCTCTAAATCCATTTCTCTTTAATGGTGATTTATTGCTATATAACCTCGAAATATAATATTATGAATCCCAATTTGTCTTTGTGAGATCAGTGCCCCTTATCGTTAGAATATGTCAATAGATATATCACATTTACTTCGCTGAAGCAAGTTATATTACCATATAACATCTAATCTCAATAGTTTTCTTTTCAGATGCGGATAAAAAGAAGCATTACGAATGTAGGTTTTTGTAAATAATATGTTATCGAAAACTCTAAATAAAAAAGAAAATTAAAAGTCATGTTGAAGTTTTTAAATCGTTATTTAAACCGGCGAGCAAAGTTGTATGCCGGTAGCGGTAATCACTGACTTTGCTTGAAAGTGCTATTGAACTTACATAATTCCTTGATGTGTGGTCTGTATACTTATTTGTTACTTTGTAATTGCATAAATTTACTTCGAATATTATTTTCTTAGCAGTACAGTACTGTACGTAAAATGTACCGCAGTACATAACCATTTCATTTTTCTATTTAGTTAAGCTCTGTTGAAACGTTCACTTCACGCATTATGTAGAGTGCTTAAAAAACATAACACGTAATCTTAGAATAAACGTAATGTGTGAATTGTTTTATTACACAGTTTCTTCAACACTTGTATAACTATTAGGGCTGGAAGTTTATTAAAAAAATCATATTTTTATTAATGTACTCTTTTACGTGCCAGTAATAATATGCGTAAAAGTCATGTAAGAAATAATATAAAATTGTTTTCATTTTGCATATTGTTGCATATTTTGTTATTGCGATAATGCATAATATTTGTTTGATATTAAAATATTTATGCATATTTTATTTTTCTCACATTTTTAATGGCATATTTCTGACATTTTAAATATTCTGCATATCTCTGTTAATTTAAACATATTTGGCTAAGTGCATGTTTTGAGAACCGACTATACAGCATAGCCTAATGTTTTCGGAATTAATTGTGGAATATTAAAGCGACGTTTCACTTCATTAGTTTTCTGTTTAGTATGATTTGTTACATTGACCTGTTTTTTTTAAAGCTTTGTGTTGTAAATTATACAACTTCTGCTATTTCTTGTTCCTTCGGGAGGCACTATGACCACAGTATAAGTATTGACCCTGAGGACTATTCAGCCTCTAAATAAATGAGTTTCAGCAGCAATCGTGGGAGTAAAGGCGTAAGGCTAAATGTTTACATGTGTATTTCGTCTTCTGATTGAGCATTAACTTCCTGCCTCAATAATTACAGCCTACTAGATTTTGATTTATATTAAAGAGCACAACTAAGAGCCTAAAATGGCTGTTGACATGCTTCGTTGACATGAAGCATTCAAACAAAATACACTGTGCACTTTGAAACTATGCTGTCATTGTTTCAATAGGTCATGTTAGTGTGAAGTTTGTTGAGGTGGAATTGCGTAGGGCGAGGAAGGAGCTTTGAGTTGGGGAGGTAATCCAATCATCTACCTACTCAATCTGTTCAGAGAACCCCTGCGGAGCTTACTCTGTGAAGTCTTATCAAGCTACAATTACAATTAACTGATCATTTGTTTTGCTTGCTGTCAACAAATCAGCAGGGTGATATTACGACTTTAACTTGCAAAGGGTTTTGAATCCTTGACTCTACTAATTTTAGGGTTGCCACCTTTCTGTAAGGCTAAGGAGGGACACTTATTGAATATATGCAGATCGCCAATCTTCATTCCTAAATTCGTACTTGGAACAATGTATTAATAATAGAAAGATGGAATATATTCATTACAAAGCCAAAAAGCTGTGTAACAGTAACACTAACATTACACAAGAAAAGATTAGCATGATAATAAAAAATTAAAAAAACTGGGCAGATTCACGACTTGAAACTGTATTTCTTTTTTGATTTGGCAGTTCTAATAGTTCTTTGATCTGTGTCACTCTCACTACATAGTGTTTACAGGTATCTATAACATTTGTAGAAATTATTATTTCACTCTTTTATGAGTCAGCTGAGCACTTGTCAGGATTCTGTCCATTTTAGATTCATGAGAGAACAATCTATCCACAAATGCATTGCTACCAGGAACTAAAGCAGAATTCCTCATATAACTCATCCAAATTAACATCAGATTCTACATTAAGTGCCTTCACAGAGTCTTTGACGGTGATTTCACTGCTGCCAACACGATACTTTTAGCGATGGAACAATATCGATATCTTGATCATGAGTCGAAATTCACAAGTATGCCACTAAGAATAATTTACTGTCTCATATTTTGTTTTGGAATAATTTGGCGTCCCGCAATATAATGAGTCCCTCTTAGGCATAATTCGGGACGCTGAAAATGTTCTTAAAATGCGGGATGTCCCGCCTAATTCGGGACAGGTGGCAACACTAACTAATTTGTATACTTCAACACGTTACTCTCAAATTGATATGTGTAATCTGTTGTTTTTTTTTCTTTGCCTATTTCCCTCTATTCCTTCATAGTTTTTATAAACCATTGTGCCTAGGAGAATTAACTCCAAACAGGACAAAGTATTGTAAGGGCAACACTGAAAAGTAACCTACAAAGACGTCGCGAAAATATCTAACAGCTCCCTTCTAGTTACCAGGTCTCAGACTAAAGAACCAGATTATCATAGGTAATCCCACGAGAGATTCCGAGTTATCGATATATTTGCGAGAACGAAGTTTGAGCAAATTTGTCCATTGAAACTCGTAATCTCGAATTTTTACTATTACTATTTAATAATCATCGTGCAAAAATTAGCATGTAATACTCGGAAATTGAAAAAAACTCGGCGCATATACTGTTTCTTACCGAAAGTTTCTGTATCATTGTGAAAAATTACAACGTTTAATCGTGTTACTGTGTACAATATCGAGGATTAAATAAAATTAGAAGTTCTTCATTATGCATAATAATATAGTAGATATTCGGTTAGTGATTAATCAGTCGTTTTCTTTCTTTTACAGGTAAGTGCAGTTAACCAATTTGATGTTATTCCAGTCCAGCAGTTCGTCTCTATGTATAAGTATGTAGGAATTGTGTCAAATACTTATGCATTGATCATTGAATCTGTCAGTAGTCTGAAGCATGATTTTAATATAGTGATTTTAAATGAATATAGAAGTTATTTATAGTTTTTTTTTTTTTTTTTTTTAATTATCTTTATTAAACAACATGCTCCATTGCAATGCAGCAATACTACATGCATTCCTTTTATCTTAACTACTCAAAAATATCTACATATGTACACTTATAAATATTATCCTAAATTATGTATTTGGTTTGTTTGTAGAGCTTCAAAATTTATTTTGTTCACAAATTGTACGAATTGCTTTAGATTTTTTTGTATCAGTTCACTTTTCTCAACGGGCCAACACTTAAAAGTTTCCAAGATGTGCTTTCTGAATTGAGCTCTTTCCGAGTTCAGTAGTTCACACTCCCACAGTAAGTGGTCCACTGATTGCGAATTTCTGGTACACACGCAAGTTGAATCTTCCTTAATTTTAAAACGGTGAAAATATTCGCCAAACCTACCATGCCCTGTCAACATAGCTGTGATATTGTGGTTTAACCTCAGGGATTTGTTTAGTCTGTGTTTCACGGTTGGAAAATATGATTTTGTTGTTCTTCCATTTACCGTTTTATGCCACTCGGTTTCCCATGCCTGAACACTTTCTTCACACAGTTCGCGTTTTATTGTGCTTATCGGTATTGAAGTGTACACTATTTCCAGTTCTAAGTCTGTTGTTGCTTGTTTGGCCAACGTATCCGCAAGTTCGTTTCCTGCAAACCCTGCATGCGCTTTAATCCATGTAAAATGAATTTCCCAACCACTGTGGGTTAGCGTCTCTACGTGCATTTTTATCTCTTCTATGAGGTTAATATGTTAGTTATTTATAGTTATGTAGTTGAAGATTTTTAGCGAATTCTTCCAATAAAAATTTAGCAAGTACAAGTAATTAGATTAACGACATTTTTCTAATTATTTTTGTTACATATCCTAGTTCATAAATGATTCGCCTCTCAGGATGTTGGAATCTCATCTCGTTTGAGATTTTGATGATCTTGTAATTTACATCAGAGTTTATGCCGGACATAAAGAAGATTTTTTAAAATTATTTACATTTAAAATTATTATATGAAGGGTCAGGGGAAAAAAGCAGGAGAGTCAATGTTTTTACAAACTGAGAAAAAGCGATTTTAATGTTCAAATTGTTATGACATCAATGTATATACACATAAAATAATTATGATTTCTGAAAAATGAAGTCTTGGATTCAGGAAATGTGGAATCATAGCTGTTGGCAACCAGTTTGTCCCCATAAAGATGTAATTCCACGAAACCCTGTCAAAGGTACCTTTTGAAGTGGAAAAAAGCAGGTAAGTCAAGTGGAACAGACTCACATCACTTAGACATTGTGCAGCTGACTGAAGAATTTGACAGCATGAGGACTACGAAACTTCATAAGATTTTGTATATCTTTAAATTTTTTTCTTGAAATCGGCAGGAGACCTAGAATAAAGAAAGAAAATATCTGATAAATTGTGATAAACTATTGCAGGAAACAATTTTTTTTTAAAAGCTACACATACCATTATAAGCTGGAATTGGAAGTTCAAATAGCCCATCCTCCAATGGTTGGCCTTGTCGAGGTGCCCTTATAATCCCAGTTCACATCCCTCCATAGTATGTCGTGCGATATTGCAGCATACGGCTGTGGTTGGATGCAGAAGATATTACTTTAATAGGCTGTGTTTTGAAAGGGCACTTTGCAGCGTACTTTGAGTCCAACATTGTCTTCCAGTCTAGCACCATTTGTTGGGTAACGCTGACCACAGTGAAAGGGGATGGTTTACATCTTGATGCTTTCACCATTTCTTTGAAATCCTCAGGTGTTTCCATCAATGCTTTTAGATTCCATAAACCTACGTTTTTATCGCACTCCAAGTACGAATGGCCGCGGATACGGAATGTCAGTGTGAATTTTTTTAGGCCAGCAATTTGATTGCTTGTTATATTATTAATGAAGCCAGTTGAGACACCATTGACTCGCCAGCTTCTTTCCTCTTTGCGCTTGACTTCCCTAGTTCTTCCCCCTTACAGTGAAACTTTGACTGCTAATTTCTCCCGACTGGTCTGCTTTTTTTCCGCTTTCGACCTTTCAGCTGATGGGTATGATGAATCTGAAGCAAACTGTAACGATATATCAATTTTTTTAAAAAAGTGACTTACCTGGTTTTTTCCCCCGACCCTTCATATATTTGTTTACCGGCGGCGAGGTCTTGCGGTTAGCGTCGCTGACTACAGATCCGTTGGCCCGGGTTCGATCCCAGGTACCTCTGATTTTTCTGAGGTAGAGGTCTGGAACGGGTTGTACTCAGCCTCGTGATTCGTGTTTGATAGAGAAGTAGCCATGGAAACCATCTCTAACGGCCGTGGGTCTCGGCATGCTTCCACAACCCTCAATCCTGCCATCTCCCTATGGTAGATGACGCAGCGGTCGGGTAGTAGATCTACTTCCAGGGAATTTAGTTTTAGTTGAAATAATGTTTTTCTTCATTGCCCGCAGAGTAACTATTTGGAATGAACCCTTTTAGAACTGAAATTATATTTTAATATAATCATTCATCAAGTAAAATCACTAGTGGGTTATAAATCTGAAATCGAGTGGAAAATTTTTCAATGAAATAGCTGATTTTCATTGGTTATATTGTTTATATTACTCGAAAACAGATAATTTGATTCATTAAGTTATTGGTTTCTCCCTATCACTATTTAAAGTAGGCCTTTTTCTTTTCGGCTTTATACCTGGACCCATTGATATCATGACAACTGTGCATTGTGAATATTGCTTGTGTGTCAAGGTGAATGGGTTGCTTAAACCTTCGCCTGTGTACTGGGTGCATATTTTCGTTATCAGTTCACGTCAAGATGACCTCGATGCTCTGACGCCGGCCACTGGCCGAGTAATTCATTAGTGTGGTGGTGAAATATAGGTGTTGGAGCATCTCTCATCAGGTGAGATCTCAACTTCATTGCATATTTTAGAGCAGGGGTTGTAAAATTTTTCTTATAGGGGACCACGTTAATCTTCAGAGAATGATTCGTGGGCCAAGTCTGAAAAGAACAAGGCAAGCCCTTCAGCTTCTCACACTGCGACCTTAACAGATCTATTGTGAATACCCTATATCCTAGTAGTCACCACTTTCATTTAAGGCTTTTTAATATAGCCTATAATTTTCCTGGGTGATGTCCAGTCCTGAACCCGGGGATTTTCCGTTATTGAAACCCCCACTACCCAGCCGGGAATCGAATCCGGACCGCCAGGGTGGAAGGCAAGTATGCTACCTATACACCCATGGCGGCGGAAGACAAATCAGATTAGTTTTAGAACACTGTGTTTTATTGGACTAAAATCTATACTTACATAATTATAACAGTCTCTCATTAATAATCTCATGAGAATGTAACTCATTGACAATAAACAGGGTGTTAACGAATAACACCGAAATATTTTACCTGTGTATAGAGGGGACATAGACAAGCAACTTTCATTAAGAGATTTTTGCTCTATGGATTCAATTTTTCAGCATAAAATCCTCCAGGTCATGGCCGCCACTGACATTTGAAAAAATCTACTCTTATACAATTCAACGGCCCTAAATAGCGTGCTTGCTCGCCCGCTTCGTGAGACATCGGGTATACTCGGCGATGTTCGTATCTCTCAGTCTAAACTTTCATGACGACTACAAGATTAGGAAAACCGTTTCTTTATTATATAAGGCCTAAGTGAAATGAACTCAATGAACAAATATTCTAATTTTATTTTTACTTACAATTTTCATAGCTCTGAACCACAAACATTTTTAATAATCTACCAGTGTAAATTTCTTAAAAATCCTGGAGTCAATGAATAGTGGCGGGCGAAGCCGGGGGCACCAGCAGTAAAATATTGATGATTTAACTCTTGAAATATCGCTGATAATAATAATCCAAATCAATCACTCCTTCTCTTGAAAAATTATATAATTTCTTAAAATTACACTGAATTTATCAAATAAAATTCACATCTCATTCGTCTGTCAACAAACAGTTGAAAAACGCCATTATCCACCGCCGTCTCGAGAATTACGCACGAGAATTAGCCTATACAGTTTAGAAGGCAGTGGATCACAGTTATCTTTGGAACTACATAATCGAATCTGAGATCGTTTTCCCAGGTGGCAATTTCTAATCGTGGAATGTACTCTAAAGCCGGAATTTTAGCTGTTTCATTAATTATTAATGGTTTAGTTTAAGAATGATTCGCGTGCAAGTGTTAATAAATATAATGCTTTAATAATTATTATACTATTAATTTCTAATTTTTCAATTAATTATCGTGGGCGAAGCCGCGGGCACATCCTAGTGTAAAACAAAGGAACTTCGTTGTTAACCCTGAAGTTATAAATAAAATAACTAATTCAGTGATGTGATTAGTCTGTAAGTTTTGCAGATTATGGAAACACTAAATTATGATATAGCTGTTGATGAATGATTAAGAATCAGGTTTTTATCGATCACTAAGAAGGCATGAAGTCAATTTAATAGAAATTTTAACCCTATTTCGCTTCATTATTGACTTATGAGCACCAAATTGTAGTGACTTAATGCCCTGTAGCATAGACATTTTACGTCGTAGAGGGAAAAACTTCTAATAAAAGTAGCTTGTCTATGTCCTCTCTGTACACAGGTAAAATAATTCGGTGTTATTCATTAACACTATGTATATTAACACCTGTGATATGAAGTATTTTTACGTTAATAGCAATTCATTTTCAATAGGAAGAAAAATACCGACACTTCTGTGCAATAAAATCAGTTATTTATGCTCTCTATCATCATGTTCTAAATGTTTATCACTCATAGCCGATTTATATTTTGATAGGCCTAGAGCGCCTAGGCTTTACGTTGATGCGAGCACTGTTATTAGTTCTCGTGAAAATGTTGAATATTTGGTTTCATAATGCTTGTGAATGTTAGGACTGTATTCTTTCAACATAACAACTGATTCATTACGGATTTGGCATAATGCTTTATTTTTGGTTTCTATTATAAAATAGTCCAAAATCCATTCTCATGCTCAAACGTGAATTTTTTCATCTATTAAAAATTTCTGACACACACTATCTGTTGGAAAATTACAAGAAAGCTTAGAGTAATTAAGATATTGACTTCATTTAAACACTCAAATGAAGTAAAATAATGCAGCTATGTTACAAACCAGCAATCTTACAAATAACTCCCCAAAAAATATTGGGCCTTCTCAAAGGATTTTTTTCAGGCAGTACATTTTTTTTAAATACTAAGAAAATAATTTCTAAATTAAAATGCTCGATCTTTTAATAATTTATTAGTATACTAACATTATGTGCACAGTTGTGGATAAATTTTGTGAAATCGTTAATGTTTTATTTTATTTAGATATATTTAGATGCTTTATCATAGTTATTTTAATTTATAGCTTTAAACTTTTATACGTGCTCCCATTTTTTAAAGAAAGGTACTAATTGTGCAGTGATGATCATCGCCTATATCACTAAACCTATGTAGTACAGCTAGCTTGTATTAGGTTTGGCCTATAGCCTACTTCTCCTTCGTAGTGAGTAGTCTATGGATTTTAAATATCTTTCGATTTTAGTTGTGCAAGTTTGTAATTTTTTATTCTGTTATCAGAAGATTCCATCTAATTTATGGTCGATGCACACAATATTCTGAGGAGTAAAATTTTGTTTTCCGACTGTACTGTTGTTTTTGGCCCACATGTAATAGTACCTGAAGGTGTGCAAACTGAGCTTCTACATAAAAAAGTTCCAAATTAGAGTTTTGCATCAGCTGGTTCTAATTCTAGTTCGTGAACTGCATGTAAAATTTATAAAATTGAGCACAGTTAAAAATTGTAAACATTTTTTTCACGTTTTTAAAGTTTTTTTTTTACATGACAAGTCCCAACGCTGACCATAAGCATGAGAAAAGTAATTACAATTTTGTATTTCATTTTTAAAAATCATAATTTCCATATTAATCACTAATCGGTATATAAAAAGTTATTTAATTAATTCAAACCGTTCCAGAAATATATATAAAAATGTGTATGGTCAATAATTTCTGAGAAAATGAACCGTAAAGCCCATTAATTTAACATTAATATTGCGTTAAATTCCGCGTCACTGTCTTCAAAACTCAGACAGTACGTAGCTTCGTTCATGAATTACACATTCCAACAAAAAATAACTTTTTGTTTGGTGTCTCAGATGTTTTACCGGATTTTGGCTATACTTACTGTTAGTGTTCATCTTCCAAATATGTGAACAGTTTTCCTCTACCAGCTTTACTTTTATATAGATTTTATTCGTGAACTCTTAGTCTAGCGAAACAAAATCTTGCTTGATAATATAGGCCTAGCTTCCGAAGGTTCTTGACCATACTTTTGAAAAGTAGGACGAAAACTGTACGATGTACAGAAAAACTAAAAACTGGATTATTTTTTGGCCCTCAAATTGACAGCTCATAAGTCGTAAACGACCGTACAATATGTGATAATATCATTTTTTTGAAATACCCCATGTTATATTGTTATTGTAATGTTAATGTAATGTTAGTGTGTTGCTTTTTTCTTCACTTGATTTAGAAGCTAAAAGTAGGCACTGTTTCTTATTTATATCAAACGTAAAATTGGATATGCATAATATGCATAATGGTAATACCATATCTCACAAAACTAAATCTGATAGGGCAAAACTAATGGCACATTTGGCATCAGCGACCTAAATATACCCAAGAATAAGTATAAATTCTAAGGCACCAAAATGGCAGTTGGTCTGTGTTATTATTAATGTACGATAGCCTACGCTTTGTTTTGTAGTTGTGTAATGTTCAAAGCTCAATGCTGTTATGCTGCAAATAGAATGATTCGCACACAACCGAAAGAAATTAATTAAAATGGCGATATAACTGGAGCTCGGAGATAACAGGGATATTGCATGTTAATCTTAATAGAGATAAGCTTAGTGTGATTGTTCGATTATAGAATAGTAAAACGAAAACAAAGTTTCGGGAACTTCGTTACTAAAAACCGGTAGAGTGGTTCGCCGTGATATCTGTAAACATAGACGGGGCTGTACAAACAAAAAACAGAGCTTAAACTTTGTGGCAAAGTTAAAACGATTTCCACAGAAGAACGTGTTTGTTTATGTAACATCTCTGAAATTAAATTGAGCAAAAACGAACAAGTTTTCAAGTCACAAAAACTTCGCGAGAGTTTGTGTTACCACATGGAGTCTTTAAGATAAATTTCCAGCTACATTAGTTTAAACAAATATCTCATATCCTTCTGGAGGAAACATACATTTTTATGAATATATTTACTGACTCAGTCACAATAGACAATTCCCAAGCAAGCGAAAGGAATATTATATATTTTATGGAACCCGGAGGTTCATTGCCACGCTTACCTGTGCCCGCCATTCAACCATCCCTTGCAAACCCGACTTCCCTTAAATCTATTCTAATATCTACATCTAGGTCTTCCAAGTGGTCTCTTCCCTTCGGGTCTTCCAGTCGGTATATCTGAGATGTCTTTTTTCCCCTATGCGGGAACATGTCCAACCCATTTCACCATCCGTGATTTAATTACAATTATTGTACTCGGTGAAGAGTACAGGTTTTGATGCTCGTCATTATGCAGTCGGAATCCTATAACGGCCGGGTGGCGTGGGCCGCTTAAACTTTTTTACAACTAATGAATAGAACATATTTCAGTGGGAGTATGTTTATTTATTTATATAGATATCATTTTCAGTGGGCGTCTGATTTATTTACGTATTTATACAGGCCGAATTTTGAAAATTAAATAGGCCATAATTATGGTGTCATATTAAACCAATATTTTAGGTGTAAGTTAATGATCAAATAGGGGAAAGGTAGTTCTGCATTATTCATAGGCGTAACCAGGCTGACCACATGGGGGGGGTTATAATATCTGGAGAGGGGAGTTCTGGAGTCCTCCCCCGGAAAATTTTAAAAATTAAAATGCCCAATAACAAGTTTTAAGCTTCCCACGCTTTAAACTCATATTAAGTAATTTATAAGCGGATTTTTTAAAAAAGGTGATATTTCACAATAATGAAATAAATTGTAAAATTTTCCTTTTTTTAATCAATTGGGGGTTCAAACCCCCAAACCCCCTCCACCTCGTTACGCCTCTGGCATTATTTCCAAACTTTCTTACATAAAATAATGGCAACTAATATTTATTTATTTAATCAAGAATGAACATTACAGGTATACACCCAATTACAATGTTCATGACTATACTAACAATACATCATGTACTTACAATAACACATATATGAAGTAGATATAATAAAAAGTAGAAAAGTTAGGATAATGACCAATGCAAGGTAAGAAGTAGGAGAGAGTAAAGAGAATAAGAGAGATAAGGAGAAAGCAAGCATGAAGGATGTAGAGAAAAAAAAAATGAAATAAGAGTAAAACTAGTATAATAAAACAGTGAAAAGTATGTTAGTTGACAACGGTGTTACTATTCACACACACAGATTCCTAAGAATTACCATTTTGGACAAGTTTTAACAGTTGGCTTGCAGCAGAGTTAAATTGTTTAAGATTCATTCCAAATATATCTATACTAGCATGTGCCCGCGGCTTCGCCCGCGATAATTATTTCAAAAATAAAACATTAAGAGCATAATAGTTAAATCATTATATTAACACCTAAATCATGTGGACTACATACCACGATTAGATAGCGTCGCCTGGTAAAAGCGTCCTCAGATTCGAGTTCCTTGGTCCAGAAAACCCCTGTATAGTGAGTTTCGTCCAAATAAAACTATGTTTGACCATATTAGAGCTTACAACATTCAAGCGATCGCGAAAGTTTTATTTCAAGGTATGACAAAAATAGACAAAGCCAACTGTAATTGTCAAACTTCCATTTAATTTAATTCCAAACCCACTGGCAACAATATGTTTTAATGTCAAATGTGATTCGGATTCGATAATTCTGTGTAAGAAGGGATTAAGTATTCTCAAAAACATTTGATTTTTGGCATTTAAAATCAGAATTTTTCAAAATCCTTTCTTAGTGAGCACCTACATTATGAAACGAAGGTACTGTCAAAATTCCAAGTCTCTACCTATTATAGTTTAGGCTCTACGTTGATTCCTGTCAGTCAGGACAAAGCCTTTTATATATATAGAGATTAAGTGGGTGGATTTGATTGTACCTATTCAAGGTTCTGTTTATTGGTGAATTTTTGTGTAAGTCTGTGTTTACTCTAGGAGTAAAAAATAGTTTTCTTAATCTACTATTTTTACTGGGTACATATATATACATTTTTTCTATAAGGTTTGTTTTGTCAATATGGGAATTAATTATTTTATACAGAAAACTTAATGACTGACATGCTCTTCTATGTGACAAAGCTTAGAATTCAAAATTTTCCAGGAGTTTATCATAATTTATATACAATGGATAAAAGCCACAAACTTTAAACATTAAAAACTTGAGGAATTTGCTTTGTACTTTTTCGATCATTTTTTTGTTCTTTACAGTAAACGGATCCCAAATGATTGATCCATATTCCAAATTTTGTCTAACGAAAGAATAATATAAACGAGTTAATGTTTCCTGGCTTAGCATGTATGAATTTCTCATTACGAAACCAAGGATTACCAATGCTTTCCTAACTGTTAATTCTATATGTTCATCTTAGATATCTATATATATCTTAGATCAGAAGTAAAAACAATACCTAGATCTTTTTTACTTCTTACTTGAAGTAATAGAATGTTGTCAATGCTATAATCAAATCTAATGGTTTTTTTGCATCTTGCAAATGTCATTTTTTCACATTTTTTAATATTAAGTGGTAATTTGTTATCAGTACTCCACTTTGATACTGAATTAATATCAGTTTGAAGATTATAACAGTCTTCTGCTGAATTTATAGATTTATATAATTTGACATCATCGGCAAACATTATCACATTTGAATACAGAATTATATCAGGCAAATCGTTTACAAATAATAAAAATAATAGAGGACCCAGGTTTGATCCTTGAGGTACACCTGAATTGACAGTAAATTTATATGAAAAATGGCCTTTATAATTGACTATTTGGGATCTGCTGTTTAAAAATGAACTGAACAGTTTAAGTAATTTCGGGGAAAGTCCATAAAAGAATAATTTTTTAATAGGAGGTCATGATCTACTTTATCAAAAGCTTTCTGAAAATCAGTATATATAGTATCAATTTGTTTGTACTTATCTAATTCAGATGATATGTTTTCTGTGAAGTTACATAGATTGGTAATTGTTGATCTCTTAGGCATAAAACCGTGTTGTTTTGATGAGATTGATATTTTAACATGATTGAAAACATGTTTATGTAAAATGCTTTCAAATATTTTGGCTGGTGTTGATAGAATTGCAATGGGTCTATAGTTTTGTACTAATTTCGCATTTCCTGATTTATAAATGGGTGTAACTTTAGTAAATTTCCAATGAAGCCTATTGGTTTTACTACTGGCTTCAGACTTGAAATATCTTGCCCTACCTTAGTGTACCTGAAGATTAGGCAATTTGAAAATGTTCACTGACCTTTGCTGTAACGTACTGCCTCAGCCAACTGCGCCATTGATCGTCACGTGATACAGGTATATAGGTATGTGATATCGATTTGATATAGAGCTTTCACCCGATAATTAACTAGGTCCGGTTCTGTGGCTTTGTTATTAATATCAGTCTAATTAGACTCTGTGTACCGTGATTGTTAATAATGAATGATTTCCACACAAAGCCCGATGTGTATCTGGTGTGGCAACAATGAATTGTTTGGTTTGTTTTAACAAGCCCACGAATAAATAGAGCTAATTGCAGTTACTCATTTACAGAAATACCCCCCTTATGCATGAATTCCATTCGCAGAGTCGTCAGTAATTAAAAAATGAGTTCGTAAAGCAGCCAAAAAAAAATCCCTTTAGGCAAGCCTACAGGCTGAGGTAGATTTCGAAGTGCTTTTGGTTTAATTTATTGTCGCTGCGTAGCACCCTTCTTCTTTAGCCTTGGCATGACAAACCCGCAATAAGAACTGCAAAAAAAGGGAAAGAGCACTTTTTCAAACATTCAAATCTCGCCTTATATGAGAACGATCAAGAAACTAGTTATTGATTTGTAGAGTACTCATCAAGAGCTTTTCAACGATACCTCACAAGACGTAGTTTCAACAATTTCGAATTTCCATCCCCCCCACCCCTATTCGTACCCCCAAAACCCCCGAATCGTTGGTGTCACTGTAAACTCCATAGGGAGTACTGTAATTTATTCAAACAAAGTTTCCCTCTATACTTCATAGGGGCCGAAATATAAATGTTTTAAAATTTCAACCCCCCTCCCCCGACCACCGCCTTGGGCCAATTTTGCTCATTAACGAAGTTGTCCGAACTATTGGGCCTAGAAATAACATAATAAAATTTGGTTCAAATATCTTCAAAATTACGGCCGCTAGCGTGTAAAGATATATATAAATATCACATTTTTTTTTTTTTTTTTTTTTTTTAACAGGCGGTGGTTTCGTACTTAGGGAGGCATGAAACGTAAAGATATGAAAGAATTTTTCGAAAATCATGACATGGTATCCATTGCAATAGGTAGATTTTTCTTCGAAATCTACCTAAAAAGCCTCACAGTGATTTTGTATTTTGTTCTGAATAGAATTAGAAACGGGTATAAAACAGCATATTCTGTACAAAATATTATATCACTCACAGCTTGTACTAATATCTCCATTACAGGACTTGTTAAAATTTATCTGGCAGAATGCACAGTTTTCCGGAAAATAGATCAGAAACGTGAACTTCGACTTTTTGAAGAAAAAAACAGTCTGGAAGAATGTCCTCTAGTTTGATTGAGAGTAATCATGTCTTTGTTTTACAATTTAATACCGAAAATGATATTATAATAATTAAATTAAGGAATTAATTGAAGAGTAGATCATATAAATGTTCTAATCTTGAACTTAAATTGTTTATTGTTTATCCCAGGATGGTTGGTAATAAATGAGTTACTCGTGGGCCAATACTTGAACAGTGTTTTACTTCAGCAGTTGTAAATGTTTTTGCTTTAGATAATATTTCATTAAAGTGATTCATTCACGTGTTATAATCATGACTAGGGGGCGGATTTCTATGACCTAAAAATAGGATATATGCATGCATTTATGACCTAAAAAAACATTGAAATATGACCAATAAAATTTAAAATATCACTTTGCCACTTACACATTATGTATAATTTTTTTAAGTTTCATTACAATTCATTTGATTAAAATACTGTATATGTTAATTATTTGAAATATCTGTAAATTCTCAAAAAGTATAAGTATAATGCAAAATTTACAAAATATGATATGAAACTTCAAAATTTCTTTAATATGCACACAAATATGCCGCAAATATGACCTAAATATGCATATTCATACTAAATATGCTACAATAGTTGAAAATTTCCTAAATATGCAGTTATATGCACAATAAAAGCTGTTCCATTTTCACCAGGATGCTTGGAATCGGGTTTAAATTATTCGGAAACCTGAAATAATGCAAAGGGGTAAAATATGACATGTCATAGAAATCCGCCCCCTATTCATGACCTTCTGGCCAATTTTCGTCACGGTTTTTATGAAAATAGCCCAACTTTAGGTACTTGGGTGTAGCTTAATATTTTATAAAATATAATAATATAATAAAACAATGTTTATTACATAAAATAACGTATAGTCTGTTGAATTTACTTATTTACGTGGTAGTAAGTGAATGTAGAATGAGCTTATCACATCTGATGTTGGAGGCTGGAGAAACTGTTGCCTGGGAAACATGTTACGCATAGCACCCGCATTGATTTGCATCCCCACTGTGAATGAACACGGCCTGCTTGTTTCTAAACACATACCACCCTCGTTCCCAGTGAATGCGAAATCCCCCGACGCAATGCTGAAAGGGTGAAAGCTACATATCCCTGATACAGCCCAAGGTGATACAATCTGGCTGCTTTCTCCTTACGCCTTACTTTCAAATCTTGTTACAGAGTCAGAAAATTTGTTCGTTTTCTCGTAAAAAAAATATTGCTTGTTATTTGATATTAGTTATTATTAAATAATTTGAAAGTAAAATTACAGAGGATAAAATAAGCAGAATAATAGTAGAATAATCCATGGCAAGAAAACAATGCCAACTGTCATTAGCCTACGAATCTACTGTTACAAACTGTACACATAAGAAGTTATAATCGTAGGCTATCCTCTCTGTTTTATTTATATTCTTCTGGTCTGTCGGGAATTACTTATATCGTCAGGTAATTTTGTGGTTTACTCTTTACGCGTTACACTGGGGACAGTCTAAAACAGGATAAATATGAGAATATTATAAATAGAGGATAAATATGTTTCTAATCACACAAGTGTGGTTGCATACGTAGTCCAAAGTAAACATTTAATTCTCAGTTTTTTGGCCATTTTTTTTTTCTTGTTCTGTGATCTCCATACATAGGTGCAGCATTTGGCCTTAGAAGGGCATCACTCGTATTAGTGTCGAGCGAAGAATTAACTGATGCTTCGTCAGAATTAATTCAGATGGCAGTGCGCTGAGTTGCGCAGATGAACAGCTGTTTACTGTTGCGGGGTTATCTGAAAATAAGGAAGAAGTAATTTTATTCAGTTCTTGCTGTCTTAAAAGTATATACTGTAGTATTGTTTGCAGACAGCCATGACAGAAACAGTTTTTCTAAATTATTTCCTAATGTACTAATGTAGGCTATTGCATTTAAAAAAATCTATGACAGCCATAACAGACAGTTTTATCAATTATTATCTCCAAACTTACTAATAATATGGATATGTATGAATTCATGAACCACAGACTATTGTCTCTGTTGGACATTACATGAGAATATCATAGGAGAAAAATTCCTCTGACACTGGAATTTGAACCCAGGACCTTTGGCTATCCGTGCCACTGCTCTACCAACTGAGCTAAGCCAGAGTTCACTTCACAGATGAAATATGACTGATTGCCTTTAATGGTCTACCTTACTGACAGACAAGTTATGTCATATGCAGTACTGTGAGGCACACTAATTAGTGATTTTTGTGACCGGGCATCCACTGTTTTTGTACAGTTAACATTCAAAGTGGATACATTCATCCATGAACCACAGATTATTATCTCTGTTGGACATTACAGTTGTTCGGCAAAACTTAATGTCCATAGAAAAATTGCAATAACAGTCTCCACTGTGTTACAATGAATTTAAAATTAGCAATACACAATTTAAATTATTATTATTATTATTATTAAAATAATAATAATAATAATATAGGAGAAATATTCCTCTGACACTGATAGAGGAATTTTTATGCTATAATATTCTCATTACTAATATGAATTAATTAATTAAAAACTTTCATATTCCGACTCAGAAACTATTCTGCATATCTTAATAGCATACTTATCTCTTCTAAAACATTCTTTATCCTTGGAAATTGAAAATAGCGCTAGAAACTTGTTGAGCAGACGCAATCCCAAAGAGATAAAAGCTTGGGACTATCACCTGACCTTTAGTTAAAAGCTGTAATGGAAAGGTGTAATCAGAGTACACATGGGGGGCAGTAGATAATGCTTACTGTCATCACTACACAGTGCACTGAAACTTCAAGTTCAGTTTAAACACAGCTTGTTTCTTTAACTTCTCTCGGTATAATTCAATTCTGACTTTTTTCCCTCCAACATAGAACACATAACATTATCGTATTCTTTTATGCATTATCTAAAATATGTTATTACTAATTTTTACCAGTTTTAGTGTTTAACTACTTATACTTATTATGTTATCTTTCCTTCTTTAATTATTGTGTCGCGAGCCTAGTAACATAACTTATTTGATTGAGTCCTCTCTTTTCTTTTTCCTTCCCCAACTTTTCAGATTACTTAAATTAGTAAAGTTCTAATGTTTCTTTATTTTGTATAGTTTTAGTGTTATATTTTGCTGTCAAATTAAATTTCATTCCGTCAAAAAATATTGTATGCCTATCGCTAGTTAATATTTTTCTCTGTTTAATATTAATTGTTAGTTTATATAGTTTTTAGTTTTAGTTTTTTCTTCTGTATTGTATTTATCTATTTCAAATTACTTAACTGGTGGAATGGAAGAGAAGGCCCTATGGCCTAAATTCCTCCATAAAAAATAAACATTATTATTATTTTGTTATATTGTTATTATTATATTGTTATTATGATTATTATTAATTATTCATTATTTATTCTTCAGCTTTATCTCACTGTTGAGATTCACAGTTCAGTCTTCTGAGAGAGAGAAAAAAATCAAAATACCACACCCATATAACTTTTTGTTACTCCTTAAGCGTGAGTCGAGCAAATTCGAAGCAAGACCAAAACGGAACCAGGGTTAATATTTTTAGGTTCACCTTTATTCATAGGCCAAATTAGAGCTCTTGCGAATGAAACCATAATGTAAAACATTGTTCTGCTTGAAAGTAGAGACAATTTTCTAGCACCTTTTTCTCCTTTAGAATTTTTAAACGTTTTTCCCCTCCGCCGTGCCCATAATCCACTTTTTGTATTTTACTGCAACTTTTTAATATCTTCTGTAGGTCTTTTCATCGTTTATATCTACGATTTTTTAGTTTAATTTTTTCTTATTATATTATTATCTTAGTTTCTTTCCAATTTCAATGAACTTTTCATCATCTTGTATTGAACCTGGGAATAGTGAACCTGTATGCTCTCAGCAAACGCGGTACTGAAGGCACACCTGCAACATTAAAAAATAATTTACCAAATATTCAATTTTTCTTTTTAATTCCACTGGAATTAGTCAGAGCATGCTATTCGTTAATGTAAATTTGTTACATAACGAGTTATGAAGTTCCTTTTGGTCCCCTATTTTGCCTTATTTTTAGCACCTTTTTCCATGTGGAATTTGCACCTAAAACTCCTGCGCTGCCGGTTACTTATAACTGGCCTTATATATTTCTAACTAAACAAATAACTGTTTAAAATTACTTTTTTTATAGTGTGTCTCATTTACAATCCTCCTAGCAAATTTCTGAAAGCCCTGACTAGTGTTGTATAAATAAGTTACTGTATGATACGGTATAATAGGATATTAGGGTATTAAATGCCATAGCATTGCTAGTATTATTGGTTTTAATGGTAAAATTCGCTGAAGAGAACTGCCCTTGATTTTTAGTGTAACAAATAAGCTTAGAGCTATTATTTATCACGCTGGAATTAAGAAACTCGTTTAGCGCTCCTAAATTGAGCGACAACTTCTCCTACGTACCTGTCATGCGTTTAGTCTAGTCGAGATTGAAAGGGGCTTCGTTGACTTGAGCAGGGCGTGTAAAATGCTTTACTTGAGTGCTTAGTTAGTTAGTGCTTAGTACAGTGTTTTTCATTAACCTACACTTATAAATTTACATATACTTATAAACTACATTTCTTAAAGTTTAACACACACATTTACAAATTAATAATTTACATACAAATATTCAATACATGTACAATATTTAAACATGGTACATTTTACTACATTATTCATTTTAATATTATTTCTAGCTCTATTTTTACAGTATATGGAAGATGAATTATACAAATTGAATGATGAATTTAAGAATATAGTAGGCCTATATACACACTTACAAAGAATAGAGATCACTTGTATTATAAAAACAGTTTGATAAAAGAAAGGATTTGAGCATTTTTTAAAATGAAATTTCTGTTTTTTGTGATGTGATATGAGAGGGGAGTATATTAAATACCTTAGAGCATAAGTAGTATGGAGAAGATTCGAATAGATGGGTAGAGTGTTTCGTCAGTGCTATGCTGTTTTTATGTCGGGTGTTGTAAGAGTGGTAGTCAGAATTAGTTATAAGCTTATGACATATTACACTACTTGTTAGTTTTCTTAGGACATAATATACCAACTGAGTTTACTCATATCTAGACTCGAACCACTTACAGAATAACTCGATATTAGTTTTTATAGGCTATTTAAAGATGAAAAGAACAAAACATACTATAGCGTTAGTTTGCAGTTCGTAACTTGTACCAGTTGAATATATTACATTAGGCTATATTTAAAGGCTGTGCTGTTCATAGATAATTATAATAAGTTTTATGAAACTAGTAAATATAACAGAACAGGTCGATTCTTCTGAATAATAATAATAATAATAATAATAACAATATTAATTGTTATTATTATTATTATTATTTTGAAATGTTAATTTGAAATGTCATTGTAACACAATGGAGACTGTTATTGCAATTTTTCTATGGACATTAAGTTTCCCTCGAACAACTGGGGTCTTAAGTATTTCTACTACAACTGGTCTATTCAAGTAAAGTTTCTTGGATTTTATTGACGTATATAATATTATGTGCTTAACTTTTCTCGCGTTTGTTGATGTTAACTCCCACTTAATCTTTAGAAAGAGGGTAAGTTATAAATAAACTGTCCCTCTGACACCGGGTTTCGAATCCGTGGCCTCCTCCTTTCTTTGTCGATGCTCTTCCAACTGATGTAGCTAGAGTTCGACTCACGTGGCATGATGGAATCTCACTTCTTTGATTACTTTTAATTGTGAACCTCACTGAAATACTTTTAATCATAAGCGAATTCAGTGATTTTTGTGCGGGTTTCCAATGTTGTTGTACAGGAAAATTTAAGATTTAGATAAATGTACATGAAGCCACATAATATTGATAATTAATATTTCATAAACATACTTTAGAGAAAAAAATCCTTCAACACTGAGATTCTAACCCATGATCTCCGGCTTTGCCGTATTTCAACCTAGTACGTTCCTTAAAAAATATCGGTATTATAAATCAGTCTAATTAAAAAAATGAGATGAAATTAGTATCTCATTGTCAACTACTTTGTGAAGTGGAAATTCTGTAAAATATATATTTTTTTTCTGCCGTCAGCTGTTTATATACAAAATCTAATACAGATAGAAACAGGTTATCGGGGAGAGACGATATAACCCTAGGCAGCAGTGGTTTTAGAATAATATTTCAACAATTATGCAAGGGAAAAAATGCAAAATGCATTAAATTACCAAACACTAGTAGTTGTTTTATAACAATTGCATGTCGGATTGTACTATTGTATTTGCATGTGAATTATGTTTCCCAGTTTATCATAGCTCAGCAGGCGCATGATATAAATTAGTCTGCACATAAGCGTTGTGGGTGGTTGTTCACAGATCGGTGTTATCTGATGCGGTGTGTCATGCAATGCATAATAGGATGGTCGATAGTTCAATAAGGGGAATCTGCCACTTCGATACTTAATTTTGGAATGATCCATGTATCAAGAGCCAATACATATTTTTATAATATTTTACCCTCTTGAATATTATTTGTAATAATAACTGAGTGGCGATTGTACTCTCTCTCTTGTGGTCACTAAACTGTTAAATTTACAAATAAACAGGACTATAGAAAACAGCCTTACTAGATCTTGGAAGTAACGATGTAGTGACACAATTACACTCCTGACTTTCCCTACCTGACTAGCTCCCTTCCTCCTCCTACCTTTCTAGCTCTCTCTCCCTCCTCCTATCTTTCTCTCCTTATTCTGTTCCATTTTAATACCATCCGGGGGGAACACTTCGCTGATTTTGTTTTGGCCTATGAATAAACATTTCTTGATGAGTACCAGCTAATCATGTTCTTCAATTCTGCTAACGGAGTTTGTACCTTGTAAACTCCTTTGATCTTACTTTCAGATTTTGTACGTATATGTACTGATTCAAAAGTTGGCCATTAAAAACACTTTAGGCTTGGAATTTTATTAGATTCATGTATTTACCGGTCCCTTGTATACTGCTTTTCTAATGATTATTGTAGCCAGTAGCCTGTACAATTTCCTTCCATAGTGAACAATCTGTTAATAGTACCAAAACTTGAGGATTTATTATTTATGTCGGTAGGTTTTTTTTTTTTAGTAAAAGCTGCCACCAAAATAAAATTGTTACTTTGCGTTACACGTAGCAGGAACTGTTTAGTTACAGTATTACTATATTGTGAAATTTGTGAATACTTAAAACGATTTTGAATCGTTCAGATAAGAGAGTTCTGTTCCTGTATTAAGAATGTCAAATAGGAAAGGGGAAAGTTTATGCAGAACTACGTCACATTTATGCTTAAATTTGAAATAAGTATAAAATTCTAGCACTAATTTTTCTTCATTATTTTCGATGCTCGACTTAGTAGACCTAATTGTCCTATGCATTTCCTTTTGAAAATTTATTTTTGAGCTATATTTTACACTTGTTTGGTACCTTTCAAAAACCTGTATGTAGGGTATATGCTTGGAATGTATTATATTTTACTGAAATACACACACATATATATATATAGGCTATAACGAGTAATAAAATAAGAGCATGTGAAAGAAATGGAAATAGGAATTTATTGGAAAAGTTAAAAAAGAGCCAATAAAATTAAACTGTTTTGACAATTAAAACAGCGTGAAGTCAGAATGAAAAATTCAATGCCATAGCCGGGATTTGAACCAGGATCTTCGGCTCTCCGTGCCGGCTTGTCCATCTTAGCCTACACACGGCCAGTGTGAAAGAATTATCATTCCACTGTGACCTACTAGTGGTTTACTATAAAAGTCCGGGTCTTCATAGTACTTACAGGTTGTAAGTCGCCACTGGGTTCGTATCTCATATTGAGAACGCCTGGTGGTATTCTGAGATTGTGAGTCAGTTGGAGAATTTAATGTTGTACTGGCACGTTGCCATGGTAGCTCAGTTGGTTAGAGCATCGGCACGGAGAGCCGAAGATCCTGGTTCAAATCCCGGCTATGGCATTGAATTTTTCATTCTGACTTCACATGTCCATCTTAGCCTACACACGGCCAGTGTGAAAGAATTATTATCATTCCAATTAAAGCAGCCTCTAATTGTCTTGTTCCTGGATCGCGAATTTGCTCGACTATCTCGTTACTGCAAAGCTAGGATTTAGCTATATTATATTCTTATCTTCCTGTTGTGAATTGCATTTTCCTCCGGTTACCTATTAAGGCAATAAACTAAAGTTGTTTCATAATAGGATGGTCTGTTAAGTAATGTGCGAATGTGAGTCACAGTTTTCAAACACCATTATCTAGCACGTCTTCTCTTTCGTAATTGACAGAGCTGTCTTTAAATTAAGTCATCTACGGTCATCACTTGAGTCCTGCTTTGCATCTGGCAAGATGATTCATTCACATCTTCTTCCCGTTGGCCTTCATGTGAAGACTTCCCGATTCCACTGAACAATAATTTGGTCACTATCACACTTCATACAGTCACACCTTTGACCTTGTAGAAGTTATGGACGTATGCATTTCAGTATTTACTATAATGAGTAGGAATTTCGATATGTTTGCTCGTGGATCGCCTTTTTCGGAAGAGCAAAAATGTACTGTTGTTTCTAAGAATTAGTGCCGAATTAGTAAATACTTCTGCCCAGTCATTTATTGATACTAACATTTTCGATGAGGGCAGGGTTCTGCGAATAATTGACCTGTCAGTATTTTACACGTAAAATTTGTAATATAAAACAGTTTTATATACAGTGATGTAATAGTATTTAGTTATGATACAAGTGGTAAAAGAGATTTTAATTTGCTACTAGATTTGCCATAAAACTTTTATAACGCTAGTGCAATAAAATGTAAATTTTACTTCGTGTGTCTTGTGCTAGAAGCTCTACTGTTAACTCAAACTTCCTAAAAACTATCATTTGATTGATTTTGCAATATAAACACTTATCACGTTATTACTTGTGTTGTAAATTCTATCAATGTTAATACAGTATACACAAAATATTCAGTGCAACAGCAAATTAATTCAGTCATATTATCACAAATTTCTTACCGAGTTGAAGCATCACAGTTGCATAAAATAGATAATATTCCTTTAGCTTGCTGAGGAATTGTCTATTGCCATTGAATAATCAAGTAAATATACTTATTTAAGTTAGTAATGACATCAACATATTAAAATTTTAAAATGCATTTTGCTTAAAAATAACACCATTCTCACGTATCTCTATATTTCAGTGATAAATAAAAAAATAAAAAATAAATGTATATATATATATATATATATATATATATATATATATATAAATAATACCATTGTCACGGATCTCTACATATTTTCAGTGATAAATATATATATATTACATACGCATGGGGAGGAAAGATATATCTAAAAAATATTGACTGGGAGACCCGAAGGGAAAAGACCACTTGGAAGACCTAGACGTAGGTGGGAGGACAATATTAGGATAGATTTAAGGGAAATAGGATTTGCGAGGGATAGTTGGATGGAGTTAGCACATAATAGAGTTGACGGCGGGCTCAGGTAAGCGCGGCATATTAGATAAATTAAATAATACTCCTTTAACTTGCTTAGGAATTGTCTATTGTCATTTAGTAAGTTGAGTATTTGTACCTAGTCGCTTTCCTATGTGGTGTTGTAAGAATTCCTTACGTTCTGCTAACACATTCCTGCACTAATTGAGGCGTCGTGATTTAATGAAGTTTACTTTGTTTATGAAGGGTCGGGTTAGGCATGCTTGCTTTCTATTGATCAGGTTCTGTGTATCGATTAGAGTTACTTGATATGTAGGCGTCATACGATACATACCTGTCTATTGTTATGATTAACGAGATGTACAGGGATATTAAAGAGAGGCGGCAGTCAGATGCGCGTGAGAGGGGTGACGCATGTAGGGGGAATCATGGGGAGGGGTAAGAATGTTGTACTTCGCTTGCGAGAGAGGAGAAGCGATTGTAACAAGGTCTCTTGTTTCTTCACTGCATTATACGATGTTACCGCACTGAAAGCAACGACACAACTAACCCATACACCCCTCCATGCAGTACGAATGTTTATTGGACTCGTCTGCATCTACTGAGCATCCATGCTTGGACTGCCACGTCTCATTAATACCACTGTATTCTAGCTCACCTAGTCTGAATAATTAGGATAGAGAGTTAGCGAAGCAGAAATTTTACTCAGGCGTCTTGACGCAATACTCGTGTTCTCCAAGTAGTTCTATCTTAAACAGGGATAGGAAGTTCATGCATTTGCATATATTTTTAAAACAAATATTATTTAAATGCAGATAAAGTATTTGTATGAATGTGGATTTTCTAGTTTATTTATTTTTAACTAAAAATAATTTAAACCTAGTTTATAATTATTTTGCTTGTTTTGTTTTGCTTCGAATTGTAGTGTTTTAATACATCAAATAAGCTTACATTTTCTGAAGCATAAAGCAGTTATTTGAAAGGGCAAACATATGCATTTATATGCACAGAAAATTCACTCATGTAGACCGACCGATCATTCTAACAACATACCAACAAATATAATTGAATTTTGCTTATTTTGACTTGTGTGCTTGAATTTTCGATATTGTAGGGCCTACTGCTTAAAATACCAGAACTAGATTTTTTGCTTAGTTTAGCTCAGTCAAATTAGCGTAACCTCCCCTCAAAGCTTGGTACTAAAAGTGTTAATAAATCACCATTTGCTTAATTTAATGTTTGATGCAGGACTACTTTAAATGAATGGTACGAGTTTGCATATTATTTGTGATGGCACTATTTATGGTACAAACATGTGCGAAGCTACATTGGATAGAAAACATCTCCAAGTTTACATAAGTAGTTATTGTAATTGTTGCGTATTCTTACGCTCGCTAATGGGTGCTATTGTTGCAAAAATACAAACATGTTGATCAACCAGGAGGAAGCGTTCGTTGTTGACAAAAGCCTGTTTCAAAAGATAGGGCACCACCCTACAATCAGAATGAAGTCAGTATTGTTTGAACCAACCGCCGTGCTACTGCTACAATTTCGCAGTTGGTCACCCAGGTCACCTGACCTTACTCCTTGCAATTTTTTTCCTATGCGGTCAGGTGAAAGATCCATTGTATGTGTCGCCCCTCACATAGAATCTGCCAGAGCTACAACAGCGTATTTCTACTGCCATTGAAGTCATAGACGTAAACATGCTAATCCACATAAGGCAAGAACTGGACTCGCATCTGATCATATGCCTATGCCAGGTCTCATTTTGAATATTTGTGAATCTTTGTATTGTAAGTAAACTTTGAGAGTTTTTCTGTCCGTTGCTGTCTTACACGTGTTTGTAGACTATTCCATTCATACTCCGCGTGTTTGATATTGACCAGTAACATTTAGCAATTCCTCGGATATAGACCAATCACGATAGTTTGTCTTATAACATGCTTCCTAGGATCTGAAGGAAGCAGTTTTATCCTATGAAACGTCAGCTCGTTACTGGACACATAAGGCATCAAACGTGCATTGATTAACGCGTCACATACCACCAGTGAACAGAATAAAAACGCGTTATTTTATACAACATAAATTGTGTATAAATTGAAATAATGTAAATGCAATTAAAACGCAGAAACGAACATTCCAGTCCTCTACTAGCCTCCCTACTCACCAGATTTAGCACCAGCGGATTTCTGACTCTTCCCCAAGATCAAAAAGAGACTCAAAGGTAACCGTTTTGCCACTGTAGAAGACATAAAAACCAACGCGATGACTGAACTTAGGAAAATACCAAAACAGGACTTTCATCGTTGTTTCCAGCAATAGCAGGAGCGTTGGAACACGTGTTTGGGCTTTGGAGATGATTAAGTAAATGTATATTTATTTATTTTCATAATCTTTCTGCACAACGCAGATTGCCTTGCAGACAAAGAATATATTTCAACAAATTATACACTTACATAAAAAATTACAAGCTTTCGGTTAGATCATTAATGATTCAATAATGACAGGAAAATTAAAACATTCAGTAGTAAAACCATTAAAATTGAGGTTAGGAAACCTGTTCAGCTTAATTGTTCTTATTGTACAGGTGGTTTCTTAATATTTGGATGGATCCCTTAAGTGATAATAACGCCACTTCAGTGTACAGATTTTGTGACAATAAAAAAATAATTACAGCGAAATACCGGGAACTTTTTGACTGCCCCGCGTATTATAAACAGCAAAAATATGTCTGTTACTAAATTCTTTTTGTTTCCTTTTTGTCTCTTGTATTTTAATTTTAACTGATTGGATTTGTATTTTGTCAGAAATGTAGGTCAAACAGCCTAGGTAAAGGTAAAGTATATCAAACAGTATTTTTCATTTTGATGAATTTCGGCAAGTGAAATGATAAACGACTATTTTTTAGATTGGTTTTGTGCTCGTCGTTGCAAACAACTCCGCTATCATGCAGTGACCTATATTTGCAATCCAAACATATTCCACAGGATATGGACAAGCGTTGTTTCTACATCATAGCTACCTTGGTTTCATTCACTAGTTACATCCATGTGGATGAAAGTTTTCATGTTTCTGTGGTGCAATGCAGTAAGATACAAGGCACACAAAGTGGACTGCATAAGGTTTAACAGACAGAAGTTACATGGAAACTACTTACTGTAAGCTGTGATATAGTTGTTTGAGGCTGTACCAGTTAAATTTCCCGATCTAGATTCTCTGAGATCATATTACCGACATACAATTTTGTTGATAGGCCTATGTTCGTTTTCCCGAATATGAATGACCGATGTATCATTTTGTCGAAATGTTAGGCCTAATTTTTCCGAAAAATAAGAAAAACTTGTGCCGAAACGGCTAAGAAAATTTACATAGTTAAAAAAAAATCGATATCGTTTGAAATTACAGCTCTCACAAACTTTACGCTAAGAGCTGCTAAGGGCTTCCTCCCTTTTTACCAGACATGGAGAACATCAAACAAGCCCTGTGGAGAGAGCGCCATGACAATCTATCTCCTAACCGAAAAGCATTGAAGAGCTCACTAGTTCACATAAACGTACATTACAGGTTATATGTTCTTGTTGCAAGAAACTTATGCTATAGAACAGCGTTTCTCAACCTTTTTGAACCCGAGGACCTCAAAAATGTCAAAAAAAAATTACGGACCCCTAATTTTACATCCCATTTATAAAAGAAGGCCTATATTCTTAATATTTGGGGTATTAATTATAGGTCATTATAACGAAATATGTAAAAAATTTTACTTCTTTACTTTCCACTTGCTTTATGATATTTTTAAATTATGTCTGTGGACAGGTGCACCATCATCGCGGACCACCAGTGGTCCGCGGACCATAGATTGAGAAACGCTGCTATAGAAGATTCTAACTATAACCTAGTGATCGTTTTTGCCACCCGTCAGAATCTTCGTTTGCTTCTGCACAGCAACGTTTAAGTAAGTCCAAGTATGTTTGTGCAATTATTTACAATTTTTGGACTTATTAAACATATCACACTACCCCTTCATCTCTAAAGAGATTATTGGGAATTCTTCTAACCTTCAGGTAGACTGTGGTCGACTCAGCCTCTAACAAATTGAGTAGCCTACTAGGATCGATCTTGGATATATGTGTCCTTTGGGTAAAGCTGAGTAACTATGAATGAGGCTTCGACAAAATCCCACAATGTAGCTATTACTGTATGTTGGGTCGGGCTGGGTGACGCAGTTAGTATCGCGCTGGATTTCTGTGCCCAAAGTTGCAGGTTCGATCCCAGCCCAGGTCGATTGCATTTATGTGTACATAAATGTCACAGGCCCATGTCAGTAGATTTACTGGCATGTGAATGAACTCCTGTGAGACGAAATTCCGGCACACTGGCGACGGTCTCAGGTAGTAAAGTACATCCCCGTCGTTAAATAACCATATGTAGACATTAACTTCTCATTTAATAGACATAGCTTTGATTTGCATTCTACAGTTAGGTTTCTCGGCATACACCTCGAAGCAGGTCTGGGCTGGAGTACACATACTGAATACCTTGCCAACAAACTGAGCAAAGCAATATTCATGATACGAATATTAAGACAAACGTTATTACGAGACTCGCTAGTAATGGTTTACTTTGCTCACATGCATAGTTATCTGAGCTATGGGACTCTCTTGTGGGGCAATCACACCTCAGCTTTGAAACTGTTTATTCTTCAGAAAAGAGCTGTGAGAATGATATGTGGTGTACCTTCGAGAACTCACTGTAAGCCACTTTTTACGGAACTAGGAATACTGACCTTGCCATCAATGTTTGTTCTGGACTGCCTTTTGTACGTTAAACGCAACTTGCATAACGTTTCCACATGTTCAGCAATTCATAACTATTCTACCCGTAATAGATCCAATATTTATTTAAGAAAATTTAATTATAGCACAATTATGAATAGTTTTATATGCTTGGCTTTTAAATTTTATAACTTCTTACCAACTGAAATAAGAAACATGTCATTCAATATGTTTAAAACATCAGTCAGAAAGACAATGTTGGCAAACCCACTGTATAGCGTCCATGACTTTCATAATATTAAATTTTAAATATTTCTTAAATTACTGTTTAATAATGTTATAAATTAAATTAAATTGTATTCTAAACCACGACATCTCAATCTGTACATTATGTATGGCAATGAGGAAAATAAATATTATTATTATTATTATTATTATATACCAACCAACTGGATGTTGGAATTTGCAGGATAGAGGATGTCATGTTAATGTTTCACATCAAATTTTGTAAAGATGATTTTTGCTTACGTCTTCTCAAGAGATTACAACCGAAACTTTATTTCCTTGGAATGACCATCCTGTTCATAATATGATAATGTTCAGCATATACGCAGAAATATAATCTAGAGTGATAGGGAAAAAGCGAATAAGTCAAAATACCAAAGTTTCAGGAAAGACAAAAAAAACAATTTATTCCCACAGCATTCTTATGCTATTTAGATTAGCCCACCCAGATATTTTTACACAGTATAAGATGCTGTGTAAAAATATCTGGTGGACTGAGCTAAATATTGTAACAATGCTATGGAAATAAATTGTTTGTTGTCTCTCCTAAAACCCTGGTATTTTGACTTATTCGCTTTTTCCCTATCACTCTAGTATTGAAATATGAAAATATACAGTATTCCTAGTAAAAACTCTTTAAATCGCAATAAAAATCCTCTAACAGCCTGAGGCAGAACTTCGCGTAGAATTGAAATGTTGCAGCGCCCCCGGGTTTGTTGGTCTGCATGGAGAAAGCATAAATGCGGCATCCTGTTCAAATATTAAGGGTACTTGAATCTCTGCAACCATTGCTTCTGGCTCGGCAAGATAACTCTTCCACATATAACTTTCCTACATTCGCAGTTTTTATGTGTGTTTGACTTCATAGTTCGTTCTTTACACAGTTCAGAGTAAATACTGGATGAGAGTAATAGTCAGAAAACTACCTAAGATTCTTGGTCGGACTATACGGTGATTGATGTGGTGGAAGCTATTTTGTACGATAAATATCCCGATGAATTGTTCGGGATTTTCAGAGCGAGTTGTTGTTGTAGAAAACTCTTTTTCTCCCTTGCTGTTTACTCTGCCACATTTCATTATAGTATTAAGACTATAGTTTGAACTTTACTATCCATGCCTCTGTACAGAACGTCACACTATTCGTATTCCTCTACAGCAACAGCTATTCGCTTTTGGAATTCATTGCCTAGCTATTTCAGGACATCACAGTTCAAGTGCAATTTAGCCTAATCAAGTTAATACCATTTAAATAGAAAAACCTAGCTGGTTAAGAGTGATATTTAAAAAATTGTATTCGTTTATTTTAATTAAATTTATTATTTAGTTTCTCTTTTTTCTCGTGTATTTAGATCAATAGTACAGAGTGCTTCTAAAAAATGTATACACACTTTGAACTGTCATAGAAAATTTACTTCCCATTCTGCAAGGTTAAATTTCTGGGAGAAAGTAATGTTATATTTCTTCATCAGGTCGCAGCAGAATAGTTTCAACAATCGTGCCAATAATCGTCGACAATCATTCAACAATAATATCAACAATCGTCTAACAGTTGGGGCACAGTAAAAGATGAGGTGTACAAACGTAAACCACATAACCTAGACACACTTTGGAATGAGATACGAGCGGTGTGCGCAGAAATATCATTGGACACTTTGGTACGATGTACGGAATCAGTACTCAGTACGGAATCGTACTCAGAAATGTATTGATGCTGAAGACCGCCATTTTGAACATTTGAACATTAACAATTTAACATTTGAACAGTGAATAACATTTTCATCAGAAAGTCATTTATTTTTCAAATTGGACTTTAAGCTTTCCATTTCCTGAAATTTAACCTTGTAGGGCGAAAAATATATTTTCTAGGACACTTCAAAGTGTGTATACATTTTTTTGAAGCACTCTGTATACTCTACATGTGGCTTGGTTCTAAAAGGGCCAATGTCATAATACTTGCTTTTGAGATAACTGACTTTGACGCCTTTGTAGAAGTAACATTTTTTGCTGAGAACTTCCGACATTGGCCCCTAAGGTTTCTGTATAATGTCTATTGATAGCAATAGACATTGGCACTTTTATTATACGAACGATAAAGACTAGCCGAGCTCAATAATGCATACATCTAATTTTTTGCAAGAAATTGACATTGACCCTTTTAGAACCAAGCCACAGGATTTATTAAGTTGTATAATAACTGTAATTCTTGTTGGATTGAGCAATCCTTACGTTGTCCCGTAGCGTAACACATATGCCTGCAGGGTTCGGATATTTATGATATGTCATATTTTTATCCTCTCGCCGCAAATACAAATTAAACACGAATTTCACGCTTGTTAACCTAGTCGAACCGTCCTTATTTTGCATATATAGTCATATTGTGGTCATTTTTGTGGTATTTGTCATAATTTGGCCAAATTTGTAATTGAACGGTATATTTTAGTTATAAATTCGGTAAAGGAGCACAATCTTACAGTGTATGTACTCTATGGTCGAGTTAAATTTGACATTTATTTCATTTATTTAATGTTTATACCAAATTAATAGGCAACTTAAATTTTAAAATTAATGCAGTTGTTCATATTTGAAAGGGACACGCAAGGTCTACAAAATATTAGGAACGTTTGGAGCTGATTAACTGAGCAAATAGGAGCAAATGCTTTGACAATATAAGTTCATTAAAGGTAAAACTGTAAATCACCAAATTTGTTAAAAAATCATCCGATTGAATTCATGTGATGTAAGAATTTAGTGTCTTTAAAAAGTTTTAAATTTTAACACTTATTTTTTGAAAATGCGTCATTTTATTAGGTCATAATTGGGGCTTTTGGGTCATATTTAGTTATTTTTAAGGGCATATTTGCAGTCATATTTTCCACTTTTTTAGATCACTTCAATTTTGGGTCTTACAAAAGACATAGAACTTTTTTTTTACATGTGGTCTTGTTATAATAAATCGTTTCGGACGGTAAAATTTCAAGGTAGATTTCGAAATGAATGCTTTGATATTGTCCTTGTAAGCAGAAAGGACAATTAGATTAGTTTATAGTAGTTGCCAACGCAAATTTTATTCAACTCTCGTACCAGTTACTTAAAAAAAAACTATTTGCTTCCTTATACTGTATTATTTCTCTACAAAGAATGGATGTGTAGGCTATGATAACTTTCTTTAAACTTCTTTGTTTGTATAAACTAATTAATTGCCAATCAATTTCTAAACATGAAGCTGTTTTCCGGAGATCAAAGGAAAGTTGCATCGTGAACATGACCATAATTATTTGACATTTATTTAAAAAATACCATTTTCCCGTAGGCACAGTTAATTTGTATAATGCATGTGATGAGAGATATCGGTAGATTTTCTGCGATAGCTACTAAGAACAAGAATTAAGTTTATGATTTCATGTCAGCTGTAAATCAGCAGGCCTAATATTGTGTAGAGGGTTATCTTTGTACCACATTGGAAAGTCGCATATTAAAGGGCAGTATACAAAAACTAAGTTGGAAAAGTAAGGCCAGGAACGCTTGTTCCTATTAACACATAACTCGTATTACAGCGTCATGTTTAAGAACTTTTACGGACTGAAGATTTATTCCTGTATTCTAATCTTATTCTTATCCTTTTGGATACAGCGCTGTTTATCTTGGAATCACTGTAAAAATGAAGGGAAAATGAGTTGACAAAATAATTTAAATTACATGATAAATTACAAAATTTTCTAGAAGAAATTTAGTGTAGGAGAATTGCCACAAAACCCGAGCAGATAAAGTTTGTTAAAATATCGAGATATGTTTATTGCCAGCTGTCAATTTTAGGGCTTCTTTCTGCGGTATATGTTAATATATAACGATTAAAGTTAATGTGTTCAAAAGAGAGGAAACAAGCTGTTCTAAATTTTTTTATCTTCCTTTTCGATGGAAAAAACGATTGAAGTCCAAATATCTAATCAATGTAATTATCCAACAAGACATTCATAAAGTAACTTACATATTTGTTTAGGAAACATGAACTTTTCGCTAGTAAAAATTCAATTTGAAGAATTTATAACGACTAATGTTCCTTGGAGGAAAACAAAGAAATTTCCACCCAGGCGATGACAAACTGTATGGAGCTCAAGTGTTGAACTGTCCAATATAATAAATGAAATCTTAATACGATAGGATGACAGAGTTAGGGTTAACAGAGGTCAATACACATGAGAGACTTGTCACTGAACTCTGACAACTTATAAAACTTCTATTCCCTTTATGCACTAGATAGCGAACGTAGTGAATAATCTGAACCTGTTCGGAACTTAACAACGAATGAACTATTTCCCGACAGTTAGATGGAGTTAGATGCTGTCCTTACTCTGCCTTCGTGAACTAAGGGTCTTTATGCCTCAAGTTATTATCGATTCTATAACCTGTAACGAAAATAGTCATCTAAATCCCTGGCAACTTATACTATCATATTTATGATCAGGATTATAGTGAATTCCTCGTGTAGGTAAGATACTAATTTATAAATAACTTGAGCTTTGTGTAGTATATGGTTACATACTCAGAAATAAATTATGCTGTCTTTTCATTTTTTATAGTTTAGTTAGCTATTTACTTTTTCAAAATGCTTTAAGGAAAATACAAGTAACTGAAGGCTAGGAAAAACCAGACAAGTCGAAAATACTGAACTTTCAAGAAACTAAAAGAAACTGCCCCTCACTTTTATCATACAGTATAATTACTTTATATATTTTTAATGCATGTAATTATATATAGGCTACGAGTGAGAATCAAATTAAAACTGCAATTAATTTTTTCTCACTATTTTACTGCAGGAAGAATGTTGCTTGTGCATTATTTTTCTATTTAGTCCCCTCCCAGTTCAATGCACTTAACGCCTTCGGATAGGAAGTGCTTCGATACCGCGTGAGAAAAAATATTTTAGTTGACGCTGTAGCCTCTCGTGCACTGCCGATTGGACGTCTTCATCAGACTTGAACTTCTGCCCTCCCAGGTGAATTGGCGATTATGGCGGATGTCGTCGACGGTTTTCATTCTTGCACGAGGAGTGTGAGGACGGGCGTTATCATGTTGAAGCAAAACACCTGCACTCAGCAACCTCCTTCGCTTTGGCACTCGGATTTCCACATCTTAGGCCCATTAAAGGAGCACGATGTAAAATGTGTATGCTACAGAGAGTTAAAGTAATTACAATTTGGTGCTCGTAAGTCAACAATGAAGCGAAATAGGGTTAAAATGTTCATGAAATTAACTTAGTGCCTTCTTAGTGGTCGATAAAAACCTGATTTTTAATCATTCTTCAGCAGCTTTATCATAATTTTGTGTATCCATAATCTGCAAAATTTACAGACTACTCACATGACTGCATTAGTTCTGTTATTCATAACTTCATTGTTACCAACGAAGTTCCTTTTGTTTTGCATTTTTTCGAATGTTAGAAGTCAGTTGTGGCCATACCCAGGGAGATTTTATGCTGTAACAGGAAAAATCGAATCCATAGAAGAAAAATCTCTTAATAAAAGTTGCTTATCTATGTCCCCTCTATACATAGGTTACGTATTTCGGTGTTATTGATTAACACCCTGAACCGGTTTTAGGTAACTCCTCTAGGACCAGAATTACTTCTGAACCAGGATTACTTTGAGTATATATTTATTTGATGGCTGGTATATATATTTCAGAAGGAAATTTACACTAGAATAATATACTAGGTTAGCTTCTAGAATAATTAAGAATAAGGAGCACAATCCGGTTCTAAAGGGGGGGGGGAACTCTGAAAACAAGTACTAATAAAAAAACTCTTTTAGGAAGCACAAGGATAAATTCTAGGCCCTATCCAGAAGTAGTAAGATCGAACTGAGTTCCTCAAGTACGGTGGAAACAATGGGGATGAAACGCCAGGACAAGATAAACAGAAGTAATTTTCATAACCAAAACAACAATGAATGTATTTCAAATTGAATGTAGAATACAATAAATAGTAATTTGAAATATGTTTTCTCAATTTACACTTTCCAATAAATAGTAGTTTGAAATATGTTTTCTCAATTTACACTTTCCACAGTTGAACAACACCTGTCTCTACCTGACTCCCATAACAAGAATATGAACTTTAAGTTAAATAATCCTTAGATGAGAACATTCACAGGTAGTGTTCTCGAATTCAATATTAAAAACACAATAAATAATTTCATACTTTAAAGCTAGTAAGAGCTATCATAATCATAATTAATTATAACAATACAATCCTTCTTTGAATTTGATAATCGAGGGACTGGTTTTCACATTGCGACGTCTAAGAAGCTATGTCTCTTTTCATAGACAGAAATCCAGATTGTCACAAACTGTAAGTATGGTAATCAACTGACCTATCAATACCAAATCATAACTCAAAAATCCCCAGGTTATGATTAATAACCAAGAATAGGAAGTCACCTTAAATACCTCAAAATTCTATAGGGAAAACAGAATCTAAATTTGAAAAGAGTTAAATACTCGCTTTTAAATAGGAGGATAGAAATAATGGAGAAATAATCAAATTTGAATAAACAAAGAGAAGAATGGGATGGCGTAGGCCTACAACTTCAATACTCCAATCTTTTAGAATAATAATTGATTACTGTTAACTCAGATTGGTACAACAAAACTCCAATATGAAAAGTTAAGTTTAAATACTATAGGCCTACAATCTTTATAATGCAGTAGGAATGCAATCTCTTTAGAATAATAGTTAATTACTGTTCACTCAGTTTGGTACAACAAAACTCCAATATGAAAAGTTAAGTTTAAATACTATAGGCCTACAAATCTTTATAATGCAATAAGAATGCAATCTCTTTAGAATAATAGTTAATTACTGTTAACTCAGTTTGGTACAACAAGACTCCAATATGAAAGGTTAAGTTTAAATACTATAGGCCTACAAATCTTTATAATGCAATAAGAATGCAATCTCTTTAGAATAATAGTTAATTACTGTTCACTCAGTTTGGTACAACAAAACTCCAATATGAAAAGTTAAGTTTAAATACTATAGGCCTACAATCTCTATAATGCAGTAGGAATGCAATCTCTTTAGAATAATAGTTAATTACTGTTCACTCAGTTTGGTACAACAAAACTCCAATATGAAAAGTTAAGTTTAAATACTATAGGCCTACAAATCTTTATAATGCAATAAGAATGCAATCTCTTTAGAAAAATAGTTAATTACTGTTAACTTCGTTATAAAGTAAACTAACGTTACAAATATGGAAGGTAAAGCATGAACAAATCTAGGCCTATAACTTCAATGGCACAGGCTTTCAGAATATAAAGATTAATTACGGTTAACTTCTTTTTAATGTAAGCTAACGTACACATATGCAGCATAAGATATGAAAGGACCAAGGCCTATAACTTCAGTGATACAGCCTTTCAAAATATAAAGATTAATTACGGTTAACTTCTTTTTAATGTAAACTAACGTTACAAAATATGGAAAGTAAAGCATGAACAAATCTAGGCCTATGACTTCAGTAATACAGCCTTTATAATGAAAAATTTATGCAACTCGATAGAATAATAATTAAATGCTGTAGAAACATCTACGGCTAGAATCAACATGAATTTAGCATAGCCACAAGCGTAAAAAGATGCTTACCCCAACAACCCTTTCAATAGAGAGTATTAATCAATGACCGCACAACATACGATCCACGTACCACTTTTACATCAGGCAAATGCATACTCGCGGAGACTAGATTGCTTAAGCTGCATATTGTACCCAAGAATGACAATTCTTTTAATGATCAAAAACATCACAACCTTGCATGGAAATATTTCGAGTGAGAACCAGTCCTTCGTCTAATTTTTAAATACACTAAGTATAATAACAGCCTTCATAAGAATAGAATGATAGTTGACCAAACTACACTTTGGTGTCTTGCGAAGAGGTACAAGTTAAGGGAATCATACGGGAACCCGCCCGATAGCAATTCTAAGTTTTCCGAGACTTCAAACGACAGCAATTTCAACTGTAAGGTGGCCTCCGCTAACTGCATCACTAGAATCCGACATTATGACTGACGGAACATAGCAAAATACGAAGGAATTTACTACGCAGAAATGACTCTAATATATATAAATTTCCATGACCGAATTTTCACTTACTTTACAAGATCCTGGAGAACGGAGAAGCAGATCCAAGGTCCCAGTACACTACATGACACTGTATAAAGCTGAACCCAACCACGACTAACTCAGCTGGGTCGCCATTACCTACCAGGAAAGCTCTGAGACGCCGCTAGCGCCACTGTACGGGAAAATTTCAAACCCTAAAGCAATACGTCACAGGAAACAACTGAATCTGAATAGCGCTAGAATAAGGGCGAGATCGGAAAAGTAAATTTAACAAAGAGGAGGCCACAAAATATTTACAAATAAATGAATGCCCACAAGATTACAATCCTGTATAACTAACTTTTTAGAAACATGTTCTTAATACCCACTGAATAAACGTGGAGTTATTTTCTTGTTATGACATGACTTCCATTCTAATAAAGGCTCTAGAACAGAGCCGCAGAACAAAATAAATCTCGTGAGCTTGAAGCCGAAAGCTGAACCCTAATCCATTTCTCGTAGAGCCGTGTCTCCCGAGGCCCTGGAATCTTTCTTGTCTAAAGCTTTGTTATGTTCTCTGAAACGAACTTTCCGTCCAGGTCTGCCTGCCTTTGTTTTCTGTGACGTGCCTTTGTTAAAATAATTGGCATGGCAGTAATAATTGCTGTTTTACTCCGACCTAAGAGCACTTCAATTTTCGCGGTCAACTAGGAAAATGTTTCGTTAATGTATTGCAACAATTTTATTGCAATCTTAACTTAGATCACCGATGTCATCCCCGATGGTGATTATTGCGCAACGCTCCAATTAGTTCGTGGCCTAGGAGCTAGAGGCATATTTACGATCTTCTAGTAGGTAAATTCGGCTACTTTTACGGCGATGGCAAAGCTCAATTTTTATACACCCTTTATAACTTTTTATTTGCACATTTTTAGTGTTGTTTAAGGATTTTGAAGCTGCCGTATATCTGGATGTAGAATTTTTTCTATGCCATGCGTAAATTAATCGTATAGACCAGCGTTTCTCAACCTTTTTGAACCCGAGGATCTCTAAAATGTCAAAAACATTTTACGGACCCCTAATTTTGCATCCCATTTTTAAAAGAAGGCCTATATTCTTAATATTTGGGGTTTTAATTATAGGTTATTATAACGAAATGTGCGAAAAAATTTTACTTCTTTACTTTCCACTTGCTTTATATTTTTTCATTATGTCTGCGGACCATCTGCACCATCTTCGCGGACCATAGGTTGAGAAACGCTGGTATAGACTATCAAAATGTTGTAATCACATACAGAAATCCACTACTGGAAACCAATATTTTTACTTCCCTGCCCATACCATAGGTAGGCCTACTATAGGTAGAGGAATTATTGTTGTTCGACCCGAAATTCGAAGTCGATATTTTTAGTACACATTTTGAGGTTTCCTGAATTTAAAAAACGCTATTTTCCGAAACATTTATCTGTGTTTGTGAACAGCCAAGAGCGAGGACGAAAAATCGTATTTAAAAATTATATTTGGATTAGGTATCTTTAGGTGTTGTGATGCGAAGTTTGGCGAAGACTTTTTCTTACTTTTAATCCCATTTTACTTGAAGATTTAGTTTTTCGCGATTTTCTCGATAATGCCTATAACGATTGTGTTTAACTTTTGTACTTGAGATGCTTATACTAAGAACTAAAACTTTTAGGCCTATTTGAAACATATGTTCGTAAAAATTCTCTGAAGGGTAGTACTGTTTTTAGAAACTAGTCTTGCCTGGTGAACAGTAATGCTTTCATCAGGTTGAAAAAACTGAATACGCACTTTTGTTTAAATTTCCTATATGAATTCCATAATATGGGTAAGCTAATATCGTCGTTCCGGCAGAAGTCACTAAGTCCAAAATCTTAGTTTTGAGATACAGATGTTTTAAGTTAGAATAACTCATTAAAAACTAGAAGTATTGATTACTGTACTTGGAAATGGGTCGGGATATCAATTAAGAGTTCTACCTGCCTATAAAATATCCTTTAATCTATGTAGTAGTACCTATACATAACCCAAAATTACCATTTTGGTAGTTAAAGACTTCTGCCTTAAAGTCGACGATATATTATACGAGGGGCGTCCACAAAGTAAGTTCCTTGGGGCCATTTACAGAAACAAAACACAATTTCGTGGAAATATTTATTGCAACAGATACAGCAAGTGTTCGGCTATTTTTCAACATATTCGCCTCTGGAATTGAGACATTGCCACACACCGTGAGACCAACTTTTGAACACATGTGTCGTAAAAGTCTGCCGCCTGACATTTGAACCATTGTGCGATAACCTCCGTTTCTCTGTCAATCTCTACCATTCTCTATCATTCACCGTCATTTCTTGAGGAGTGGGAAAATATGAAAATCTCTTGGCGCGCGGTCCGAGCTGTAGGGCGGAGGCTTTTACACCTTCCTGCAAAAGTTCGGCTAGATGTTTCAAAATCCACCCTACAGCCCGGACCTCGCTCCCAGTGATTTCCATATTTTCCTACACCTCAATAAATGACAGAGAAGCGGAGATGGTTGTCACACAGTGGTTCAAATCCCAGGCGGCAGACTTCTACGACATAAGTGTTCAGAAATTGGTCCCACGGTATGACAAATGTCTCAATTCCTGTGGCGAATATGTTGAAAAATAGCTGAACACTTGCTGTATCTGTTGCAATAGATATTTCTACAAAATTGTGTTTTGTTTCTGTAAATGGCCCCAGGGAAACTTACGCCTCGTATTATACAGTATTATGCATTATATTATATTAAGAGCCAAAACTTTTAATTGGGTTGAGGAAGTTAGTGTATCACGTCAGATTTGTCATAATATACTTGTTGTTACAGAGGTGCTGATCTCAGGTCTTTTTGTTTTTTATGTGTTTGTGTGTGTGATTGTTAAGTTAACACAAATCTGTAAAGCATGACATGATGTTGCTGGTGATTTTTAACTGATTAAAAAAAAAGATTTTTCATTAAGATCTGTAAGTGGATATTCTTTTCCTAACCAAATTTCAGATTTTGGTTCCAAAGTAGTATTCTCCGTTATGTTCTACAGATAGAGAAAGTGAAAATTTCTCAACTGTTTCGTTTCGTTCCTCTGGAAGAAAAAATAACATTTTAAGAAATATGAGAAAAATTACTGGAGCAGAAACTTTAATTCGGTATTCATGCTTCGTTTGCCAAGTATTCCTAGAGTTTCTCGTGTAATAAAGAAAGCAAATTGCTATGCTGAAGTTGGAAACTCCGCTTCATGAAGCAGATGAAGTGGTATCGTTTCTAAAGTGAAATAAAAACGAAATGTTGTTAAAGTTCAGGAGCTTTGATCTATCCGTGACATTGAATAGACAGTACTTTTCATTGCTTTTTTATGTAGCGTTACTTATTTGACGTTCCGGTTCTTGTTTCAGTGGTTTGGTTTCATTCTTTCCTAGGTTTCTCCTTTTTCTTCTTTTGCCTCTGTCTCCCCTAACTTGCTTTCCTATTGTTTTGTGCTGTCCGAGTGTCTCTTCCAATGTAGTTATCTTTTCTATTTTGTAACTCATCCCTTAATCTTTTATTTTCTTCTCATTCTTCCCTGTCTTTCTTGAGCTGTGTACCTGTGAAGTGATCTTTTTTTATATTCTTTACTTTATATTTGTATAACCTTTCAGTATCCTTTGGTTATTTTCTTATTTACTCCTTGGAATAGTATTGTATTTAATTTTTCTACTAGTAACTTATATATAATAATATATTTAGTGACTTTCCTTCAAATAATGTGTGTAAGTAATAAACTATTGAAGTTTCCTTTTAAATTGAAACTAAAGCAACATTTTTGGGTACTTACAATTTTATTTGGTTAAAGAAATTTAAATATAAGTTTTAAACATTCTAAAGGAATAAAATTGATATTCTAATTTCACCTATATAGTTTAGAAATGTGCAGAAAATTGTCACTCTTAACATGACTTGTAGGCGTTACGGTATGATCTCTAATAGCTGAATCGGCTTGGTTGGCGCCTAATTAACTAATTATACCTGAGCGCACTCGTCATCGCGTGATACACTCCCCCACCCCTTCCTATAAGACATGCGTGGTAAACGTAACCGTTCCTTGTATGAGCATTCGAAGCCTAGTGAAAATGTTGGCCAGATAATGTCTGGAGACCAAGGAGGCCAAAAGGTTTATTCATTTGCTTTATAGGTGAGGAAAACTCTTGAGAAAAAAACTCACACAGGAAGTGTGCCTTGAACCAGGGCCAGCTGCATGAGAAGATCGAACGTATCCCTTATGCCACATCGGTGGACATTATTACAATGTTTCTTCTTTTTCTTGTTCTTATTATTACTATTGTTGTTGTTGTTGTTGTCACAGTACTTTCCTTCACAATATTTCGTTATTCTTAATATATTTTATCAAGTATTTATCCTTATGGAAGTGGTTGTAGGTTATGTGGTGTAGTATAATCTATATAATAGAATGTTTTATGGTTACTACGTGCTGATTTCATACGAGAGTCGAGGCGTTGTAATTTTTGTTGACAATTTTATTAACATGATTCGAACAAGATACAACACGAACTACCGTTGGATGTACCGGTAACGCTCTTTCTGTTTCTCCCCAGCTACGAGTACTATATGTTTGCGCTGTAAAACTAGCTTATATGTATACCTTAGGCTGTAGTATCTCTTGCCTTCTGTTAGACCCATGAACATATTCCATTACTAAAGTTCTTGTTTCTTACAAAAATCAGTTTATGTAACGCGTGTAATTTCAAACTGAAGATACAGAAGGCATTAAAAATGCTTTGCACATACTGAAGCTTTTTATGAATGAAATCAGAAGATATTAAGAATACAGTAGAACTCCAATTATCCGAGTGTGCCAATTATCCGGATCGTTTTGAAGCTGTATTTTTGCAGTAGCAAGCATTAGGAAACCCTATTTCACGGCCGATTATTTGCAAAAAAAGGAAAACTTTTAGCCAACAAAATCGACATTTTGTCAGCAAAACATCTGACACTGACCGATTTGTTCAAGATGTGATACTTTAAGTACAGTACTGTGTATTTTTCTTTTAGGAAATGAATTGTTTCATGATTTATCCAATTACTCGGATAGTTGATTATCCGAAACGGGTCCGGTCCCAATTAATCCGGTTAATTGGAGTTCTGCTGTATAAATGTAATGAAAATAAGTAAGTGTTGAATTTAGTCTAGACAACTATTGTAGTACATAGGCCTACTGGAATGCCATTTTTTTATTCTTTGATAATTTCGAAATTTGCGTGGGCTATGTTCCAAGAGTTTAGGCCTATACTAATCTTAATAGCGAATGATTTGGTCTCGTAGCTAAAAGGAGTATAAACACAGCTTGCCCACACCTGAATTTAAAAAAGAAAAAATTGAATTGCACATTTTAATGGACAAGGGGTATCCACTTGGTATCCTGTAGTTGGATTCACTCAACATAGAAGGCTTCACCAGAGGTATTTTTAGACGCCCATGATTGAAATTGCCGCTGGAAACTGAAATTTAGATTTCACAATGCATGTCGATGTGCTGGCAGAATGCTATTAGAGAATTTGATTCGATTACCCTTGAAACTTTGGTGTAAAATACATGCGTAATAGCACCCTGGGGGAAAGGGTCATTACGGTGTGTGCCGTTATTTAGCTTCAAACAATGTTCACAATGTTCCTCTAATTCTACTTGACCGAACAAAGCGTTTCAAAAGGGCATTACCAACATACGAAGGCTGCTGTATGAATATGGGCATATGACTTTCATTGTTGTACATTTACAGTAACGGATAGTTTTGAAACTTAGTGTGTTTGGAGTAATGTTGTTGTTATTATTATTATTATTATTATTATTATTATTATTATTATTATTATTATTGAAGTGAAACTTCTTTAGCCGCGGTAGGGGTAAATCCAGAGCTTGTGTCACGCTAAAAAATCGTCACGAAATTAGTGTCACAATCAAAATCGTCACGAAATTAGTGAAGTGTGACGGAACGGACTGCACAGAAAACATTCAGGTCAATGATTAGGAGTAATCAACTGCTCTACGATTTAAAGGACAAAATAAAATACTCAAAGGGGAAACTAACGATAGAAGGTGATGGAAAGGAAAATTTTCAGACCTAGTACGAGGACCTGCAAATGGGAATAATAATAATAATAATAATAATAAATAATAATAATAATAATAATAATAATAATAATAATAATAATAATAATAATAATAATACTTGCTCAATGGCAATAGACAATTCCTAAGCAAGCTAGAGGAATACTATCTATTTTATGGAAGCCGGAGGTTCATTACCGCGCTTAAAAAATAAAATAAAAAATAAAAAAAATATTATAATGAGACGCAAAACTTTTGATTCTGGGATACTTCTTTGCAAATTTATTCAAGAAAACAGGATACTAATAATATCAGTAAACCGCTTCTTTTGTTTACTGTGATTTGCCCCGTCAAGCTCTATGCGGGCCGTCATGACCTCAGCAGAGGTTAACTTACATTAAAGTTTACTTTTTGTATGTAAGAGGTACATTTTTATCGTTTGTTTATTTAGATGTTTTACATACACTGAAAAAAATTTGAATCGTTTAATCTCTAAAATATTTTCAGGTCATAATGTACTTCAATATGTAGTTATTATTTTTTTAAATAAAAATAACATTTCAGTGAAAACAAATTATGAAAAATCCTTTTTTCAGTAGGCCTACTAATACAGGATGAGTATTTTGATCTAGTCTCTAGCTTAATAGTAGATTTTGAGAAAAGATAGGTGGTTGTATATGGTTATTTAAAACGGTTATGTACTGAAACTTAGGCCTGTGACCGTCGCCGGTGTGACGGAATTTTGTCCCTCAGGAGTTCTTTTACATACCAGTAAATCTACTGTCACATTGATGCACACACACATAAACGACATCGACCTGGGTCAGGATCAAACCCAGCGATACTAAATACGCCACCCAGGCCGACGAGAAAATGCAGGCCTAAGTTGTATTTAAATATTATAAAGGTAGGCTATTCCGTTTCCCCTTCCTTATTTTATTATAGCTTGTACGGCGGCTGAGACCCCCCTGTCTGCTACACAGAGCGGAAACTACTCCAGCACAGGAGTATTGCGTGTGCTCTAACCAAGACTTCGCAGGCGGTCATACCCTAGCCTGTTGCGAATAATAGCAACTTTCACGTTAAAGAGATATGACGTACTTCGATACCCAATGGCATTACATTTGTGTCAGTTCCCTTCATAACTCCGTTACCATTGACTACAGAGGGAGACTTTCTTGTAGCAGTTTTACAACAGAAGTTCTTTTTGAAGTGAGTAAATCGAGAGCTAACCCAAAGTTCCGTTACGAAGAAAATCGTCACGAAAATAGCGGGGCTGTGACGGACTGCACAGAAAACAATCAACTCAATGAAATTTTAAAAAATAAAAAATTTAAAAAAATTCAAAATCCAAAATTAAAGAAGTCCATAAACCCAAAATTAAAAAAAATTCAACAATCCAAAGTTAAAAAAAATCCAATAATCCAAAATTGAAAAATCGAAACATTAAAAAAATACAAGTTTCACTTCTGTCGCATGGATTTCCACGCACCCGATTTATTTATTTATACTGGCGAAGTTAAGGCCATAAGGCCTTTTCTTCCACTGTACCAGTAAAACTATACATATCGTAATTAATAGGCTACATACTACAAACAATACAAGAATTGATAAATTATAAATTAAAACTAAACTTGCTACAGACAATAAAATTACAAGGATTTAATTACAAGTTTGATAAACTAAACTGAAATAAAATTAATGACTAATAAAAAGGATATTCAATTTATTTATAAATTGTGGTACATTTCAACAGCCTCTGATATGACAAGGCAACGAATTCCAAAAGCGAGGGATTGATACACTAAAAGATGAAGAATAGAATGATGTTGTATGTCGGGGAATAAGCAGTAGATTTTGGTTAGGTATGCGTTCGTGAGGTCGAAAGGAGATTAAAACGACATTGTAAATAAATTTTCTTAGTAACCAAAATTAGTTGATCTATAGGTAGATTGTCTCACGCTTATTTTCATGTAGACGTGCAGTGCAGGCTTAGACGTGCCTTGTTCTAAGGATTCTCAAAGAACTTGTATTGTCATTTTTCTGTGAAGCATGAAAGCTTCAGCATTCTCTCTTTTGAAATATGTTTTAACTCTTCCATGGCTGAACTCGATGTTTATTTCACGGGTAGATCTAAACAACCGGATAAACCTAGATCGACCTGGGTAATGTGCGCTTTACCTGATCAGTAGCATGTGCCCGCGGCTTCGCCCGCGATAATTATTTCAAAAATTAAAAATTAAGGGCATAATAGTTCAATCATATTTATTAACACCTAAATCACATAGACTACATACCACGATTATATAGATTCGCCTGGTAAAAGCGACCTCAGATTCGAGTTCCTTGGCCCAGAATACCCCTGTACAGTGAGTTTCGTCCAAGTCGAACAATGTTTGACCATATTTAGGCCTATATTGATTATCCCTCTTCGGTGTGGGTTGAAAATGTTATATGTCCGCGTGCCTTGACATTATAAACAAATGAATCAACCAGCGTGAGCTACAACATTCAAGCGATCGCGATGGTATTATGTCCAAGGTATGACAAAAATAGCCAAAGCCTACTGTAATTGATTTGACATTGAAATGTGTTATTCAAAACCGATGATTCGAAAACGCAAAAAATGCACGTTTTTTGCCCATTTTTCACTCATAACTCACGAACGAAAACAAAAATTAAAATTCCGGCTTCGATGTGCATTTTCCGACCCTTCAGTCCACCTATGTTTAAAAATTCAGATCTCTGCGTTGAGTAGATTTCGCTGGGCATCGCGGACAGACATACAGACAGAAGGAAGACAGACACTTCCTTTTATTAATATAGATAGATTCCTTCACTTCGGGCTATATCCGGGTATATGTATTTAACTTGTCGGAGGGTAACGGGAAAAGAATTTAGTTTACGAAATAATAGCGTATGACGTAATATCTAGAGCTTGAACTATAGGCAGGCGTATCATATGATCTAGAATAGTATAATGACTGACCAAACTAGGATTGAGAGAAATGTGATCCATCCTAATGAGTGATACTGGAGACTATCTATTATATAGGGTATTGGAAATAGCATGCTATGCGGAGAACTTATTGACCTGCCTATGAAACATGTGGGGGGATGTTACATGAATAGCAGATCCCACATTCTCATTGGAATGCGAAACCTCTCTGTGGATATCGATCCTCCTCAGAGGTTATGGGTTCTGCTTCTTCCATGATTTCATTTGCCCAGCACACTCTCCTGGAAATCGCATCACTGCCACTCCATTTGTGTTACGGTACTGTAGGCAATGCCACGAGTGGTATCGATTGTTTGATCTGATGGAGAAAGCCACTTCGGGAAGGTTTTAATCGGATTTTTTATTCTTATGGGTAGTTTTTTCCCTTTTTAGTTTTATTTTTTACTTAGTGTGTCTTGTGTTAAGTTCTACTTTAAAATCAAGCTGTCTAAAAACACATGCATTAGTGAACCATATTAAAAAATCTGATGTGAAATTGACGTAACTTCCTTTGCCCAAATAAAAGTTAGCCTCTTAGTATAATATATTATGTATAGGCCTAACATTCTCTTCATGTAAATTGGTTGTAAAAATGAAGAGAATGCCGTCCCATATCATATCACATCCCCGAAGCTTACATAGCCTAAATAAAATCTGATAAATTCACTCTCGTAACTTTCTTTGCTTTAAGCATGGTTAATATATTTTTCTCGCTTCATTCTGATATAGAAGAAGAGGCCATAGGCTGTTACAAATGTGTTCAGATTTATAACCAGGACTATTATAGGCTACCCTTCAGAGAATTTTTTTTCGAAAAAATGTTTCGAATAAATTTGTAGCTCTTAGTATAATCTTAGTATAATCATCGCAATGGTGTCTTGTTAGTCGGTAATATTAATAACTTCCTTATCGCAATTCGCTCGCTTCATTCTCTGAAGCACAGATCTTCTCATTCGTAGTAACCCAATTTATATGTGTTGTGACGTCAAGCCTCCGTATATAGCCTATGCACATTTAAGATAATGATGAACTGCACAGTGTTGCAGCCAACAGAGTGAGCTAGGCTCGTGTACCTACTCGATTTCTGAAAACATTTTCGTGACACAGAACGACATCTGTGAAGAGTTAAGTGTAAATGCCAAAGCGAAGGAGATTGCTGAGTGTAGGTGTTTTGCTTCAACATGAATACGCCCGTCCTCATGCTCCTCGTGCAACAATGAAAACCGTCGACGACATCCGCCATATTCGCCAGATTTGGGACCATCAGATTTCCATATCTTTGGTCCATTAAAGGAGCACCTTGGAGGGCAGAAGTTCAAGTCTGATGAAGACGTCCAATCGGTGGTGCACGAGTGGCTACAGCGTCAACCAAAATAATTTTTCTCGCGCGGTATCGAAGCACTTCCTATCCGATGCTTAAGTGCGTTGAACTAGGAGGGGACTAAGTAGAAACAATGTACAAGCAAACATTTTTCCTGCAGAAAAATAGTGGAAAGAATTAATTGCAGTTTTCATTTGATTCTCCTTCGTACTTTTGAATTAGAGATGACGATCAGAGGGCATTACTGTACTATGTAGAATATTTTTAGAGATCTTTAAGAAATTTACCGTTTCTATATGTACGCATTCCTAACTAAAACATTGTGAAATGTATGAGTTAAATCAATGAACCGTATACATAAAGGATATTTATATTCCTTATACACAAAGAGAATATATTATACAGTAAGATATCCCTTGAGTCGTTATACTTCACGAAAATAGCTTCTCGTTAAAAATGAAACATTATTCCCAGATGTGTACGGTATGATGCAACTTAAAGAAGATATGTTTTCTCCGGGGCTTTGTTCATTAGTTTCGCTTAAGGCTTCCTAGTACAGTACTGAGGTATTTATCGTATAACAATGTTTTTAGGTTTTAAGATGTAAATCCTGTCGTCAATTGTACCACAGTGTTTTTCCATTATACTTTTTGTCTCTATATTCAGACAGTTATTGCTAAATGAACACATTTCGTAATACTGTTACTTTTTAAATTTCTCTACCTACACCATTGCTTTTGATGTTGAGTTTTCATCTAGATGAACATGTTTTGAGAGTAAAATAACTCTTTCATAAGTATAAATTACAGATGGAAGTACTTTAACTGTGCAGATTACATTGAAATAAATATGAAACCAATTTGGGTTTTGTGATTACTTCTAATGTTAAAGAGAGAAAGGTTCTGCAGATTGACAATAGCGCATTACGAAATAGCTCTTCCGGGTAACAATGAGCTTTGTCAAGCGTACAAAAATAAACACAGAGCTTTGGAAGGAAGACATATTTACCTCGACGGTACCTTATTTCGCGGAGTTTTTGGTCTACGTAATGGTCTTTGTATTTAATTTGCTAACTGTATTGAAAAACCGCAAATGAAAGCTCGGTTACAGTTGAGGGAGAGTTTTTTTTGTCCCTGAGATATTGCAGATATTTCACCCTATCGCTCGGGAGTTGGAGCTGTGCTCGCCGCGACGCAGAAACCCGCGTCATTGGCTAACTCTTGCATGGGACTCACTGTATATTATAGATATAAAAAGTGCATTTACCATTTCAATATGTATTGCGAAAGCACTAATGAAAAAGTTAAAAACAAATAAACCGAACTTTCGTTCATTACGGTATTTACTCTCTGAATACTGCCTTAAGTTAAAGTTATTTAAAATTATTTCTTTATTTTCTCTGAAGTCTTCTGACATCATTGACTCAATGGCATTTGCTTTAAATTGATTCCTAATAGGCGTCTTTGTTAAATTTATGTTGGGCGAAAACAAGAGAAAATTAAAAATATATATCACACAGTTAGGCTTACATATAATTATCGATTTCTTTCAATACCAAAGACAGATACTCAGTAATGTCACTGAACATGAGTTCAGTAGGAAGTTTCCATTTTTCCTTTCCAATTTAGTCTTCTCTTTTCTAGGATAGAAGAAATCGGCTATTTGGTAAAACTAAGGTTCACGTGTAAGCTTCTTAGTGGAGCTATCTGGTTCTTTCATCCAATACTTAAATTACTTTTTACTTTATAGTCGGCGCGGAAATGTTTTAGACAGTGGGATGGGAAGATACTGTCCGTTCGAGAGTGGACATTACCTTCCCATCCCACTGTCTAAAATATATCCGCTCCGATTGTAACTACGTGACACTTCGCTTAGTCGAGTAGTGCTCCCTGATACATTGGTGCCAATGGAAATGTCGTGTAGCCTGCTGTGAACTATATACGCAAGTAATTTATCTGCAGGCTTCTTGTTAACACATCACAACACATGGCTTTCATGACGACAACCGTGTTTAGATGAATTGATAGCGACTAACGACAGTAAACTAGCCCAATGATATATACTCGTAGTATAAGTAACGGGACAGTAATACGCGTTTTTGTTGATGCTGATTTATTTATATAATTTCAAAATATAATGTACTTTATAATAATGCACTTAATATGTTATATGTATTTTTAAAGCTTTTTATGTTTTATATAATATACCTATATATTTTTAAAATTAATATATTATACCGCGTTATAACATGCCTTTTAAGTGCTTAATTTCTGACGTTTATAAAAAATATTTTTAATAATGCACTCCATTACATTGTATAATATATTGTATTGTATATTACATTAGTTATAGAACATAAAGAAAAGGGAAAAGGGGAAAGTTATATTGTAATTTTAGTTCTGGAATCCTGGTAGAGGGGAAGAGAAGACCTGATGGTCTTATCTCTACCAGGTTAAATAAATACATAAATAAATACATGTTAATGTATAATATATACAAGACATGAAAGGAAAAAGAAACAAAAATTATATTAATATTGCATATTGTTGCATATTTGTTAATTCTGCTATAATGCATCATATTTGCTTGATATTAAAATATTTATGCATATTTTACTAACTTGTCTCATTTTTAAAGACATATTTCTGACAGATTTCAAATATTGTGCATAACTTAATCTTTGTTAATTCTAACATTTACATGCTAAGTGAATGTTTTGAGAACAGATTGTACATTAAATGACATTGTGCATAACCTAATGTTTTCATTTGACTCAATATTTATCGAATTTGGTTTATCACCTCATACAAAAGTGATAAAGGCATATTCCCTTTTCTTTATGTTCTAATTAGGTCGGAGACTTTGTAGGTAGGCAGTGACTTATGCATTGTATCGTTATGTTAAGATTTTATTCTGCAGATGCAATGAATATTACACTTATATGTATTTTAGCAGCGTTGGCATTTAATAATTTTAATCACCTCCTATAAACATTACAAACACATAACCTCAACAGCATGAATGCAGGTTGCGGGTGAAGGGAAATTTGGGAGGTGGGAGATGAATTCAGAGAGACAAAGTAATATCAAAACTTAATTAACTTCGTCGCTTCGGAATTTATCTCAGATCTCGCAAGTCACTCCTGACATGTTAATAACAACATATAAACTTGCTAGGCCTATGAGTGCTGGGACTTTTAATTTAGGAACTAAACATAATTAAACATTAAAATGACAAAAGACTTATGTTGTTTAGAAACCCAGGTCTTTCGTTCGCAAAATTCATATCACATCCTTCTAGGAAATAACATAGTTCTGCTTTACAGAGATGGTTATACAGGGTGACTAAGAAAGGAATACATTTTTTTTTTTTAATTGCGCGCGAATTATTAGAATGGGGTCTGCAACAATGCTCTCAGACGCGGAAGTGGGCTTGGAAATTCAGCCGAGATGGATCATTTCAGTGGTGAACAGCGTGCCTTCTGTGTGCAGACATTTTAACAAAATGATATCATAACAATCATGACATAACAGTGAATGCAGATAGATATCATATGGTTCCAACAAGATGGTGCTACCAGCCACATATCAAATGTGTCGTTACAAGCCATCAGAGAACTGTACCCAGGAAAAGTCGTCTCAAGGGAGGGTGGCATTAACTGGCCCCCTAGAGGTCCTGAATTAACACCTGGAACAACTAAAGGACAGCATTCAAGCGGAAATTGCAACAGTGTAGTAATTCCTGGGCATATGTTGCAACCAGTCATTGTACATCTGAGGTCGCATTTGGAGAGTGTCAGAATCGTCAGGGTTGATGTTTGGATGTGATTTTTTATGCATTATTTTCCAATGCATGTATTACACATAACGGAGTTACCACGTTTTAAAAAGTGCATTCCTTTCTGAGCCACCCTATTCTTAGATTGCTTGTAGAGTATTTCTCATGATAGGATCTAGCGGTGTGGAAAATAATAGAGGTTTTCCTTCACGTGGCTTACTCACGTGTCACAAATAATGGAGTGCGTATTTTCTCGAGGGATTTACTTGAGCATGCTCGAATATTGTATATCTTCAAATCAAAATAAAGAAGAAAAACTATAGAACATGGCAAGGATACAGAATCCCTGGAAAAAATGATACGTTTTTATTTTTAATGGCGTATTGAAGTATGCATTACAGTAGCTACCTAGGATATCAAAGACAAGGATAAGCATTATCCGACTATCGATTTATGTGAAAATTATTTCCCATATGAAAGGGTATATCTAGTTATTATTGTTATTCTTATTTCGCACATTCCTTTTTCGCTTTGGCTGATACGCAGCAGAGGCAAACCCTCCACATAATGTTTGTCTTATTCGCCTCAATCCTTCGCTCCTGAACCTGAAAGAGACTGTGTTCATAGGTTAATATTTGAGTGCAAGACTTTTGACTTCAAACCAATACGAGTCGGATTCATTCAGTCGGACATTTGTTGTGACATACGCCATCCAGCAACTCAAATGTTTCCATACTGCACCCTTTTTCACCGCTCACATAACCTGAGCGTTGTTCATAGGCTAATATGTGTGTGGTCGGATTTCAATTCAAACCACCAAGAGATTGGTTCACTCAGGGCAGGTGTGGAACACAAACGATAAATAGATTCAATGCCAATGAAAAAAAAAAAAACAATAGAAGAAACCAGAAGCATTGGAACGTTTCCGTGCACTTGGCTGTTATGTCTCGAGTGGGCAATACCGTGTGAACACCACTGTAGGAATTCACAGGTGTTTGTTTTTATACGAGAGGCATCCATAAAGTAAGTTTCTCTGGGGCTGTTTACAGAATCAAAATACAATTTAATGGACATGTATATCCCAACAGATACAGCAAGTGTTCAGCTATTTTTCAACATATTCGCCCTCGGAATTGAAACATTTTTCGTGGATGCAACTTATGATTACCTATGTCGTACAAGTCTGCCGCCAGGAATTTGAACTACTGTGTAACAAACTTCGCCTCCTCTCTGTCATTCCCTATCATTTCTTGGGGTTTAGGAAAAGATGGAAACCACTGGGAACGAGATCCGGGCTGGTGATGTTTAAACACCTCGTATAGTGGAGGCTAGACCTATGTAGACAGTCGGGATGCTTTGAGGATTAAGCCATTGTCTGGCACTTAAGGAGTGGTATGGTACTGACTGAACGGCAATCGTCTGGTGCCCCACGTGGAGTCATAGCTAAAATGTCAAAAATTCACAAATGAGCACTGATTGGTTGCACACGAAATTCTATTGGCTGTCAGGCAAATTCAACGCCCAAGAAAACACGCTGAAAATCCAGAATATACAACTCTATTGTCCAAGACACCCTCATTTCAAGTTATTTACTGCGGATTATAAGGGTCTGTCGGCATTGCTTTGAAGAAAGTTGTATATGTAGAAGTTGCCTCCACTATAGCAAGTAGATGGAGATGTTTGTTACACAGTGGTTCAAATCCCTGGCGGCAGAATTGTACGACACAGATATTCAAAAGTTGCTTCCACGGTATGACAAATGTTTCAGTTCCGGTGGCGAATGTGTTGAAAAATAGCGGAACACTTGCTAGATCTGTTGGAATATATATGTCCATGAAATTGTGTTTTGTTTCTGTAAACGGCCTCAGGGAAACTTACTTTTTGGACGCTTCTCGTATTTATGGCATTTCACATTGAATTTTGCTATAGAATTTGCTTGTGTACTGGGATAACTGTTTTGCTTTCAATGATGAGTGAGTGACAAAATGATAATTCTAATGCATCTGTCTCGCTCTTTGATGCAGTAAAGCAGTACAATAATCCTTACAAATTGACTGCTTACTCAGTTGACTAGTTTTGTATGTGTGTTCTATCTAAAGGTTCAGTGCAGTGCGACTTGTGTGCATTGACGGATGCAAGGCAATTTGAACTCTGAATTTCATTTCCTTTTGTATGAAGAGACTAAGTTTCTTGGTCCTTATCAGAAACTTGTCGGGCTGCACAAGATTCTGCTAATTAAAGTCTTGCTACGTAATTGCTTTAGGAGCCACGAATTAGCTATTATTAGGCATTAATGTTAAATCATAGTGCCTTGTTTATTACTCTGAGATCTTTCGCCATTAATTAAACCATGAATGATGTATTTCCTCCTTTTCGTAATGAGTATGATATCTTCCAGTCTACAGTTCCCAGTGTCTGTAGCAGTCTAATTAATTATACACTACAGGCAGTTTGTTTTGCGAAATTTAATTAACATGTATGAAACCGTTAACGCCTCCTCAAGAGAATGAGGTACGGGATACCGTACTATAACATCACAGCTATCACTTTTTTTCTTTGCTGTCGGGTTTCAAACGAAAGGGAAGGACATGAAATGTAGGCTTATGTATAATGGAAATACAATGAAGGTAGCTTAGTGAAGAAAATCCAAAAACATTCATTCGCGACTGCATCGTACCACTCTAATGGATTGCGGTAGTTGAAGGCTTGAATGCACACAAACACACTTAAAGTTCTGTACGGATAGGCATTATTCCCCAAAGCTTCCATCAGCTCTTTGTGGTATTCTCTGGCATTTCTCCCTCGGATGGTGACAATTTTGACGTAAGAATGCTTGTATCCATTCCGCACGGCGGCTGACAACTAAGTATATTACCGTCACCTCTGTTCAGTTAACCGTACATCACAATGCTACCAAATGATGTGTCCAAATACTAAAAATGCTACATTCTTCCGTGACATACGCCATCTCATAGTACCATCTTACTTTGAAGAAAAAAAATAGTTGCCACGACTTATGCTTCATCCCTCGTATTTACACTTAAATAAAGCCTGAATAGAAATTATAATTATCGATTTTTTCTGAGTTACTAGTTAATTTGATTTTTAAAAACGTTAAATCTATTTCCTCTGACAAAAATAAAAATCTACATTTTTCACGTACCGGTAACATTCTTTTGATGCGTGTTTACAAAATTTAAAAAGTGATACCTATACAGACCACGGAAGCCCAGAGGGTTCCAGGAGGTTGAGGCTCCCAGATTTTGGACATTCGGCATGTGAAGGTGGTAATGTTGTCAGCCTTATGCACCGGCCGCCTTTACCCCCCAGGATTGCTCCTGGTACTCATTTCTGAGAGGCCCCAGGGCCATAGGACCACCAGAAAGGCCAATTGAAAAACTCCAACAACCTCATCGGGAATCGAACCCGCAACCTTCCGGTTTGTAGCGCAGCGCCTCAACCACTACGCTACGGCTTACGCCCGTTTTATAAAATTACGTGCGGATTTTTTGTTTACAAAGTTACTGACGGATTTATGATCTTATTTATACTTTAATGTTTTAAATATTTTACATGGGAAAACTAAAATGTTAAGACGTATGATACTATTTTAACAAATAACTAAGGCCTACACAAAAAAAAAAAAAATATGATTGGTAATTTTCTCTCACACATTGTGAAGTACCTTATTTTTGTGGGAGATAATTAGATTTTAAATTTGTCTACTTAACGTGAAAATTGAAACTGGCAAATAAGCGATTCAAGTTTGCATGGAAATTTATCGGATAAAACGTAAGCTCGTTACTGAATACTCCAGGGGATTAATGCCGACTTCACTGTCTAAATTGTTTCCGGTAAGCAGAGAGAAACGTATCTTATTTTTTCAAACAAATTATTTCCAGTTGGAAATTAAAACCATTTAATTATACATTAATTAAAAACACAATTTCGATTCGTTGAAATTAACTTCGTTTCAACGAGCTTTTGGTTACCTCCTTGACAAGTTTCGGATAATACAGGGGTGTACAGTTGGATCTACCTTGTTACCTACTTCTTTGCGACACATTGTATTTTAATTTTAAACAACATATAAATAAGAAAGTAATAAACGTTAGGTATTAAGATTTGATAAATTTGTCAGATTTTTACATCTCAACGCCAAAGTTTTGAGAAACAACAATTTGTAAAATTGTCACACGAATCTACAAAATTGTTATGACATTTTTTGTGAAGTTGTCAGCATTTATGAAATACACAATTGTCAAAATGTAAACCTGTAAGACAATTTTTTGCACGACTTAACTAATTAGTGGTACTTACGAATATTGTTGCCGTGGATCGTAAGTTGACATTCCCACACGCAATCTTGTTGCTATGTGCGGTAAGAGTTTCCGTGCTGTTATGAATATTACGTCACACCTCATAATACAATCCTTATGGACAAGGCCCCCCAGCACAAATATTCGTTTCCCATAAAGAACAACAAATGCGAATCACTTTCTGAAATAAACATCTATCTTCAAGAATGTATATACATAATATTTTCAGGTAATATCACAATTAATATAATTAAATTTATATACATAATCATCGTGCAAAAAAAAGCATGGAATACTCGTGCCGTAAGCTCATAACGGATCTCGGAAAATTGAAAAAAACTATTTCCTCGATCCGTATGCATGCCTTACGGCACTTGTATCGCAATATACTATTGTGTCATCTTTCATCTGTAAAATTGTAACTTTTATGAAAAAGGGCCCTGGCTGTAAAGCGACGATGTAGTTGTGTGTTAGCCTCGTGTAGAAGGCTACACTGTGTAGAGTGGCGTCAGATCGATATCACTTGAATCCGCCCTGGTTTGGTTGCTAGACAGTGGGCGGTGAGAAGATCCCACATACCACCTGTAGCTCTTCACTCTCGACATCTGCAATGTATGAATGAAACTGCTCCAGGCTTGTCAGAGCCATTAATCTGTCATCAAGGTGGGAAACTGTGCTTCAGTTGACAAGTAGTTGGCTAATCGGCTTGTGTAAGGACTATTTCACTCACAAGTCAGTATAATCCCACCAAATCTTCGATGCCCGCGTTTCACTTGAGATCTCTGACAGTCTTGAAAATACGACGGTCTATTTATGCTTGCGTTACATGTCGCCTGGTAAAATTAAAATTGTGATATTCAGTTGTGCTATGTTACAATTCCGCCATGTTACGCACAACCATATGGAATCGCACGCGCGCGCGCACACACACACACACACACTACATAATATTTCAAAAGATCGTTTACAACGTTTGGAGATGAGGAGGTAAAACGAAACACTGTTTTTACCTGGCACAAATCTAGCAGATGCGTCATTTCGGCATTACGAAGTAATTTTATAGTTGTTACAAAATTGTGATTTAACAGCCGTTTACACATGAATGGAATAGGTTTATAAATGGCGTTCTAACTGTACCTGCATACATAGGTCACATCTTCTTGCTAATGACTGTCTGACGTGCGCAGAAATGCAATACGAGCGACTGGAGCAATACTAGATCTACAGTTTCTGCAGGTGTCTCGTACACTAGCTGTTTCATTTCCTTCCTCAGGAAGAAATCCAATGGAGCTGTATCAGGCGATCGAGATGGCCATGTTACTGGGAAGACAGTACAGTACGAACTCATCTGTTACGTATCCAGATAAACACACATTGCTACTAATGCAACCTTACTTTCTGTAGGAAGCAAATCAGGAACTAAAACCAGTGCAGTACTGTACAAGTTGATAAACAATTCAACTCGACCACGTCACACTGTTTTTAAAACAGAAATGGGAAGTGGTGTACGACAAGTAAGGGAAAGCAAAGTGTAAGGTGTACTTCGCGCAAGAATGGTGAACTTTCAGTACAGAAGGATGTTGACCACCGAAACTTTCAGACCTCCTGGTGGACAAATGTCTTATATGTCAGAATTGTGTAAGATAAAAATAGTGCTTCATTTTACCTCCTGTATCATCCCACAAACGTTGTAAACGGTTTTTTGGAACACACTGTATATTGATTTTTTTGGCACAATCTTGCTGAAACAGAGGAAATTGACGCCAATGTCGCCTGATACTTGTTGGGTATCCTTGCATAACTCAGAGCAAAATGAATTTTCTCCATCACACTTGCCTCTAAAATAATAATCGAATGAGCCATCTTTATTTACCTGTATAAAACGGTGTTATATTACTTGTTTGATAAATTGTTTAAATGCCCAATAGGGTAGTTTTCGTACTCAGTCGCCTAAGGAATCAGCATGCTAAAGGCCTAGTAAAATTAACTAGAAGAATTTAATGGCAATTGGCCATTTGGGACATAATAAGCCCTATTTGATAATTTTAACCATCAACTTTTCTCTTGATCACAGTGCAGATTTCTGAGACACCTTGTAGATCAATTGCAGTTTATAGCAATTTGAGCTTGTAGCCTTAAAAAAAATTAGAGCGGGAAGTAGAGACTACTTATTGAATTATTATTGTTGAGACGTGGGTCACGATAGAGAAAATGTCGAAATATTACAAGAAATACGCCATGTTAGGACATAAGTAACTTCGCTCTTTATCAGAAATTCCCATTGCGCTACCAGGTTCGGAAGAGTTCTTTTTTACTTATTCTCAAAAGTGACCATTGTAATTTTTAAAAACTGTAGCAATTGTCCTATTTCGATGAATCCATAGATTTAGCCTTTGAACAGAACGTATTCATATGTGTTAGATAATGATTAACCAATTCAACTTCTAAGTATTCAGAGTTCTTCAGAATATCGTTTATAGACCTACGAATTCCCAAACATAAAATTGGAGGTGATGTGCTTCAAGCGCGTAGGACTTAAAAGGGACGCTGACATGTTGAAAGGCCTTTAAATCCTACACGTTTATACCAATTACCGTATATTTTTGTTGACTCAGAATAATTCAGAGAATTTAATTGTAAAAACAAACATTATTTTACTATAAATGGTTTCAGCCAGCGTTTCTCAACCTATGGTCCGCGGACCACTGGTGGTCCGCGAAGATGGCACAAGTGGTCCTCAGACATAATTGAAGAAATGTCATAAAGCAAGTGGAAAGTAAAGAAGTACATTTTTTTCAGATATTTCGTTATAATGACCTATAATTAATACCCCAAGTATTAAGAATATAGGCCTTCTTTTAAAAATGGGATGTAAAATTAGGGGTCCGTAAATTTTTTTAGACATTTTAGAGGTCCTCGAGTTCAAAAAGGTTGAGGAACGCTGGTTTAAACTTTTCTCGGCAAATACTATGTAAAAGTTCTTCCTTGTCTTTTCTTTGTTTATCTCATTCTTATTTACGCATTTATTTACTTATTCCTTACAGTTCACAACGCCATAAAAGATAAATGCAGAATTCATGTTTGGAGGCAACTTATGGAACGTAATGAAATATTTCAGGACCTAAACAAAAACTTGGTCATTTTCACCTTCCGCCTTCTCTACCAGATTCCCAGAAGATGGACTCAGAGATGGAGTCCGAAAGCTCGGAGTTTTTTTTAAAACCTCGACTTTGCTGTTAGCCCGTGAAGAACTTTTACACATTATTTTACTAGTTTACCATGTCTATTCTTTGTAATAGTTTTGTCAGTAGATTATTACCTGACAGTGTCGCTCATCTGACAATGTTTTTAATATAAATGTAATGCGAATGGGTATGATTGGGTACCGGTATCGTTAATGTCTTTTTTTTTTTTAAGTGTGTGCTTTTGTTTTTCCCTAAAGCTTTCTTATTCATCTAACAAAGAACGCCACTTAGAATTTTATTTGCACTCTGTCATGGATTAAAGTTATTGCTTTTCCCACAAATCTTCTCTGACAGTAAAGACTAATCCACCCTCATAAATCTGATCCGTCCCAGCAGGACTTTACACTGAACTGTTACGTGAAGTGATATCTTCACTACTCTTCTGAACAAAGGAAAATAGACCTAACACTGTGATACTGTGACAGCGGGACGAAAGTGTGTGAAATTGACCCAGTTTCTGTTTAGCTCCTGATATATTTCATTACGTTCCATAAGTTACCTCCAAACATGAATTCTCCATTTATCTTTTATGGCGTAGTGAACTGTAAGTAAATAACTACTAAAATAAGAATGTGATAAGTAAAGAAAAAAACAGGGAAGAAAAGTGAAAGGAGAGAAGGAAAGAAATTAGAAGAAAAAGAAAGAAGAAATAAGAGGATAGGAAGGCGTGGAAGAAAGCAAGAGAGAAAGAAAATACAATTGGCATAGGAGAACGCTATATTGACGTAAGACGGTGTTCACCTCTCGTCACATCCATTCCACACAGCGACTGACCCACAAGTAATTGCGATGGCCTCTTTGCGTATAACCGTTTAACACACTGCCATGAAATGACGTTTTGCCGGTTACCCTGTGTTGAACTTCAATGGTATACAAGAAGTAATGAGTAGACCTGGGATTTTAAGGCAAATGCCTATTTTGTTCCTTATAAAATAATATGAAATTCTTTAAATATGTTGACATTTCATGATATATCACTTATATTTACAGAGTTTTACAGTGCCCTAAAATGCCTATTTGGACCTTTAGAGCCTATTTGTACTATTTTAGTGCTTAAAATGCCTATTTTGTACATTTAAAATAAAATTCAACTTCTGTAACTTTTATAATCATTTAATGGGCATCCCTGAATGAAGGGCAGAACAGCAGAGAGTAGGGTTTTCACAGAAACTTGATTTTCCCAAACAATTGTCGCCAAAGGAATGCTGACTGTCGTGGGAGGATTAGCTCAAAACAACAAGTAGAATGTATATAGTATGAAGGGGCATACTATGTCAATTTTTATATAATCCAAAACTGTTTTTGATAAATGTATTTTTAATTCTCTCTTAATTTTGCAATTATTTCTGTTAATAAACGGTATACCACGTTTTTTACAGTAAAAAAAGATCACGTTACAGTTGAAGAGCATATTGTAGTATTTTAAAGTCTATTTTCTGTATATTTACAAATTTTTAAAGCTTATTTCAAGTGCCTATTTTCTCTTTTAAAAAGCCTATTTTACTTGTTTTAAAAGCCTATTTTAGGTGCCTAAAACTAATTTTTTTAGAGCCTGAAATCCCAGGTCTAGTAATGAGAGAGTTTCGTATGAAGTTTCCCCCCCCCATTCATTAGAGTTAACTGTGTAATGGTTAAGTAATCGTTTTCATTTTACATTACTATGCAAATCTATGTGCCCGAACATCACTATGTTTTTATATTATATTTATTGATCTTTCGATAAACCCCATTCTGTTTTTTACTCATATGGGTTAGTTTTTATTTCCATCTTAGTATGGTATTGCTTTTGCAAATATTTTTTGTGTGTATTTTTTATTGTTAGGCCTATCTGCCGCTGGCGGTAAAAATAAGGAATTTGAGTACTTTTTGTTTTTATAGTGGCAATGATGACAACTGTATAAATAAACTATGTCAGTGAAATCATTAAGAATTTCTTATTTTCAATCATATCATCTGCTGATGAAGTCTGAAATGGATGTAGCCTAGTTAAGGGCCTGTCAAATGGTAGGCCCTCTCCTTCCATAGGATGCAGTGCGATGGTTGCTGTAGTGAAAGGAAATGAATGGGATGAATTGTATATATTTAAAGTGTAAGGTTTAACATTGATCCTTTTTCTTTGCAGGTAAGCGAGAGTCCCCGTTCTCCTTTATCATGCGTGAGTACCAATGATAACATAATGTTGTCTGTGTGTAATGCTGTTACTCGTAGAATAGAGTTATGCTCCAATTTTTATGTTCCTTTGTCTCTGAATTTAACTGATTTCCTTTTGTTTAGGCCTAGTTAATCTTGTTTGCATTCAAATGTGGTAAAATACACTGATCACACTTATTTATTCCATTTAAAATTCACTATTGTAAAACATACAAGGATTGCAAACCTCTTTGTGGTCACTTTTTTAAACGCCCATTGCATAACGTGCTTTCTGAAGTTATTAATGATTTTTTGCTTTAATCTATTATAGTTCCTTATATAATTTTAAAATAACTATGTAAATGACCGCATTTCAAGCTTAAAGCCACAATTATCCTTTTCACTGCTGCTGACGTATAAATGCGCCACATAAAAAGTGTATAAAAACATAGTTATAAGATTAATCGAGTAATTTTTTTATGTTAAATATGAGGATTTCTGTTAACGTGTTAGGATTATCACTCATGGAGACAGCAGTTCCATTAACATTTTCCTAATTGATTTGAAACTTAGAGCCTACTGATGGTTTCAATTTATGATAACTTATGTAAACATATAAGTTCAAGATAGAATAGCTTGTACATTTTTGATTCCAGATTATATTATGACTCAATTTTTAACAGGACATGGGAAATTTGGTGGATACTTACATAGATTTAAAGTTTCTACCTCTGCAAATTGTAAATGTAAAGAGGAAAGCCAATCTGTTAGGCATCTCTTATTTCATTGTCCACTGTTTACGCTTGAACGTTATCAGTTAATATTATATTTAATTTTTTTAAATTTTGACTTCACTACACCGATCTATCGTCTCTTCTTAAATAAGCAAAGTTACAAAGTTATTTTAAGTTTCATGAATAGTGTTTTTGCCAAATTGTAATATGTATATGTAGTTTACTGTATACTCTGTACATATGTTTAATCCTAAAATGCCATCTGATAAAATAAGGTTCTGTATTTTTGGGAATTAAAAAAAAAGTTCAGCTCTGAAAGGGTTAAAAAGAGTAATATAATCAGGAATGTGTTAGCCTATATTACTATTTAACTACTTCTTCAACGTTGGTAGGAGCTTCTTTAAAGGAGAGTAGTAGTCTATAGATAATTGACACCTACTCCTCGGAAAATTAATATATTATGAATGATACTTGTTGCAAAGGAAATATTGGCTAGTTTCTTCTCACTGTATCATAATTTTATCCTGATAGTTTTAGTGGGTGTGGGGTAATGCTGCAGCATTTTTCCGATTAGGCATTTAATCAATGTCAGCTTCAAATATTGTGAAAATGAATTACGTCGGTTTTTCCGTTAAACTTGAAGTTTAATGCAAAATTGGATCCAAGCAACCGTTAACTGAAAAAAAATCTTCAAAATGTGTGAATTTTGTCCAATCATTAGGCCTACTTCACGATCACTCGTATCGAGGGATGTGTAGGCCTACTCATTCTGACAGAGTTAACATTTTTAAAATATTCGATTCCAGTTTGGTTAATGAAATATTTATTATTAGTAAGTTTGGAATTGACTCTCTGCTTTACACGTTTATTCTGGTAAATCTCCCACATCATTAAATTCACTCATATTTATGTAACTTTTAATCTTGAATACTTTTGTTCTGGCACTTTTCTCCAAAATTGGTTTGAACAGTCTCTCACTTTTAATTTAGTCGTTCATTCTCTTGGATCTCCAGTTCCTCCATCTCCACAGCTATCGAATCAAGCACAATTATCAGTGAAACGGGGCAATCATTCTTCATTACGTCAACAAGAAATTAGTTTAAAAATTAAGAATTCACAATTTTGTCGAGATTTCTTGAGGAGCCGCATAAGAACAGCAACACGCTTTGGGTACCCGTAGTAGCCTATTATCCTACTATGCAATATACGTAGCCAAATAGCCTATATTGGTTAGTTATGTACTTATGTATTATAATATCCTATACAGGACCTTAGGTTTTCAGGAGGTTGAGGCTCCCATTTTAACATTCAGGATGTAAAGATTATAATATGTTCACCCAATACCACCAAGATGCTCCTGATATTCATTTATGTTAGAGGCTGGTGCCAGTGATCCCATTGACCTATCAGAGGTCAAACACGCAATCTTTTAGTTAGTAGCACCGTGCTTCAACCAACTGCACCATGGCTTTGTCCTGAGACCCTTAGTCAATTAGTTTGTGAATCACTAAACTAAAACTATATTTGAACTTGCCTACTCTTTGAATGTATATGAGGAGTGTCGGTTCAAAACGCGTTAAGTCCACCTCCGATTGTAATGTAGTTTTTTGCGGATTCGCATGCTCTGAGGTGTTCTGCACGATACTACATAACGTTTCTGTTCCAAATCGCAACCTTTCCCCATTAAAAATGAGCCTGAAATATGGGGTTCGATGCATAACGCGTTCAGTCCAGAACTTGGGTCGGTGCAAATTACGTTGAGTCCACATTTTAGACGCGATCACGTGCGAAATAGGCGGTGCGTTGAATTTTACGACGTCTATTTTTTCAGGTGTTCTTCTAATGAAAGCGGTATTCACCAGACGCCGTAAAAGATGTCATTAGCGGTCAGTAATAAAAGAACAGAAGCATGGATTTCCCATGATTTAACATGCTTTAAAACAGAAATTGTTTAAATTTTGACAATTCGGTACTTTGGCAATAGTTCACTTTGTATTAGTGCAATCAGACGTGATTGTAAGTCTTAAATAAAATACTAACTTCCATCTTTTTACATGATTATTATTATAGTGTTGGGTCAAAACGCGTTAAGTCCATTACTTTTGAAACTTTAACTATCAATAAAAGATGTAAATGAAAAGAATGATTTGACACATCCAATACATTTAACTGTATATTAATTACTGATTCTGATCAGAAAAAAATATTGCAAATTCGTTTGATAGTTTGGCCACAAACAGTTTTTCGTCATTCCTGAAAAATCATTATTTATGGAATAAACGCGTTTTGAATCGACGCTCCTCATATGTTTAATTAAAGTTAATGGGAAACTGTGCCTTTGAGTTTATATGAATAAGTCTCCGCTTTTAAAAACACATGGCTTTGCTGTCGTAATTAACAAAAACGTTTGTGGGTTTACCGTAGACTGATTTATTCAAATTGCTTCCCTTTCACCGTAATTTGAAATTTAATTCTGTGATGTTAACAAGTTCTAATAGCATAGCATCTGTTGAATTGAAAACATCGATTGAGTTAGAATCCCGCAGAAAATAGTAAATAGAAACATGTAAAAAAGGGGTAGTTTCAAATGATGGGATCAAACCTCGTTGGCGGTGTTAATAGATTCCCTTCTTCATTTCATTCCCGCCGCTTTTGTTATTCTTTTTTTTTTTTTTTAAATATCAAAGACTTGAGTAGCATTTATATATGCGGCAAATCTCTACAGAGTAGGGTACAGTAAAAGTGCATAATATAAGTAGGCGGACTTCATTTATTCCATAACTGTCTTGAAAATCTCCTTTCCCTGATATACCGTACAGCTGTACCTAATATAAGAATATAGGCCTAACGCAAAAGGAAGACATCAATATGTCACATATGTAGGCCTACAACATATTATAAGCACATTTTGAATCATACAATTACCAATCACGCTTACATAATTTTCCTGGAATATGAAATTCTATTGGGATTTCATGCTTTTTCTACCCGTACTATTCGATGTCAAGCTTTAATACAAGGTTTGAGGTCTCCTGAATACAAAAATACATTTTTCAGAAATAAGCCTGTTTCAGAACGAAGAATCGTCGGCCTACAAACTATAATTATATTTAGATTAGAAATTGTTTTGGGGATGTGATCAGATGATTGGAAATGACTCTGTCTTACGTTTAATACTGCTTATCATGAAGAAAATTTCACTTTTTATTCACTTTCTTGAAAACAGTTTTAACGATTTTCTTTAAATTTTGTGCACAAGGAGCTAAAACTTTTATTTGAAATATTACAAGATACGAGGGGTATTCCGAAAGTAAGTTTCGTCAATGTATGGCAGGAGCGGCGTGTTCACCAGGGGAACAAAACAAACGCCAGACGAATCCTCACCCGTGGCTGGTTCCACGACGGAAGTGGCGTCAGCGGAGGAGGCATGACGCAGGCGCACTGCGCCGTAGAAGAGCGAGTCGCAGCAGACTGGCGTGCCCGCGGGTATTAGTGTACCGCTCACGATGGCACGAGAGATTTGGCGCCACTGCCATGTACCGCTATCTCCCCTCTTTCAAACGAGCCATTGCTGCAGCCGCTGAACCTTTTATTGTCAGAGATAGAGCTGTTTTCCGTCCCCGCAAAGTGCGGCCTCCACGAACCCATCTCGCACAAACCTTATGGAACATCAATTTGTCACTCAAAATGGTCTGTATGGAACCTTTAGTAATGTCAGGAAGCTGAGGTGGAGCAGGCTGTGCGCCAATTCCTTGCATCGCAGGGCACCGAGTTTTACCACAGTGGGTTCTTCAAACTGATCGCACGCTACGACAAATGTCTCAATGTCGCTGGCGACTATGTCGAAAAATAGTGCACGGTGTATAGTTCATGCTGCCATGCTGTATTGCTTTTGGGTCAATAAAGTGTCCGTGTGACAAACTGACGAAACTTACTTTCGGAATACCCCTCGTATTTATAAGCCAGGCATAGGTTTAACAAACTCAGGCTTGCACAGGGAATAGTAGGGTACACCTTTACTTGAGGCTGAAAAGTTCATGCTTCGATTCGATGAATCGATTAGAGTTCCCAATGCTACCAATAGTGCGTTATCACAAGATGGAGCTCGTCAGCATCAGAACGTTATAAAAGCACACGAACTCACTTGCATCGAACCGAAATAATATTTTTAATCAATACACATTTATATTATTTAAATTTCTAAACAAGGTATGTTGCATAAAAAATGTGTGTTTTCATTCTGTTCACTGGCAGAATGTGACATTAATCACGGCACGTTGATGCCGTACGTTTCCAGTAACGAGCTGACTTTTATCAGATAAAATTGTATCCTTGCGGCCTGAGGAAGCATATTATAAGATAAACGATCCGAAGAATTGGTAAACGTTATTGGTAGATATCAGACACACGACGTATGAATGGGATAGTCCCTGAAAGCCATCTTACACTTCCCTGTTTTGACTAGAACTACTGGGACTTCGTTTCGATTATCGTGATGAATAGACTTCGGATTTTAGGCAAAAACCTATTTTAGTCCTTAAGTGATATATGGACTAAAACTTGTATACGCATGTTTCATAAGTGACTATGCCTAAAACTGATACTTTTATAGGACCTAAAACAGCCTATTTTTACGTTAGAGCCTAATATTGCCTTTTTGGTTGTTTTTCTTCTAAAGTTCAAAATAAGTTATTTTTTGTTATAAATTCTAGCATTTATTTTCAGTTCATACTAAATTTTTAGCTCGGAATGTGCAGTAGGCCTACATGACACATTTGTGACTTGGTTAAATAGTAAGGAATGTTTCGTCTTCAGTAGAAAAATTCCTTGGAATTCCCAAGAACCCCCGACTCCCACATCCAATTAAAAAAATAATAAAAAAATCAACAACAAAAAAAAACAAACAAACAAACAAAAAAGTTCTCTGAATCCCTGAGGGATACAAGGGGTTGAATATGCTAGCGTACGTAGCTTCTGGGCGCAGGGAGTAGGTTTTCACTGTTATGGTATTTAGGGTTGGAAAAAAAAAAAGTTTTTTGTTTAAAACGTTTTTTAGGTGAACAACAATGTTTGTTGTTTTAAACGTGTTTTTTAAAACTTTTTTTATGTTTACAACACTGTTGTTTGTTTAAAAAAGTTAAAATTGTGCATTTTGTTTAAAACAACCATTTTAATGTATAGGGCCTATTATATACATCTATATATATAAATAAATATATATATATATATATATAAAACGTTTTAAACAAACTTAAAAAACACTAGCACTTGTTTTAAACATGTTTTAGACACTTGTTTTAAACGTTTTGTTTTAAACATTCCAACCCTGATGGTATTAATACATGCCCTAGTAATGTGTCTTTATAATTCTGTATACCATGTGTACCATAATTCTGTGTTTTATCACGATTATTGATTAATGGTGACTTCAATAAATAATATATTATGCATTGCAATTGAGATATTTCAGAAAATTGGCAACTTAACGATTTTATAAGATACTATTTTACGATTTTTAGAACCTATTTTCCAATTTTTAGAGCCTATTTTAGGTACCTGAAACAGCATTTTGAGCGACCTAAAAGTCCGAAGTCTAGCGATGAATGTAAGTGGTACGGGAGAGCAATAGATCAACATCAGCAGTCACTGCTACAGAAGCTTCATTACTACTGTTATTTCTTCCGTCTGCGAGCGTAGGCGACACTGAATATGCAATTGGGTTCTCATTACCTTCTCGTCTTCACGCGTAATGGAGCGTTTGCTCGTCTTTGTTGTGCCTGGGGGAAATATATTTAGCTTGGGTGAACGTTATTGACCTTTCAGGGTGTAGGCCTAATTGCCTCATTCTTTGGTTATGTACGGGTGTAAACCGTTACTTCGATCCAACAGTTTTCGATCCAGATATTTGTACAGTTTTAAGTTAGTTTCTTCTTTATTGCTCTTAACTTTTCCTTTCATTGAATATTTCGGTTATGCAAGTTTCTGCTTACCTAGTCCTGTTTAACGGGTTGATAATTTAATACCTGAAAACAGAATTTCATCCCCTGCAATAAATTACATTTTCTTAGAACAGGAGCTGGTACTGTGTGTGGCGTAGGTTAATGTAATGTACTTATTCAGTTATTATTTCACGTATTTTCCCCTATTGTAGAAACGAATAATGTATTGGATAATCTCATAAATAAAAAAATCTCGCTTTTTGTCTTTTTTTTTTAATACTCTTCCTCGATTCATCAATGATCCATTTACGACACGCGTATTGCAATATGCTTTTTTAAAATTCTCATTTTTAATAGTTTTGAAAATAATAACTTATCTTCCTCTTCCGTATAAAATCTCTTCCCTCTTCAACATCTTGAAAGGCTGCCGATGTGAAAAGGGAAGATGTTCTCTATCATATTGATATAGCATTTTCAAGTTTGTTTACTTGAAGATGGGAGGCTGCAAACATAAATCTCCTCTTCAAGGAAAACAAAGTACTTTGTATGGGTGACCTTTTTTATTTTCTCCTGTAGAGAAACTGGAAGACGAAAAAGAAAAAAAATTATGAGACCTTATTCTTTTCTGAATGTATTGCTTAGTAGATTCTACCAATCACTGCAAGACGCACACACCCCAATCATTAGTATTGAATTAAGTTTTTATTTTTGTTTTGTAAATCCGCTTATACAGTAGGCTAAATGTTATATGAGGTAAAAAAGTCCTATTTACTTAATTTGAGTTTCGAAGGCCGCTTCACAGATCGTAGCATGCAATAATATACTAATACAAATACTTACTCAATGGCAATAAACAGTTCCGAAGCAAGCTAAAGGAATATTATCTATTTTATGGAGCCCGGATGTTCATTGCCGCGCTTACCTCAGTCCGCCATTCAACCCTATTCTGTACTAAATTCATCTAACCACCCCTCGCAAATCCTACTTCTCTTAAACCTATTCTAATATTGTCCTCCCACCTATGTGTAGGTTTTGGAAGTGGTCTTTCCCCTTCGAGTCTGCCAGTCATTTTTCCGATGTCTTTCCTCCCCCATGCGCGCAACGTGTCTAGCCCATTTCATCTTCCGTGATTTAATAACCATTTCTATATTTGGTGAAGAGTACAAGTTATGAAGCTCGTCAGTATGGATTTTTCTCTAGTCCCCATTTTGATCTCTCTTTGGTCCAAATATTTTCCTAAGCACCCTAAGTTTCCGAACTGCATAAAAACATGCATTACCTGATTTCAGTCAACATTTAACTTCTACCTTAATATTATTATTTGTATCTGTGGTTATTGCTCCTAGATATTTGAATTTCTTCACTTACAATACAAATTATAATATGTACAATTTCACAAGTTATTAGAAGTTTTAAAAATGATTGTCTTGTTGTCCTGCCTCTGTAATAAAACAATTAAAGGCCTCAGAAAGTTTTTTTTATTTATTAAACATTCGCACTGCCATCTCCCAGTTTCCTTCTTTTTCTCCTTGTGTATCAGCAGATACAGAAAATAAAAAAAAAAGATGGAGCTGTGTCGTGTTAGTGTTTCAATAAAAAAATTTAAAGGGTTTAATTGTTTTATACAATGACAAAACTGGAAGACGTTTTAATTGTTAAAATAAATATGTCTGCATAGCAAGATTATCGAAGGCCTACACACTAAATAAAGGTTTTTTAGTTAAGGGTTTCAATTATCCATTCTGTTTTTTCCCTAATCATACCGATTCGATCTATTCAATTATGGGTTCTAAATGTTATATTTTATGTGGATTCTCATAGCGATCAAGATCTTGTTATTGTGTAATAATCTACTCTTTCACGCCGGCACTATATGTTCACATAAGTTATCAACCCTCGCATCACCAGACATTACCCGGCTTCCCAGCATAAAATTTGTTTTTTCTCCTCTGAAAAGACACTATAATAATCGTAAAAATATTTTTGTACGACTTTACTAATTAGTGGTACTTACGAATATTGTTGCCGTGGATCGTAAGTTGACATTCTCACACGCAATCTTGTTGCTATGTGCGGTAAGAGTTTCCGTTCTGTTATGAATATTACGCCACACCTCATAATACAAGCCTTCATGGACAAGGCCCCCCAGCACAAATATTCGGTTCCCATAAACAACAACAAATGCGAATCACTTTCTGAAATAAACATCTCTATCTTCAAGAATGTATATACATAATATTTTCAGGTAATATCACATTTAATATAATTAAGTTGATATAAATAATCATCGTGCAAAAAACAGCATGCAATACTCGTGCCGTAAGCGCATAAGGGATCTCGGAAAATTGAAAAAACTCGGCGCGAGCGCCTCGTTTTTTCAAACTATTTCCTCGATCCGTATGCATGCCTTACGGAACTTGTATCGCAATATACTATTGTGGTGATATTACACTCTTCAAATGTAAGCCTACACATTGATTAAATATACAGTTTTTCAGTGAAATGGTCTACAATATTTCTGGCAGTTTATGCACATACTTCCTAATTTCTTACCTTTTTAAGCCAGACAGAACCAATGCAGGAGACGTAATATTAGCGAGTTGAGTTTTTTTTTTCATTCATTCATTCATTTTTTTTTCATTCATCGTTCATTCGAGTCACAATCAATACTTCTTAATGGAAGTTTGCAAACTTGATTTTAAGAACACTTTTGTCATAACGTTTCTTTCGGAAATTTAATATCCCGCAGAGAAGATGTGGAGATAACATCCAACTGCCTTGACGAATGTGAGTAATGGAATTGGACTGCTGCTTGCCTGGAAGTAGTAACAATCATTTATTGCGGAGCAAACTTGTGTTACTTCTGATACTAAGAAATCTATATTATTAAATGTCTGCTATGAAAAGTTCGGATTCCTCATTAATGACTGAACTAGTCGGAAACACTGACGAATAAATGACTTGATTATATTTTTATCTCTCAGGGTATTATAAAATGAGCAAAAAACAGTCCATAGTATGTGATTTACTGTTGTAATTTGAGAGTCACATTTGTAACAAACGATAGACGATTCTTTGTTTTGTCCTTTTCTCTTTCCTGAAACAGATCTCCCATGTTCAATATTCATTCATTAGACCCGAGTATAGATCATGGCCTTCCAATTGTGTATTTTAAAATCTCTTGCCTGACTGGCATTATGGAAAAGAAAAATAGTTGCAATCACTTTTGCGGTAATCTTCGTATTCTCGATGTCATGTGTAGGAAACATGCCTAATTTGGCAGTATCTTATTATCTTCTTTATTACAAAATCGGAAACAGTAATGGAAAAAATGAAAAATCTATAAGACAGAGGAGAACAGCAGTGGAAATAGTTCGTATTTTGTAATAAACAGGATAATAAGGAAATTAGGGGTGCTGCGAAATTAGGCATGTTTGGTGTACAGATTATACTGATACACAAAGAATACATTATTATATTATATTATTATATTTATCTTTTTTTAATGATTAAATTCACCAGAAAATAGAAGGCTGATGTACTTTCCATTTTTGTGAGAAAACTTAATAATCACGGATTTAATAAACAAACCAAATTGCCTATCTCAGTCTAAAATAAAACCATGTTAGCCGTTGTAACGAATTATAGAACCACGAATACTGTGGTACTGTACGCTTTGTGTAGTATTAGAATATTGAAAACTGATACAGTAAATAAGACGTGCTTTAGGTCATCCGCAAATAAAGAATCGTATGCATCATTTCAAAGGACAATGTCTATTTCATTTTTTACGGAAGAACTTAAGTAGTAGAACCGGCTGTCACATTACCTGTATTTTTATTTCTGTCACTGTAAAATTAAAACTCCGTGGCGCTACAACCCATGGTAGGTCAACGATTACAATTCTAGAGTGATAAGGGTAGTTTACACGACGAAATTGGGTTTCGTAAGTAAGTTTCGCAACTGTTTTTTGCTTGAATACGCAAGCGCAAGATGTACTGGCGACAATGAGTTACGAAACTACGCAGTTTCGGCTGATTCCACCTTTTCACGAAACTATAATAGTAATGTTGATATTTTACGCTTATTTAGCTTGTTCGCGTTTCGTAAAATGAAATGGGGAAGTGAGGAAATTGTGAAATGCCTGTATTCATACGTGTTTCAAACATTTATATGGGATTTTAATAACTTGAACTTCAGAAATAACATGAAATGTGTGGTTGCATTGGAAAGAAAATGTGTGTAATTAGTTTCACGAAATCACTTTCATGAAAGTGGTTACGAAACCTAGTGTCATCGTGTAAACTAGCCTATAGGGAAAAAGCGAATAAGTCAAAATTCCATAGTTTCAGGAATGACAAAAAAAATTATTTCCACAGCATTGTTATAATATTCAGTTCGGTCCACCAGGTATTTTTACACAATATCTTATACTACGTAAAAATGTCTGGGTGGACTGATCTAAATGTTATAAAAATGCTGTGAAAATAAATCGTTATTTGTCTCTCCTAAAAGTTTGATATTTTGACTTATTCGCTTTTTCCCTATCACTCCAGAATTGGGAAAATGCGTTTGTCATGAGTCTTCCATGACCGTTATTGACATTTTCTTGACGGAAGATGCTAATTTCTTACCAAAAAGATTTTCAGAAGTCTCACAAGCTGAATGCATCCCATTCTAGACCTCAAGGCCTCAGAAAACTCCGTGGATGTAGCGGTGGTACATGGACATTGCCCGTATCGCCCCAGAATCGACCAATTCGTCCCAACGTAAATTTCGGTGCATATTCCCATAATCCAACTCGACCCCACCTAACCCTCGACGAGTTGATCCTATAGCCCATCTCGTCTCATGTGTTCAAGAAAAGAAGAAATGAGATTTAGACTAAATATTTCCTTCCACTTTGTGCAGGCTTGAGAATGCGCAAGATGTTGCGGGTTTGTTGTGGTTTAAGATATTGTATTTATAGTGTCTATTTTATAAACAATAATGAAATTATTTAGACTAAATAAGTCACGTGTTTATAAGTAAACAAGGTTTAATTTTAATTGTAATATGCGACATTATACATTGCAGGCGTTTGTATTCCCCTTTCTTGTACATGGCCAGGTGCTTTTCTGATAAATGCTTTTTTTCCGGACATGAAGGGAATGTTTAAACGGGTCTTTGACGACTGCACGATCACCATGAAAAAACAAACAGTTTTTCAGCCGGGTACAAGACAGATTCCTGGATTAACGAAACATATTTCATCCGGGGACGAGAGGAATTGTTTACAGAGCGGGAACGAGACGCGCTTCGCCGCGGTACACATCTAGTGTATTAAATTCATTATTTAGTATACACATATCGCTATTTGCAATAACGTTGTAGCCTAAAGACACCATTATATTTGAATTAAAGCCACGCTGGATGAATAAAGCAAGTTGTGTACTGACCAATCGTAATTCAGCAACCACTAACAAACTCCCTTTTCGTTCAAAGCTTTCGATGTTGTTTGAACAAGAATATGTAAGTAGACCTATCCCAGAGCATTACACCATTCATGTGCAATGTTTGTATGCTCAAACTTCTACCCGTGATGGTAACATACAGCAAGACAGGGTTGAGAAAAGTATGTGGCTATATCAGAAGCACCCAAATATTAAGTCATAATTCAGAAGTTTATTTAAGATATGAATTAACAAAACTGAAGAGGGGGATCACGCCGTGGGGAGTAAGGAGGGAATGAGCCTAGCGACCACTTAACCTTAAACATTTTTAAATTTTTAGATTTTTTTATTTAGATTTGTAGATGCCTACAAAGTACTTACAAAAATAATTGTATAAATAAGGGAGCATTCACACCGAAGTAGCACGCCACTTGCGACGTGCTACCTGGATGCACGCTGCACGTTAATAATTTTAAATCCCAAATAAACAAGTTCAAGTCTTCACACCAAAGTAGCGTGGCAATAGTGCAGCTCGCAGAGTGAGACATTCATTTCTTCAGATAGATCTGGACTTATTTCATGCGACGCTACTCGGGATGACGCATGCGTACAGTTGCCTTTTCAGCTGTTTTCTAATTGTTAAGAAAATTCAACACATATTGTGTAGGGGTAGATTTTGGCAAAAATGTCATGAAAAACTGCTGGAAAGAGAGCTATTTAACATACAATTTGTACATGCGTAGACTATACGATATGGCAATCGAAACTAGTAGGAAAAAAGCCTGGATTAAAATTGCTGAAACTATATCCTCTTTAGGTAAATTGCATTACTTTAAATGGGTTTCTCAATTGTTCAAGTGAAAATATATAATGTACGTTAAACTGCAGATCGCATTCGCTACTTCGGTATGAATGCAAAACTGTGAACTATGCTACTCGATGTGCAGCCTGCATCCACGTAGTGCGATTCGCATGCTATGCTACTTCGGTGTGAATGCTCACTAAGAGTTTTCGATGGGTATAAATTAAAAATAAAATGTCTATTAAAGCTTCAACAGAAGGTAATGCCAATTTGAAACCTCAGAGCTGCAATATTTCGAAGAGTCCATTTCAATAAACATCCATTGTACAGCGCCGTGAAGAGCGACTACTTCTCTGACAGGAGAAACATTCGCTAAGCCTAATCCCCGCATGCCAGGCGCTCTTACAATTCCTAGCGAGATGGCAACTCCATAGCACAACGCATCGTTTCTCGATTCAACTCCAATATTTCCATGCAGCTAAGCGTAGGCCTATCTTGAAATCTGTCCTGTAATATCTTTTTGCCTTGTCTTCTTTATTTCGCTCATTTTTATGCCTTCTCATTTTAACTACCCTTCCTTACTTTCCCTTACTCTATATCAGGAATTCTCAGTCTTTTCGGGCTTGTGCCCCATTTGCGTCCACACAATATACCATGCCGCTCCCTCTAGGCTTAATGTATTTGTTATTAATTGCGAGGCGCGTCCATAAAGTAAGTTTCCCTAGGGCCGTTTACACAAACAAAATTTCATGGAAATATTTATTGCAACAGGTATAGCAAGTGTTCAGCTATTTTCAACATATTCGCCACCGGAATTGAGACATTTGTCATACCGTGGGACCAACTTTTGAACACTTGTGTCGTAAAAGTCTGCCGCCTGGGATTTGAACCACTGTGTGACAACCATCTCCGCTTCTTTATCATTCTCAGTCATTTATTGAGATGTAGGAAAAGATTGAAATCACTGGGAGCGAGGTCCGGGCTGTAGGGTGGATGTTGAAACATCTCCTATCCGGACTTTTGCAGGAGACTTGCAGGGAGGTGTTGCAGTCTCCACCCTACAGCTCGGACCGCGCACCCAGAGATTTTAATCTTTTCCTACCTCTCAAGAAATGACGGTGAATGACAGAGAATGGTAGAGAATGGTAGATTTCTTCTGGGCGGCACACGTATAAAACGCGAGTGAAAGCTTATTCTATGTTTCACAATGATAATGAATACCGGTATGGTTAAAGTATGAAAAACACAAGCTACTGGCGTTTAAAAATCATGTAACAAGTTTAGAAGAGCTGATTATTTCGTATATGTTTTTTTTTTTTTTTTTTTAAGAATGCAAAGCCTTAAAGGCACTCATTATTTTAACTGGGTTTTTTAAGTTTAAAGGAAAAAAATTGTAATTGTTAAAAACATCCGTGACTTACGAAATTTCAATGTTTAATCACTACCTATTTATTATTCGTCCTAGATACTGTAGCGCTGTCAAATGGCTTTATCTCTCTTCAATGGATTAGCTGGAATTGAGGTAATTAAATGTTCTATCCTTTAGCTCAGACAGCGTTGTGTGTTCAGTGTTCGGAGTAAACAGCCAGTCATGTAATTACTCTTTTATATCCACTAAATTCGTCACGTAACCCTGGAACAATGCATCCTTAGTTTTATTCAGCAATAAACCTGGCTCACATTAATGCTAATTCTGCCGTTAAATAAGATAAATTAGGGGATCTCTTTTAGGAATGGATTAATAATAATAATAATAATAATAATAATAATAATAATAATGATAATAATGATAATAATAGTTTATTTAACCTGGAGAAGTTATGACCGTAAGGTCTTTTCTTCCACTTCACCAGGGACTAATAGTAACTTACATTAATTATTACAATATAACATAATAAGTAACACAAAATACATTAAAAGAACACAACATATCACCTGAAATGATTTAAGATACATTAAAATGACACACTGAATAATATGAAAATTTTTTAAGAAAATGATAAAAAAGAAATTAATTGTTACAAATACAATTTAGTTTATACAAAAGCATTAAGTGATAGAAACTGAAATTAACATAGGACATGAAAAAGATACACTATTAAGTACTACGTATATGTGCTGTTAACTGCGATCTGAAGGTTGACAGTGACCGGCAGTCCTTGATGTGAGATGGTAAAGAATTCCACATTCGGATGACTGAAGTAGTAAACGATGATGAGTAAAGAGATGTATGATATTTAGGTATTGCGAGAATATGATCTTGCCTGGACCGAGTGTTTAGGTTATGATGAGATGAAAGAGTTTGAAAGCGTGATGACAGATAGTGAGGACAGGAAGTGTGAAGAATTCGATATAGGAGGCAGAGGGAGTGCAGTTTTCTTCTGTCGTCCAAGTGAAACCATGCCAATGTTTCAAATGCTGGCGTAATATGATCTGATTTACGAATACCACAAATGTAGCGAACGCAAGCATTATGAAATTGTTAACTAATGAGAAATTTTGAAGGATCACTTTGTTTGTTAGTCAAATAAAACATTATACAACGAGCTTATAGAGGAATTCATTAAGATACGAGTAAGTTTATGAAACCAGCAAAGTGAGTTTCATAATTTTCATGCGAGTATGTCAATTGCCATTATAGGGAAGTTGCATAAGCATTTTTGTTCGACCATAATTAAATATTTAAGTTTTGAGATTTTAGATTCCAGGGTTGGAAAAAAACATGTTTTTTTAAAAAGAACAAAAAAAGAGTTTTTTTTGTTTAAAACGTTTTTTATGTGAATAACAATGTTGGTTGTTTTAAACGCGTTTTTTAAACTTTTTTTTGTTTAAAACATGTTTTTTGTTTAAAACGTTTTATGTGAATAACAATGTTGTTTGTTTAAAAAAAGTTTAAATTGTTCATTTTGTTTAAAACAACCATTTTAATGTATAGGGCCTGTTCTATACATATCTATATATATACAGGGTTGAAATGTTAAAGCATTTTAAACAATTTGTTTTAAACATTTTTAGCATATGTTTATAACACTTTTTAATTGGGTGTTAAATTTATTTATGCAGGCAATTTACATTTTGTCAAGCCAATGACACCCTGTGCTAAGATCCTACTACAGTGTTACCAAATTGGCACATTCAATTTTTAACATATCCTACTACAGTGTTGCCATATTGACACATTCAATATTTAATATTAATAATCTCTTTATTTAAAAAGGAAGACCACAAAATAGATGGTAGGATGCAGTCAGAAAAAATTCAAATCAATTATTCGAAATCAGAAACTGGAAGCTGGCGGCAGAGGATAGAGAAGTCTGGAGGAAAGGGATACAAAAGACACCACCTAACATGATTTTCTGGTATTCTGGCCCTAGTTTTTTTTTCTGTTTACAACACTAACAGGGTGTCACTGACTTGACAAAATGTAAATTGTCTTCATAATTAAATGTAACACGCAATTAAAAAATGATTTAAACATATGCTAAAAAAAACATGTTTAAAACGTTTTAAACAAACTTAAAAAAACACAAGCACTTGTTTTAAACATGTTTTAAACACTTGTTTTAAACATTCCAACCCTGTTAGATTCACATAAAATAATCACCTGATCGCGCAAGTGGACTTGAGAGTACTCATAGGCAGAACTATCAGTCCGCCGCAAATGTACGGTGAAGGTAACAGGATGTAATACGAGGATGGATGGAAAAGTAACACACAATAATTTTTTTTTACGAAAAATTTATTATGTACAATTACAAACAAATGCACGCATGAAGGGTCATCTTTTGTCTATTTTTCTGTATAGTCTCCAAGTTTCTCGACTAATTTCGCCCAACCTGATATCAATTTCAAAATACCCTGTTCATAGAAGTCCGTTCGGTTGGAGTATGGCTATCTGCAGACTGCTATCCCGTGTCCCGTGTTCAGCAAAGTCCACCAATAAAACACCATTCAAATCCCAGAATACTATCACAAACACTTTATGAGGACGATTGAGTCACTTTGAATTTTTTCTTTACCGGGGAAGCAGCATTTTTCCACTCCAGAGAGGCCTGCTTTCTTTCGGGCGTGTAGTGGTACGCCCACGACTCATCACCAGTGACGATTCCCTTCCCAGTGAAGAAATTTTATTTGTTTGGTCCCATGAAGAAATTTCTGTCCGGTAAACGCTTTTCGTCAGATGCAGAAGTGAAAACAGCAGTCCACAGATGGCTATACTCCAACCGAACGGGCTTCTATGAACAGAGTATTTCGAAACTGGTATCATGATGGGAGAATTGTGTTGAGAAACGTGGCGACTATATAGAAAAATAGGCAAAAGATATCCCTTCATGTGTGCATTTGTTTATAATTGTAACTATTAATGTTTTTGTAATATATATATATATATATAGTCCGCCGGCGTGGTCTTGTGGTTAGCCTCGCTGACTACAGATCCGTCGGCCCGGGTTCGATTCCCGGTACCTCCTCGGATTTTTCTGAGGTAGGGAGGTCTGGTAGGGGAGCTATTGAGGAGCTACTTGGTAGATAAGTAGCGGCTCCGGTCAAGAAAACCACCATTAACGGCCGTGTGTGTCGGCATGCTGACCACATGCCCCCAATCCTGCCATCTGCCTACGGGAGATGACGCAGCGGTCGGGTGGTAGTCCAAGTCCTTCCAGGGATGTAGCGCCACGGAGTAACATATATATATATATATATATATATATATATATATATTGTGCGTTACTTTTCGATCCACCCTCGTAAATCACACAAAAGGAAATTATTCTAGGGAAATTGCCAGTGTACCCAGCTTACTTCTAGAAACGGATTGTTTCCCTGTATATGGTCTCTTGACCACAAATTTCATTTATAGGGTAGTAAAGTAAACTCTGGAAGGGGTAGACACATTCAGTTGATCCCTTGGCGTAGTAAACAAGACGGCAGTATACTAGTCTAACAAAAGCTTTCCTTTATGGTTCTTGCAGTCACACTGATACCGGCGTTTGTTATTGTCTCTACGTTACTTCCAAGCTCGACATTTATTCAGTAAAGCTTTGCCATTATTGGAGTGCAGAGTTTCCAGTTCGTCATGGCGTGAAACATTAATAATGAAACAAAAAGAATATAATTGCAGCTTGTTTGAATTACAAAGAGACTCGTAAATAATTAATTTGACACTGTCGTAACTGTACAGAGCGTCCATAAATTTTAGTAGAAGAGTGTCGCAGATTGCTATTTGTACTTTTGACTTTGATGTAACTAATGATAAATAATAATTATAATAATTTAATTTCATTTATTTATTTATAGATTTTTAAAATGACAAAGATAATTTATGATATGGATGATGTGCTTAAGATATCAAAATAATAACAACCTTTTTTGCAAACAGAAATTACCTAAATCCTTTCATATCAGATCTAACTTCTATGTACGTCAAGTCAGCTATGGAATCATACACATTGTCTAGTCAGCACATTCCATGAGGTGAATGACGTATTAATTTGTTGCAGACATAATCATAATAATAACAATAATAATACAGCCATAATCATAATAATAACAATAATAATACAGCCATTTCACGGAAAGTGAGATTGAAGAGTCCAGAGGCCGTAACAGCCTTTTAATATTAATTTAAACGTATTATGTCATCTCTGACAAATTATGAAATTAATTTTCAGAATTAGTTATTCAGTAGACTAGTACTGAAAATTAATTACATAATGTTTCAATGATGACATATACGTTTAAATTAATATTAAAAGGTTGTTACAGTCTGGACACTTCAGGCTCACTTTCCATGGTATGACTGAATAAATAAGAACTAACTAAAACAATAATATAACAATAATAACAATAATCATATTTATAATAATAATGGTAAAATTGGCCGAGCGAAGCCTGATCCTATTTTAACTCGACCGTTCGACGTTTCGTCCGTTCGTCTGTAATTTTGTTTGCTACACAGTCACACACCGAAAGAATTGATCGATTTTCTTGCAGTTTTGCATGAATGTTCCTTGTGGTCATAAAAAATGACTACTTGTAAGGATTTTAATTTTTAGGAAGCTGGGACTGGACTTATCATCCTTAAATCAGATGGCAGAAAACATCATTGCTGACTCAGTGGGCATATTGCACCACCACATATATAAGAATATATAGTAAAAATTATTTACATGTTTTATTTAAACTATTGTTTATATGTTACCCATTTTTTACCATCATTTGAACTATTGTCAAAAGTGATTGATTGGTATGCTGTGTCTATGGCAACTTGCTTGAAGCAAGCAGCTCATTTTGTTCAATAAAATGTATTCTCTTCTTCTTTCCGAGATGGAGGCGATTAAATCGATGGAAGAACTGAGGTCAGTGATAACAATGAGAGAATATTGCAACTTTTTTGGAAAGCGGAAACCAAGACCGATTTAGTCATATCAGTTAACATAATGTTGTTCCTTTGAAGCCGCGTGGGTATATAATGAAAAACTCTACTATAATTCTTACTCCCTGGGCTTCCTATAATTATTCTATAATTCTTACTGTAGGGTTCCTAGAGTTTGTCTTGCGCCTCCATATGGACATTGCGCCAGAAGCAACTACATATCCACAACCCTAACGAATCAACACGACGAAATGTTTTCACAACCTTTATACTGGAATCGATTATTGGGCTATAGAGACCATCTAATGTATCTTTTAATAGTTAATTGGATAAGTACAAATAATTTGAATTCTGGGTAAAATGCCATTGTTATCCTGTTATGTGGTTAACTGTTAACCTGTTTATTGGGTAAAAAGTAGTGTTATTTGAGCAGTTATTTGCTTAGTTAACCAATAGTTTGTACGCGGGTAATCCCAATTGTACTGATAGCCTGTTCTCGATACTTCCACCTATTATCGCCGCACTCAATTCGTTGACAGTTAACATCAAAGAAGTCGCCGCCGCTTGGAGTAGTTGCCATACTGCACAGTGTTAGTAAACAGAGCGGGAAGATGTAGATGCAGCGAAACACTTACGTGGCAATGACATTGAGCAATGAGAGAATTGGCAACACGAATTCAGTCAGCGGTTTCTTTTGAGAAAACCTTTTACAGTAACAACAAGCATTGTAATATGAGAACAAAGCGAGCCGCCCGTCAACGTTATGAGTGCGGCGATAATACCGATGAAGTTGAAAGATGACGCAGGGGCAGATGGTACGCCCTGTTCTATTCTTATCCTTCAAGAAAATCGTACGTTGTGTACGTTCGTGATTTAGGATGTCGTGAGAATCTTGTGCATACAATTTTGTATTTATTTATTGTTTTACTTTTTTTTTCTTCCAAGAAGCATTCTGTATGTCCCGATCGGCATCTCAAAAAATGACCATCGTTACCACAGGACATAATTGGTCGGTAATCTAAATCTATTTCACAGTAGATGTTTACTTTTAAGCATACTCGAGACAAGGTACTCAAATTTTATACCACTTTCATAAATCTAAAATATTATTTCAACTTACCTCATTTACATAATTCAGTACTACAATAATTAAATAAACCTTCATAATTATATTCTAATAAACAGTTTTCCTACAAAATATAAAAGTTGACCGTCTGCAACGGAATCACAGTGCAAGAAGTGTCATGAAAATATACCATAATCTCAGGGTACGAAAGTGTTATCGATTTCGTCGAATATAGATTCTACTGAACAAACAACTCATTCTATTCAGATATTCATTCCTCCACTTACTCATCATCATCAGCATGCTTGACAAATATTGTATCAGATAGATAGAGGGCAAATACAGGAACGTGCTGTCACAGAAATACTTTAAATCTGTATGAGTAGCCGTACACTACCACTAAGGTAAAATTCCATTACCTCTTGTGAAATATTGAAATCCATTATCATCAAATCCCAACTGCAAACACCTAGTTGTGATTAACTGCGCGTAAAATAAGGTCAGAGTAGATTTAAAGTACCGTACATACTGAGTTCTGATTCATCGTTTAGATCAGTGATATTCAATCCGCGGCCCGTGGCTTAATTTTTAGCGGCCCGCAAACAAATGCTAATTTTAACTACAATACAAATATTCACAATTTAGTGATACAGAAACAGTGTAGGTTTCACATTAAATTACAATCACAATCACAATATAGATATATAAGCTTTCATGAACCACAGATTATTGTCTCTGTTGGACATTACATGAGAATATTATAGGAGAAAAATTCCTCCGGCACTGGGACTTGAACCCAAGACCTTTGGCTATTCGCGCCAATGCTCTACCAACTGACCATTAGGGCAATCAGTCATAGGAGAGAGGTTCTATCCGGCGCTGTGAATTGAACTCCGGCTTAGCTCTGTTGGTAGAGCATTGGCGCGAATAGCCAAAGGTCCTGGGTTCAAGTCCCAGTGCCGGAGGAATTTTTCTCCTATAATATTCTCATACAATCACAATGTTTATTCAACTATTATATAATTATGTTAATCTCTAGTTTAATATTTAAAAGTTTTCCGGGGGTGAACCCCGGGTTTTTTTTGGGTGGGGAGGAGATATTCCATATGAACCCCCCGGCACTTTCGACCCTCCCCGAAAATGTTTTCTGCTGTCCAGTTTTTTTTTTCCCTTCCTTCTTCAGTGGAGGAGAAAGCAAATGCAAATTTATTTTCGTTCCACAGTATTATTAGAAGAGATGGTAATTGCTAATGACTCTTTTTTTCGGATACAAATATGGATAACAAGATAAAGCAGTGTGACCGCTTTCAACCAGTAGAGTGTTGTACTGGCATGGGATAATATGAATTGAGAGCGGCATTCTATCGACAGACTAATCCCATTACGTTGGAACAAGGCTGTGGTTATTAACCAAACCCACATCAGAGCACAGAATTGAATGTCTGTGCTACGTGCTGTATTTCCCAAACAACCGGAGAAAAGTTGGTTGCCAAATCCTATTAGAACAATAACAAAACGCGGCTATTTTAAAATTACTTCCGTCCACCGGGGTGGCGCAGCCGTTATCATGCTTGGCTTTTTGTGCCCACGATTGTGGGTTCGATCTCTGCTCAAGTCAAGGACAATGTGTGGATTTACATGAATGTATGTGAACTGCGGGACAAAATTCCGGCAGACCGGCGACGGTCACATGCCTAAGTTGCAGTACATCCTCATCGTGGTTAAGAAAAATCAGTATTCCCTCCCTTAACCGTGAAGCATTTTTCCCCACTGCGCATCCAAGGTCGTGTTTCGAGAACGATGGAACGTATTTCCTGTAGGCCTATAGTGAGGAAAAAGGCTTCTTGCCAGCGCGCGGTGGCAAGGGTCCATAGTTCAAATCTCAGTAGGTTAGAGACTCATACATTGTGGCCGAAGTCGGTATTTTGGGAGTTTTCTCGGGGTTATTCCATTACCCGATATTCTTTTAACCAACAATCTTCACATTCCTACCCCCTTTTTCTCTCTTCATCTCATTCATAAAAAGCCTTTTATTTTAATAAATCACTCGACTCAGTAGAAATTTGGGTAGTTGACAAGGCTTCAAAGAATTCCTCACCCACATTCCCTTGGTGCCTTGAGCCACCTGTCAGCATTGGACGTTGCTGCGAATTCTGCTTGGCATGAGCGAACCAGTTGTCCACGATTGCAGAAACGTTCTACAGCAGAACATCAGTAATCCGAACGGTCAGTTATCCTATCTCCTTTTTATATTTACAGCCAACCCTCGATATAATGCCCCTCTTTACAGTGCCACCCTCGCACAGTGACAATAAATGTAAATGAACGGATCTTCTTCTATATAAAATACATAAGAAATCTCGTTATTGTGCCAATTCATTTATTGCCAGTGAATATAAGACAAGATTTTTGCAAAATATGGCTTGCAGTGATATTTCTTTCAGTTGCAGAATTCTTTTAAAACTGCGTGAACTTTATAAAGATTATTTAAGAAACATACCGTAGTGTATTTCCAAGAAGTGAGTGTTCCCCTGCCACTAACTGTAAATGTAGTGCGGTGGAATGAGGAAGCTATGTTAAGAAGTCGGACAGACAACCTGCGTGAGGGTGGAGGAGGTAGAAAGAGCCCTTCATACAATGAGACATTCCAAATTTTTACTTCTTTTTGTCCTGTGTCCATTCAGATCTAAACACTACACTACAGTTACTAAGTTACAGTTAATCACTTACATCGACCCAATACGATTTTCAACCCCTTTGTGTACTGTAACACTGGACGTATACGGGAATAAATTGAGTTAGTGTACAGTATTTTATTTTGTGCTAAAGATCTCTATTTGCTTTTTATTTAATTTTATTTCATAATACAGTACAGTAAATTATTATATAATATTGTACAGTACTGTATTATGCCGTTTTTATTTTAAAAAACTAAATTTCGTTTCAGTGCCACCCTCGCTTTGTGCCAGTAAATGTTAGAGAACGGATGGTGGCTCTATATCGAGGGTTGACTTGTGTTTTATTTATTACTAGCGTGTGCCCGCGGCTTCGCACGCGATAATTATTTCAAAAATTAAAAATTAAGAGCATAATAGTTAAATCATTATATTTATTAACACCAAAATCACGTGGACTACATACCACGATTAGATAGCGTCGCCTGGTAAAAGCGACCTCAGATTCGAGTTCCCTGGCCCAGAAAACCCCTGCATAGTGAGTTTCGTCCAAGTCGAACAATGTTTGACCATATTTAGGCCTATATTGAATATCCCTCTTCCGTGTAGGTTGAAAATTTCATACGTTTGTGGGACTTGATATTCTAAACAAATGAATCGTCAAGGATGGACCTACAAAATCAAGCGATCGCCCGCGATAATTATTTCAGAAATTAAAAATTAAGAGCATAATAGTTAAATCATTATATTTATTAACACCTAAATCACGTGAATTACATACCACGATTAGATAGCGTCGCCTAGTAAAAGCGACCTCAGATTCGAGGTACTTGGCCCAGAAAACCCCTGTATAGTGAGTTTCGTCCAAATCGAACAACGTTGGACCCCATTTAGGCGTCGCGAGGTAAAAGCGACCTCAGATTCGAGGTACTTGGCCCAGAAAACCCCTGTATAGTGAGTTTCGTCCAAATCGAACAACGTTGGACCCCATTTAGGCGTCGCGTGGTAAAAGCGACCTCATATTCGAGGTACTTGGCCCAGAAAACCCCTGTATAGTGAGTTTCGTCCAAATCGAACAACGTTTGACCATATTTAGGCCTATATTGATTATCCCTCTTATAATAATAATAATAATAATAATAATAATAATAAAATCAGGTAAACTGATATAACAAAGTGCCAGTATGTTTTGTTTAATCAGTTATGATTGCAGTTATGATATGCAGAATATAAAAAAAAGTCAAATTGGCCGGTTTCGGGATTTGAGCCATGGAACTCCAGAATGTGACGCCAAGACGTTACCATCTCAGCCACCTGGGTCATTTATGGGATAAGCGCATTTAAAGCAATAGTGTTGTCATAGCTAACTGTATTTTAATTGCCAAAGCCTTACAAATCACAGTAAAACAAAAGGTTATGTTGTCAAGATAACTGATTTTCATTTTTTCAAATAAATTCTTTCGAATACGTATATTACCATAAAATAGGCACTTAATTGAGCATAACTCCGAAACAGGTCAACCGATTTTATCCAGTATCAATAGACGTCTTCCCATGGGCATTATAAATGTGTATACCAAGTTTCATAAAAATCCGGTAAAGTGTATTTGAGTTACCGCGTCTTTAAAATAGACACTAAATTGGGTTTTACTACGGTATCGGTCTACCGATTTGGTCCAATATCAGTAGACTTCTTCCCATGTACATTATAAATGGGTATACACAGTTTCAAGAAAATCCAATAAAGCATATTTGAGTTATCGCGACTTCTTATATATTAACATAAAATGCACTAAATTGGGCATTATTCTGGTACTGGCCAACCGATTTGGTCGAATATCAATAGACGTCTTTCCATGGATATTATAAATGCGTGTACGAAGTTTCATAAAAATCCGAAAAAGCGTATTCGAATTATTGCGCCTTTAAAATATACACTAAATTGGGTTTTACTCCGGTAGCGGTCAACAGATTAGGTTCAAATTCAATAGGGCACTTTTCATGGGCGTCATAAATGGGTATACCAAGTTTCGTGGCAATCGGATACAGCGTATTTGAGCTATGGTGCCTTTCTAATATAATCTATTAAAATAGGCACTAAATTGGGCATTACTCCGGTACCGGTGAACCGATTTGGTTCAATATCAATAGGGTTCTTCCCATGGACATTATAAATGTGTTTTCAAAGTTTCATGAAAATCCAAAAAAGCATATTTGAGTTATGGTGCGTACAGACACACGGACAGACAGACAGACGGACATACATTTTTTCGTCCACCACACAATCTCATAAAGTACCATACTGGCACTTAATAATAATCCTCTTTGGTGTTGGTTGAAAATTTCATATATCTGCGTGCCTTGACATGATAAACAAATGAGTCGACCATCGTGAGCTACAACATTCAAGCGATCGTAATGGTTTTATGACAAAAATAGCCAAAGCCTACTGTAATTGATTTGACATTGAAATGTGTAACTAAAAATTGATGCTTCGAAAACGCTAAAATACACGTTTTTTGCCCGTCTTTCACTCATAACTCAATAACGAAAGCAAAAACTAAAAATGTAATATGCCGAAAACCTTCCCGGGAATGTACCCAACAATTTCCCAAAGTTTCATGGCGATCGGATGAATGGTGTAGTAATGCATAAAGGACACACACACACACAGACACACATACATTCATTTTTATATATATAGATTACGTTTCCTACATCCTTGCGAAATTATGAAAGGATGATCAGGTCAGCAGAAGTTAGGAAATTTACCTACATAATTATATTGTACCGTATCATATTTGCTGCACTGCATTCAACATGTCTTGGAGTTCTCCATAGTGTTTTATGTTATTTTGAATCGGAAAAATTGTTTAACAGAACTCTCTCCTTCTATGTAAAGTTTCATTATTCGGACTGAGCCCGTTAAGGTAAAGAAAAATATGCAATACGTTAATGAGATTATAGAGGATATCACTAGGTGTCACTGTTGTACTCTTAGCTTTCGTTCCGTGTTCGATAATAATCGATACCTCACCGATATCGAAATGAAAAACAGTGTCGAAATGAGTGTCATTATTATACTTCGGATTTTAGGTAAAAACCTATTTTAATCCTTAAGTGATATATGGACGAAAACTTGTATATGCATGTTTCATAAGTGACTATGCCTAAAACTGATACTTTTATAGGACCTAAAACAGCCTATTTTTACGTTAGAGCCTAATATTGCCTTTTTGCTTGTTTTTCCTCTAAAGTTCAAAATAAGTTATTTTTTGTTATAAATTCTAGCATTTATTTTCAGTTCGTACTAAATTTTTAACTCGGAATGTGCAGTACATGACACATTTATGACGTGGTTAAATAGTACGGAATGTTTCGTCTTCAGTAGAAAAATTCCTTGGAATTCCAAAGAAAATGTAGTGTTTTTCTCCCGACTCCTACATCCAGTAGAAAAAAAAAGTAGTTCTCTGATTCACTGAGGGGTACAAGGGGTTGAATATGCTAGCGTGCGTAGCTTCTGGAGAAGAGATTAGGTTTTCACTGTTATGGTAGTAATACAGGCCCTAGTAATAGGTTAGGCCAATATAATTCTGTGTACCATAGACCTATATCTGTGTTTTATCATGATTATTGATTAATGGTGACTTCAATATATATAATACTCTGCATTGCAATATAGATATTTAAGAAAATTGGCAACTTAACGATTTTATAAGAGACTATTTTACGAATTTAGAACCTATTTTCCAATTTTTAGAGCCTATTTTAGGCACCTAAAACAGCATTTTTACCGACCTAAAAGTCCGAAGTCTAGTCATTATGATACTGTTACGTCACACGTTATAGACCTAAGCATATTATAGTATGATGGAACGAAAAAAAAAATGGATTTTAACTCAAACTAAACTAACCAAACTAACATCTAAAAAAAGTAGGGTCTGAAGATTACATAGAAACATGGAGAAGCGTACAAAGTTTAAGTTTCAGTGCCGTAACCCTCTTATGTATGGTATTACTGCTATTTATGTCATGCACCATCTGTTGTGCAAACGTAATAACATTTCCCATGAGACTACTACTTGTAATGGGGACACCTAATGTAGAGCACGCGAATTTTAATCGACAACAGGATGCAATTAATATTGAAATATCAATTATAATAAACAAACACAAGAGTTCCCAGTGTGGGTTGCGTAGGAGATCAAACAGTTGTTGAAACTGTATTACAAATAGGTTAAATACTTGGAAAATGAAATTGAGTGAGAGGGCGTCATATGCCATGAAATTACGTTCAGTGTAAATACAACCCACGCAGAATATGAAAGCATGTAGATACGCTCGGAAATTTGAGCGATACTCTATGAAAATGCTAAAGTTTACAAATATGTATGTTTGTAATTTTGGTTAGACCACTCTCCGTATAAAGCTTTGGAAGCTGCACGTTTAATATGTCCTAAGGCAAAGTGCGAAATTTCCGTTCTCGAGATCGCCATTGGCGAACAGAATTCTGACGCGGGTGACAAAGATTCAATTTTGAATAACAACTGGGCTATTATATTTATTTATAGTATTACGTTTGTGCAACAACAACAAAATTAATTCAATAGATTTGACACCGGTGGGGCACGCCGTAGCGTAGTGGTTGAGGCGCTGCGCTACAAACCGGAAGGTCGCGGGTTCGATTCCCGATGAGGTCGTTGAAGTTTTTCAATTGGCCGAATCCTTCTGGTGGCACTATGGCCCTGGGGTCGACTCAGCCTCTAACAGAAATGAGTACCAGGAGCAATCCTGGGGGTAAAGGCGGCCGGTGCGTAAGGCTGACAACCTTACCACCTTCATGCCTTCATGTGCCGATGTTTAAAAATCTGGGAGCCTCAACCTCCTGGAACCCTCTGGGCCTCCATGGCCTGTAATAGGGAACACTTTTTTTTGACACCGGTAGTCACTCTTCTCACAAGAAAGTTGTCTGAATATTCGTAATTACAGTGAACGCCGCTTAATGTAATCGCGAATAATGTTATCATTCAGATAGGCTAATGTTATCACTTTTATGAAGTCCCGTACGGACTAATACTGATACATTGAAAAAATGATGTTTATTGTGATCAAAGATTCAATTTATGTTATCACATTTTCCTTTTTTTGGCTTTATTCATTCAAAATTTAGTTTTTAAGGGTTTCGTTTCTAATTCGACTGTAATGTGTATTGTGTTTAGCCCTGTTCAAGCTCACAGGATGACCAGTTCGAGGGGGTGGCATTACATAACTGTTTCTTTTAAGCAATAAAACATGTTTCACCTCACAGGTGAAGACAACAGTGTTGTTGAAATGCAGTGATGGCTCGTGTAAAATGAAAAGACTTGAACAGACAGGCGTTAGATGTTTGCTACGCGGTGTTTACCACAGATGAGTATAGACTTAGATGAGAATGAAAGTTAGGCCAAATTAGGGCGCTCTCTGGTTGCAAGATCAGCTATTATAATGATTGAACTAGTTACAGTAAGATTTTGCACAGACATCAACAGTACTTTGTCTTATAGGCCTACGAATTGGCGTATTGTAATGTCACAATCTCTCGCATAATCGTCTGACTGCTTCAGCATACCCCTGAAAGTTTTGGTGGTACCCTTGCTCTCTCCATGTCCTTCTCATTTGCTGCCTTTTTTTGCCAAGTAGATTGAAAATCGATCTGGGACAACAGTTGGTCAATTTATTTCGACTTCCCCTGACAGGCTTGAGAGAATTTTCTTTTCTACCTGTTGTCAGCCTACACCATACCCGCTAAAGCTATATAAATGACAAGTTCCTTCTCACATTGCTCAGCAATCAGCATAGGCCTAAGTACATGACGTCCTGGGCCGGGATCGAATCCCCGAACTCTGATAACAGAGAGTTGTTGCTTTAATTATTGTTCGTTTAGGTTGTACCAAAAAAATGGATCCCGGAACATTAGGTTAATGATTATTTCGAGACCAATGTAGTTCTGTGAAGTTCAATTCCCCCCCCCCCCCCCCCCCATGAGTGATGCCAATTTAAAAGTGCACTTTGAATGTTGAACAAAATGTGTGGTCGCGCTTACTTGAAAGCTTTGTACCACATTGGTTTGCAGGATTCATTCATTTCATTTTAGTTGCTCAGAGCCGCGCTACGATGTGATAAATAAAAAATAAAAATAAAACTTACGTGAAACACTCACACGACTTCCTCTACTCTTCATATTCCAACATACAACGGCTGTATTGCAGAAGTGCGCGTTCAATTGTCTGATCCTCATTCAGAGTCTCATTATTCGAGAGGCAAGACTAAAATCCTGTATTTATGGATGGGATGAGTGGAATATAATTTCCCTTCAGAGAATATCTTGAAAAAAAAAAGTTTCAAATTAAAGTTTATCTTTTAGTATAGACCTACGCCTAAGCAATTCGTATACAAAATCTTCCGAGGAGTTTTCAAGAAAATCGCGAAAACGAAATTTTCTTAATGTAAACTGGCAATTAAAAATAATATAAAATCATCGAAACATTTCGTGTCCCTTCCCCAGAAGATGTTTAACCCTAATATAAACTTCTGTTTGTATAGGCCTAATTTTTTCTGAGTTATTAAATTATTGATGTAATTGATTTTTTAAATAAAAATTAAATTCTGTCTTCTCAGACAGATGTTAAAATATGTACCTGAGTTTTTATGTGAGATTCTTTGACGCCTACTTTATATTATTTACTGATGGGTTTTTGTATATTTATCTTTAATACTAGAATACTTAATATGGCTTAGAAGAGGCTTAGTTCAGTACAATAAACTCTTACGTAAGTGTATTATTAAAGGATCCTTCTCAATTAACTGTCCTAATGTCGGAGAAGCCATGTAATCCCTAAGACTATTAGCTGGGTAATCGGAAGTTCGTCAGCTGACATCATGAGATTAAGTAGTGTTGATAGCTACTCGCAACCACCGCCGTCTCGAGAATTACATTGCCTGTCCATGCTTAATTTTAACATAGAGTTCAGAGTATTGTTAAATTGCCTAATTTCTCCAGTAGAGGCGACACAGTTCACACCCAGATAGCATGAAATTCCAGCATATTTCAGTTTCCGAGTTTATACTTCAGAGGGCAACACAGCATACGGTAATGTAAAGGGTATTGCAGCTGGGTGTGAAAGGTGCTGCCATCTGTAATGTCGCCGCGTACGCAAAATTAGCCGTATAGGACAGTCAGTGTATAGTGTATACACGAGTAATTCAGTCTAAAAGGCAGTGCTCGCAACACAACTCTGAAGGCTTGTCCTCTTGAACAAGTTATTTAAGGGGAGACATTCACAAGTACACTTGGATATGTTAATATCTATTTTTGTTTTGAAAGTGTGGGACCATATTAAAATTTTGAAATATATCAATGAAAGGTATGTAACGTATGTATAATGCAGAATAAGGTTACTAGATGTCGGATAGTGGGGGGAAAAAAAACCCATACATACATACCTACATACATACACATAAAGAACCATACTCGACTGCATCGTGCCACTCTAATGTATTGCGGTATTTGGAAGGATGAAAGCACATATACCTCTCCATGAGGGGTACGCCGTAGCGTAGTGGTTGAGGCGCTGTGCTACAAACCGGAAGGTCGGTGGTTGGATTCCCGATGAGGTCGTTGAGATTTTTCAATTGGCCTAATCCTTCTGGTGGCACTATGGCCCTGGGGTCGACTCAGCCTCTAACAGAAATGAGTACCAGGAGAAATTCTGGTGGTAAAGGAGGCCGGTGCGTAAGGCTGACAACCTTACCACCTTCATGTGCCGAATGTCCAAAAATCTGGGATCCTCAACCTCCTGGAACCCTCTGGGCCTCCATGGCCTGTATAGGGATCGCTTTACCTTTTTACCTTTACCACTCCAAGATCCTTTGAAGTTCGGTTCGGATGGGCAATGTTCCGCAAAACTTCCATCAGCTCCTTGTGGTATTCTCTAGCATCTATCCCTCGGATTGTGTGAATTCTGTTCACGTCTTGTCAAACCCATTCTGCACTGCGCCTGACTCTCTATTCGTATAACCATACATTACAAGCTACCAAATGATGTGTCCATATACTAGAGATGACACACTCTCCCGTGACACTCAAAATCTCTTGTATTCGCTTATCTTTGAGAAAAGAAAATCGTTGTCACGACTTATGCTCCATCTGTCGTATTATTTTCTTTGTCAACATCCCTTTTTCTCAGGTAATACAAAGCCTACAGCGATGATTAAAGTATCAGTGGATAGGGTTATTTACGTGATTCTGATATGGCACACTCTGTTTTAACGTAAAATTGTCTTATAATTTTATAGTAAAATAAATCTTACAACTGAACTCCCCTTATGGAATTCACATTGCGTGGTAATGAAACTATTGTGCAGTCTCCAAATATGAGAGACTATCGATATGTTAAAAAAAATCTGATATAATGCACCCACATAACTTTCTCTATCCTAGGAATGCTCAATGTTTATTATCTAAGCAATGTCATATACTATTTAAGAAAATAATGAATTTTATGATAGCCTATATAAATTTTTATTTTTCAGATTTATTCTTTTTAAAATTTCCTTCCTGTTATTTCTGTGGATGAATGTAATTGATTGTATTTTTACTTACGATAGTTTGTATTTGTGTTGAATGTATTTATATCCATTTCTGAATAGTTCCCGAACGTGTGCTCATTCGCTTGGTGTATTAATGAAATAATAACAAAAACAAAACAAAAAACAAACAAATAATAATAATCATAATAATAATCATATCAATAATGTAGAAAAATTGTAAATTGTAATTGAATAAATGTCGGGGGAAAACCTTGTAAATTTCTATTTACATCTGTGTGTTTGTATGGGTATTTCTCTTCTTTTCGTTTTCCCCTACCTTTATTGCGTTGCCTTTTCTTGTCTCCTTGCCTTTCTGTATTTGGCTGTGTGTTTAATTTACCCGACTTTTTTACAAAAAAAAAGTTCGGTTTGGAACGTTGAATTGGTAGAGATTGTATTCGTGGCATTGATCAAGTGCGCCCTCGACTGTTGCAGCTAATGAGACAGCCAGACAAAGGAGGAGTCTAATTGAGTTCTCAGTTTCAATTACATTTCACTCTGCTTTTGCGCTATTAGTTATGCTTTTATGTGTCGGCTTCTTTTGATTAATAGAAGAAAAGTATTTGTCTTGCAATTATGCGGCAATGTGCTTTACTGGAAGGTTTCGTTACTAATAACTGGCTCTTTACTGAATGGCAATAAGAGTAATTTATTTAAATGGTACCTTCTACTTCTGCAGCAATGAATTATCATCTCGGTCACATTCACTCGTGTATTGCAATTTGTGTCTTTCATTGTTCTCTTGGAAATGCTTTTTTAACTGTCTTAGATTTATAACGCATATAATATTAGCATAACCATAAACTTTTCATTTCCTAGATTTGGAACACGTTAGCAAAATTCCACCACTATGACATGTATATATTCTAATGGCGTCCTTTTATATTGTTTTGCTAAGACAGTAGCCTACTTCTTGGCCAGTATTATGACTTTATATATTTTTTCACATTTAACTGGGAAATGGCAGCTAAATTGTTAAAACTTTCAACAACAAAAAAGTTGTTTTCCATCAGAATGCTTGTAATATTCTATTGTTTTCTAGACAGCCTTTTTTTCGAAAGTTTCTGCCAAAAAAGTTAGTGTATTAGCAATTAAAATATTTTAAAATTTAAGCGCAACCCCAAATAAGTGTCTACAGAACATTAATATAATCTGTGAAGAAGAAGAAAATCTCCTTGAGGGAATCCGTACACAGGTCCCGTAAGGTTCTCAGTATTCAAGCTGTAAATTGCATTAAAGTCAGTTAGAATTGAAGTTATTTGTAATCTGCGAAAAGTGATTTTAAATCGAATCTGGCCTATTCCGCATTATGATCTGAGCCTCATTGTAAACTTTGCACTTGCCTAGGTAAACCTTGAATCTAAAATGATTGCAGTGATCAGGACGCTCACAGACGTCTGACATGGACTACATTCTAGAGAAATTAACATGTGTTCTAGATTCTTACTCACAGTGTCCTAAAAACACTTTGGACTCTAGTAATTTTTTGTTTAATGTACACCGTGTCCGGGAAAGACCTGACGAAAAAGAAATAATTGTATGTCAGAAACTGTTACTACCTCAGTATTTTCACAGTTAGAAAGACAAACTCAAAAAGTTTTGTTTTGTAGCATCCCGTAATGCGCATGAGCATGCACATTGTTGTTGCACGAGTAGAAACAAAAAAAAAAGCTTGTTCAGCGCAGCGTGTGTGGTCAGTCTTATTCTGAGAACTGGGAATGCAAGTTGTGCGTAGGCTACAACGTCGTTTCCAAACAGACAAAGGCCGAAATTCCCCGCCCGAAACAGCATCCTTCATTGGCACAAGCAATTTCTGTAGATAGGTAATGTTGAGTCACAGCAGGGAAATGCAAAGAAATCGCGCATAAACGACAATGACATTGAAAGGGTACGGGCTGCTTTTGTAAGAAGCCCGAGGAAATCCATTCGTGAGGCGGCAAGACAACTGCAAATGCCAAAACCCACAGTCCATGGGAGAGAAGGACCTACACCATGGCCACCAAGGTCACCTGACATGACCCCATTGGATTTCTTTCTCTGGGGTTTTGTGAAAGACAAGTGTATCGCATGCCTGTGACCGTTAATGCAGATTTGCGTGGCCGAATCTACGATGCAATAGCACTAGTCACACCGGAGATGCTTTCGCGTGTGTGGCACGAAATTGAGTACCGGGCCACAAATGGTGCTCACATAGAGGCTTATTAAAACTCATCGTGTTTCTCTTTGCAACCGTGAAAACATCACGTCAATAAATGCAATAGTTTCAGATATATAATTATTTCTTTTTCGTCAGGTCTTTCCCGGACACCCTGTATTTGTTGCTACTGGATAGAAGTCTATGTTGCCGTTGGAAAATTCGTTTTTTAAACACTTTTCATATTTTTCTACTCGTATGTTTGTAAGTTCAAGTAATAAAAATATTCTGCAATAATATTCAGTTAGCTGCCATATGCGTGGCTCTCATGAAAAAACAAATGTAATCCATATGGTCCTCGTGGGACTCTCAGTTTGACGTGCCTTATTTAGTCCATAACTATCGTGGTTTGGTTAATGTGTTTGGTTCGTTAATCACCCAAACAACATTTGGTATAATATTCCAGATACTGATTTGCTTCCCATTATATGACGATTGCAAAATATCATAAAACTTTTAAAGTGGAAACCTTAATACAGTACTAGAAATAGGGAAGTAAAAAAGATTTTTAAAATTCGGGTAAAACTAATGTACAAAAACAAAGTTACTCTGGAAAAGATGACTGTGCGATGATATCTCCTAACGACCAAGAGTGGTCTTGCTTCATACAGTATCCTGACATATTCATGCGAGACTTTCATTTGTTCATGTTGTTTCCAAAAGGGATATTTCATTTTAAAAGATTGTAAGCTTAATTATTAGTGAATATTAATATCCAGTTAAAGTACTTAGTTGACAACACTATGTAAGGATATATAGAACAGCCTGCCACTTCATATTTTTCACCTTTGACGTACATAAATGCGTCGCTTCAAAAATTGCACAAAGGCTGAGATATAAACTTAATAGATTAATGCTTTATCTTAAAATATTGATACATTTATCCACTTTTTAAATTGTCATTTATTCCTAGTTGATGTCAAACTTATAACCCACTACTGATTTTACTAGATGAATGTTTGTACTAAAAATATAAACTTAGCTCTGAAAGGGTTAAAGATATCTAAAATTGAAAATAGTTAGGTTATTTGAATATATGATTTTGTTGGTAGACATACTGAAATGATATCCATTTTCAATTAAGATAAAATAAAGTTATTTTCTTAATCGCAGAGTACCAAATAATCTTAGATTTCTTCAGTTCAATAAAGTAGTTATTTTTCCGTTATTTTCAGGCTGTCAGCACAGAAGAAATGGTAGTGGATGACCCCAACGAGGTAAGCTGAACTTAAATTCTTTATTGAATATGAACGAACTATTCTAGGTGATTTTATCAACAGGGGTACATAGTTATTTGGATGATATATTTGCACATCCCTCGCTTTTAGCATGTGTTCCTTATGTTGCTGTGTCCTAACTATACAATTCGCAGAGACTTTTTCCAACCTTAGTACAGTCGAATTTGGTTAATTCGACGTTGGATAATTCGAAATATTGTATAATTCGAATAAATACTCATTCCCCTTGAAATTCCTATATAAATGTATGTTAAAAAATTGCAAACAATTCGAATTTTTTAAGCTTAATTTGGATAAATCGAAGCCAAAATTTGTGTCATGTTAATGTTGTAAGGACTCCAAGAGTTCATTGCTTCCAGGAATGCCACAAGAATTCTCTATTTCGCTGAAGAGCCCTAGTCGCTAGCAGTCAGCAGGTATCGTACTAAAGTGTATTTTTAACCACCGTTATCTTCCTCCTGCTGAATAGATGTTCAATGGAATGCGAAGTTCACCCCCTCCGCTACAGTCTTGGAGGGATTCAACACTTCTGTGAAAATTTTAGTGTTCATTCTATCCTCCAAGTGTGACTGTGTTTGAAAATGTCAAATCGTGGAGCATTCACCAGTTCCTTTATTAAATTTAGGGTTACAGTTTTAGTGTGGAAAAAATGGTTTCATTTAACATCTTAACAACAGGATGGCAGTCTTTATGGTAGATTCACTATACAATAATTATTATTTATTGCAATGAGTTTATTTTTAACATTTTTACGGCACTTTCGTTTAAAAAGTCACAGTTTTGGTTAATTCGAAATTTGGATAATTCGATTTTTTTCTAATTCCCCTTCGGGCTCGAATTACTAAGAGTCCACTGCATTTCCTCTTCCAGCCCAGATGACGCCTGCAACTTACGACTAGAAAACCCGCATAGCATATTTGCAATAGCAGAGCAATAGGCGAAATCGTCTATGGCTTGAATCGAGAACGCCTGAAACTTACTTAAATGTTTATTTATTTCAAGTTGATGTATTAGACCTATGTGTAATTTAAAATCTGTACGTGGTTGGGGGGGGGGGGAGAAAAGCTAAACGTAATCCATAATCTACATGAAAAGTGGGTCTAGAAAAGTATAATTTTATCTCCGGCGATTAAAATTAGATGAGTTACTATGAAATAATTTTTGTTCGTTTATTTATACTGGCGAAGTTAAGGTCATAAGACCTCTTCCACTTTGCAAGTAACATATGTTCCTGGTTTAATGTACTTTAATAAGTGAGTTCTAAAATTCCATCTCTGACGATTAAAATTAGATGAGTTACTATGAAATAATTTTTGTTAATTTATTTATACCTACTGGCGAAGTTAAGGTCATAAGACCTTCTCTTCCACTTCACAAGTAACATATGTTCCTGGTTTAATGTACTTTAATAAATGAGTTCTCTCGCGCTCGATATTATCTGCTCACAGCTAGGGCATTGTATGCGTGTTTAAATGTTTAATTTTTCAAAAGGCTAAGTCTGTTTGCATGCTTCCTTTGTTCGTGTTTCCCTATCCCTGAAAGGAAGCGCTGTCTGCCCAGCACAGTGCACAAGAATGTTATCCAGCCTTTGTTATTATTACACAGTCAGTAAAGCAGACAGAGCTACTGTCGCATGTAATGGTGTGAAACTTCGTCGGTGATCTGTTCTTGAAGACAGAAGAGCGTGAGATTTAACCTAGATACAGGGTTGGAAAAAACCATGTATTTTTTTTAAAAGAACAAAAAAAAAAAAAAAGGTTTTTTTTTGTTTAAAACGTTTTTTATGTGAACAACAATGTTGGTTGTTTTAAACGTGTTTTTTTAAAAGGTTTTTATGTTTACAACAATGTTGTTTGTTTAAAAAAGTTTAAATTGTTCATTTTGTTTAAAACAACCATTTTAATGTATAGGGCCTATTATATAACTTACATATATATATATATATATATAAAACGTTTTAAACAAACTTAAAAAAACACAAGCACTTGTTTTAAACATGTTTTAAACGTTTTGTTTTAAACATTCCAACCCTGCCTAGATAAGTACATAAAAGGCTTGCTCATCCACATAGAAACAATATTAGGTTTAAAAAAAGGCAAAATGTTCCCTATACAGGCCGTGGAGGCCCAGAGGATTCCAGGAGGTTGAGGCTCCCAGATTTTGGACATTCGTCTCATGAAGGTGGTAAGATTGTCAGCCTTTACCCCCAGGATTTCCAGGATTGCTCCTGGTACTCATTTCTGTTAGAGGCTGAGTCGACCCCAGGGCCATAGTGCCACCAGAAGGATTAAGCCAATTGAAAAACTACAACGACCTCATCGGGGATCGAATTCGCGATCTTTCGGTTTGTAGCGCAGCGCCTCAACCACTACGCTACGGCTTACCCCCTAGAAACAATAATAAAGAAACAAAAAATCATTCCAATTTCTGTATTCTTTGTAAATCCTTGGTCTCCGATTCAGGGATGGTCAAGAATAAGTATCTGTCCAACATTTCATTAGCATATAATTTAAAATTCTTGATTGAATTAAAGTTTGCAGTGAACGATGAGAAAATATAAACATTGCAGAATGATTTGTTTTTGCATGGTGGATTGGTGGTACAGATAAATTTTCGCATTCTCAGCTACAATCACGGAAATTTATCTGGGATTTAAATGGAGTATTTGTGTCTGCAAGAGATTCCTTAGTGTGAACGTAGCATAAGAGTAAAGCAGTAGATGAAATCGTGCTGCATGGCATGGGGAATCGAGAATGCTTTTAACTTTCTTAAAAGTAAAGTTCTTTCTTTTAAGTTAATGTAACTTATTTTTATTAATACTGCATCTATAGCTTAGGTAGCGCCTGTTGTCTGCATGTTGTTTCTGTTATGGAAAAAAGTACCAGCCACTATCAGTATAAGATATTTGTATAAAACAAGCAATTCACAAGAATCAAAGTATGACTTTTATAAGGTATTTTTCCACAACGTGATATTTCTTTATCACGAGTCACTTTATATTCCATTATTTTACAGTGGTACAGTATCTCTATTTAAAGAGATAAGAGTATTGTTATTAAACATCTATCGCCCTGGACACGAGATTCCAAGGATTAATTTCTCTCACTCCCCCTCTCTCTTCTCTCTCTCTCACTCTGTCTCGCATGAAAATATTTTAGAAGTTCAATTTGGTACCTACATTATTATAATTAAATATTAACATCTATCAGCACTCATTTAAATCCCGATACCTACCGGGCAGGAAAATAATCCGACGCAAAGCTGTCCGTAGTCGAGGATTACCATAAAGTAAAGCCTACCAATCTATCCAAAATGACAGGTTTTCACCCAGGAAATGCGAATTCGGGATTAGAATTTACTTCTAATGTGGTGTTGGAAAGCAGACGCCATGTCTTTCTGAGGTCTGACTAGGATGTTCTGTGTGTAAGAAATCCCTAGATTGCTCCGTCCCCTATGGCCATTAGGTTATGGATACCCAAAATGGTGTGAAAGCAAGGGAAGATAAAAATAAGTCGCTGAAGGAAACAATAACTTAGGGAGGAACTGGTTATTTAGAAACTTGTATGTTCTGCATAAGGTGCTTTTGAAATCTCTGTACTGTGAGAAATTAATATCTTAATACCAATCTCTTCACAGACTATCTGTTTTTACGCGCCAGTTGCAATACCGATATGAAACGGAACTCATGGCCGCTAGAGTATACATTATCCAATGATCTACCGATGCGAGAATTCATGGATGACAGAGATATGATACCAAATGAGCTTATAGAACTATTGTGAAAGGATTAAGAGAAGCTGTTCATCTGTTTCCCTTGTGCCAGGCAAGTCCGCTATTATATATGCATGGACACAATAATTTATTGTCACTCTTCACGACCTGATTTGCTCTCCAGCGCTGCAGTATGCATAACAATGATCAGAATTTTTCAATCTTGTGGTCTGATTGAAAATCCCGAACCCTCATTACAGAATGCTCAGTCACAGAAAAAAAAGACAGACGTATGAGAGGGAGTAGTATTATTTTTTACATAATACATAATACAGTGTGTTTCATGTACGAGTTGGCCAATCGTGCGGGTTTCTGTGTCGCGGCGGCCACAGCTGTAACTCCAAAATTCTAATTATATTAAGACTAATAATAAAAAAAATATTATAGATATTACAAATAATAAAACAAACAAAGACTAAAACGATTAATACTTATGCAGGGTGTCCACTGGTCGGGAAAATCCGGGAATCCGGGAAAAGGCCGGGAATTTCGTATGGTCGGGAAAATCCGGGAAAAGTCAATGAATTTGTTAAAATATCCGGGAAAATTCGAAAAATTGCAAAGTGTGATCAAAAAGACTCCTAGACAATAATAGGCCTATATGAAAGTATATTTCATTAATTTTATTGTTCCTAATTTTTGTATCTGTTATAGCCTAAGTAATTATTGTTTGCAATTACTTTTGTTACTAAAAGTTTTTCTTATTTAAAGTATGTATAATCCTATAATTTTTCTAATACAGTTATTAGAAAGTGCTTCATATTTTGGTCGGGAATTTCTGAAATGATCAATGAAAATCAGGGAATAAGCCGGGAATTTCTTCAGCATGTCTTGCTGGACACCCTGTTATGTCTCCATGCATATAATCCAAAGATAAAATTGTAGCAGTAGTTAAGTTCTATAGTTAGAAATGTATATCAGATGCTGTATCAGCAACTAAGTTAACTATTAGCGTATGTTGTTAGCCATTTCATACACTATTTCTAAATTTATATATTTGTTAAAACTAGACTTTAACCAAATAGTGTTAGTCATCTCATGTTAAATTGTTAGCCATCTCATGACTCAATACTCTTGTACATATATTACTTTAATATTTAGATATGTTACGTGATTGTTAATACCTATAACCTTAATATACCTTCGGGTAAAATAAGGTTAAAACTTGGATGATAATAAAAAATAAAAAATCCTCACTATAATAAATTACCAACGCAGAAATAAAACAAATCCTATAAACTTTAAAGACATATAATCAAATAATAATGTTATCACCCGAGCGATCTGGTGAATACGAGGGAGAATCAAATGAAAACTGCAATTAATTTTTTTCCCACTATTTTACTGCAGGAAGAATGCTTCTTGCACATTATATTTCTACATAGTCCTCTCCTAGTTCAATGCACTTGTGCCATCGGATAGGAAGAGGTTTGATACCGCGTGAGAAAAATTATTTTGGTTGACGCTGTAGCCACTCGTGCACCGCCTATTGGACGTCTCCATCAGACTTGAACTTCTGCCCTCCAAGGTGCTCCTTTAATGGACCAAAGTCTGGTGGTGACGAATCTGGCAAGTATGGCAGATGTGGGAGACACTTGAAGCGAATGTCGTCGACGGTTTTCGTGGTTGCACGAGCAGCAAGTTGAAGCAAAATACCTGCACTTAGCAATTCCCATTGCTTTATATGTATTTTAGCACAGTAATGTACACCGTGTCCGGGAAAGACCTGACGAAAAAGAAATAATTATATATCAGAAACTATTACAGTTATTACCTCAGTATTTTCACAGTTAAAAAGACAAACTCAAAAAGTTTTGTTTTGTAGCATCCCGTAATGCACATGAGCATGCACATTGTTGTTGCACGAGGAGAAACGAGAAAAAGCTTGTTCTGCGAAGCGTGTGTAGTCAGTCTTATTCTGAGAACTGGGAATGCAAGTTGTGCGTAGGCTACAACATCGTTTCCAAAGAGACAAAGGCCGAAATCCTCCCGCCCGAAACAGCATCCTTCATTGGCACAAGCAATTTCTGGAGATGGGTAATATTGAGTCACAGCAGGGAAAGGCAAAGAAATCGCGCATAACGTCAATGACATTGAAAGGGTACCGCTGCTTTTGTAAGAAGCCCGAGGAAATCCTTTCGTGAGGCGGCAAGACAACTGCAAATGCCAAAATCCACAGTCCATGGGAGAGAAGTACCTATACCATGGCCACCAAGGTCACCTGACATGACCCCACTGGATTTCTTTCTCTGGGGTTTCGTGAAAGACAAAGTGTACCACACGCCTGTGACCGATAATGTAGATTTGCGTGGCCGAATCTTCGATGCAATAGCACTAGTCACACCGGAGATGCTTTCGCGTGTGTGGCACGAAATTGAGTATCGGGCCACAAATGGTGCTCACAAAGAGTCTTATTAAAACTCATCGTGTTTCTCTTTGTAACCGTGAAAACATCACGTCAATAAATGCAATAGTTTCAGATATATAATTATTTCTTTTTCGTCAGGTCTTTCCCGGACACCCTGTATTATTTAAAGGACACTAGTATTTTAGTATGTAATTAGCTCTGTTAATACTGGAGCAATCCAGCTAATCTCAATAAATAAGGCAAATTTTGAAACCTTCTTTGGTTTATCTGGCTTTTTGAGGGAGTAAGGCGTAAGAAACATATTAAACAATATTATATTTTATACCTGGAAAGAGCAAAGGCCTATAGCCGTTCCGGAATATTTCACCGTTTCAAGGTTGTGACCATTTTAATTCCTTTCAGTAACAGTCGGGTGGAACAATAGGCTACGATTATGTCTTGCCGATTTTCATTGTTTTTCAAAAAAACAAAACAATTTGCCAAGGAGAAAGTACTAATGTTTGGAAAGTCTACATAAGCCAGAACAATGTCGTCTGTGCGAGAAAATGAGTCTGATCAAGCCCAGAGGTTGGAATTAGATGCTGCATGACAATCCTTAGCGATCTAGCGAGACACTGGAAGAACATTAAGCACGCATTTAATTAGATGTAGACAGACATGTCTCTTAGCGCCATTCTCACCCTTCGGAAAAATGTCAGGCAGAAAACGAAGTACGGTCACTTCCTGGTAGTGTTTCCCGGGTAACGCGAAAAACCATGAAAAATACTTTACTACTACGGGTAACCAGCTAATAAACTATAAGTCATCTAATCTTTTGAACATTACGGTCATCTGTAGGCTATACGGGCTGTTTGCTTAAGGCTCGATATTAATCCTCCTTTCTTTACAGCACGAAAACATGTACTGTAATTCCCCAGATGAGGATATTGCGTGGTGTGTATATAAACCTTATCACTCTGGGGATCTTGAAAAAATTCCACATGCGAGCCAAGTTTGTGTAAACTCATTATCACTCCCTTCTTCATACGAAAACTTGCTACTTTAAACTTGAATGTTTTAATACTTCCGGGAATTATCATTTTCGCTTTTTAAAATGTGTTTATAGGATACATGGTGTTTTTTCTTCTTCTTTAACCTTCACTAAGGTTCCATATCCCAACGGTCACTGGCATGCGCAGTACACAACACCATAAAACCTGTAAATACGTACTTTATATAAATTAAAATTAAAATAGTTCCCAGAATGGAACCTTGAGTTATGACATGATTTTGTTTAGAGACCATTTACTATATTATGTCTGCTCAAGTAAGAGTGGAACGAAAGTAGTACAGTTCAAAAATAGTTAAACCGCCATAAATCTTTGATTTGATTATAAGAATATCAAATTCTGTAAAGTCAAAGACCTTACTGAAATCTTAGAATATAGCATTAAGACGTTCGCATTTTAAAAGCCTCTAATGCCTACTTAGTGAAATAAATTTCTGCCCTAATGAGATAAAGGCGAATGCATCCGAGGTCCCTTGCCTAAGGATTTATCCGGCATTTGTTCCTTTACCTTTGTTACTCATTGTATTATACGGATAGAGAAAATAATAAAAAAAAGATTGGAAGCTGCAAAAATGATACCTATATGCATGATTTGTGCAAGATTCATGAATCTGCGTTTTAATTGTTTCATTTCGAATCTTTATGCCAGTATGCCAGCTCAAGATTGCTACATAGAACAATATAATTAAAAATAAAATTATTTCTTCGTGCAGTTTACTTAAAAGCGATGTCGTTGTTAATAAATATGTTTTAATTATTTTCCTGTAAGTAAATTATTTAAATGGAACATGTAGCAGTTGTGTAAATAATCGCGGGCGAGGCCGCGGGCACCTGCTGGTATAGAAATAGATCATATCACATTAAGGGGGACATACAGCTTTCGATGCTGAAAAATAGTTGAAGTTTACTATTTTCTTCTCACCAGTGAATTGTTCTGTAGCCTTGTAATCTGGCATGCTCTATATTAACTAGTTCTACAATTGCATACTATTTTCAGAATTACATTTATGGGTAATTATCATTACAAAATGACAGTCAAATGTTGTGCACTGAAGTGCCGTTTCCCTGATAATTTTCATATATATCAATATTCTGAGTGATTATTTTTTCTATCTATTTATAAATATCATATGAACAACATAATCTAGAATCTTTGGATTATCTTCAGTATAAATATAAAAAAAATAATTCATCACTTGTTAATTTTTAAAAATAATTTTTACATCAGAAATGTATATTAAAAAAAACTATTAAATTTAAATCAATGATTCTATACATTGTTGTTTACTAATATCAAATATACGGTACTTGTGTACAAAATTTGGCTGCCATTTTGTAATGGTAATTACCCTAACTGCAATAGATAAATTAATTCTGAAAATAGTATGCAATTGTAGAACTAGTCGATATAGAGCAGCGTTTCTCAACCTTTTTGAACCCGAGGACCTATAAAAGTCTAAAAAATATTTACGGACTCCTAATTTTACATCCCATTTTTAAAAGTGGGCTGTATGCATTCTTAATATTTGGGGTATTCATTATAGGTCATTATAACGAAATAAATCTAAATACATTTTTAATTTGACGGAAACACAGTTATTGAATTGGAAATAAACTATTGACAGTAAAATTATATTTTGAACAGACTTTAATGCTTATTACCAATTTGATAATGTAATTAGGTATTATGTTATTACTCCTTTTAATAAGATGGTTGAACTTGTCGCCTCTTGCAGAGGTCCTGGATATCTGGCTCAATATTAGTCAAATTTAGTCGAAGATCAGCAGATACATTAAGTCGGTTTCTGTATTTTGTTTTTAGTTGAACGAGCGATGAAAATCCCTTCTCACAAAGATAGGTTATTGAAAACTTTCAATAGGACAGCTGTATTTTCGAAGATTTTTAAAACTTTGTCATCTAGTGTCCATTTTATGTAAACAATTTTTACTTCTTTACTTTCCACTTGCTATATAATATTTTTTAAATTATGTCTGCGGACCACACCACCAGTGGTCCGCGTACCCTAGGTTGAGAAACGCTGATATAGAGCATGCCAGATTTCAAGGTTACAGAAGAATTCATTGCTGAGGGGAAAAAAATTCTTACAGACAATATACCGTACTTTATACTCTCTCTCTCTCTCCCTCCCTCCCACCCTCTTTCTCTCTTCTTTTATGCACTGTCTAGATACTAGATATTGAACCCTTTATAATTTATGTATATTTCCGACGTAAGTATCTCGACAAATTTATGTCTTCATTTCGCAGCTCCTCTTCTGCTTTCAATTATACATTCATCACGTGTGTAATTCCAACGGACTACAGTTCAGCGAGGCAGGTAATTTCTCCACACCTATTGAAAGACCCTCCTGCAAATGCAACGGTTGCCCCGTTTATCAGAGTTCTCATAGGGAATGCACCACTGAAATTACTAAAATCGAAAGTTTTCAAGCAATATAGCTCAAAATTTTACCATACACTTGTCACGTGCATTTATTTTATGGATTAAAATTTCATCCTAATATCTTGAAAAGTTTTTGAGTTATTAATTTTCATAGTATAAAAGTAGAGCGATCTTCAAAATACTCCACACGATGAAAATTTTCAAAAATTATTTTTTTTACAAATGCACTTTATTTATCTAACTATGAAGAAAAAATTTATCATGATTTTTTTCTAAGGTTTATGGTTCGTGAGACAAAAAAAAGGTGTAAGTTATATATATTTATATTTCAAAATTTCAAAAATATATTTATTTTGAAAATTCATAACTAATAAAATATTCATAATTTCAAAAATTCATATGACAGATTTTTATAACTACACCTTAAGAACATGTGCTGAAAATTTAAGAGAAATTGCATAAAGACTTCATCGTGTGGAGTGTTTTAAATTATGAAAAATGCTGAAAAAAAAAATAGTTAGATAAACGATCTTTAAGGGCTTTCAGGTAGCAGTCAGGAACGTGCGCAAGGCCATTTAAAAAGTCACCTGACGCCCTTTAAACACGCAGAATGTCATAAACGAAAATAGATTCTGAAACTAGAATGTTTGTAGAATTTTATCAGTACAAAAATGAAAAATGTCTTTTTTTCACAATTTTTAACAAATCTCAGTGGTGCATTCCCTTAAAGGGCTACTCGAAATGGTTTACATGTAGGCTACACGTATTACCTGTGCTTAACCCAGGAATATGAACTCTCATTTTAGACACACCAGAGTGACATAAATCATAATTACCTGTGCGAAGGGAACACTAGTATACAGCTACATATTTTGGTTTTCATCCTTTCAGGGCTGAATTTATGTACGAGAGTAATTTCAAAAGTTCTGCACACTATAAGATAAAATTAAAGAAAATAATTTATTTTGCAAAATACCTTTACAGGCCTTCAATATAAACTTCATTCTTGCTTATGACAGCTTTATGGGCATGTGTCGCGTTACTGGCAGGCAAAGAAGCTGAGGACATGATTGGGAAATGTTCAATGAAAGCCTACAGGTACGAAAAAGTGGAAAATTGGGATGTGGGGGTGGATATGTAGAACGGAAATAATTGAATTTGTTCATTTGCATTGTAAGGGATAGGCTTCCTGGGTATCTGATTGTTTATTATGTTTTAATTTTTTATCTCTTTTCTTATGTTTTGTTTAAGCACCTACATTCCATATTGGTCCTTTTGGAATATTTGAAATCTGTTATGCGATCAATAATTAATGTAATAAATACATTTACTTAATACTTACTAATCGTGACATTTTAGAGAAAAAATGTCGTAGACTGGTAATTCAGTAGCAGTTTTATGTTTAGTACGCAAATGCTCAAACCCAGGGACTTACCGAGATCAGTTCACTGAACTAAACTAAACTAAACTCCATGGCGCTACATCCCTTTGAGGACTGGGTCTGTCATGTGACCGCTGCGTCATCTACCATAGGCAGACGGCAGAGTTGGGGGAATGTGGTCAGTATGTTGATGGCTTAGAGTAGGATTACTTCCACAAAGTCTCTGGGTTTTTACATATATACCTTAGGAGCGAGTCTTGGCGTTCCTAGAGTTCCTGCCTAGGGGAGGTAGCTGCACCCTGATTGACTCCTATGCCACTCCACGTGTTGTCTGTCTCTCTCGCTGCGGCATCATCCCTCCACTCAACTATCAAGTATTTTCTACGACTGGCGACATGCTGCATGATCTTCACTCTGGGCTCAACAGTAGCTCACTGATCTTACGCGCAGCGAATCCGCGCAAGACGTAACGAGAAGCTCGCTGGCTGGGTAAGTCTTCAAGGCCAGAGACTTTGTGGAAGTAATCCTACTCTAGTGAACAGTCATTTAGACGTGAAGACGTCTACAATCTGGCGATGAAGCCTCCCACAGTACATAGTGATATTTTTCTGATGACGAGAATGACGTTATTGAACTGTCCGTAGGATAACAGTGAAATTGCTTCATGCACGGTTCGTATAACCCTTTGTATACCAACACTCTAATTGCAATTAACACGTCCGCGGGGAGTTGAGTGGTCTTGCATGTTCTGCCTTTGTTGTTTGTAATGGGAAGGGCTGTGATGAGCGGTAGTGTCACAATCTTGTGGACAGCCGCTATGTAATGCACTTTAACATACAAGAACTGTCTCCATAGGGGAGAAACCTCTGCATGCATGGCTTGTCACATTCCTGTATTATTTCTCTCTGTTTACTCGCTAACACTGGCCACGCTACTCCACTGTTAGTGACAAAGTCCTTACACTAACAGCATTCACTTCTGCTTGCTCCAGACAGTACTAAGTATTACCTTTCACTATAAGATACAAATTGATAATAGATCCCGCACGAAATCTGTGCCGATTGCCTACGTCATTGCATTATGTTTTCGTGGGGACTGTAGCGTCGACTGGCCTGCTACCTATCTCTCTCGCACAACAATACCTCCCTTTCTATTTGTAAAGTCAAGCTACCTCTCTCTCTCTCGCACAATAGCATGTCTCTCTCTAGCAAGTAACGGTCGTCATCGGCACAGATTTCGTGCGAGATCTTTAATCACTCGTGTAGGTATCTAAAGAGAGGTAAAATTTAATTTTGTGATACATTAATTTTAATCATTGTCTGAATATGTGAGATCGTACATTGAAAATAAATCTTCTTTCGTTATAAATTATAATATTTGTAGTGATGATTTAATAAGTAATAGCAACCATTTTGTAAAGTGTATTATTTCAAATACGACACTTTTATCTTCTCGTCTTCTGTCCAGAAATCTAATAATATATATTTATAAGACAATTATCCTGCCGGTTGTTTTATAAGGATGTGCGAGATGGTCGCTTACTCTTCGGAAGGACATAATCTGTGAGTATTCGAAAACAGGGTGGTTAGGAAAATATTTGGGCCTAAGAGAGAAGAAAATGGGATCTGGAGAAAACTGCATAACGATGAGCTTCATAACCTATACTCGTCACCGGATACAGTAAGGGTAATTAAATCACGGATGAAATGGGCTGGACATGTTACGCGCATGGGGGAGGAAAGACATATCTAAAAAATATTGGCTGGGAAACCCAAGGGAAAAGATCACGTGAAAGACCTAGACCTAGGTGGAAGGACAATATTAGGATAGACTTGAGAGAAGTAAAATTTGAGAGGGGTGGTTGGATGGAGTTAGCACAGAAGAGGATTAAATAGCGGGCTCATGTAAGCGCGGCAGTGAACCTTCGGGTTCCATAAAATAGATAATATTCCTTTAGCTTGTCTATTGCCATTTAGTAAGTAAACACCCTGTTTTCGAACACTCTCAGATTAAAATAAAATCAGGTAAACTGATCTAACAAAGTGCCAGAATGCTTTTGTTTAATCAGTTATAATTGCAATTATGATATGCAGTTATTTTCGTAATTTATATCCTAGTTATGCTCCAGATCGATTCATAAAGCAGGGCTTACGCAAGAACAAAAGTCTCAAGTTTGGTACTTAACCTTAATCCAAACTCATATACGCTTATATATGATAGTCTTAAAATATGTCAACATTTCACAAAATATACTGGCCAAGTTCTCCGCTTAATGTACGTAGATCAACTTATTTCACAGTAATATACCTTCTGTATATAACAGTATTCATTTAGTACTCATTTCAACTTGATCAACGAAATAAACAAACATCTGACTAGTTTGATAATCATGTGAGGAATATTTCATGGCTGACTGTATTGGAACTTCCAAAGCCGTATATGAACAGTGTAAGGCAATATGTTGTCTTGATAACTGATTTGCATATGATAAATTCTTTGTAATATAAAAGTTTTACAAAACAAGACATCTACATCTACATCATATGACATTTCTGGGAAATCCTTTGAGATTACTTACAAGATGAAGTATCATTACAGATCCACGATATCACTAGCACCCTGCATTCTTCAGGTTGCGTGAGTTAAAGTGACGATTATGATGTCGCTGGCACATGAGACACTAATGCACTAAAGCCTACAAACACCTCAACTGCTTTCTGTTGATGTCACGTTGACGTCAATCGGCTGTTTGCGCGCGTTTTTCCGTTAAAATGGCGCATTTCTATCAGTTGTGAATTGGCAATTGCACATCGAGGATCGATTAAAATGGCGCATTTCTATCAGTTGTGAATTGGCGATTGCACATCGAGGATCGAATCCGTGCCAGTGCTGGAGTTGTAGGTAATTCCTGATTAGTGATTACTAGGGACCGGATTCTTAGGTTTTTACCTATTTTTTTCCTTACTTCCAAAACAAAAAGCGCTCATACACTTTTTCGAATCATGTCCATAGGATTCACCCACATTAATTCTGTGGCACCTAAAAATGCCTAAATGGGGTATAAAAACCTAAACGGGATATAAAACCTAAAATATCTAATTTAGACGCCTTTTTTGTCGTTTTTCTTTGTCAGTTGAGAAATCGATATTTTGCGGGCAGAGAATAATTATTGTCGGTTAGAAATTAATACCACCAGCGGTTCATTCAACCCATTGTCGTCTAGGATGGACAGTATCAAGAGAGGAAAAGAATACCGGCGTATTCCTTTTAAAATATTCGTACGAACAACCATTGTTGCCGTGTATGAACAAGGATATAGATTTCTTTGTTTTAAAGCGCTGTTTTTGTTTGTCTTTAGTACTCCCCTGTTATTCATACTGAGTGGTCACGCTGTGAGTTTTAAGAAGACGTGTTAATTATGTCGAAACATGAAATCGATTTTATTACGGCAGTGGATTGGCGACGATCTGAATTTCACTACAGATGGTAAAGTAATATTTTGTCAAGCCTGCCAGAAACACATATTATTTACCTTTCTAGAAAAGGAAGAACTTGAAAGATATTTAGTGATAGGCTATACTGTAACCAGGAAATGTGAGGCAATCTTATTTTCACTGCTTCTTTTGATTGTTTATGCTTTCTTTCTTCTATTGTATAATATCTTAAAGCAAGTTTACACAAATTTAAGTCAATTTTGTTAAGTTAAACTTTACGAGTATTATGTACTCAATCCTATGTAGCACATTCAAATTCATTAAAACAATTATTCTACTCGAAAACGATATTTTGGACAAAAAACCTAAAAAAAACCATTTCACCTAATGGAAAACCTAAAACACTGTTTTTAAAAACCTAAAAATCCGGTCCTAGTGATTACAGTATGTGTTATATATTCGAGATGTTTTGTTTTGTAAAAACTATTATTCTAGTTACGTACTTCAAACGAACACTTCTCATGTTGTTCAGTAATGTTTAGTACTTTGTTCTTCTTAGAATTGCAGGTCTCAAACTGTTTCTTTTGTGAGAATATTATAGGAGAAAAATTCCTCCGACACAGGGACTTGAACCCAGGACCTTTGGCTATTCGCGCCAATGCTCTACCAACTGAGCTAAGCTGGAGTTCAATTCATAGCGCCAGATGGAACCTCTCTCCTATGACTGAATGCCCTAATGGTCTACCTCACAGACAGACAAGCTATGTCATATGCAGTTCCGTGAGGCAAACTAAGTAGTGATTTTTGTGACCGGGCTCCCACTGTTATTATACAGTTAACATTCAAGAAACCCAGATCGCCCCCCCCCCAAAAAAAAAGAGAGAGAGAGAGATGGACTTTTTTTTTTTTTGTTTTTTTTTTTTTTTGTTTTTTTTTTTTTTTTTTTTTTGTGTGTGTGCCACCCTTGCCCCCGGAGTGCCAAGCAATTAAGCCTAAACCTCCGGTCAAACCAAATTTTGGTAACCATATGATATGTGTGTATACCTATTGTGCCCTTATGTACATCCGTAGGGGATGTTGATGGTGTGACGTGTTTGGGCTGTGTACTTTTGTCTTTGTATTTTGGCGTAGGATAGACCTACGTGCGGATAGGTCTTATGTGCAATATTTCCCGAGTGTGTTTTTTTAGTGACTTGTAGTTATGTATTCTAGAGATTTGTAGTGCGTGTATCTGTTTGAGGGGATTATTGACCAGTCCGGCATTCGCCTAAGAACGAGGGAAACCCCTCAAAAACCTCGTTCGGACTGGAGTAGTGGCCAAATGACCGTCTACTTTGATGTGTTAATTTGCTATAGACTTTTCAAGAAGTGCTGTTTTTCCAAAGGTTTTAAGTGCTGGGAAGGTGTTTTTACGCGTCCAGAACGCGAGGTCCGGTGCCCAGGAGAGATGGACTCTACAGGATTTTGGAGTCGGAACAGGTTAATAGACCTAAACCGTGAAGGAAAAGATAGTTGTTCATTTTATTGATCTTATTCTGTTCTCTGTAGTACAACAGATGATTTTCAGTATACATTGTTTTGCGGAGAGGCTGTTTACTCGCACTGTAAAATTGATGTGCAGTGACATTTACTCGAACTGCAGCGAATGTCCATCCGTTTGCAGCAAACGACTTACTCTGACCACACTGATTCAGTTTGTTTTGCGAACACCTGCTGTTTAGGTGACACACGTATCACGCGAGTCAGAGTGGTTGCAGCATGTAGTAGGTGTTCCTACTTGAATGGAAGTAGTATTCTGCTTTTGTAAGGTACAGTGACTTTGATTTATTTAAAGCAGTTTTTTTTTTATTTATTTGCGTGGGTTTTACCACGAGGACATGCCAATAAGTTTGAGCACTAACAAATATTTAAACACTAGCAGAGGCCTTAATTTGTATTAAACTTCAATGTTTTCCGAGTGCTTTTCAGTGCGCTTGCTCCAGCGTTTCATTAGCTCTTGAATGCCCCTATAAAATAGTATATTGCTATACTAGTTCCGTAAGCGGTGCATACGGATCGAGGAAAGAGTTTGAAAAGACGAGGCGCTTGCGCCGAGTTTTTTCAATTTCCGTGATCCGTTATGCGCTTACGGAACAAGTATTGCATGTTATTTTTTGCACGATGATTATTTATATCAATTTAATTATATTAATTGAGATATTATCTGAAAATATTATGTATATACATTATTGAAGATAGATGTTATATTCAGAAAGTGATTCACATGTGTTTGTTTTTATGGGGACTGAATATATGTCCTGTTAAAGCCAGCACAAACTGGGGGCCTTGGTTCCGGTCTTCGATAAAGGCTTGTATTATGATTGTTTTACTTACAGCACGTCTGGTTTTTGTCATTTTTACAGCACTGAGATTTCTTTTGTTTTCATACCAACCAGATTGCGTGTGGGAATGCCAAGTTACGATCCATGTCAACAGTATTCGTAAGTACCACTAATTAGTTACGTCGTGCAAAATAGTACATTATGTCACGAGCTTACAATTATATTTATTAAGATACGGTAACGTTTATGAAACGAGCAAAGAAAGTTTAATAATTTTTAATTATTATTAGCCTACAGGCAGGTTGCATACGACCGTTTTTGTTAGGCTATAAATAATTGTCTTATGTTTTGAGATTTTAGATTCACTCACTTCGCCAACAGATTTTATCCTAGATCTTATCTTCTGTGATATAAATTTAGCAACTGATAGTATCCAATCAAATTGAAGCTTCTTCTTGACCGTTTTCTGACAACACGAAATGAATTCAGTTTGTTGTAATTTATTGAAATTATGTTTGACTTTATTATAGTAATAAAATCGTGTCGGATTTTGTATCTGTAGGCATATATATATATATATATATATATATATATATATATACACACACACACACACACACACACATATATACATACACACACACACGAGGGTTAGTCACTAAGTACCCGCACTTTCTTTTTTAAATGTATTTTATTTATTTTCAACATCAATATAAAACTTTCAGTTACCTCAGGACTTCTGCAGGAGAATTGCCAGGAGGTGTTTAAACATACACCCTACACCTCGGACCTCGCTCCCAGCGATTCCCATCTTTTCCTACACATAAAAAAAATGACAGGGAATTACAGAGAATGACAGAGAAGAGATGTTTGTTACAGAGTGATTCAAGTCCCTGGCTGCAGACTTGTACGACATAAGTATTAAAAAGTTGGTACCACGGCATGAAATGTTTCAATTCCGGTGCCATATATGTTGAATAATAGCTGAATACTTGCTGTGTCTATTGGAATATATATTTCCACGAAATTGTGTTTTGTTTCTGTAAACGGCCCTAGGGAAACTTACTTTATGGACGCGTCTCTTAAAATCCGGACTAGAAAATCAGAACGTTCTGAGAAGGAAACCTGAAGTAAACAAAAACCAGTACATCTGTCTCACTCTAGCACATTACTCGTAGGACTTAAGAGTGAGACAGGCATACAGGTTTTTGTTTACTTCAGGTTTCTTTCTTAGCTCATCTCGGGTTATAGACTTATCGGCTCGCATTAAATGTGTGGTTGGGCTTTAATCTTCCAAGTGGATTTATACAGTGAATTTTGTTTACGTTATGCATTGCGGTTTATCAGTCATGATATCACTTAATGTTGTTACATATGTTAATACTAGTAGCTATCGAGGAGTACAAACAGTGTTTTCGGTGTCTCAGTGCCTGTCACGTGTGCTCTCTTTTTTCATGGTAATGCAGCTGCTACATTCATATTGTAACATAATTGTTTTACTAATCAGGCTATTAGTAATGCATCAACAGGTTTCACAAACTTGGCATTAACTAGGAATAACTCGAGCTCCTTCGCTGGAAGGTCTGCTTGTTATGTTAACTATAAATCACATCAGGTTAAGAGTGTGTTGTGGACGGTTATTTGTTATAATGTGGAGACATCTTAAACTGTATCTTCGTGTTGCTCTGCATCCAGATTTCAAACCAGAGGTGAGTTAAACATGCATACTTTATAATCAACGTCAATGTCAGGAGTTTTAAGTTCTTATTAAAATCATTATAATTCAGTTACCTTACACGTAAAATTTAACATTTTTCCACATTATTAAGTACCAGAATGGTATTTTATACGACAGTGTGGGGGACGGAAAAGTCTGTCCGTCCGTCCGTCCGTCCGTCTGTACGCACGATAATTCAAAATATATATTAATATGTATTAACACAATATAACGATTTAAAAAAATGCATAAAGCGAGTTTTGAAAAAACTGTCCTCAATTGCAGCAGGGCTCTTTTTGTAAATAAATAAATGAAGTTGTTAGTGTTTATTTTTAATATAACGTTTCCGTCATACAGTTGGGCCTATTATTATAGCTATTTTGTGTTACCGGTAGGGTACGAGCTCTCTTCTTCGCAATGGGGTCCAGAGAATTCCTTTGCAAAACATATGAAAGAGAGCACTGAAGGAAATAGCAGAGTCCTGTGTATATCGGGCGGAAAACGCAATTTCATTTTAATAAGATTCCATGGCGGTAATGAACAGCTCTTCTTCCTTTTGCAATCTCACTGTGAATTAGATTGAAAATGTTCGAGTTTCTTTTCACTCGCAGTATTCTTGGATAACGATGTGAAGGATATACGTATCTTACTTCTTTTACTATAAATAAGCTGTATAAAGCATGTCTTTTGTCTTCTTGTATTGTATTGACCGGATTGAATGTAGGCCTACTCTTTTCTTTAAGGTTTGTTCAGACCGCCTTACTTCATTTTCAGAATATTGAGAATTGAAATAATTTCAACAAGAAAAGGAAGGAATTTTGCATTTACAATATATATTATCTGTTAACGGAAATTATTTTTTCCGTTTTGTTCTTCATTTTCATTTTGTTTTCTTGCTCTCACAACTGCCTGCGTGATGTAGTGATTACGTTTCTGTATGGATCCCATGTCTAGATTAGATCCCCGGTACCTCGGATAGGAAGGTCTGGAACGGGGTGGATTCAGTCTCGTAATCTAGGAGCTATTGATGAAGAAAAATAAATTTGATATAGGCGTATGCATTCAATATTAAAATTTTCTTCTTTTGTAGTACAAATATTAGAAAACTAAGAGAGATCAATTCTCCTATTAAAAACATATTTAAACATTTTGCTGAAAAATCGTGTGACTAGTTTGATTTTGAGATATGCAAATTTTTCAATACTGATTCTTAAATAACTCAAAAACTAATAAACTTTTAGAAATGAAACTTCACAACATTGTCTATTACACCGTGAGCCCGGTTAAAAAAGAAGTAGCTTAGAGTGCAGAAAATAGTTCACCTATTTCCCCCCTTAAGAGCACCTTTCTTGAGCAATCAGCAATTCACTGAATTATTGTAATAAGCCAATTTTTTCTACTTTATAATTTTCCTCGTGGCCAATTGCCGTGTCGTGTAAGTGTGTGGTCATAAGATTTGAATGATACGCTGTTCTTGTAAAATCAGCCTCTTTAGCGTTGATATACGTGGCTATGTAATACTTAATTGTTTAACCAGTGCAAAATTAACATAACGATTATGTACCATAAAAAGTGATATTGGTAATATTGTAATAACTTCATTGCCTTCATCTTTACGTAATAAGAATAACATCATGGCTGCCAAGAATGTGAAGCAAATGTCAATGCTAACAGGTAACCAAGACTTTCTTTTATTTTATTTTTTTAAAAGGGTTACACTGATACAGTAATTATTGGAAACATATGCATAAAATGGGATTGGTGAGTAAAACATAATAGAATACTTATACAGGTTAAGTATCGGAAAATCTGAATGTAACATTTAAATACAGAATTTTTCATGTTATGACGACCTATTTTCCTAGAACTGCTGCTGACATCCCTTAGTCATGTCGATCAGTGAACAGCAACACAACTACTTGCAAGCAGACATCTCAATTTCAGGAAACGTTTGCCTTATTCTAGCTACAGTAGAAAGAATCTGGTCGTCGTGTGGAGCCGACACCAATACAGAATGACTTCAGCTGAGTAGTGATAATATTGTCCACAGTAAATACTTCGATTCAGAATTCGCAAAGAGAAAAAAATAGCGGCACTATCAGGAGACCGTAAAGAAACTAGGATTAGGGAACAATGCTATTGTATTCTTTCATAGAAAAACTATGGTATGAGAAGAAGTTGTCTAAGCGCGGAATCCACTAGACATAACGTTCTCGGTTTCTCCCTCTTCCTTCTCTCTTCGTCCCTTCTCCCCCTTTTCATCCTGCTGCTATTCTTTCTCTTAGATTGCTCTTTTTCTTATTCTTCTTTTTCTCATTATTATAATTGGCGTAGGACTTCTCAGTTCAGCTTATTTTCTTTGTAGGCCACGAACATTCTTTGGAATGGTAGCGCGGGGGTTTAGACTGCCCACACTAGGAAGCATTTATTTTTTAGAAAACTATATACTTCCCACGGAGAATTAGTATTTAAATTTTATTCAATTACAGTTACGATTGTAATTTACAATTTTCTACATTATTATTATTATTATTATTACTTTTTTTTTTTTTAGTCAAGACACCACCCGAATGAGCACATGATTGTGTTCGGGGCCAGTCCAAAAATTGGTATAAATACACCAAACAAAAATACAAACTATTCTAAATAGAAATACATCAACACTCATCCATACCAGTAATAGGAGGGACATAAAAAAATGGAAAATAAAGTTCAGATTAAATAATTCAGGATTATTTCTGACAGTGGAATTGTATATTCTGGGACCAAAACGAGTACTGTGTGTTAGATTTGCAGATGTGAAACTTTAGATTCAAATGAAGGTGTTGTTTGGTTTCGCCAGTTATCGCATGCGTGGGGATGTGGATGTCATCTAAAGCTTTTTATTTATTTATTTATTTTTTATAAATTTAACTTTGTAAAATATTTTTATAAATTTGATGACGTTATGTACGTTACATTCCGAAAATACTTAGACTGAGAGTCAAGAGGTTTGGATATAAAAATTTTAGTATTACGGTATGTTTTTTTAAAGGAAAATTAGTGGAGAAAGAATCGTTTTGAAGCTCCTTTCCATACAAATATGGCAATGGATTTATTTATTTTAAACGGCCTGACAAATTCAATTTGAATTTCTCATCCACTTTGTAGCCTACGTAATTGTAATATTTTATTTAATGCATCCTACTTTCCCTTTGGAGTCAAAAGATCAAATTTTAATCATCATGTGCCTTATAAAAACTCCTTCACCTGTTCACTCTTTGTAGAGGTACCGGTATTGAGTTTGTTCCTTTTGAATAAAAATAATTTGTTACTTAATTACTCAGTAGCAATAGACAATTAATAAGCAAGCTAAAGGAATATTATCTATTTTATGGAACCCGAAGGTTCATTACCGCGCTTACATTAGTCCGCCATTCAACCCTATTCTGTGCTAACTCCATCCAGCTATCCCTCGAGAATCCTACTTCCCTTAAGTCTATCCTAATATTGTCCTCCCACCTACGTCTAGATTGTCCAAATGGTCTCTTCCTTTCGGGTCTCCCAGTCAATATTTTTCAGGCATGTCTTTCCTCCTCCATGCGCTCAACATGTCCAGCCCATTTCATCCTCCGTGATTTAATTAACCTTACTATATCCGGTGAAGAGTACAGGTCATGAAGCTCGTCGTTATGCAGTTTTCTCCAGTCCCCGTTTTCATCTCTCTTCGGCCCAAATATTTTCCAAAGCACCCTGTTTTCGAACACACTCAGATTATGTTTTTCCCGAAGAGAACGGGACCATGTCTCACATCCATGCAAGTTAATACAACCGGCAGAATAATTATTTTCTTATATATTTTTCTTTTTATATTTCTGGAGAGAAAACGAGAAGATAGTTTCTGAATTGCATAAAAGCAAGCGTTTCCTGATTTTAGTCGACACTTAGCTTCTGCCTTGGTATTATTTATTATTATTTCTATCTGTAATTATTGATCTCACTTGTTTGAGTGCTTTATCGGCTATTCTAATAATTTGTACCACATTTTGACGTTTCGCGACCATATACTTAGTTTTTTCTGTAATTATTTCCAATCCAATATTTCTGCAGGAATCGAAAAGACTTTCTGCATTAAATTAAACTGGTACATCAGGTAAACTGATTGCAGTTATGATATGCAGAATACAAAAAAAATAGTCAAATTGGCTGGTTTCGGGATTTGAACCATGGAACTCCAGAATGTGAGGCCAAGACGTAACCATCTCGGCCACCTGGGTCAGTTTAACGTCTAGTTGGATAAGCGCATGTAAAGCAATAGTGTTATTTGTCATAACTAACTGTATTTTCATTTCCAAAGCCTTATAAGATCACAGTAAAACAATAGGCTATGTTGTCGTGATTACTGATGTGCATTTCATAAATTCTTTCAATACGTATATTACCATAAAATAGGCACTAAATTGAGCATTACTCCGAAACAGGACAGACATTTTTTCGTCCCTCACACAATCTCATATAGTACCATACTGGCACTTAATAATTTGATAGGTAACCCATTAAAATTTGATGTGAAGTAAACAGAAACTAATCTGAAGTCGCTACGGTTGTCATAGAGAGTAGGAACGGGTTAATTTCTCATAATTTCTTTCGTACATTCCATTTCGCACGACGTAACTTTCATTAAACTCTTTCAATAGTATTCATTTTACCAGTTACTGTTTTTGTCGATACCACTTGCATTGAGACAGATAAAATTACATACCCTAGCAAGTTTACTGTAATTGCAGAATCTTTACATAGTGACCTTATTGCTGAAATTACAGAGCTGCGTTTTACAGCTTAGAATGTAATGAGGTCTAAGTGCTTTCATTTACTGTGCAAGCGGAGGGAAAAGGTTAGATTTTAATTAAGAATTCTGCGTCCTCTGTACACCTATTTAGTAATTGTGGGGGAAAATCCTTGACCACGTTTACTTTATCCGCGAATTATGACTGGAAAACGTTTGAAAATGTTTCCTGTTTAGTTGCTCACAGTTTCAACGCGAAGTGACTTGAAACTTATCCAATTACTGTATTCCCTTGACGTAGCTACAAATTAGCTAATGGTTTTGTTTTTCTTTCTACTAAATGTCTCTTCAACATTTGTTCTATAATTTTAGCTTAACTTTTCAACTCTGCATTTTGCTAGGAAACATAGGACTAATTTGTAGGGTGGAATTCACCGAGGACGATAATTAAGATATTGCTATTGTTCATTGTGCATGTTCTTATTTTCATTTGTTACTGAATGTTTAGCAAGCGCTACTAGTCTCATGGTACAGTCGACTTTCCGATGATTCTGGTTTCTTTTAGTGTTTTTCTTCATTTAAAATTGGCACTAAATCTCCGTATCATGTGTTCCACACCAGCCCTTGGGTGAGCCAATCTCTTATTGGTTTGAATTCAAATCCGTACACACACATTACCCTATGAACAACGCTTAGGCCTAGGTGAGCGGTGAAATGGAGTGGGGAGTAGGGACATTTCATTTGAGTGACTACGAATGCCCACACCAACCCTTCAATAAATCTGATTCGTTCGGTTTGTTGTAAAAAAATTGACACTTAAATGCTAACCTATGAACACAGGTCGGTTTTAGGTTCAGGAACGAAGGAATGAGGGGAATAAGACAAAACATTAAGTGGAATATTAGTGTCTTCTGCGTATCCGCCAATGCGAAAAAAGGATATGCGCAGGGGTGGGGAGTGGACGGCAGAGCCGGTTATGTATTCCCTTATAAAAAAAATCACTGCGCATTATATCGGAAAGATTCCTTATTGGCCCTTCATTCTGACATCGTACCATATTATTATGAAATAGAGATAGTGTATTATATTGCTTGAATTATCGGTATAGGATTAAAAAGAGAGAATTACTATAATGTTTATTAACCTATTTCCGAAGTTCTTCTAGACATCAAAATGCTACTAAAACAACATTTTATACCCAGGTGATGTCTGAAGAAACGAAAATGTTATGGTGCCGGTCTTTTAAATTGAATACAGAATCATGCTTCCAACTAACTTAAGTGAGTTAATTTTACTGATATCATATATTACAACCTTATATCCTACGAGGGAGAATCAAATGAAAACAGCAATTAATTTTTTCCCTCTATTTTACTGCAGGAGGAATGTTTGCTTGTACATTATTTTTCTACTTAGTCCACTCCAAGTTCAATGCACTTAAGCCATCGGTGCTTCGATACCGCGTGAGAAAAATTATTTTGGTTGACGCTGACTCGTGCACCGCCGATTGGACGTCTTCATGAGACTTGAACTTCTGCCCTCCAAGGTGCTCCTTTAATGGACCGAAGATGTGGAAATCCGATAGTGCCAAAGCGAAGAAGACTGCTCAGTGCAGGTGTTTTGCTTCAACATGATAACGCCCGTCCTCATGCTCCTCGAGCAACAATGAAAACCGTCGACGACATCCGCCATAATCGCCAGATTGAGGCTATCAGATTTCCACATCTTTGGTTCATTAAAGGATCGCCTTGGAGGGCAGAAATCAAGTCTGATGAAGACGTCGAACCGGCGGTGCACGAGTGGCTACAGCGTCAACCAAAATAATTTTTCTCACGCGATATCGAAGCACTTCCTATCCGATGGCTTAAGTGCGTTGAACTAGGAGGGGACTAAGTAGAAAAATCATGTACAAGCAAACAATCTTCCTGCATTAAAATACTGGGAAAAAATTAATTGCTGTTTTCATTTGATTCTCCCTCGTATTTTCATAACTTTACTCTTAGGTTCAATAGCCCTTAAACTGGCACAAATATGTCGTGACCCCACTACTGTTATTGTGTAGTCCATAGGCGTAACCAGGCCGACCATATGGGGGGGGGGGTTATAACATCCGCGGGGTCTGGCGAGTATGGAAGGAGAGGGGGGTCCGGGGCCCCTCCCCCGGAAAATTTTAAAAATTAAGATGCAAAATAACGAGTTTTAAGCTTCCGGGGGTTCTCCCACGGAAAATTTTAAAAATTAAGATGCAAAATAACAAATTTTAAGCTTCCGGGGGTTCTCCCCCGGAAAATTTTAAAAATTAAGACGCAAAATAACGAGTTTTAAGCTTCCCACGCTTTATACTTGTATTAAGTAATTTATGGGCAGACTTAAAAAAATGATGCAATTTTCCTTTTTTTAATCAATGGGGGGGGGGGTTCAAACCCCCAAACCCCCCCCCCTCGCTACGCCTATGTTGTGTACCATTATTTCACTCTTGAAACTGGAAGTTTCTTTATGTCGTCTTTCGTAGCGTAGCAAATTGAGTGATCCTTGACTTAGATTTTATTACAAAGTAACCCTCTTATCTGTTCATATTGCAGTCATTTCTACGACTAAGTGTCTCTTGACTTTTCCACTGAAATTCAATTCGGATCTTGTTTCCTCCATTGTATGGAGAGGAACAAGGAATTCGAAGTAATAACATCTGGGATATGAGTTCATTTATATGGAAAAATAGTGAAGGATTCTAACTGAATTCTTGTAAAATACTACTGTGAAAATGTTCTTTTTGTTAACGTCCTTCGACCTTTTGATGAAATTGATCATTATTAGAGTTTGCATTTCATAAATTCCTCACTTTTTCTGCTGGTCTTGATGCAACTGACAATTTAAATAGTTCATCTGATATTCCAAGAGTAAATGTTATTGGGATCCAATAAATGGAAAAAAGTAAAATCACAGTTCATGTGTTGTTTTAAAATTATAAAATTTAATATATCTAGCCTAAGGGGAACAGATTTAAACGTAATAGAATCCAAGTACAGTCCTACTTACAATTTGCGTTAAAGGAAGCACATTTTCTGAGAACAATATTATCGATAATTAAATAAACGAACATTAAAAAGTAGACCTTATGTAAGGCATTATAAAAATTATCTCATTCTTTACACTGAGAACCGTATTACATCCTATGGGATACAGTAGTTTGTCTTAAATTTCTAATAAAATGATGAAAAATAGTTGGAAGAAAAATTAAATTTAGGTAAAAGTACAATGATGATTAGCCTAATATTCGATTTCGTATCGCAACTGATAGTGTTGCGTAAACTGGAATTTTATGGTATGGAATATTTTGATTAAAAGATCCTAAAATGCTATTGAACAAACAGTAAAGATTGTACTGAACTTTATGGCAATATTTCTGAAATTATACAAATTCATTATGGAGTCATTCAAGGTTCGGGTATTAGGCCAGACTCGTTATTTTTTATTACTTTTTATTAATATAGGCTACATTGTTGATACGTACTCTGTTGTTGTGTTAGTAACGTAGGAACTTGATGTTAAAACTGTTTAATCTCAAACCTTTACGTGATTCTATGTCAGCGGTTTTTCATTCAACGAGGCAAAAAATAACATTTTTTTTTCTCGTAAGACCTAACGAAGATGCAGACGTCTATGATGCTTTGTATTTTTTAGATTTAAAATTATTTTGGGACCCCCGTATTAACTATATTTATAGCAGACTGGCTCTTGTTTTATTTTCATTAAGAAGTCTCAACTAACATTATGCACCAAAAAGTTATATCAGAAGTATGTGACTTCATATATGTGAAATGACTAATGATGACTAGTATGACAAGTATGATGACTAGATGACTAGTAGCTTATATGTGAAATGACAGCATTTCTTTGCATAATGAAAAGCTGCTCCGTAAGGTTCCACTGCAAACCCCTTTTTATAAAATTTATAGTATTGACTATTGTTAACCTCTATTTGTTGGATACTTTGACCCATTTACAGGTAGGGGAAAAAAAGCGGACCGACTCTTGTAGCTGAATATACTATAATTTGTGTTAGTATTTTATAATAATACTAATTAATAATTAATATATTCAGTTATAAAACAATACGAATAGAATCCATATTCTGGGTTTCGAAATGCGCTAAGTCAACAGTCGACAATAGAACAAATTTCAATATATTCCCTGCTATCCTGTGAATGCCGCTAGGCATGCGCAGTGGCTCATATCGGCAACTTAGATATTTTAGTCGGTCAGCTTTTTTTCCCTACCGCTTTTTTTCCCTACCTGTACATTGCAATGTCAGTGACTATGGTCTGAGACATGATGTGCATGATTACTATACTAGGAGGAACTCTCATCTAAATTTTTCACAGTTCCGGCTAAGTAAGACGACTAAGTGATATTTATATTTAGGACCCAAATGTTACAACTTATTACCAAAGCGAATTAAGTGTATGAACAGGAGAAGATTTATTAATGTTTCATATCAATGGCTGATCGACAGTCCTTTTTAAGTGCATAAAGACTTTTTAAATTTGAATTCTTCTGAAATAATTATACATCTTTTTAAAATTGTTTAATATTATGGCACTGTCAATGCCTGTACTGGGCCTGTCGATAAAGATAAATAAATAAATAAATACATTATTTTCAGGCAATTAAAAATATGGTTTTATTTTAGGCCTATGCGGGGACTGTAATACAATAATAGACGTATTTCTTCTAAAGAAAAAAGCTATTATAATCTATCTACTCTTATATAATTCAACGGCCCTAAATAGCGTGCTTGCTCGCTCGCCCGCTTCGTGAGACATCGGGTATACTCGGCGATGTTCGTTTCTCGCAGTGTAAACTTTCATGACGATTACAAAATTAGGAAAACCGTTTCTTTATTATATAAGGCCTAAGTGCAATGAACAAATATTCTAATTTTATTTTTACTTACAATTTTCATAGCTCTGAACCACAAACATTTTTAATAATCTACCAGTGTAAATTTCTTTAAAATCCTGGAGTCAATTAATAATGGCGGGCGAAGCCGGGGGCACCAGCTATAAAATATTGATGGTTTAACTCTTGAAATATCGCTGATAATAAAAATTCCAAACAAACTATTCCTTCCCTTGAAAAATTATGTAATTTCTGAAAATTACACTGAATTTATCAAACAAAATTCACATAATATTCATCTGTCAACAAACAGTTGAGAAACGATACGTATTATTCACCGCCGTCTCGAGAATTACGCACGAGAATTATACAGTTTAGAAGGCAGTGGTTCACAGTTATCTTTGGAACTGCATAATCGAATCTGAGATTGTTTTCCCAGGTGGAGATTTCTAATCGTGGAATGTACTTTAAAGCCGGAATTTTAGCTGTTTCATTAATTATTAATGGTTTAGTTTAAGAATGATTCGCGTGCAAGTGTTAATAAATATAACGCTTAAATAATTATTATACTATTAATTTTTCATTTTTCAATTAATTATCGTGGGCGAAGCCGCGGGCACCTCCTAGTTTTAAACAATTCTAGCTTTAAAACTCATTATATGCCTTTAATGAAAAAATCGTGACACTATCATCGAATGGCTTTATTATGTAACCAATATTATGTTTTTGACAATCTTACAGATGACTGGTATATAAGATGATTGTTCCTAGTGTGATATTTGGTGCAACCATCAGAATAGTAATGGTGTTTCTGAACAGTGTGTGTGCTACTGTAATGTTGAGAGTTTGTGGCGGGATATCCACTCAAGCTGTTACCTGGGAATATGTCATTTCCGAGAACTTCATCATTTCCTCTACTCCAGTTCTGTTTCGTGTCTACACAAGAGACGGATAAAATCACCAAACACATTATTTATCCAAGGACATGTTGTGATAGTTTGTAGCTATCAAAATGATGAATTTTTATTTTTACACCTGTCGCAATATATTGCTGTTCAAAGGTAAAAATTCCAACTCTTGTTCCAAAAATAAAATCAAGCCATTTATATTTCGTAATGCTATAGTGGGCAATTTTCTCCTGTGCGGGAATAGACCACAAGTTTTTAGCCTGTAAGTTAACACAAATATCACGGATACGTCTCTCGGGAGGTAAGCAATCTTGGCATTAGCCATGACGGGTGTGTCCACAGGTAACTGAGACGCCTTGAAACTCGGCTTCGATTCCAGTTCATGAAATTCTATCGACATATATATATGTACTTTTATAAGATTGTGTGGGGGACGGGAAATGTCTGTCCGTGTGTCTGTACGCGCGATACCTCAAATACGCTTTATCAGATTTTCATGAAACTTGGTATACGCATTTATAACATCCATTGGAATAACCCTATTGATATTGGACCAAATCGGTTGACCGGTACCGAAGTAATGCCCAATTTAGTGCCTATTTTAATGGTAATATATCAGAAAGGCGCGATAACTCAAATACGCTTTATCGGATTTTTATGAAACTTGGTATACTCATTTATGGCTTCCATGGGAAGAAGCCTATTGGATTTGGACCAAACCGGTTGACCGGTACCGAAATAACGAGTAATTTACAGTCACGTCTATTATAATATAATCTTCATTCTCTGACAATTCGAAGCATTTTGATTGTCTTGCGGCCAACCAGTCAGCGGCTGAGCTGCCGTAACCAATGTCCTAGTGTAAACAATTCTTTAATTAGAAATAATGGGCGAAATTACTTATAAAGAGCATGCTTTCATTTCCAATTTAATATAAGTATTGATTTTGTATGGATGTATATCGCTACAATATTATTGCATGGCCCACAATAAACATAACGTAACAAATTGCCATTCGTATATTGATATTGTTAGCCCGTCTTGATTGATTCATTTTTCATGACGATGTCAGTGTAAATAAAAGATTTAAAACACAAATAGCTGTTGAATATTGATATAATATTGTGCTTCTATCGATATGCATGGTTACCGATATCTGCATTATATTTTAATGTGAATATTTTTCTTATTCGCTCCTGTAATTCCTGACAGATTGATTTCCAATTGACTTTAATTCATTCATAACCTATACGGCTGCTTTAAACTTGAAACAAACATGTCAGCGAATCGTAGGCCTATTAGGCCTACATCATTAATATTATTGCCAGTGAATTTTGTAAAATGTTGACATATTTTAATAATTTATTTTATATGTGTATACCAATATGAATTAAGGTTAAGAATCAAATTTTTGACCGCAGTTCTTCCGTAAGCCCTGCTTAATAAACCGATCTGGAGTTTAACTCGGAGGTCTTTTACAAAAATAATTTATTTTCTGCATAGGGCTATCATAATTGCAATTATCACTGATTAAAAAAATATACTGGCACTTTGTTAGGCCTACATCAGTTTACCTGATTTAATTATTTTAGTTTTTATTACTTCCTCTGCCCGTGCCATAGGTACTATAGCTAGAGGAAGTATTGTTTTCGACCCCCAAATTCGAAGTTGAGTTTTTGACATAAATACACGTATTGAGGCCCCCTGCATCCAAAAATATTATTTTTGGAAACATGTCTGTGTGTCTGTGTGTGTGGATGTCTGTGAATAGGCTAGCTCCAAAATGGAAAATCATATGAAAACAAAATTTCGTATTTGAGTCAGGTAGGCCTACCTTCTGAAGATGTGAGCCGAAGTATGGCGAGTAGTTTCTCTTATTTTTAGGGAGACTTTACATGAAGAAATTTTCGTTTTTCGCGATTTTCTTGGAAACGGCTGTAACGATTTCCTTTAATTTTTGCACATGTGTTGCTTATACTGAGAACTAAAACGTTTATTTGAAAGTTTTTGTTTGTTTGTTTGTTTGTTGTTTTTTTGTTGTTGTTTGTTTTTTTAAAAAAAGCTCTCTGGAGGGTAGTTACAAGCTACCCTCTGTTCACTCACTGTTTGTAGAAAGTTTGTCTTGCGTGGTGAACAACTGAATACGCGTTCTTTCACAGTTTCATAGTCTATATAAGTGAGAAAGATGTATTGTTGGCCATGCGTAGAGTAAAGTATCTGAGGGAAATATTCGATAAATTTCGGAAATTATTCTTAATGGCGGAAAGTTCAATAAACGTCTGCAGTCACTTGTTTTTTTAGTTTATTATATAGCTTGGGTTTTTAGTCGCATCATTTAAAGAAGAGGCTACCAGGTATTTTATAGCATAATTAGTGTAAAATTTTCTGAAGGGTAGTTAGGCCTATACGCTACACACTCTGAATTCGCGCTCTTTGCAATACGGCCTCTTGTAATGGAAAATCGTACGAAAACAAAATTTTGTATTTTGGTTAGGTACCTTTGAACATGCAATATAACACTTCCCCAAGTGATATAAATGGTGCAAAATAAGTTGCACAAACATTCTCGCATATACGAGTTAAAAGTTACCACAGAAAAACGTAGGCCTATATGCGAGAAAGTAAAAATTACGAAATAGAGTAAAGCACAAACGGCAGGCAGGAAACTCAAATCTCACCGCATAACATATAACGCGCTTGAATCGTAGGCCTAATCGCTTTGAAATGGGATAAAAATTTAAAAAAAGTGTACAGGATTTCAATCCAATTAATATGTTTTGTCTACACATAACAACATTTTATTCTGTCTTTAATAAAGAAATCTGAAAATTTATATTCTTTATTCATAACTCGTAGACGAAGTATCGCATTCTTTACATCATAATGACTTGCTTTCGTCTAATCAATCGACTGTACTAATTTCCCGATGTTTTCAAACATCAATTTTTGTAATCGATCTCTGAGCTAAGCTCCAGATCGTTTTATAATTACCTGGGTGCCGGGTGGGTCGTCGGTAGTTCACCTGCCTCCCGCCCCGGCGGTCCGAGTTGGGGAATTTTGAGTAGTGAAAGATCTCTTTCCCGCGTTCAGGACTGAGTGTTTAGGGTTAAGTATTAGATCCCGGTATCACTAATGTTCTTTAAATTTGTTTCGCGTGCTTAAATATGTGGATAGTATTATGCATTATTTAGACTATGTCAGATTTTATTTGGGTTATGTATCCTTCGGGGATGCGATGTGATGTAACGACATTATCTTCATTTCTACAACCAATTTACATGAAAAGAATGCCATACATAATATATTGTACTAAGATGCTATATTTTATTTGGGCAGAGGAAGTTATGTTTCTTTTACATCAGATTTTTATTATTACTGTTGTTTTGTTGTAAGGAACTTTCCTATAATTTCGTTTGTATCTGTTTCAGGTATGTTCTTGTTCATTGAAAAAAGATCAACATACAGACCTCACTTTGAGATATCTCGGTAAGTTGACTTCAGTGGATTTTTATGTAGTAAAACAGTAGAACGAATTATGGACCGGACCAGGTCATTCTCAAATCGGTTTAAAATACGTTCTTCGATTTGCCACGACCAATACTAAAAATTTCCAGCAGACTTGCCAGTGTGATCATATCATGTCAGAACTTCTAAAATTATTATAAGCCGGGCCATCAACGTTGTAGAGATCTGTAAAGCGGTGACCGCTAGATTGAACTAGGAGGACCATATAAATATGATCGCTTAGAACAGCGGTTCCCAACCGGTGGGTCGCGGAAGGGTTATAGGTGGGTCGCGACTCGATCCTAAAACTATCAGAAACAATCGAATAAACCATCAGAAAAGATCAGAAAAATCGATACAAATCAAATTGTGTTTTGATTGTTTTCTTAGTTCCTGATTTTTGGCATCTGGGGCAGACAACTCAGTGTTGAAAGATTAAAAACATCTTCATTCAATCCTGATATTGACGTGTTAGTTCAATCGAAACAATCCCAAAAATGTAATTAATATAGTATTCTTACTTAAAAACAGCAGTTTTGATATAAAAATTAAAATGGCCTTTGTGTACTTTCATCATTGTAGTTTTTATCTTCATCTAGGAACACTTGTTAGTGAGTATAAAACCATGTTGCATATATTGCAAACATATTTCTGTTGCTAAATAAATAACTGTTTTGCTACAAAGTGCTTATATTTTGTCAACCATTTTCAAATCAAAACACAAATTGTTTATCAATAATCAATCTGTATCTTCAAAAAAACATATATAAGCTTATATATATTTGAAATATTTGATGGTAAATTATATATACATAAGGAAGGGATACGATACAAATAAGGTTTTTTACTTCACCATGGACCGATGGACCGTGGAAGTATTCCGATAAGGAAAGAGCTAAAAAGGTTGGGAACCACTGGCTTAGAAGGTAGCAAAAGGTATTATGTTGCGTTCTTTATAACCTAATGCTGATGTAAATGTAGCCTATTATTTACTCTTTACCGCCTACGTTGGCAGTCATCTTCAGTATGACACTTCGTTGTGGGGTAATCATGGTTCTGCTATTTCTTTGATTGAATTTCAGAAGAAAGTATTAAGGATTATATGTAAAGCTAAACATACTGATCACTGTAACCATTTGTTTAAATTCGTCGGGTACTTACTCTGCCCTCTATTTACTGTGTTTAATGTTCACAAAAAGAATATTAATTAATATTAATATCAAATTAGAAATGAACCACATTAAAAATAAACTTTGTACTTACACAACTCAAAATTGAAAATTTGAACACTTATCAAAATTAAATTGCACGATCATAATATTTATATGAATATTTTAATATTGCAGCTAGTTTTAAGTGAACTGTGAACAACTGTCGTTGCTACATATCATAATGTAACAGCAATAAAGAATCTAACCATCTATACTTATAGCTAAGGAAATATATTTGAAGTAAAATATTTTAATACGTTCATGTTAGAACTTCGATCTCCACGAAACGTTTATTTATGCCAACTTTCATACAGTACCATCACTGTTTCAGTAGTTTACGAAGGTATAAAAGTAGCATAAAACTTACCTATTTACAGAAAATGTTGAAAATGTTTACCATTTTCTTGAAGACACAGATTCACTCCTTATAATTTGTTTTCGAAAAACTTTAGGTTTCTCTTAAACTTTAATCAAGTTTCTCTTGTCGCAGATTTAATGTATTTGAATTACTCGATTGTTTTTTTTATTGTCTCTATAGACTGATGCTTTAGCGGCTCCCCAAAGGAATTAATCGGGAGGGGTTAGTTCAGGGGATCACGGAGGATATAGTCTCCCCAAAAATTTCATTTATCAGCCGCATTGATTAATTCACATATGAGCTGTAGCATTGTCTTGTTGGAAAAATCCGAAGAACACCTCAGTTTTGTTTAACTGCTCAAATGAAAGGAAATAAAATATAATTACAGTAAACATTAGAATAAACTTTTTCGAGAAAAAAAATTGGCCCAATAATCCGGGAACGAGAGATTGCGCAACATACTGTAATTTTCTCAGCGTGTAACAGGAGATGCATAGGAATTTTCAGAGGATCATACTCGGGTATTTTGAAAATTGACGAAACCTGATAGATGGAACCAATCTTCATCAGTAAAAAAAATCCTGTCTAAAACCTGAATCCCATGGCGTAAAATAAACCTCTGGAACCATTCACAATAATGTAGCCTTTTTTTTTCGTAGTCTATACGATGCTTTAACGAAATCTTGTAAGAATATAATTTGAGTTGTTTTCTGAGTGCTCTATGTGCAGAATCGAAATAAATTCCACTTTCCTTTTTATTTCGAGGAGCTTTTCAGTATCATAACTTATCCGAAATATCAGCCAGTTATTCTTACGTTAAAACGATCGGTCTACTACTCCTCACTGAAGTCCATCCGTACTTTCGGTGAACCGGACAGGGTTTGGATTATTGGGACTCCACTTTACTCAATTCCTGTCGTCTTTCTATTATATAACTGAAATTAAGTACAGGAAAAAGAAATGAAGAAAATGTTATAATATCTGAAATAGGAAAAACTGAAAATATAGCGTGTGGGATGAAATTAAAGTTTCGTTATTTCGTTAGAAATTTTACGCTATGCTGTTGCAGATTATGATTTAGAGTTTAATGACACTTATTAGTTTTTAAAAGGATTTTTCTATCCTTTTTTGTAATTAATTGACGTGCTCCCAAACATGACAAAAATATTTTCTGGACTCACAGTATAAGATTGAATCAACAAACTAAAACTAAATTCCGTGGCGCGACATCCCCGAAGGGACAAGGCCTACCACACGACCGCTGCATCATCTACCTATAGGCAGATGGCAGGATTGGGGGGCATGTGGTCAGCATGCCGACACCCACGTTAATGGTGGTTTCCATGACCGGAGCCGCTACTTCTCTATCAAGTAGCTCCTCAATTTGAATCAAACTTCTCTCCAATTCAGTAGGCCTGTTAATATTAAGAAGGACATTTACATCATGTGAAATAACTATTGACTCATCTTCCTAAATTATGGCATTCCTCTTCTTCTTAACATTTCAAAAATCAGTAGCTTTATTTTTATTCTCTCCTTTCAAATACCTGCATTCCACTAGGCATTAACTGGTTATCTCTGCAATATTGTAGAAAATTCCTGTCGTCTTTTTCTTTTGTATTAATTACATCATACCAGCAGTTCTCCTTTAGTATAGCTTACTTTTCCCATCTGCAAACACTTGTGTTAACAGACGTCTTTTATTGCATTGTTCTCCCAGTTATGCTCAGTTATGTTCGTCTGTCTCTCGAGGCTTGCCTATTGTTCTCTCTTCGAATCAGTGTTGACTCACTATTCCTGTTGTATCCTACATAATATGAGGTACTAAGTTTTTTTTGTTATCTTTCTCTTTAAAGAGTACATGAAGTGTGCATTGAATAGGGTTAAGATATTCTTAGGTGTCAGTATATTTTTTAGAAATCATCAAGGTACGAGATTTTTAATAGAGGAAAGGAAATAAAATCAAATGAAATAATAATAATAATAATAATAATAATAATAATAATAATAACAACATAATCGTAGTAATAATGGTAATAATAATTGTGTTACTCGCTTTGGGATGATATTTTATATATATAGTCTGTTTAGGCTGTAAAGTTAACTTTTTATTCGCCACCCGTGTGAATCGGAGTAAGTTACCGCAATCTCTATCTATATAAAAGGCTTTGTCCTGACTGACTGAATGAATGACTGACTGAATGACAGGAATCAACGTACAGCCTAAACTATAACAGGTAGAGACTTGGAATTTTGACAGTACCTTCGTTTCATAATGTAGGTGCTCACTAAGAAAGGATTTTAAAAAATTCTGATTCTAAATGCCAAAAATTAAATGTTTTTGAAAATACTTAAACCCTTTTTACATAGAATTATCAATTCCAAATGACAGAATATATTGTTGCCAAATGGTATATGATGGGCTTGGAAAAAACAAATGAAATGTACTTTTGACAAATAAGAGAAGTTATCAAAATAATTCATGTTATAAATAAATATTACAGAATGAAATCCACTAAAATAATGGAATCACATAACTTTCTCTACCCTGGACATAGAGAAAACAAAACGAGGTATGGTAATGTGTATATTATTATATTATATCGCAGGTTTTTGGAGAGAAAAGTATGAAAGTGATAATGCTTTCTGTTTAATTTCATCCCCAAAACGACTTTATGGTAACATAAGAGTGGGAAATTTCCCGCCTCGATATTACAATCTTATGTTACAGGAATTTCTGTTTCTTCTTATTTAAACCTCTACCAGGCTTGCTGTGCACTGTACAAGCGATGGGATGCAAAATTCTAGATCCTCTATGAGCCATAAAAAACTATATCAAGCGTTTTCTGAGGGAATAGTTTGAGTGTAATAAGTCGTTCTTCCTATTTCAAATTATAAATGCCTATATAAGGACCTAGAATTTAAAATTGAAAATCCTTCATAAGTTAATTTCCAATTACAAAATACAAAACCCGGGCGACGCCGGGTCTTTTAAGCTAGTTATTTATAAATAAAAAATCCTTGCTCTTACCTAGAGACATAATGCTTGTTCACCTTATGACATTCTCTTATTGGACTGCATTGATCGACTGATAAGTAAATTGCTTTTATTTACTCGACCGGAATTCATAACTTCGCGCAGTAAAGAAATGACGCCAGTCTGCTGCTTAAGCAACAACAATAATAATAATAATAATTATTATATTAATATAATATTAATGATAATATTATATAATATAATATTAATGATAATATTATATAATATAATATTATAATTTAATATTAATATTATATAATTAATAATATATTATAATATAATATAATATTAATATTATATAATTAATATAATAATAATAATTAATATAATAATAATAATTAATAATATAATATAATATAATATTAATATTATATAATTAATATAATATTAATAATAATATTAATTATTATTATTACTATTATTATAAAATATAGTTATTTACTGGGGATGTTTTTCGGTTATCAATTAAATTGTCCTTTTTAACTTTAAATAAAATCATTATAATTATCTGATCGTTTCTTTTGATATTTCAGAGATGGGAACTCGTGCATCTTGCCTACTTCTTTCCAATAATATGTCAGGATCTTTTTTTGTTTTTGTTTTGTTTTGTTTGTTTGTTTTTGTTTGTTTTGTTTTTTTGTTTTTGTTAATACTGGGAACAAATCTGTAGGAATTCACTGAAACAGAAGTTGATACCACTTTCGCCTGATATTGATTCGAAGTCTACCATATCTCACTGCATGGTGCATTTATCTTATGTCTGGTGTGTTAAATCCCAGTTAATTAAGATACATTACGATTCCTTGCCATATGTAAAAGGTCAATGTTGTACAACATTAATCGCTCGACCCTGTTCGGTTTATCTATAGGAAGTGACTCCGTACCAGATGTTATGTAATAGCAGAGCGATAAGACCTGTGCCGAAGAACTCGGTGATTCAGAAACTCCTTCACGTATACCTCTTTACCACACCTTTAATGTTCTTAATTTTGAAAGAGATCACAAATATAAAATGTAATAAAAAAAAATAATAATAATATAAAAAAATTATTCCCATCCTCAATTTTACAGGCATCCATAACTTCCGATCCCGAATAGGCCTACATGTAAACAGTGCAAGGTCATCGGGAATTTCGTAGATATTTTAGGGATACATAATTTAAAAAGGAAAAAAAATAGTCGTATTATTTCATGAATGATCTGAACCACAAAAAACACAGTTTTATATTTTATATCGCAGTTGCTTTCTTTAAAGTTATCAAGTTTCCTGCCTACACTTTTGAAATATTAATCAAGTGTTGTATCCATAGAAAACTAGCTCATATCAATGTAGCCTATTGACTTTTTGGTGTTTACAATAAACCTGAATTAAAATGAACTATGGACACTTAGCGGAGATTCTCAAATAAAAACGGTTGTCTGTTTGTTATATGTTGCTTTTTAGTACCACCTTATTGTCTGTTGTCTGAAAGTAACGATTTGTACATGGAAAAGCCCCTCTCTACCTCCACTGAAACATGACGTAAAATGCCGAAAGTGACATATCTCTTAAAAATGACGAAAAATGCATAATAAAACAAAATAATGAAAAAACAAATTGCCCTTATAATACCATATAAAAAAGCTGCAAAATCATCAAATGCCTTGCCCTAATTATGACCTTTTTATATATCATGAATGATAAAAAGAAATATTGAAAGTGCATAGGGTAGTTGTCATCATAATTTAGAATATCATTTCATTTTTGCGGTAGTAAAAATTCATTTCTGATACATGTCATAACCAGATTGCCGGTGCATGGATTTTACGTAAAGTGTGTAAGAACGGGAAATTCCATGATCATAACAATGAATAAGTGTGTACTCTATGTAATAACCAATGCGAGTGTTATCATCTACTAGTGTGTGCCAAAAGGACAAATTCGTTGATGACTTATGCTAACGAATGAACAATACACATTTGTGCGCACTTTTTATCTTATTATTATAAAATTCATTTCATCGGGTCTGGGCAGGTTCTCTCGAGGTCCTCCTGTGTCTCCTGCCATAAGCTATATAACTCCATCATTGCTTCGTTCGTCATAGTATGACCATTTGGTTGCAAGAAAGGAATTATTTTAAAATATTCATTTCCTGTTTGCTTCAAGGCTTAGGCCTACATATTGTAAAGAGGAAACTAACTCATCTCAGTAATGGGTTATATTTACATCAATCAATAATAAAATAATTTAATACTTAAAAAATTTAAGCCGACCTTTCTTTGCATCGTTTTAGCCTAATATTCGTGATTTATTTTAATACATTGGATTTAATTTATTTTAGAAATCATTGTATTCAACAGAATGAGGTGGCTATCTTTTAGTGGATTTTCTTCACTAATGCGAAGTAAATAGAAAATTAGAGATGAGGTTTTATTTACCGTCTTGCTAGAAAATTGCTCCGCCTGCGGTTTGAAATATAATCCGAATGGGAAATTAAATCAGCTGGAAGTTTCGTCTTGCATGATCTGTAACGGCCAGCTCTGCTTAATCTTATTAAAGGCTTAAAAATATCTCTCATACTTCCCGGGCATTTCACGCCGGCGAGAGAGCTATGTAATTGGTTTTGAATCAAGACGAGGGCGTCATATCGTCTATTGCCTGCAGTGCGGACGTCTTTTCAGCTCAGCTTTACATTCTATTACGCAAACCACCTCTTCAACCTCTTAAAAAATATCGAAACCCTAGTTCTGTGTTATTTTTATTATGATTATAGTATATTAAGATATAAGTGTAGCAAGTGCATCACTGGAAAATCAAGGAAGAGTTTTAAAAGACGAGCTAACGGCGAATCTTTTTAAATATCCGAGATGCTCTAGTGCCCTTAACGCATGTATATTGCATACTATTTTTTCAAAGATATCGATTTAGCTTATAACTTACATCGATAAAAAATAAAAAATAAAGAATTCTTTTAGCTTCAGACTTGTATATTTCCCCTTAAGTTAATTCACACTGACGTCACATTATGCTGTTTTCGTCCTTGTAGCCTACAAATATATGTAATTATTGCACAAAGTCCTAATAGCTTCAAATATTAAAAACATACTTAAAAAAATAAAGTTCTAATGGAGTTTATTATTTAGTGCCACAATGCATTAACGAAAGCCAAGGAAACACTTAGTGGGACCTTGTTGAGTTTACTATCTCATTGCGCACATTAAGGGGACCTATTTCCTAGGAATATTATTCACTATGATATCAGTAATGTAACATAACCTTTTCTTTTAACGTCGTTACATTAAATTAAAATAGGTTGATGGGCTTCCGCGAATGATGCCACATATAAAATGGCTGTGTTGGATATCCGGGTTGGGTGCATAGGTTCGAACCCTATGCGAACAACCGGTAGCGTAAGCACATTATTAAGTTATACTGTTATAGAATAGGAACCCGTTTTCATTTCCACCAATGTATTTCGTATGCAGATATGGACCAGAGTCGAGGCCATCGCTTTGTGGGTTTTGGTCTGGTCTGTCCGGGTTGGGCCGCGTCGTGTTGTTATAATCTTGCAATAATAACCCGGATAGCCGATACAGCCAGTTTATAAATTACAAATATTTTTGTCCAATGAAGACCAAGGTGTTTATGAAATGTCTTAAAGATAATGTCGAAATCTCACTTGAAAGGTGGCATTTTACTCAAAGCGAAACAGAGGATAATAGTGTTGAGATACAGTCACAAACACGTTATATCACAAGAGTTAAACGTAACAGAACTGCCTGAAACTTAGAAACTATGATTAGATCGTCTTTAATATCCTATTTTCCCTCGTCCATGCTATTGTATAACGATAAAAACTAAAAACGAAGTTTCATTCTCGGAAGACATTTCGAGTTTTTGCTATATATATATATATCTACACACTGTGAGACATGGACGTTTACTCTTCGGGAAGAACATAATCTGAGAGTAACTTATTCGAAAACAGAGTGCTTAGGAAAGATGAAAATGGGGATTGGAGAAAACTGCATAACGACGAGATTCATGACCTGTACTCGTCACCGGAAATAGTAAGGGTAATTAAATTGCGGAGGATGAAATGGGCTGGGCATGTTGTGCGCATGGGGGAGGAAAGAGATATCTAAAAAATATTGTCTGGGAGACCCGATGGGAAAAGAACACTTGGAAGACCTAGACGTAGGTGGGAGGACAATATTAGGATAGATTTAAGAGAAGTGGGATTTGAGAGGGATTGTTGGATTGAATTAGCACAGAATAGGGTTGAATGGCGGGCTCAGATAAGCGCGGCAATGAACCTTCGGGTTCTATAAAGTAGACAATATTCCTTTAGCTTGCTTAGGAATTGTCCATTGCCATTGGAGCATATACACACTGTCTAAAGTACGTATTTCGGTGAAATATCGAAGATAACATTTAATCTTATAAGCTCTTCCCATTTGTGCATTCTAATAGAGTAATAGACTACTATGTTTGACGTGGTAGGTCGATTGGATCATGAGCAATCCCTAGTTATCCCGTAAGGGAGTTATTCTCAGAGGATTTATTGCAAGGGAATAACACTTTATCCATCGCTAAAAACGAAATTTGAAAGATGGGAACAGTTTAAGAAGCTTGTTTTGACATTAGTAAGCGAGAGTCTTGCTGATAATGTGCTCAGACCTACCTCCGGGATACATCGTGGTTTCAATCTATCCGATCGATGTTCTGTTGCTTACTTGACCCACATGTGCGGTCAGTTACATGAAAATCTGTTACATACGCTTTGTATTTCCAAGCTGCATCCGAATTTCTTCCCACAAAAGCTGTGATTTTTTTACTTAGTAGTCTACAACTTTGCTATACGCATTTAGGCTTACAACTGCAAATATAGGTGTCACAGATAATTTGTTTCTGCCTACTTGGGCAAGGTATTCGATAATTTTGCATCTTTATAATATGAAGGTTAAAAGATACCCCGAATAGCCTATATGTAAATGTGTATCATGAAATAATTGATTAAATAAGGGCTACTCGTCTTTGCATTTTCTTGCTTTGTTTTGCATTTTTCATTATTTTCAAGAGACTTACTTTTTTAGTAACAAAAGAATTTTGAACATATTATAATTCATATATAACGCACTGTCATCCTTTAAATTGCCTTTAGCAATTCATTATTTTAAAAAATAATTATAAGTAATAATGGTATTTTTCTTTAATTTCGTGTTTTTTTTCAGTATTTTTAGTTCATAAATGCATTTTCATTTTGCACTTTTCATTATTTTATGGCCATTAAATGCCTTGCCCTAGTAATAAGTTAATAATAAAGATCTCAAGCGATTTACTAACATTGCTTTTCTTCCCTCATACTCCTATGACATTAGAATTCTCTCGTTTCCTATTCAGACATAAGAGTAAGTTGCTACATAATATATTTTATTTAAAAGTGTAGGCATTAAAGTTCATATATTTTTAGAACTAAACTTCGCGGGCTAGATGCTACCCCGGAGCCCCAAGTTGCAAACCCCTGTTCTAGAGAATGGTTACTGTGAATACTAAGTAAATGTAATCGTTGATTGTTTAGTTCATCAAAGTTCATTAATATCATGGGGAACTAATTAAAGTGAGATCATTAACACTTCATGTGTGGGGTTGTTACAGCCTTGACGTGTAATGTTTGGTTATACATACTAAACTTAGACCTAGCCCCTTTGAAGGCAAAATGCTTTGTAAACATCTACTTGTGGCAAACGACAAATGCGATGTTATTCGCTAAATTTCCCATTTTGTAAGGAAGGAGCTCTTAAATCAATTATCGTGTACCCTTAACTATTTTACATTTCAGTGAGTTTATCAGCATTGGGGTTTCATTAAATTTGTTAATGATGCAAGGGAAAAAGTATGTGTTGAACTTTTATAAAGTTTAAAGTATGAAAGTCAAATCGATTCCCAGAAATGCTCGTGGAAGTGAACTCCCTCATATTCGCATTCGTAGCCTAACTCTTGTTTAACTTTGTACCCTAAATCTTTGTTTGATTCATAGGAATTAAATTTATGTAGAAAAATTTACTGAAGTTCATAATCTTATAAAGTTTTATTCGCCCAACTTAAAGAAAAGTATTTAATATATTTTTATTTTTATTTGTTGCTATAATTTGTAGATTGCATCATGGGCAAGGCTTAACAAATATTACAACAACAAAAAAGAAAAAAAGGGGAAAGTCTACACAGTTAGTTCACGTGAAATATTATATAAAACGACTATAATAACCAAACAGTAACAAAAATGGCACTTTTTGTTCGACCATACTATAATACATTTATTATATGTGACGTAACGGTATCATAATGGTACTCATTTCAACACTGATTTCTATTTCGAAACTGGTATGGTATCGTTTATTATCGAACACGGAATGATCTTGAAATCTTCAGAGCAGCAAACAAAAATGCGCAATTAAACAACATGTACCTAAAATAAAATAAATTCTTTCCGTCTTAATTTTAATATTATACTACATTGAATTTATTTCCTGTGTTTTAATATGCGTTGTTTAACATTAATGCTCAAGAGAAGCCTTGCAGCATGCCATCAATCGGAAAAGATAAGAGCCATAACGGCTTATGGCGAGAGCCGTCTCCTTAATCAATTACGAGATATTATATATACATATAAACTTACAGTCTTACTAATAATCCAGTTGTAACATTTATACCAGGAATATACACAGCTGAGGAGAAAAAGTGTACTAATAATCCTTGCATGAGGCTGAATGTGTGCAACGCTTTACACATCCTGGCCCCCTTGTATAAACTTGACGTAAATAATCAAGATGGCCGATATCCGTAACAGCCGGTCGTTTCGTAGATGTCTGAGATTGAATTTTGAGGCTACGCATATTCTGAGCTGCTTTTGGGGAATTATAAACATTGTTCCTTGTTTGCGGGACATATTTCCATACTTGTACCCATGATTACAGCTTTCTGAAAACAATATAATGAAATATTGAAACTGGGCAGACGACGCATCGCTGTTTGTCCGCTGCTCCGATAGATGGCTTTCAGCAGTCCTTCATAGCCAGAGGCTAGTAACGTCATGAAAAGCGTGACATGTTTGATGACGTGCACGTACAAACCCGGTGTAAACCTCGGCAGTTACACTGCGTTTATTGGTAATACAGCTTATGTAGAACTTGCACGGTGAACAACCGTTCAACGCAGATATAAGCAGCTTTTATTAGTAAGGCTGTTAAACTTTTAATTGTGGACTAACAAAAGCAGTCGTATGCAACTTGCCTATAATGACAATTAAGACAATCCTTTGCTTTGTTTCATAAAACATACTCCCGTCTTAATAAATGCCATTATAGGCTTATTGAATAATGCAGTATTCTAGGATGGATTACTGGAGAAGATCAGTACGAAAATCAAGGAGGGAAAAAGTATGGAATACTGTAGCAAAGGAATGAATGAATATGGACAAAGGTGTCGTGGAAATTATTGAAGGAAAAAGATTAATATGGTGCAATCATATGAGAATAAGTTACTGCATATCAATTCACTGAGTACTACCATCGGTGGCATTCCAGAGTGCCATAATCACAGAAACCAAGATCGTGGGTAAGGGTTTCAAACGGATTTATAACTCGCCGTGGCAACGCCGACGGCGGCTACTGTCTTGTCTTCTAAAACCGCAAGAGTACCCATGTCTGGTAGTTGGCCCATTATTTAATTGGTGTGAGATCAATGTCCCATTTTGGAGGGAATTATTATTTCCGTGATTCTTTGTTTTCGTCTTTGTGTGTTGTTTGCCTGTTACTGCCAGACGACTTTCTCTTCATTTCTACAACCAGTTTACATGAGAATGTCGATTTTGCTATTTTGTAAATGTGCTCTAGGGATTTTGTTTAAATTCTTTACATGAATTCCATAATTTGCCCAATATATTACATGGTATACTATAGGCCTATGTATACTTGAGCCAAAACGTTTATTTGGTTATAGGAAGTTATGTGTTTCACATAATATTTTTTAAAATCTAAATATCACAAGTACAGTTCGAGAAACGTGCTTATTTGCTAGTATAAAATAAATAATAATGTTTGGTTGGTCTTTTGCAAATAATTCCAAACAGCTTCCTCGTTTTATTTACAGCTTTTGTTTGCAGATAACGTTTTCCGATACTGTGCCTGTTCTGTATTCATGGAATAGTCCGGCGGAACTGTTGATTTAGAGAGGAAATTGACAGTTAATTCCCGTGGAATTGAAACTGGAAGCCCAGCAAGTGATTTGGGTATCAGAAACTGCATAGGCGTATCAATTTTCTCTTGATTGATGCGACAAACTGAAAAACCCACCACATATAATATGTAAATAAGGTGATTTAACTTATGTTGAAAATGATACTGCACAACTTGATATCCAGGATTTTTTACGATGAGAATGAATAATAGTACATTATGAGAAACGAAAAATAGGATAATCTATGTTGAAAGATGAGAAAGTCGTGTGATAGTTTTAGGATTTTTAAAAATTAGCATACTGTTCATACTTCATGAAAATAGTAAGTTATTTGTTTAATGATAACACAGACCAACATCCATTTTGGTGCCTTAGAATTTATACATATTCTTGGGTATATTTAGGTCGCTGATGCCAAATGTGCCATTAGTTTTGCCCTTTCAGATTTAGTTTTGTGAGATATGGTATTACCTTTATGCATATTATACATATCCAATTTTATGTTTGATATAAATAAGAAACAGCACCTACTTTTAGCTTCTAAATCATGTGAAGGAAAAAGCAACACACTAACATTACATTAACATTACAATAACAATATAACATGGGGTATTTCAACAAATTGATATTATCACATATTGTACGGTCGTTCATGACTTATGAGCTGTCAATTTGAGGGCCAAAAAATAATACATCGTACAGTTTTCGTCCTACGTGTCCAAAGTATGGTCAATAACCTTCACTAGCTATATTACCAAGCAAGATTTTGTTTCGCTAGACTAAAGAGTTCATGAATAAAATCTATATAAAAGTAGAGCTGGTAGAAAAAAAAAAACTATTTATATATTTGGAATAAGCACAGTAAGTATAGCCAAAATCCGGTAAAAACATCTAAAACACCAAATAAAAAGTTATTTTTTGTTGGGCTGTGTAATTCTTTCACACTGGTCATGTGTAAGCTAAGTGGAAAGGTAGTGTCATACTGAAAAATGCAATGCCCTAGCCGGGAAATTTGTTATTTGGTTTATAAGTATTGAGGCAATAAATTTAAATGTCTTAATTAAAAATAAAAAAGTATTAAATGAAAGCTTAATCTCCTTGCTTCTGTTATGTCTTTCAGCATTTATGAGATTGCTTTGCCACGTTGTTTTTGTCTTTACTTAAAGGCTGTTTCGGTAAATGCTTGGAAATTCCTCTTCTCTATTTTCTCGTCTGTAGGTCTATAGAAAGTAGAGCAATTGAAAAGTGTTCTACTAATCAATTATTTGATGTTACTTTTAAAGCCGTATCATTGAATTATTGCCAAGGAAATAGAACAAAGTATATTCAGAAAGCCAATTATAAAAATATTGGAGTTTAAATTTATGACTGAAATGCCTTTAAAATATTACTTTGCAGTACGAACACGTGTCTCATATAATTGAATGTAATTTAAAGAATGCTGTCAAAAGAGACTTGAATTCGCAATAAGCAAACGCTCACAGAGATGTGTTCCTAAACAGAATACATCACACGCCGTAATAGGATATAACATGCAATTAGGTCCGAGGACAGAAGCTAAAGTCGCTCATGCTCTAAATCTAGTTTAATTGGTGATTTCGTACACGCGTTTGATTACTTCTAAATATCTTAAGTCCTTTATACTGGTATTAACAACATTAAATTAATTGTCCTTCCTCTAGTATGAGTCATATATGCATGGACTACAACAGAAAATTACGTTGAACACAGTCGCTAATATTTATCACTTGTTTCAGTTATGAATCGGACTGTAAGTCCCCTACATGGGGATTTGGTTACCAAAATCAAATATCGAAACGAAACAACCCCTTTGACAGCGAAAAATATTCAGTATTTTTTTTGCCAAAATGTTCGCTAAAACACAAAAATTACACAGTAAAATTCAACTCAACTTCTTTTTATTTTACCTGTTCCTTTCGGTTACATGGAACCATCATCAGGGCAGCTGTAAATTTACAAATATGTCTATATGATCTATAATGGTTTCTGAATGTTGCAAGTTTAACTATATTTCAATATTATAATACATTGTATAATGTCATCTCTACAATGCCATAAATTTAAAAAATGACAAGTTTTACATGTCATAAATTTTAAAACCCCTATAATTAAGAGATAACAGAATAAGAATGTTTTCGTACATTGAAATGTTATGTAAAATATTTCAATTTTATTATTAAATGTAGAGATTAAAATTTGAAAGTATATTAAAATAATTGTGGCGTCTATATGAAAACTCTGACATTTCCACTTTTCACCAAAAATGTGTTTTGCACAAAATGTGTTTTTGCATCTTTTGGGTAAGGTATTTTTTGTTCTAATTTAAGGATAATTTAATTCGTGTTTGGTGGTCACACTGGTTTAAAGGTATGAGGGATCAACAATCAACATCTCAGAATAAATAATCTTGATTGGAGTTTGTGGGAATGAGATCTCTCGTGGTGATTTCTTTCTGCATAGAGTAAAAATTCATAATAAGTCTAGGAATGTTGCCTGTTCCAGTCGCATAAAATCATGTGAGTCACAAGGCAATTTTAATGTGTAAATCTGTCACGTTTCTTTACCAGTGCTTTCTCCAGTATCTCTTCTTCTTCTTCTCCTCCTAGGCCTACTACTACGTAGTGCCCAATATAATTGAACTTCAGTGGCCTCATTTTAGGTTTCATCTGTTTTAGCTGTCGACGCAACAATACAGTAAAGCGTGATACAATACATTGAAGCAAGGCAATAGTTTTCTCCGTATTATTGTGGTTTTAATGGATATTGCACCTAAGCATTTCTAAATCAGTGAACAGAAAATGGCTGTAAACGTTTTTATTCTGTTACTAACAGTGTTTTTGTTTCGACTGACTCACGGAAACATAGCTCTTATAGAAGTGAATCGCTCTGTCGACATTTCCAGCCAACTAGTGATTATTCGCAGTGATATCTCGTTAATGAACGTAGGAGACTTCACCGTGAACAAATTCAAATACTATATTGAGCCAGAAACTGTCCGATTCTTATCGTACGTGGAAGCGGTGTATACGGAGGGCCCCTGGAATTACAGCCTGAGTTTTAGGGAAGTGCACCGTAATGAACTAGCAGATATAGAGTTCCTTGAAATTAACCTAAAATCACCTCTGAAGAATGGGAAACAGACCTCGCTGCAGGTAATGTTAATTTTCACACACCAGTTAACGCCTTTCCCAAAATACAAAACTCAGACTGAACTACAATTTATGAAGTATATTGGCAATGCTTTCTTATATAGCTCGTACGTCTGCAAGAAACAGACTACTTTTGTTACAATTACTTCCGACGTGTTTGAGAACTACACTGTTGTGCCGCCAACTTTCCATTATAACAACATCATCACGTACGGACCTTATAAAAATGTCCCTCCGTTTTCCGTCCAGAATATTACTATACACTACATGAACAACCAACCTTTCCTGACTGTAGTGAACCTGGAGAGAGTGATTATGGTATCACACTGGGGGAATATTGCAGTAGAGGAAACTTTCGAAATAGAACATCGAGGTGCTATACTGAAGGGACCTTTCTCTAGAATAGACTATAATAATATTCAGAGGAACAGACCAGAAGAAGATTCATGTGTACCGTATATCACAACCATATTGCCAGCGTCAGCAAAAGATATTTACTACAGAGATTCCATAAGAAATATCTCCACATCACAAGTTCGAGTTCTGCAGGATTGCGTAGAACTGCTGGTTAAATTCCGATTCCCTCTACTTGGGGGCTGGAAGATCAGCTACACCGTCGGATATAACCTGCCAAGCTACGAGTACTTGTACAACCATGACGACGACTACTCCCTCAGGATGAGAGTTCTAGATCATGTTTACGATTCCATGGTGATAGAGGAGTTGATAACGAAGGTGATTCTCCCAGAACACAGCTCTGACATATGGATGCATACACCATATCCAATGGTGCGACTTCCAGACACTAAACATTATACATATCTTGACATCTCAGGACGCCCTGTCGTGACAGTTGCAAAAAACAACCTTATCGAACATCATATTCAGAGTTTTGAGCTTCAATATGTGTTCCCCACGCACATGATCATAATCGAGCCCATCCTCCTAGTGGTTGCGTGCTTCTTTCTCTTGGTGTTAGTAATTGCTCTTAATCGTATTGACTTTTCTATTATGGATGAGGAAGTCAGCATGCAGACCCCTGATGCTAGTAACATAAAGAATGTTACTCCAAAACAGAAATTATCTAAAGCTAAGCGTTGTCATAATAAATAAATCATTACAGTATTCGGTACGAGTACTTGTGTTTTCACACTCACATCAATCATTTTGGTGTGTTAGATTCTAGTGTTCTGTTGTTTTAACATTATTGACAATATAATAATTAAGGAATCGCGCACAATGTGCATTATCTTAACCTAAGACTTAACCTACCCAGTCCTGAACCCGGGAAAAGGATTTCTCACTACTGAAAAATCCCCGACCCGGCCGGGAATCGAACCCGGGCCGCCGGAGTGGAAGGCAGGCGCGCTACCGACTCACCCACGGCGACTACTTGTTTTAAATAGCTTTATTACAGTTTCGAATTATAACATCGGTATCAATAAATATCCCGAAAGTAACTATAGTTGGCTAAGTAGGCTAACTCAGAAAAACACACATCTACTTTTTCTTTAATCCTGTGTTATATCTTCATTATATGTATGACCTCCTATAGACTATATTATAGTCTGTGTGACAGTAATCCTTTCAAAATAATCTTTTTACATTTCAATATTAAAACTGTGTTATAGGACTTCTTATGTTGTGAAGTTACCAAATTAAGGTACATTTAAAGTGTTGTTTGGAATAATATTATTTTTGATCTCATTGCTTGAACATAATATTGTGTACCTTTATTGTATAAAAATAAAACTTTATGTATAAAGTGATCTCAGAATTGTAGCCAGGTTGAAGTTTATCTACAGGGGCTCTATTTGCAACGACTGAAGTGTCGAGGTTGAAAACAGTTAAGTTAGAGAGGGAAAAGCCAATTTTGGAAAATCACGCGACCTTCCGTTTTATAGAGAATATCCTCAACCAACTGGTGTTCGTTTTTAAAACAATATTTTTTTAAACAATACAATCACTATTTTCATAATATGTTTATCTTATTCTAATTTATACTCTACCGTATCTGTACCTGAATCAGCAAATAATCTACTTCATGCTACATTTATTGTGCAACTAGTAGACTGTTGTATGACAGAACAGTGATCCAAATCCAAGTTGTACAGAAATACTAGTAGGCCTACTCAGTACAGTCAACTCCGCTAGTCCGATCCCAACGGGACCAATGACAGGTGACAGCATGGTCGAACTAAGCGGGGAGTCGGACCAACTGAAGGCGACGAACAGGGTTCTACTGTAGGCTACTCTGAAATGTATTGGATGGGCCTGCACATGTACGTTAAAGTTACTTTAGCATCCTGCTTCTGCGAAAAATATGCTACATGAAAGCAAAATAAGACAGCGCGTTATGTTGTTATTTTCTGCTGTACCTTCTTTCTGCTGAAAGATATGCTAAGGTCCCCTGAATTATTATTATTATTATTACTATTATTATTAGTATGATAATGAAAGTAATAAAAAGTTGGAGTGATATGGCCGGACTGGCGTGTAGAGTCGTATAACAATAAGTTGGAGCGATATGGCCGGACTGGCATATAGTGTCATATAACCATTCTTCAGATAAGCACGAAAAATGTTGTAAATAATGTGTGCAAAACCCAAACAAACCGTTGGAGCCTTTTAAAAAATTTGCTACAAATTAATATTTTAATGGAATTTGCTAATAACAGTAAGGCCATGTTGTCGGTAACCCCTTTATTCGAGTATAGAATTTAGTTTTGATGTAATTTTTTGGCGTTCGCAAAAGTTTTTTTTTTCTTTCTGAAAATCACAAAATGAGTAAATATATTTTTGAAAATCAGGGTATCTTATGACTAAGCCTAAATATCGAGTTTTAGGGCAAAATACAATCATTCTGGGATCAGTAATTACAGATACAAATAACATGAAGTCATAATATCTACTTATCAAGTCAGAAGTTAAGTGTCAACTAAAACCAGGAAATGCTTGTTTTTATGCAATTCAAAAACTTCTTCTATCCAGAAATCTAAAAAATAAAAATGTATGTCAGTTTATTATCCTCCCGGTTGTATTATATGAATGTGAGATATGGTTCCTTAATCTTCGGGAAGAACATAACCTGAGTGTTCTAAAACAGGGTGCTTAGGAATATATTCGGACCTAAGAGAGATGAAAACAGGGACTGGAGAAAACTGCATAATGACGAACTTCATAATCTGTACTTTTCACCAATATAGTAAGGGTAGTTAAGTCACGCAGAATTAAATGGGCTGGACATGTTGCGCGCATGGGGGAGAAAAGACGTATCTAAAAAATATTGACTGGAGATCCGAAGGTAAGAGACCACTTGAAAGACCTAGACGTAGGTGGGAGGACAATATTAGGATAGTTTTAAGGGAAGTAAGATTTGAGAGGGATGGTTGGATGGAGTTAGCACAGGTTGAATGGAGGGCTCATGTAAGCGCGGCATTGAGCCTTCGGGTTCCATTAAATAAATAATTTTCCTTTAGCTTGCTTAGGAATTTTATATTGCCATTGAGTAATTGGGTTAATTTCTCTTAGCTGTAGGCTAGTACTTATAGTGCAGGTACAGGGGAAAACTCTCTTCTAGGCAGCAGCTTCTTTGTTAATACACCATCCGTCAAATTTTCTTTTAAATTTGCATAACCGATAAAAGCGTTAAGTATGTTAGCTCCAAATCCTGACATGACAAATTGGAATTTTCATTCATTTCCGTAAGAAAATTATTATATTACGAACACCTTATCTCGATGGGTTCAGGAAGAATAATTTGTTTGCACGCAAAATCTAATTCATACGTGAAACAGCAACTTCGTTGAAGTCCATAATGCTCTTATCAACATGGCATATTTGTATGCAGATAGCGATATGACGAAGCGTTTGTCTTCTTAAAATTTGCTGAAAGACACTGTTTCTGATACAGCATTCTATCACCTACACACATGTATTAAGGCAGGAAGTTTAAACAACCCTCTCAATACCAAGTATTTTTAAACGGTCTTTAGTGGGGCTCACAATATTTCACTAGACTTAATATTAATGTAGAATAGGATGTTGCAAGGGTGTAATAGGCCTATAATGTTTGAGCTGGTGTTCCCGTGTAGACCATGAATAATCGAGAAATTAATTGAGGATGGGCTTGTTCAGTTGTCAAAGCAAACTGGGTAAGAAGAGCATTGCTGTATTATATCAGTCATGACCAAAAAGTTGCAAGAGGTAAATAGAAGAAGTAGTGTTGTTGAGATTAAAGTTTCTGAAATTAAGACGAAAACGTTGGCTAAAAAGAATATAAACTTGTTTGAAGGTAGAACAGGAACGTGGAAGAAGTTAGTACAATTGGAAATACGGAGAATCCAATTAAAAGAGCAACGAACACTCCGGATGAAAATTCATCAAAACGGAGGAGAGAAGAACCATGTAGGGGTACGTATAGATCTGCGCTCCTCTTGCGCGCCGTGCAGCACGCGTGCCGCTCGTTGAAATTATTTTTACAGCGCTCCTCTTGCGTTCCATAGGAAAGCGACGAACCTACTGCGAACCACTAGCTTTCATCATTAGGCCTAATATTTTGTGTGTTTTCTGCTTAGAAAACGAGTTTTGAAAAAAGTCCTCAATTGCAAAACTTGTCTACGGCTTAAATATAGAAACAAAACCATTTTTAAACAAGAGTTGAAAAGTGTGTAAACAGTGTTATTATTTATATTTTATAACTTACCTTTTCCTGTACCTTTGCTGGCGTTAACTTTAATTTTCTCTCGCCGGTTACAAGAAAGCATAGATAACATCTTCTTCTTGCACTCTTCTGAGGACGTATTTATTTCCAATCCTATTTCCCTCCATGCATCCTCCTTTAATTTTTTTTTTGTAGTTATCCTTATGTTTTGGGTTCCACAGTAGAGGTTTTGATTTGTAAATATGTATCATCTGCAGATCTTCTCCTCGTACCACTCCATGATTATATCACATACAAGCTAGCTCATTCAATCTTGACTAATGTCCTTCAGAGAGGGACCAGTGGGCTACCTAGGCACGTCAGCAAAATAGCACATGTTACAATAAACAAACAGTCGAATTTCCCATACACTGTTTGGAGACGACAATTCACTGCTATATAATTCATGCAGCACGGGTGCATGCAAGTGTTTTAACGAATGCTATTTATTTAATAACGTGATAATGCCTCCTATACTGTCAAAACTAAAAGGGGAAACTCTACACAGTCAAAGTAGCGAGATTATTGCTAATGTTTATGAGTAGGCCTACATGAAGGAAGAAGCCAAACATAAAGATCGATTTTCTCCAGCGTATTTTAAAGAAATTCAGAAAGTGCAAAGTAACGTACACAACATCTGACTCAGCTCCTGCTTCTGTATACCTATCCTTCCCCAAAAGGTGAGTAAGTGACTCGCATCAACCTATCATATAATTTTTTCATTTGCCAATTGTACAGTAAAGCTTGAGGAGCGGAGCGCTGTCAAAATAATTTCAGCGAGATGCACGCGAGCAGCACGCAACTACCAAAAACACGTCCAAATATGAAATCAGAAACCCTTTGTGTTCGTCGAAAAAACCGACAGGAGACGGATCGTGGCGAGCGGCACGCGAGCAGTTCGCGTGCACCTCAAAATGCCGTACACATCTGCGTGCCGAGCGGCCCGCGTGCCGCACGGCGCGCAAGAGGAGCGCAGATCTGTACGGAGCTTAGTAAAGATATTATAATACAAAATGAAAGTGAGAAGCGGCGTGTGGCAAAGTAATCAAAGAGAAAAGAAAATAGAATGAATGAGCCTGTGGTAGCTTTTCAAATATGCCCTTCGGATTAACCTAGGGCAAACAAACGTGAAGGCCTCTGTTTATTTTTTATTTTTTTTCATAAATTGGCATTTAATGTAGAAGCCCGTATTTTTGTGACAGGCCCAGCTAGTTTAAAATATATTTCTCTTTCATATTGCGTTTGATGGTAAACGTTTTAAAGTTTTCCTGTAACCTTTGACCTTAAAACACAATTCCTTTAATCTCCCCATTAAACGATTGCAGGAACAGTGCTAATGATGCGAGAAAATTAGTTGTTATTTTTGTGAGTTCTGCATTGAACTAATTCCCTAAGTGGGAGTGTACCATTTTATTTTAATTGGGAAGGAAGGGTTTTCTTTTTTAAACTCAACTCAACACGAGATCTGGCGTGGTTTTAAGCCGTGATTAGTGCTGAAAATACAACCCCGTTGTATTAACATTACCGAAAATAGTACACAATTTGTTCTTGATTACAAGGCCCAGTTAAAATTGGAACGCTAAATACGTTGTGATGTGGCGATACCATTATTATAGTATCGGTGGGGAACACTGTAAGTTTGCTGTGTTGTTTAGTAAGCATAGCGTAAGCAAGTGCAAAGTAAAGTAAGCTTATAATAGAAATGTTTAGCTATCTTATGTTATCGTATGCAATTGGCGATCGCAGGTCCAGACGGCCATGAAATCGTCATCTCTGAACCTCTGCCAATTAAAATAAAACATTATTATTATTATTATTATTATTATTATTATTATTATTGTTATTATTATTATTATTATTATTATTATTATTATTTACCGCAAGTTTATTTACAGTGAATTATGTCCATCGTAGAGAAAAACAGTGCATGATTCTGTAGTTCCTAAAGTATTTTTTTTAAATTAATCTATTAAAAGATGCTAGACTTCCCTTTTAACTCCTCACTGGTTTAAAGAAAGTTACCCTTTAAGAAACTTTTTTCATAAATAACCATTGACAGCTTACAGATGCCGATTTCAACTCACATTAATATCTACTATTTTCATATTACTATATCGATATTTATATGGGAATATGGAATAGCTATCCCACGCAGGCCTTCGGGTATACTTACATAAAACATTTAAAAAAAATGTAGTTTATATCCGTTGTTGAAGAGTTTTCTTTTTAATTTTTCATCGAAAATAATTGCATAGTTGTTCCAGCTTTTCTTAGTTCTTCTATAAGTTACTGTTACAGAAGATAGGCCTACTCGTTACAGTAAAAAATCGTGTCACCGATCTGATCCCCACCATCAGATAAGCGTGAAAGAGATTTATACGCCTTACATTATTAACTTGCGCGCTTTTTTAACTCTGAAAAGAAAATAGCAAGCTCCATGTGGCCATTTTATACCTTGTGTACACCCGTAGACAATATATCAACGTCAGATAATGTAATTTACATTTATAATAAAAGTGGCACACTTGTTTCTCTGTTTACAGATTTGTGTAAAAGGCTGGCATTGTTTACTGTTTTCTGTGCCTATATGTCCCTCAGCGGGAACTGTCGTGTGTCACGGATTTACACATATAATAGGATTAATTCACGTCCATGTATGGAAACTTGTCACACGCTTGGGATATTTGCCAATCTTCACCTTCTTGTCACTGTGGAAACTTCTGTGAATCATACTTTTCTTAATAAGTCACCGCTTTTAACAATAAATGTGGTATTAGTGAAATAATAGTGGATCCTTCGTAATTTTTCATTCAGGATTTGTATTATTATCAGGGCCCGGATTCTGATGACCTAAAATTGTTTGAAAAATGACCTATAAAATGACTTCATAATTATAAAAAATGACCTAAAAACTGTTATTTTATTTATAAAAAATTATTATTATACACACAAATTTATAGACTAATTTGTACATAATTGTAAAAACTGTAAATAACTGTAATGTTGTTAATGTTCTTTTCTCACGGAAATTTAGACTGGCACTGAGGCACTGGTTAGTCAAAATTTGGCACATCCTTTTGTGGTCTGCCGGATTATATTGTTGTTTATTGAGAACAATAGTAATATTTATACAAAATTTTGGCGTTTCTCTGATTCTCACTTCCGACTGAGACATGACAACACTTAACGCCGAATTTTTCCTTCTTGCATTAAACAAACAACACTTCAAAGGCAGCACCGCTAGCGACGAAAAAAGTTAATACACTCAATGTAAATACATGAAAATGACTAAATAAGGAAGCAAATGACACGAAAATGATAAAATAATGACCTAAAATTGAAATAAATGCCCTAAAATATAAAATGGCATAAAATGACAAAAAATGACCTAATAAAAATGCATTTCTGTAATCTAGAGGCCATGATTAGGATTCATCCACAAGTTGGCAATGTCTATGCAGCATCAATAAATATATGACATGTCATTAGACCTGGGCCCTGATTATTATAATTATGTGAATGTAATAATTTATATCAATTCGGGTAACTTTAGGCCCTTATGGTCCCCGAATATAAACTGCCCGTCATTATCATCCTCATACCATCCTCTCTTGTTCAGAGTGAATGTGTGTGTGAATGGTGTGCCTCGTCCTATGTATTAATGTTGTCTCGGAGGTGCCCCCGGCATTATGCTGATTACTCATCCGGCGAGGCCCTCCATGTCCTTGTCTGGTCAAAGAAGTATGTGATCCAATAGATAATCCTTCTACCGAAAGGACATTACACGTCCCTAACAGGAAGAGATAAAAGAAGGAAAATAAGTATATAATTAACATCAGCCTGGTTTCTTATTAATCAGGCACCTGGCTTACTTTATTGCGAAATGGGGTTTTTGCAAATAACCAAATACTTCAAACCCCAATTAATAGCAATTATTATTTCTAAGGATTAAAAAAAAATCGTTATATGCCCTATTACTCTATTAGAATGAAAATGCATTGAAATAAAATAAATTCTGATATATTGAAATAAAATAAAATTTGACCAAGAGGGTTTTTGAAGTACTGTTTAGCATGGAATAACCCTATTACAACTGTGCCTAACCGAATACATTGACCTTCGTAAGGTATGTGGATTGTGGAAACACAAATTGCAATTTTGCCTCAATGAAAATTTAATACAGAGAAAAACTCGATGTCTGATTAGCTGGCCACGGGACTTGAAACCCGACTTTCACGGTATGTTATATAATCTGAGCCAAATATCTGTTAAAGGAAACATATGTCTCATAATAGTTATGTTCATGCAAGGGAAGAAGAAAGCGTGCGTATGTGTGAGATAGGCTGATTTCAGGCATGTTTAACCTTATGTAGGCCTATAGACTAATTAAAGACTGTATTATTTACTGTGCGATATGGTCGCTAGTTTATATTGATTTTATACGTTTCATAATCACACGTTTTACAGCAGTTCCATTATCACATTTTGTTTCTAATGTTGTAATTCTGTCAGCTCATTCATCCAGTTAAACAAGTTTCTGTCGCTTTCCTTTAAACTCCTAGGAATTCAGTTGCATTGAAGCCTTAAATTAGATTTCCCGAGGCTCACATTGACAATGACGAGGCAGGAGAAGTGAAAAATAAGTTGGGAACGAAACAAATGTGACAGAGTCGACAATTGTCTTTCAGATGTTACAGCCGACTGGCTTCCACACGTCATTTGAAAGTAAAGTAGGTTATGTTCGACTATTCCATTCATGTGCCGCGTGTTTGGTATTGACCAATAACGTTTTAGCAATTCCTCGGATATAGACCAATCACGATCGTTTATCTTATAAAATGCTTGCTATTAATACGAGGAAGATATTTTACCTGATAAAATGGGTCAGCTTGTTACTGGACATGCAAGCACCAATGTGCCGTGATTATTACGCAGCGTTTAAGGAAGAAGTAATATATTATAATAAATAACTATATCCTCCTCAAATTCGCTTAAAACGAGAACCCCCAAGAAGACAAGTTGTTAATACAATAACATTTTATAGCAACGTAATTAAAACAGTGAATATATTGTTAAACAAGATAAGGGCATCGAAGGTAGATTTTATAGTAGCATTATAACGTATGTAGGCTATTATAATTCCTGGAATCCTGAAAAATATTATTCGAAATAATTTTTTTGAATTAATTTTTAGTGCACACTAATAAACAAACAACACAGTGCTTAATCATTTGTATATTATTTTAGATTACTGTGACTGTTTTATGCAAATAAATGTGTCCCTTTAACTCTTTTAATTTGTATAATTATAGTTTTGATGTTCTGACTATGCACATATTTAAAAATTAAAAATTAACACAACGATAATGTAAACTTTTTTCCACCCCAACTAGAAATTTGCAATAAGATCTACCACGATAGCCTGCTCAATTAATTAATCAGCTGATAATTGAAAACATAAATATTAGGCATTTTATTAGAAAGGTTTATTTCGAAAATACATAGGTAGGCCTATGTGCCAAATTCCTATGTGTGAGGGGAGAAAGAAGAAGAATAAGATTGAGTAAGAGAGTATTGTCCTGGAGCTGACGCAGCTTGCGGTTGGCCTCTAACAGGACATCCTGAATCGAAGTCATTCAACTGTTTCTTTATTGATTCTTTCAAATCCGTAATAATAAGGTTCTGTCCACAGCCGACGGAAAGCCGAAGAAGGTTAGGACTTAGGAGTTCATAACAGCTTGGGCGTGAAGCTTCTGGTAACTTTGAATCTTTTCTTCAAGGGGATCTTAGCGGTTTAAATGCACAACCACAAAGGACACATGGGTTTAATTCCCTTCTGAGTGAAGGTACACTTTTTGTTTTTACATCCGTAAACTCCCACTACCTCGGTCGGTAATGAACGTGCGAACCTTGGGTTTAATGAAACAGAAAAGTATCCTATGGTGCGAGGAGAGAACTATTTCATAATAAGTGTCAAAGAAGAGCGGAATGAAACATTAGATGGTTGAAAATAGTGCATTAGGCAACAACATTTATGAAGATAGGAGTATGTTTATGAAACGAGCTAGTGCAAAAAAATGTTTGAGTTTTTATATTTTAGATACATCCGAAAAACTGAGACGGCTGCCCTTCGCATTCATCTGTTATTAAGTTCTCGTAGTTCTTGTCTTCTGCGATAGATGACAGCTGATGGCGTGCGGTTATGTCGAAGTTTCTTCTTGGCCATTTCTTGAAACCAACGGATTTTTATTTTAAATACAGGTTGTTTATTACGCAGTTTCATTTGCTGCTCTCAAGGCTTCAAAATAGTTCTATGTTCGATAATAATCGATACAATTGTACTTTAATGGATGACATTAAGATACTGTTACGTCACATAATAATAAGCGTAATATAGTATAGCCGAAAAAAAAACCTTTACCCTACAAATACAATGTTAAAGGTTAATTCAAGCGAAAATTAGATCTCCTGCAGTATACAATATTGACAAATTATGAAGCAGGAGAAATGAGAAATAAGTTGGAAGTGACACAAATTAGAGTGATGTAGAAGCCGGCAATAATAGTCTCTCAGCTGCATGGCGTTACAGACGGGCTGACACACGCCGTTCGAAAGTAAACTAGGTTATTCTCGGTAGTGCCATGTTTAAATTGTTATCAGCTGTTTTCGGAGTCTACTACTATTCTGGTATTGGCAGGATCATTGGATGACGTCATTAACTACGATGATCTTGTTAGAAACTCCCTGCGTCGTGTGTAAGAAATGACGTCAGGGAATACCGACTAAAACAAGGAGGGATGGGAAGGAGAAAGAGGAGAAATAATCATGCAGAGCACGTATTGTACATGAGGAATGGTTAGGAGTAAGCGGCCGGCCAGCGCAAGTGTAATTTCAAAGCTGTAATTAATCGTTGTGTTGTGAACACGGAGGCTAACCTAACCTAACTTGATAGTGACGAAAGGTGATAATTATATCAGGGGATTCCTAGATCGTCGTCTAGTAGGGCTGATGAAACGGTTGTGTTGTGTTAGTCTGTTATGTGAGTTCGCGTGAAATGTTTATTATCAGGTGTATTGTATTTCGCTGAATACTTACGAGTGTTGTTCCTGTTTTAAGTGGTCTTTTAGGTTATGCTGGTTTTGTATAATCATGAAAGATAAAAATTGTACATGGTCGCAGAAGATACTTCGCGCTGTTCGAGTTTTTGCGAAACATAAAAAACAGGTAAGACTTTTCGTTTTAAAATGAAATTTGATATGAAAACGCTTAACTTCCTCTGCAAAATAAAAATAAAAGTTTTATCTCTTAGTATAATATATTATAACTAGGGCTCGGATGTTTATGTCTAGGGGGCGGATTTCTATGACCTAAAAATAGGAAATATGTATGCATTTATGACCTAAAAACATTAAAATATGACCAATAAAATTAAAAAAAAAGACTTGACCACTTACAAATTGTGTATATCTTTTTTTAAGTTTCATTACAATACAATTTATTAAAATATAGTGTTAATTATTTAAAATATTTGTAAATTCTCAAAAATTATCATTATAATGCAAAATGTACAAAATATGATATGGAAATTCAAAATTTCTTTAATATGCACACAAATATTACAAAAATATGACCTAAATATGCATATTCATACTAAATATGCTACAATAGTTGAAAATTTCCTAAATATGCAGTTATATGCACAACAAAAGCTGTTCCATTTTCACCAGGATGCTTGGAATCGGGTTTAAATTAGTCGGAAACCTGACATTGCAAAGGGGAAAAATATGACATATCATAGAAATCCGCCCCCTATTTATGACCTTAATCACTTCATGTTCAAAGTTTAAACAAAATTATATTTACTATTAAGGTTAGTGATGTGATATCAAAACTTTTTAAACTAAATTTTAGCCAGCATGAATTGCTTATAATCTGAATAATAGATGACATTAAAGAAAGTGGAGCCATAGGCCCACAGACCTGAGAAAGAATACTGTCTGAGGCATGATCTATCACTTTCACAGCTAATACAGATGACGGGTCACAGTGGTATAGGCACTGGCACCATTCGAGACCATCGTAAATACAGACCTCCATGCACCTATCGATTACAGTCAAAATGGCGTCGTGCGCGGTTCTCATCGTTTAAATGCCGGGCCATGTGCTTTCCATGTGGTGTTTTTTTAATAGTGACCCAGTTGCTCCTATTGTTATGATCTAATAGTTATAGTTTTGGGTAGTTTTTTGGCACATTTTCAATAAAATGGGCAGGTCGTGTTGTGTACCAGGGTGCAAATCAAACTATGGTGCGAAGTGTGATGTCTCAGCCTTCAGATTTCCGAAGGAAAAATCAATGAGAGAAAAGTGGGTGAAGTGCATACACAGGGAAAATTTTGAACCAAATGACAATAGTGTGGTATGTGTTAAGCATTTCGACCCTAAGTTCGTAATAAGGGAAGACGTTGTTCCAGTCGTAGATGGTTCCCCTATTCGAATAAAAAGAAACGCCCCGAAGTTATCAGACGATGCTTATCCCACCATTTTTCCCAATCAGCCTTCATACCATACTGTTAGCATCTCTAAACCCAGGAAAGATCCACAGGAACGTTCACGGAGATTATTACAGGAAGACGAAAGTAATTTTATTAAGTGGTGCGAGAAAGACACAATTCGTGATTTTGCACACTTTAAGATTGAGGTTAGGGAGAAAGATTTTAGCCCCTTCATTATTTTTGAAAAAGAGGACTATGTTCTTTTTATTAAGATAGATGACAACTCAATTGATGATGTCCCATCATGTTGTTTGAGTTTGAAGATCGATAAAGACTTACATGTGAGGGTTTTTTATAAAAACATCTGTTTACCCTCAGAAAACTTTAAGTGGATTTTAGATAGTGAAAACAAGGAGGATCATAAATGTGACAAATGGTCTAAATTTGACAGCCTTATAAGTCACTTAAGTACCTATAAAGATTCTAGTATAGGACTTAAAGACAGGGTTTTAGCTTTGACCAGCTTTTTGAAAGAAGCAGTAACTTCCGACACTACTCTCGAGAAGAATGGCAAAATAAAATTTTGTTTAGAGCAGTTAGACCTTTGCTTCATGAACCAAATTAGATACTCTCCACAACTCTTAATTTGGGCTGCAAGTTTGTGCTACACATTTCCTGGTGCATACCAATTAATGAGGGAGACTAATATTATGACACTACCACACCATACCTACCTGCGACAATTTTTATGTAAATTAGGGCCTACTAGCCCAGGTCTTGGTCCTGCACAGAAGGCTTTCATGAAGGAAAAAATCAAACAGTTAGAGGAGAAAGACAAAATTGTATCTGTTATGTTAGATGAAATCTATGTTAACAGTAAAATGACATACAGAGGGGGGAAGATTATAGGTATGGCTGAGAATAGTGATTTACGAGAAGCAGCAGGAACCATACAAGTATTTATGTCTGCATCACTGCATTCTCCTAATAGTGATGTCATTGCTCTATTCCCAGTTAAAAAACTAGATGCAAAAGTATTACTGAAAATGACCAATGAAGTCCTTAAATGTATGAAGGAACTAGAAGTTGAGGTGGTGTCTCTAGTAGCAGACAATCATAGTGTGAATAGGAGAATGTATGAACTCCTTTGTGGTGGTTCATTGAAGAGCCATGTTCCCAATCCAGCAGATCCATCAAAACCTTTATATCTGCTCTTCGATAGTGTTCATCTCTTAAAATGCATTAGAAACAACTGGTTAAATGCTTCAGTTCAAACTTTCATTATGCCTGATATCAGTCAGACTTTTCCTCTCATTGAAATGTTGGCAGCAGAACCAGAAGGTAGTGTAAGTTTCCAGTACAACAGTACTGAGGCTAAATTTTCTGATCTGAAAGATTTGTTTCACTCTGAGAAGAACTTAACACTTAAATTGGCCCCAAATTTAAACAGGAAATGCTTATACCCTACATCAATTGAAAGACAAAATGTTTCACTTGCTGTAAGTGTCTTCCATTCAACAAATGTAGCAGCCTTGGAGACATTAAAATCAAATGGTATAAACATTTCAGATGGAACCATTGAATTTTTAAGATTAATAATAAGATGGTGGAATATTTGCAATGTCAAACACCCTATGAAGGGGGTGCATACAAGAAATACTGATGCGCACCCAATTACAGGGCCAAGTGATATGAAACTTGAATTCTTGTTGAATCTGAAAACATATATTGATATGTGGCATTTATCACACTCGCCGAAGGGAGGAAAGCTAAGCAATGAAACATACACAGCACTGACTCACACGCTTGTTTCGTTGGTTGAGCTCTGCAGGTACATTTTCTTCACTTATAACTGGGATTACATATTGACTGCTAAGTTACAGACTGACATGTTAGAAGGTAGATTTGGAGCTTACAGAAGACTGAGTGGGTGTTGTTATAGTGTTGGTGTTGAACAGATTCTAGAATCAGAAAGAAAACTGAAGCTGTTAAGTGTTTTGAAGCTCAAATCAGCTAAATATGGAGAGTTTAGTTTGAACAGTTTTGTATCAGAGGTTCATAAGCAAGTAACAGAGAAATTTTCTGAAAGTTTAGATCATCTGCAGCCTGCAATAGAAGAAGTTCCATATGCTCCTATTCCTGTTGATACCCAGAAAGTGCTTCTATGTATTGCTAGCTATACTAGCAAGAAAGTTAGTGAAAAATTAACTCTGCGTGGGGCATGTCATACTTGCTTGTCAATGCTGCAATCAGATGAGGAAATGGTGGTGTCAGCTGAATCACCAGAAGTTCTGACCTATTTTTCACAGATAAATAGAGGCGGTTTAAAATTTCCTTCCCCTTTTATGATTTCTCTGTGCAGTGATGCATACAGACTGTTCCAAACATTAATTAGTGGTTCATATGAGAGTGATTTTTTAAGGTTGCGAAACCAAAGGAATGCAGTAGTTAATTTAGGAATTGAAATGTGTGAACTGAAAATTAACAATATAGATGAAGTATGTGAGTGTGGTATAAGTGTCAACATTGTGATCAAGAAAAGTATGAAAGTGTTAGCCAACATTTTTATAAATAACTATACCAAAGTCCTTAATGAAAAAAATTGTTCTAAGGAACTGGCTTTGAAATTCCAGAGTAAAAAGTCTGTAAACAAAAGGAGTGGTGAAGTTGGAGAAAAAGTAACAAACCGAAAAGTGATGAAACTTAGCAACCAGTGAGTCTTCTCGGATCGACTTTTCGTTACTGACAGGTAGGCCCGAAATCCTGTAGAATTCTGTAATTTAATTAAGCAATTTAAAGTTGGGGTATTTTACTCTGATTAATGTGTTTAACCTAATGTAGGAACCTAACCATGTCTGAACAGTGAAATCTAGGGCATTGCAGGTTATGTAGGCCTAGTCAAAACATTAGCTTAATATTTCATGTAATAGGTTACAGTAGGTTATAATAAGAAATTTACAGTTCAACCCAACTGGAAAAATAACATAAATTATTGTAATAGTTATATTACGTGAAATACTAACATAACCTGTAGGCCTAAGCGGAATTACGAAGTCCAGACATATTGGATTGCCATATTCTAGTCAAATCCGTGATTGCAGTTTAATATTATTTTAAAGATAATTAAATAATTTTGTTCGTCTTAAAAAGTGTGCGAATATTTACAGTGTTCATTTTTTTTAAACTCAGGAAACAATGTTTGAAAAATAAAACTTCCAAACAGAGTCGTAATATTGCCTAATGCGGTGCAACCACCGATCGCGATGGCGGCCATCTTTATTTTGTATGGAGGTCTGTATTTACGATGGTCTCGCACCATTATACCCATCCGAGTCACGATCGTTTATGCTTAACTTGAGAAATTCAGAAAGTCTTTTCGATGCCTGTAGGAATTTTGGATTGGAAACTCATGCAGAAAAAAACTAAGTGTATGGTCATGAGTACAACATATCAGAATAGCCGAATAAGTGAAGTAATTCAAATATCTGGGAACAATATTTACATAAACGAGTAATATTAAGGTAGAAGATAAGTGTCGACTAAAATCAGGAAGATGCAAATCTGAAACTCTTATCTTCCAGTCTTCTGTCCAGAAATCTAAAAATAAAAAATTATAAGACAGTTATCCTGCCGGTTGTATTATATGGATGTGAGGCATTGCCGCTTACTCTTCGGGAAGAACATAATCTGAGTGTGTTCGAAAACAGGGTGCTTAGGAAAACATTTGGGCCTAAAAGAGATGAAAACGGAGACTGGAGCGAAATCTGCATAATGACGAGATTCATAACCTGTACTGGTCACCGGATATAGTAAGGGTAATTAAATCTCGGAGGATGAAATGGGCTGGATATGTCGCACGCATGGGGGAGGAAAGACATCTCAAAAGTAGCCTATTGAATGGGAGACCCGAAGGAAAAAGACCGCTTGGAAGGACGTAGGTGGGAGGACAATATTAGGATAGATTTAAGGGAAGTAGGATTTGCGAGGGATGGGTGGATGGAGTGAGTGCAGAATAGCATTGAATGGCGGGCTCAAGTAAGCGCGGCAATGAACCTCCTGGTTCCATAAAATAGATAATATTCCCTAAGCTCTTACGGAAAGATCGTAAATCGTATTGTTTCCTTGTTACGATAACCCATTACAACATAACTTTTTTGTGCAAGATGCAGAATTTTAGCCCTTAAATGTATCATGAAGGTTATCAATTCTCTATTTACTTATTTTATGATGTGAAAATAACTCCTTCCAGATAATGTTTTGGGCTAGAGTTTGGTACAAGAGCTCCTAGTTCGCCTTGGATTTAGTTTATATCATTTGTCCAGCTGGAACTCAGCCTTGGCCTTGTACTATGCCCCGTAACGTAATTTATCTGCTACCAATCTTAATATAATTTGTAAGCTTCTGTTCAATTTAATAGCCTTCCCAATTTCATTTCCGCTCTCTTTATTAAAAAAGAGCGTGATCGGAATCATAAATAACGCATTAACTTTAACTGTTAACTGCTGACTTAATGATAATGATGATTATAATAATAATAATAATAATAATAATAATAATAATAATTTATTATTATATTGCCAGGGCGGCGTGGGTCGCTTAAATTTTCCTAAAAAGAAGCTTTAAAACTAAGATAAAGAAAAAATACATTATTATTAAGCGTATATTTTATTTATTTGTCTTTCTTGAGAACATTACAGGCACATTACCCAAATGCAATTTTCTCTCATACGACAATATTTTTTTGCACTCCTTAGCTAGTAAGTGGTACTTACGAACGTTGTTTACATGGATCGTAAGTTGACATTCCCACACAGTCTTGTTGCTAAGGGCGGTTGCGATGAGGTTAAATTACTTACGGTCCAAGCTCTACGTCATAATTCATTACGATACACTTCATAATACAAGCCTTTATGGGCTCGGCCCCCAGGACAAATATTCGGTTCCCATAACAACAAACACATGCGAATCACTTTCTGAAATAAACATCTATTTTCAAGAATGTATTTACATAATATTTTCAGGTAATATCACAATTAATATAATTAAATTGATATAAATAATCATCGTGCAAAAAATAGCATGCAAACACACGGGCCGTAAAGGCATTTGTATCGCAATATACTATTACAATACTAATAGATCTACAAAATACGAAAACTAATACTAAAGCAGAAACCACACACAATATAAAAGATCCGCAATAAAAGGAACAGGTCTCTTTATTCAAAAATACTATGTAATAAGAATTACGGAAGAACATGTAAAAAAAAGATTTAAATAAAAAAAATTACAAGGAGCGTATTTCAGTTTCCATTTATAAAAATTGCACAATCAATCAATGCATTTAATAACAACATTTTTTAAATTAACTGTCAAAGTGTATAATTTTTCTACTTTTTTTAAAAAATATTCAAGGCTTGTTCACAGGTAGCCTACTTTCAAACTGCTTATTATTCATATTAAACATATGTGTACTGCCCATTTTGTGCAATTTATTGTATAGACGGAGTACATTATAAAGAGAATTATTATGGGAATCAGTTTTTAATTTTAGGATGAATACATAAGATCTATAATGTGGAACAAAGAAAATTCTTCGACAATGTTAATAGGGCCTATCATCTATTTCGTTATCAAGTAATTTTTATAAAAATGCGTGTCAATTTCTTCTATGTGATAATACGTGGATATTGAAATATTGTAACGCTAGGTTGGTGGTTCCGTCACAAAATTTCGGTTTTCTAGATTAAATGCCAACTTATGAAAAACCCCAAGAAACCAGAGGCAACTGCTAATTCACATTCTTTTGCCATAGGTAATTGTTACAATATCTTTACTTACAACATGGTTCTTCTCTCGTCCGTTTTGATAAATTATCAAAAGTGTTCGTTGCTCTTTTATTTGTATTCTCCAAATTTTCACTTTTACTAACTTCACCCATGGTTCTGTTCTATCTTGTATCTACTTTATATGTTTACTCCATGTTTTTGTTCTTACTCCACCCATCATTCTGTTGTTAATTGTAGTAACTTTATTCTCAACATTTTCTTCTTCTTCTTCTCTCTTGCAACGTCCTTCTCGATTTAAAAAAGAATCATGATTAGATACATTTCAGCGATGCTCTTTTTACCCAGTTTGCTATGGCAACCGAGCAAGGCCTCCTTCGGTTAATTTTCATAATTGAATACGATCTAAACGGAAGCACCAGCTCAAATATTATCTTTATCTATATTAATAAAAGGAAGTGTGTGTCTTTCCGTCTGTCTGTCTGTCTGTCTGTCTGCGATGACCAGCGAAATCTACTCAACGCAGAGATCTGAAATTTTAAACATAGGTTGACTGAAGGGTCGGAAAATGCACCTCGAAGCCGGAATTTTAATTTTCGCTTTCGTTCGTGAGTTATGAGTGAAAAACGGGCAAAAAACGTTCATTTCAGTTATATATTTCAATGTCAAATCAATTACAGTTGGCTTTGGCTATTTTTGTCATACCTTGGAAATAAAACTTTTGCGATCGCTTGAATGTTGTAAGCCCTAAATATGGTCAAACATTGTTTTATTTGGACGAAACTCACTACACGGGGGTTTTCTGGGCTAAGGAACTCGAATCTGACGTAGCTTTTACCAGGCGACGCTATCTAATCGTGGTATGTTGTCCACGTGATTTAGGTGTTAATAAATATAATGATTTAACAATTACGCTATTGATTTTTAATTTTGGAAATAGTTATCGCGGGCGAAGCCGCGGGCACATGCTAGTATTAGATAAATATGATTCAAACTTATTATAGCCTAATAGTTCAACAGTTTGCCATAGCCTATGCATAGTTTAGAAAGTTATTTTGAACAGACTATTGATTTCACTATATTCACTACATTATTCAGTATTTCAGAAGAGGCTCCCATAAAAAAAAAAATTCTCCGAATTATTATTATTATTATTATTATTATTATTATTATTATTATTATTATTATTATTATTATTATTATTATTATTGGTTTTAACTATTTAAAATGTATGAACTGTGTTAACAGCTGAAAGTTATAAACAGTGGGAGATTTTCTTACTGTGTACGAAAGATAGTTGATCTGCTGTTGCCCTGAAATAAGATCCGTGCATAGATACAACTCTCCAGAAGGAAAACAAAGATTCCATTAATGTGCTGAGTTTCAGTAACAGCCTCACACTTTTCTTGGATGAGAGAACATGCCGAGCCCGAGGCATTATAATGTGTTGTGTGTTTAAGGTGTGAAGATGTTCCGATAATGAATATATTTCTTATCAGTAGTTATTTTGTCAGACTCGTCAAACTCTCTTACCTGTATAATTCCGATGGAATACTGCGTCGTTACTATATAGGCCTGGTTGGGACAAGTTACCTAAGTGGAGGCTTTTCCGGGGGTTTTCCTCACCTGTGAAGCAAATATCGGGTAACTTTAGGCCCGTGTGGTCCCAACAGGTCGCGGCCCTGCAAGGTCCGGGCGGCGTGTGTCGCCTAAAGTCCCTTGCCGGACAATCTGTGTGGGATTTATGTAATTTTTCACATTTTCAATAGCTAATGCCGGGTTGGAATTTCGGTACTATGTTATGTAAATAATTATTTTCATATATTTAAATTTAAAAAAATTATATAACCTTATATATCCACTGCCTTGTGATATAGCCGAAGTGCCAATGTTCAGGAACCTTATCAGGTGGTTATGATCTTACGGCCGACCATTTTGACTGTGGTTTCTCCCATTCAAAAATGCGAATGGCGAATGCCGAAGGAATTAAAGGAAGGTTATTTATTCATATATAAGATAATACACTACAAAACAGAATTAAAAATATTTATTCATAAAATACGTAACTGTGAATCATTGAACCATAATACAATAATACAATAATAGACTGCAAGTAACTATTTTTTCAACCAGTAACAAATATTTTAATTGTTTTTACTTTCTTTTAGGACTCCATTAACCAATACTCCATACCCAGTTATGAGTTACGAATATTTTTGCAAGTCTATACTGGTCTGTGGTGAACACCGCGTAGCAAAACATCTAACGCCTCTCATTTCAAGTATTTTCATTTTACACTAGCCATCACTGCATGTCAGCACTGTAATCTTCATAAATCAACTGTGGGGTGAAACATGTTTTATTGATTAAAAGAGAACGTAAGGTAAACTCCCTCGAACTGGTCATCCTATGAGCTGGAACAGGATTGCTACCTCCAGTACAACACAATACAGTTGGGTTTGAAACGATACCCTTAATAATGAAATTTTGAATGACGTACAGCCGCAAAAAGGAAAACATGATAACATAAACCGAATCTTTGATCACAATAAACAGCATTTTTTCAGTATCAGTATTAATCCGTACGGGACTTCACAAAAGTGATAACATTACCCGATTGATAACATTATCCGCGATTACATTAAGCGGCGTTCACTGTACATAGACCTACATTTTAATTTAAATTCGCAATGTCTGTAGGTTTCCCTTTTAGACTGGTTTATTGCAAAATTTCTGTTGCGATTTCAATAAAACTCTCTGAATTTTACGTCCTGTGGATGTGAATGAGAAATTTTGTTTTGTTCTGGTGGCGGAGAATATTGGAAATGAATAATTCACAGAGTCAGTTGCCCTCGTGAGGAAAGACGTCGCTTGCCAGTAATGCAATTCAAATTGCAACTAAAGTGGAGCATTGCGTCGAGACAATCGCTTGGAAAAGGCACATGTGAAGCGTCAAAATATAATTTCGGATTTGGAAAGCAACTGTCACAATGTGTACCTGTTGAGGAAGTTTCCAGACAATAATTTCGACATTGTCGATTCTCTCACCTATTGTCATTCTCTCTCGTTTATCTCACATATACTGTAGAATGCCTCTGATGCAGGTTTTTGTCTGTTTTGTTTTTGTGTACCAGGGAATCTGGAAAGTTGAAATGTATGTCTACTACTGCAGCATATTTGTATATAGGCTATTTTAACATCACATAGCATTTAATAAAGGATGGGTCCACCTTAGCTAAAAATATTTGTCATTGAAATGCTTACAAAATAATAAGGGATGGGGGCATAAGCAACTACAAATTTGTTCCTTTTGCGTTAGAAACTTTGGGTCCTTGGTGCACTGAAGCTGTCAATTTTATTGATTCTTTGGGAAACCTCCTACGAACAGTGACAGGAGAACAAAGATCAAAACGCTAGTTTACACGACGAAATAAGGTTTCGTAACTGAGTTTCGCAACTGTTTTTTACATGAATGCGCAAGCGCTAGATGTACTGGCGACAATGAGTTACGACACTACGCAGTTTCGGCTGATTCCAACTTTTCAGAAAACTATAATAGTAATTTTGAGATTATACGTTTATTTAGCTTGTTGGCATTTCGTAAAATGAAATGGGGAAGTGAGGAAATTGTGAAATGCATGTATTCATACGTGTTTCAAGCGTTTATATGGGATTTTAACAACTTGAACTTCAGAAATAACATGAAATGTGCGGTTGCATTGGAAAGAAAATGTGTGTAATTAGATTCACGAAATCACTTTCATGAAAGTGGTTACGAAACCTAGTGTCATCGTGTAAACTAGCCTTAATAGTAATTTTGAGATTTTACGCTTATTTAGCTTGTTCGCATTACGTAAAATGAAATGGGGAAGTGAGGAAATTATGAAATGCCTGTATTAATACGTGTTTCAAACGTTTATATGGGATTTTAACAACTTGAACTTCAGAAATAACATGAAATGTGCAGTTGCATTGGAAAGAAAATGTGTGTAATTAGTTTCACGAAATCACTTTCATGAAAGTGGTTACGGAACCTAGTGTCTTCGTGTAAACTAGCCTTTGTTTGAGGAGTCTTGCAATTCATCGTGGAAATGCGGCCTCTGTCATGGGAACATTCTTACCTTCTTCCACTATGGCAAAACATTTTTACATTTTATAATTCAATTTGTCCATCAACGTGTTGTTTGTATTGTAAATTAGTAACTAGACATTAGAAGGAACACTCTAAAACTAAGTGTTAAAATAATTAATTGAAGTACTATAAACAGTAGAGCATGTTGTAAAACTTGTACAGAGTCAACATTTATTTAATATTTACACTTCTTGCTCCACTTACATTTAATTTGCAGGACTAGTTTCCAGGGATTACTCCCTCATCCTCAGCTGGTGGTTGACTGATAACAATGTCTTGTTGATCTGATGCATCTGCTCCTACAGTGTTACCACTCCTATTACCTAAAAAACTAAATATCCCATCTGCTGCTGGGACATCAAAATTCAAGATCTTGTTTTGGTTCTTAATTATGAATATCTTCTCCCAAACTCCTAACTCAGATGGATTTTTGACATGTTTTAAAAGTTTGATCTCTTTTTTAATGTGGTGATCCTTGAAGTATGCATGGTGGACAACAAGACATTGTTATCAGTCAACCACCAGCTGAGGATGAGGGAGTAATCCCTGGAAACTAGTCCTGCAAATTAAATGTAAGTGGAGCAAGAAGTGTAAATATTAAATAAATGTTGACTCTGTACAAGTTTTACTCTAAAACTAGTTTTATTGTGGAAAAATAAATATTAATTGCTTTTGCTATAAGTACGTTATTTAATGAGTATCCCGCGAACTATCAAGTGAAGCAATTTGTTACAGGTCTCAATTTCGTTGGAGCTAAAATGTAGTTTCCTCTGGAATTACACAAATAAATTGGAAGGAGAAATGAAATAACGACGGTGACAAATGGATGTAATGTTAATTTCAAGCGCGTTTATAATGAACAATATTTACGACTGTACTTGGTGTGTCATTACCGCTACTGGAAGTAGTTTTATTACAATTTTTATGGCCTGTGACCAATAGATAGTTCATGGAACTCCATTTTCAAATTCTATTTGTATTATTAGGTGTGCGATGATAATTTCGTTCATCGAAGTAATTAGTTCCAGTGTGTATTATGAGCAGTATAAATAAAATGACAATCGTAAAAAATTAAGTTCGAATTAAAAAGCAACAAAACTGAGTGTACTGTACCATAAATTGTACGATTGCTTTTACAGTTTTTTGTTTAACTAATTGACATCCATCCGTATTAGCTGCATGACAAATTATTATTATTATTATTGACATCACGATTTACTGATACCAAGCTTGCTGGATTCAACTTTGTTTTTTTGTTTTGTACACTTAATCAATTATGAAGTGTCATGATAATTAGTTTATTTTTCCATTTGTAATTCTCAAAATATAGTTTGTTTATTTAAGGTTCGGTGAGATCGACCAATAAAATTGATTTAAAAAAAGCAATAAATTTTATTAGGATGCATTGCCACCATACCACCATCTAATGGTACCAGGAACAGTGATTCATCAAAATGAAACTGTGCACATGTGCACATATTACATATGTGTTTCATTTTATAGTATAATGGTGGATAGGTATTTATTTATACTTAAAGCATAAGAAGTCAGAGAAGAAACTTTTTTTATAAGTGTCGCAAGTGAAATTTTACTTCTTTTCACAACTGCTTCCGTAATAAGATTTGTATTAAAGTATTATTTATTTCAAGTTTACAATTACTACTATACTTAACCCGAAAGAGCAAAATGCTCGGGCTCGGGCGCAGATCACTTCCAAAATAATGAAATATAAAAAGAGGTTAAAAAATACCGTAGAAAAGAGTATAATATGATCACAAAATAGTGTTTAACTTTAACATTAGAAATATATATAAATCACATAAATATAAAAATATTATTAGCTTGAAGTATGAAGGTTAATATACAATTTCAGCTCTTAGTTTTAAATCAAACTAATTAGGCCTAATTAAATTTCTTATTAAGAAATAGAAGGATCAGGATCATTTTAAACGAGTGTGTGTAACATATAACTAGTGTTTCTGAGAAAACGCGCAGTTTTTGTTGAAATGTACCACTTTAAAAAGAAAATAGTCTGGTGTAAGCAACTTGAAATGTGTAATAGTAACTTAAATGGTAATCTATTTCAATAAATTATATTCTAAATTATTCTGAATAGTTATTAATTTGAAAGGAAACATAACTTTTTGTTAGATAGGTCGTTAAATTATCTCTTAAATCTGAATATTCTGTAACGTAATTACTGTCGAATTCCATGATCAGTTTTTACACAGCCTATGCCTGTTAGTATTGGAGGCTTATAAATTTTCTGCAATTAAAACGTACGTATTGTAATTGATAACGTAAGGTTATAGAGCGATACCTGCTTCTTATGAATGTATAGTGTCCATTTTAAAGGATGCTATTTGTCCAAGATTTATTTACACTTAAGCGTACGAATAACTTGATAGACTACCCTGTTCTATAAATTTTTCTCACTCTCTTTGGACATCTCAAGGTAATATTGCAACAACTGGTTTGTGCTTTTTTCCCAGTATGGTGCTATAAGGAAAGTACAGTCAGCGCAAACAATGCATTCCCATATTTGTACATACCGCTTTATGTATGATTGTTAGTGTGATTAATAGATGATATTGAGATGATAGAAAGGAAGAAGAGGGACAGAATGCGGTATTTTACTGAGTGCGTGAAAACTGAACAAATTTTTGTAATAAAAAAAAAAAAAAAAAAAAAAAAAAAATCAGGTAAAATGCGTATAATTGAGAAAGTTCATTTCCTTGGAAGACCGAAAAAAAATTCAGCAACCGATTATAATTTACATAACTTACTTCGTTTGAAAATGTGGCTGCAATACGAACCGGCGAAGTTATATGTAAAAGTGGGAATACATTTTTTCATTATTATTTTATTTGATAATTATTCTGTATGTCTGCTTTTATTTAAATAACATGCCTTGAATGAATGAAAAGTTTTATATTTATTGGATATAATTTTTTTCTATATCTCTACTTTAATTTACATACCCTGAAGAAGTGAAACATTTTTTTTATTTCATACAGTACCGGGTATAATATTTAATGTGTAGGCGAAACTCGTTTTTATTTTATTTAATTTACATACCCTAAATGAATGAACTGGTTTTTCTTCATTAATTCATATAATACATGTTCTATATCTTGTATTTAATCCATGCACACTTCATAAATTGTCTTTATTATTTCATACAATATAATTATGTTCTATGCATCTGATTTTATATAATTCACTCTCAAGGCAGATCCTACGCGATTTTTTTTTTATTTTTTTTATTTATTTTTTTATTTATTTATTTTTATTTATTACAAATTTGGCTTCATAAGCCAGAATGAAAGTAATCTTTTATCCTTAAAATATTCTAGATTTCTGTTATTGTTTATTTTACATAGGCCTACCCTCAAGTCAAACGTGTGATTTTTGGACGAAATGTGACGCATGCTTGCAATAACTGAATTAATTTATTAAGTGCCAGTATGGTACTTTATGAGATTGTGTGGGGGACGAAAAATGTCTGTCCGTCTGTCCGTCCGTCCGTCCGTCCGTCCGTCCGTGTGTCTGTACGCGCTCTAACTCAAATACGCTTTATCGAATTTTAATGAAACTTGGTACACGCGTTTATAATGTCCATGGGAAGAACCCTATTGAAATTGGACCAAATCGGTTCACCGGTACCGGAGTAAAACCCAATTTAGTGTATATTTTAAAGGCGCCATAACTCACATACGCTTTATCGGATTTTCATGAAACTTGGAATACCTATTTATAATGTCTATGGGAAGATGTCTGTTGATATTGGACCAAATCGGTTGGCCGGTACCGGAATAATACCCAATTTAGTGCACTTTTATGGTATCATATAAGAAAAGGCGCGGTAACTCAAATACGCTTTATCGGATTTTCATGAAACTTCATATACTTATTTATAACAATCATGGCAATAAGCCTATTGAATTTGGACCTAATCGGTTGTCCAGTACCGAAATAAAGAGTAATTATCAGTCAAATTAATTATAATATTTTGGTTCATTTCGAAGCATTTTGATTGGCTCGCGGCCAACCAATCAGCGGGCGAGTCCCGTCACTAAGGTAAATAAAGGGTAATTCTGGTACAACCCTTCAATTCCTGTCGAAACCTTCTTTAGTAAAGGAGGGTAAAAAGAAGGCACCTTCTTCAAATGCAAAATCAAATTCTCGGTTCTTTCTTATAGCGTCATCAATTAATGACAGCTTATAAAGCTTCCTTCAGTTGCCATGGACAGTTGACTCCTACATGAAAAACAAATGTTCCCATATGTACGATTATAGACGAAATGCTGTTGTATAATGACTAATTATTTTGCTAAAATTGATTACAATTAGATTAAAGCATTGAATTTTACTTCAGCCTATGTCAGATTTATAATCCCTGACCTCTTAATAAATAAAAACATTAACTTCTGAGAATTTGGTTAAGTTGGTACTCTGCTTTAGTGAGGGCCAAATTCGCATTTATGACTAGAATATCGCGAATATTATGTTACCAATGAATGAAATTATTCTATATTGTAACATAAGATAACTAGAAGGCTCGAAATATAGCCTAATTTCGAAATACGGTGATTTTTCTTTTCTGTGAGCTACGACAATGGTATTGGACACTCAAATGTCGTAGTGTAGTTTGGTCTTGGGGTAAGATGCTTGTCTAGTAATCAAGAGATATCACGTTCGAGTCCACCCTGAAGCAAAATTTTTTTTTATTATTATCAATTGTGTTAAATTGAGCCTATTCCATTCTTGTGTCCTATTTTGTCAATGTGCTTAAATAAGTATTACATTTTTCTTTAAAAAAACTGGGAATTCATTGTCTTTCATTGACCTACATCGTTCCTAAAGAATAACATAAGCCTATAAATGTTATTTCACGAACAGAAACTAGCTTTAAAGTTATTGCGTTGCGTTAAAATTGCATAAGCCTATACTCAGAACAAAACTGCATACCGCTAGGTGGAACTATCCTCTTCTTATTGGTTTACTGTACTATTTCATTGTCAATGCATTTTGTAAAATGTTTACATATTTTAAGAATTAGTATATCAGTGTATACCAATATGAATTAAGGTTAAGAATCAAACTTTAGACCTTTGTTCTTCCGTAAGCCCTGCTTAATGAATCGATCTGGAGTTTAACTCGGAGATCTATAATAATAATAATAATAAAAAAAAAGTATTTTCTGTATATCATAACTGCAATTATTACTGATTAAAAAAGCATACTGGCACTTTGTTATATCAGTTTACCTGATTTTATTCTAATTTTCATTCACAATTCTTCACATTATGACAACCTAATTAGATCTCCTTTTTTGCCTAATTCAAGTTTTATTTACGGCCAACTAAACAGATAATTTACAACATTTAAAAATACCTCTCGTTTGTCGTTTTCTTCCTCAATTTTCTTTTCATATCCCCTGGATGGATTTCGGCTTTCATCTCTCCGACCGATACAATAAATTTAACCACCTCCAAAATCCTACGATTAGCACTGTTGATCACAGTTCTAGAAACCTGTGTTGGATCTCTATTACCTTTTCGAATTTTTCTGAGTTAAAGAAGTCTAGAACGAATACATTTAGCCTTATAAAGACATCTGAAGAGCTACTGGATGATGAATTAGCGTCTTTGGTTTTAAAAGTCGATGACCACATATATGACACATGTATCCCATTCCTGCCGTCTAAAATTGAAGTAGTCCGATAGTAGGGCTGGGCTGGTCTTTATTGCCACAGAGTTTTTAATAAAAGTTGGTATTGTATTAGAGAAGCTGTGGTGCTGTTGGTAGAGACCCTTCTACGACCTGGAAGGTGCCAGTATACTTCCCAGTAAAGTGACTGGGATTTTCAAGTACATTTAATTCTTCTGAAAGTACTCTCCCCCTTATTGTTTCCTAAGGTTGATCCAGCTTTTAACAAAAATGAATAACCGTCTAATTAATTGCGGTTTGTAGAAATATGAGTCTTGCAATCTTTATGATCCGATCGTCTAAAATTTCAGAGGCTCGAATTTAAGAAATTCTTAAGGGGTTACTGTGCACTGCTTAGCGATACCTGCATTTATTCCTGTGAGTGGTCTTTTATGTACCGAAAATCTTTACCAGAAAATCTATTAAACTTACTACAGCCACTTCTTGTGATTAATGAAGTTAAACAATTAATAGTTCATTGCCTAATAAGTTGCAGAATTGTAAACTATTTCTTAATTCATTCAGAGTAATCACTTTTCTTAAACGGTTGCAAACTGATAAAACTGGTAAAACGGGCTGATAGTTATATCTAGTTCACATTAAACTATAGAATGTATTCCAATTTTGAGGCATCTGTACTACTTAAGAACGATAAACACTTCTAGTTAGGCTATTCACTTAGATACGTACAGTAATATAGAAAATTAAATTAAAGTAATTTGAAGTAAGTTATAAAAGGCCAAGTAACCACCTGTAGCTCAATTGAATCAGCAATTAGAAGAAGGAAAAATATTCAAAATTCTGGTTTTGGGAAATGAAACTTAATTAGGTGTGTCCTATTTATTGAAAACACACCAATTTTTCATAGAGCATTCTGAATGTCATTCTGAACGTATTCCATTGTTCAAACAGTTTCTAAGTTTTTTTTGGTATATATTTTGGCTCATAAAATTTAAAAGATCTATGGATCTGTTTAATTTTTCCTTAGTGAATGGAAACATTAAGAAAAAAGGTAATAAAATCTTTCAAATGGATGTTATTCACAATAAAAGAAAAAGAACCTTGAGATGAGAATCGTAAATTTCGTTTTCATCATTATCAACGGCATTATTCAGTGGTTATCAAATAACTAAACCAATCCCGATTTATTTCCTCCTTCCAGCTGATTCTGAGCAGTGTCGTTAAATTGCGAACCTACAGGACATGGGACCCGTCTTATGTTTTCATTTGGATATAGTTCTTCCGCTCATTATACACCTTAGGTAAAACTAAACTATTATTTACAACTGCATCTTTAAGATAGAAAGGTTCATGATCCGTATATAAAAATGTTTTGAATTTATTCTAGTTTGATCTGTGACAATTCGCAGAAAACGTGTCAGTACATGAATACCGTTTTTGTAGGCAATATATTTCCCATGAGTCATCCTATTCCACAGGAACGCAATTATTCTTGTTATGAAACTGGGTGGAGACGGACACGTTTATCTACAATATGTAAGTTTTATCTTTAAGATGTCGTGTAGGAGATAGTTCAAATTGTCATTCAAAAAGAGAAACTTACTTGTCATTTGGCATGTACTTGTAGACTTAGTAAGTGAAAAATGTCTGCTATTTGAGCTTCTGATATGGTTATAGTTGGATTTCATTTGACAAATTTTTACATATTCATAGTAATATTACATATTTTACATATTTACATATACAACAGTTTTGTACATAAAATCTAGGAAATCTTAAAAAATTCAGATTTTTTTTATTTTTTATTCTTCAGTGACTAATAAAATAATTTTATTTCGTAAAGAACACGTTTCAGTTGCCAAAGGTAAGGATAATTCTTCTAACTTCGTGAATTCCAATACAAATGCCTATATATTAGCACTTAGGCCTAATCGTTTCTCAGAACTTGGGCTAACCAAGTGCTTTTGTCTTTGTACTACAAATTGAAATTGTTATTTGCACGGTATTTTTCTAGGAAATTGCATCAATCTGTACATGAAGTGGAGTTGTTAAAAATAGCTCCAGTTGCATCTAGTATTACGTCAAAGCTAAAGCAGTGGTCGAGTATTGGACGAATGTTTTACAATGGTTGGAAAATGTTGAATGTGTGACAAAACTATAGGTGTTCCATGAAGTCACAGCTTAATCAACATTTACATAGTGCAGTGCACACAAGTAATAAACGTCGTGTGTCTTTTAAACAAGTACCCTTAACTCAATTGGGACGATCGGGTTCAAAAAGTGAGTTTTGAGGGCACGAGTACAACAGGTTTTGCTACAATACATGTTTCTTCACAAACTTAAGTGCATTACATTTTTAAAATATCTGAAGCATTTTTACTATGGCTTTAATTTGGTAAATCATGTAAATCAAAATTAGCGGTAGCAACTTAACATTCTAGGAATAGACTGGGGTTCTGTTTCTGTATGCTCCAGATCATAAAGCATCTATAATATAAAATAAACGAATCCCAGAAGCATCTATAATATAAAATAAACGAATCCCAGAAGGTTTGAATGAAACCATGTGCTACTAACAATGTTTCTGTGCACGCGCGGTTCCGAAGGTTAACAACATAAATACGTTGTTGTGTAATAAAATAAAGAATAAGCATACGGACTTTAAAAAAATACCGTTACACGTACATTGATTTTTATTGCGTTAATTCTTTTACTATTTAACATGATGTTTATTTTAAGTTAATACATTATTTTAGACATTTTCGTTACTTCCAGAGTCAAATAGAATTTTCCAAGTTTAACTTGCCTACTGCCATAGAAACTAGGAGTGGGTTATTAATCAACTAAAAATTCGACAGACCACCTTCGTGGCTTGGTGTTTAGCGTTGCTGATTACTAGGGACCGGATATTTAGGTTTTTAAAAACACTGTTTTAGGTTTTCCATTAGGTGAAATAGTTTTTTTTAGGTTTTTTTGTCCAAAGTGTCATTTTCGGGTAGGATAATTGGTTTAATGAATTTGAATGTGCTACATAGGATTCAATACATAATTAACACGTCTTCTTAAAACACAGTGTGACCACTCAATGTGAATAACAAGACAGTACTAAAGGCAGACAAACGTTTTAAAACACAGAAATCTATATCCTTGTTCATACACGGCAACAATGGTTGTTCGTACGAATATTTTAAAAGGAATACGCCGGTACTCTACACTTCCTCTCTTGATACAGTCCATCCTAGACGACAATGGGTTGAACGAAACGCTGGTGGTATTAATTTCAACCCGACAAAAATTATTGTCTCTCCGCAAAATATCGATTCCTCAACTGACAACCAAAAAAAGTAAAAAAAAAATGACCCAAATTAGATATTTTAGGTTTTATATCCCGTTTAGGTATATTTAGGTTTTTATACCCCGTTTAGGTATTTTTAGGTGCCACAAAATTAATGTGGGTGAATCCTATGGACATGATTCGAAAAAGTGTATGAGTGCTTTTTGTTTTGGAAGCAAGGAAAAAAATAGGCAAAAACCTAAGAATCCGGTCCCTACTGATTACTTATCCGCATATCTGGTACCTCACCGGAATTTTCTGAAATAGGGAAGTCTGAAACGAAAAGCTCTTAATAAAGAAATAACGAAAACCATTAATAGCTGCTATGGGCGTCGGCATGCTGAGCATTTGGCCCCTATCCTACCATATTCCCGTAGTAAATGACTCATCATTTGTGTGATAGTAGGTTTTGTCCTGCAAAGAATGTATTGTCATGGAGGAAAAAAATCTGCGAGTTAATCAAAACCGTTTTTTCTACTTCACTGCATCGTCCGGAGATTTTCCAGCCTTATTTTATTCTCCATGAAACACGCTCGTTTTGCCTAATAAAGTCACGTATTAACGGAGTGACTAGATGTCATCCTTCCAAATAATATTTTATATTTGCATGATGTATTAATTTTTGAAATTGTGATTTGTTTGATGCTATGTTATGTTATAATAAAAGAGATTTTTTTAGCAGTATCCTTTTAACATTTACATTTTGTAGGCTATGTTTCCTGCTAGCATGAAATTAGGGTCGATGGCGATGTGCGTTAACTTATTCATGTTTTGAATTGTATGTTACAAAATTAGAGCTTCTTAAACAATAATAATAACAATAGTAATATTACTTATATTTTCAATCCTAGTTAGTAATAGATTTGTATTTTTTTATATGTATGGAGCTTGAAACATAGCTCGAATAAATACAAATGTGTATCTGGAATTAATTTTTTAAATAAAAGCAATTATTTGCTTTGACATTATTTTGCAATTTTCATCGTTTTTAAAGCTTAAAAATTATTACATTACTTTATACCTAGAAATTTTAAATGATTATTTCTGTTTGTAATGTTATAAGTAATTAACGATTACAGGAAAAAAGGGAGACTTGAAGCAAAAGTGCTATCCCTATTTTTAAGAAATGTGCATTTAGAACCTTAGCCTACATTTCCAAGAAATCCTCTAGTGGAGATACAGGTCGTTATTTTCAGACAGTTGACAATCGTTTTCGTTTTGAGAATCTCCAGTTTTATATAATACTGTCTTTGATTAAGTTGCTCTAAAAAAATCAACTCAATTTTTCTTTAAATGTTTTCTTTCTTTTATTATTTCAGTTTATATATGCATGTTTTATGTGACTTTTTTTCGCTAGTTTGTGGCAATTAAATGCCTCAGCAATAATAACAATAAATGCTACATTATTGTAATCATTTTTGTGTTTCGTTTCTTTTAATTCTCGGGGTCCTTAGATGAGTTTAGACGATGAAAATTGGCAATCTTTTCTGCATTGAAGTTAAAGAACATATATCATAAGAAGACCTGTTGGTTATTCCCAAATGAGTAGGGTACTAATAGGTTAATGATAGCTAGGTAACATACATTTACACGCTCATTATTGTATTGAACATAAGATTCAAGAAAATGTAACTCAGGGTTCACTCATGTCAAGCAACTAGGGATTTTGTGGCACCGGCTATTTTCTCCCGTTTAGTATTTCTGTGGATATTGCTTAAAACCATTTACTGTATCTCGATACTACTACGTTATATCTACCACCTTGTTATGAAACAAACGTATTCTTTTAGGATACGTTTAGAAGTAAATGGGGCCAAGGTTTTCATAACAAGATTAATTTTTAATCCTGAAGCCCTAAAGCTAAACACACGCCTCCAAGACGCTAAGTGTGTGTAGATTATGATTCCGTTCTCTGGTATGCCCTGTGATTTATCTTTCTTATTTTCGCTCGCTTACTCAGAAGCATTCGAGGATGTCCTAGTTTACAGCAGAGCTTGGTATGCGAACCCAACCTTAAGTCTGTCTCCCGTTCCTTAATTAATGCAGAAGAAAACGAACAAAAAAGTCTTTTGTCACACGTTCGTCTATTCTTAGAACGGAAGTGACGGGAATCCCGAACATTCTTAAAAAAAAATGATTTGGTATATTTCATGAATTGCATAATACATGTCCATAATCCACGTTCCCTATATATTCTTATAAACCTTATTATTTATTTTTTTATTTACAGTATTTACATACAGGGTGTCTCAAAAAAATGTACTAACACTTTGAATGAGTATAAAAACATTATTTATGAACATAGAGACAAGTTTAAAGGCTTGAATTGCAGAAGAAACATGAAATCAAAGAATCATGTTCGCAAATGTTCAAATTGATGACCGTCATTGTCCAGACAAAGCTGATAACGCAAACGCCACAACACAGTTCATTTGGAATTTCGCGACATTGTATTTCAATTTCCAATTTCAATGCATCAACTCTGTCCTTGAGGTATCCCCATAAATGAAGTCCATTGGCGTGAGGTCTGGGGAACGCGCATGGTATTCAATGCTACCCATTCGTCCAATCCATGTGTTGGGATAAGCTGCATGGAGGTGAGCATGATGGTAGTGTAATCTGTAATCTGTACATTTGTAATTCAAGCCTTTAAACTTTTCTCTATGTTCATAAATAATGTTTTTATACTCATTCAAAGTGTTAGTACATTGTTTTTTAGACACCCTGTATAATAAATTACTTGAGATGTATCAGTTAATTACCCAAATGAGCAAGATCTTCATGTTCGGGTACAGTTCATTTTATTCTAACATACACAAATAAATAACGCAAAAATATAATTGAATACAGACACAGTAATGGCTGCTAGTCATGTTTGGCATAGATAAAATATGATCTTTGCTGGTCAATACACACAAATATTACCACTTTTCTTGATGGCACTTAGTCACCTCTTGCACTGAGATATCCATGTAGATATGGGCTTTTGAAAAAACGCTCCTCAATTAGTCCAGCGCTGTCGGAATAAGGTACCTAGGTGGGGGTTTTCCTCACCTGTGAGACAAATGTCGGGTAACTTTAGGCCCTTGTGGTCCCCAGATTTCATCTGACCGTCATTATCATCTTCATCGCATCCTCGCCTTGTTTGGAGTGAGTGTGTGAATGGTGTGTCTCGTCCTATTTGATCGTGTGGTCTCGGAGGTGGCCCCGGCATTAGGCTGATCACTCATCCGGGAGACCCTCCATGTCCTTGTCTGGTCAAAAAAGTATGTATATGATCCATAGATAATCCCTCTCCCGACAGGTCGCGGCCCTGTAAGGCCTGGGCGGTTTGTGTCGCTTAAATCCTAAAAGGGAGAGGTAAAACTAAGACAAAGAAAGAAGAAAACGTAATTAAATCTTTAAATTTACATCCTGCAATACTGAAGAGCAAAGTGGGAGGTGTTCTAACAACCTGTAATATAGATAATTAAATAGTTCTTTAAATCCATAATAATAATAATAATAATAATAATAATAATAATTATTATTATTATTATTATTATTATTATTATTATTATATCAGAATGAAATTTAGTATAATTTATGGAAGAAGATACTTAATATTGTTATTGAATTTTTTGCTATTCATATTTGCTAATACTGGATGTGTCCTAATTATAGAGTTACAGAGCTTTGGCGAGGTTTTAATTCTTCTAACATTTCGGTATTTGTGAAAATATTTTAGAAGTGAAATATTATACGTCTGCCCTATTGACATAACAATAAATTCAGGAAATAACAGTTGTAATAGATGTTGTAATATTTGCATTTTTAAGGGGAAATGGAATTGATTTTTGGATTTACTGTATTTCTTAATTAAAATAATTCATTTCCAACAGATAAGGGTTATAATATTAAATAGTTTTACAAAGTTCCGCCTTAAACCCTTAACACTTAACACATAACTTATCTTGATTCACTCAAAAAATAGAAAATGCAATTGTGGTGTTCATTACAACTCATCAGAACTGAAGATGGCGCAACATATACGCCGAAATGCATTTTCTATTTTTTGAGTGAATCAAGATAAGTTATGTGTATTACCTGTTATTGCTAGTAATAAATTCGATGCATTTTTTGCATATCTCGTATCGAAATTACAACCTCAAGTTTTCGCTTCCTTTTGCTTTACTAAAGCTGTGGATTTCATGACAGGATCATAAGTTATTGCTTTCGCTTAACTAGCAACCAGGAAGTTAATTCCCTTTAGTGCTGCAACCGCTATTAAATACCAGGAGTCTGATTATTAATTGTTTATTGCATCTGAGGCAGGTAACATGCTCACAAATAAATAATACTCCTTAGTATTGAATGCCGCCATGTCTGAAACCAGATCTTAGTCCTTGGCATTTTCTGAATACATTTTTCAGTTCAGTTACACGTTTGTGAATCAATCTGTACACTTCTTATTCAGGTCATCTTATTTCCGTATCTTGTATTGATAACTAACCTTTCCACTGCTCCCGACGTGTAAATTCATCACTTAAAACATTTTAAAAAATCATAACTATAGATTTATAAAATAATTAATTATATTTATTATTTATGTAAAATGTGAGGATTTTTATTCTTTTTTAGGATCGTCATTCGTAGAAACTAGTTATTCTAATGAAATTTTCCCCATTGACTTCAAACTTAAATCCCACTGATGATTTCACTTGATGATTGCTCATAATACTGTATAAATTCAGCGTGTGTAGACGAGAATTTTGGTGACTGGAAATTGCTTGGTTCCCATCCACGAATTACTTATTGCATTAATAGCAGAAATACTATTGTAAATAATATTTTGTGTGGAAAGAAAATACATGTAACCCATGAATTGAGAACGGCATTCATAGTTTCTTAAGAAATTAAGAACATATCCTACAGTAATCAGAAAAGTAATCATGGAAGAGCGTTCTTCACCTGTACCTTCAAAACCGAACTAGCCTATAGTTGACGTTTCCAGCCTTTTAAGGTTGTATTCGTAGAATTTACGTTAGCCAAGGTTGTTTGATTGCTGAATTAAATTAGCTAACATGGTATTAGAAACGCTTATTATAATCTAGGCGCTATAAACATTACTTCGATAGTTATTCGATAAACTTCGATAATATTATCGAAGGGCTACATTAGCACCTGAATGAACCAGTGTGCGTCGTTGGCTAGCGTTACAAGCGCTTCATGCATATAGGCTATTCGTTCTTCTTTCTATAGCTTCCTTCAGACCTCAATGGCTCATTCCGAATTATTCCTATAAATGACTCTTTTATTCCTCAATGGTAAATGAGGGTATATTTACTGGTTAATCTAGGCTGTGTTAGAGTATACTGATTGGATTTGCTTAGTTAGCCTATATAACCTTTTTTAAAGTTGTTAGATAAAAGGTTTTAAGCAGGGCCGGATTAAGATCCTTAGATACCCTAAGCACTAATTAAATTTGGTGCTTCTTTACAACTGTAATTGAAAAATGTATACTAAAAGCAATAATAATAAGCCATAAAATTAAATTTTATTTATCGAATATTCGAAATTAAGGAAAACTTACAGTAAGAAGAAAAACATTTATTTCTGTATGCTTCCATTTTATTTGTGCCTTCATAATATTCTCCTACTTTTTTACTTGCAAGGCCTTTGATCAGATCTTCATAATCGATCTTACGTAACGCATAGGCTTCTATGAATAATAAAGATACAGCATAGTTGGTCTGAGGGTTTAAAAAAAATAAATTCCAACTGAGGAAATGAACGCTAAGCTGAGCAGTTTGTATAGCTTTCAATCTGTGAGCACAGTGTAGCCTACTTTATTTTGCAGGATAAACATGATGGGACAATAGAGAACACTTTATACAACAACAAGAAATAGTTTGTGCCACAGCACGCAACCCACCCATTAAAGAATAATTAGAATTTAATGATCAACCAGCAATCATAACTGTATAAACACCCACTTCAATTTTGAAAATGGCTATAAATGTAATTAATTAATTAATCTAATTATAAAATTCAGATAAAAAAAATTCTATGGTGCCCCCCTTTCCTTGATGCTCTAAGCACGTGCTTACTCTGCTTATAGGGTTAATCCAGCCGTGGGTTTTAGGATGTATTCATTTTCGTAAGTAGGCCTACTTGACCGATCTTCATTTCACATATAAATTGCATCCGGAAAAAAGAAAACTAGCTATACATCTGATAGAGTGCTGAAATCGTTCTCGATTTGATCTCATATCAGTTCATTTTTCAGGAAGTCAGTTTTCATCCGCACTGTAGATATGATTTTAATCATTATTTTTACATCTTTAATCGTATCAGCATCTGTGCTTACTGCCATCAGCATAACTTGGTAACATTGCGTAAGTGTTCCTTAATTTACATTATTTGCTAGTTCCTTTAGTAGAGAAGTTGACTTTCTTATAACCTTGGCCAGATTCATTGCAAGTTATGGGTTTATAAAATTAGCACCATCGGGTATCCCCAGAATCGTAGTTACGAAAGAACGGTATAATTTGCTATTAGCGACTGGACTAAACATCATATAGCTACTTTCCAAATCGTTGAATTATTGTGCAGTTAATATATTAACATGTGGATAAAATTTCGCGAAATTCAGTTGAGCGTTTAAGCAATCCTAACCAGATTATGAATAGGGTTCGGATGTTTATGGCGTGTCATATTTTTGGTTGCGTGCACATCGGCACACGTGCACATCGGCACAATCGCATTTTCGTGCACAATGGCATATTATTTTTATCTTGCAATATCATCGTGCTCATCGCCACACACCCTTCGTAGGGGTGGACATACAGACAAAGTTGGAATTACATTATCGTATTGAATGCAATGGAGTTCACAGTAATTGCTAGATAGACAGAAAGACACACACTTCCTTTTACTATTATAGATACATACTGTGTACATTAATATTATAATTGTATTGTTTAGAAATCATTCATAAAGTATCTGCCTGCAATTGAATGAGATTTTGAATTAACCTAACCTAACCTAACCTAACCTAACCTAATTTAACCTAACCTAACCTAATTTAACCTAACCTAACCTAACCTAACCTAACCTAACCTAATTTAACCTAACCTAACCTAACCTGACCTGACCTGACCTGACCTGACCTGACCTGACCTGACCTGACCTGACCTGACTTAACCTATCTACGATATCAACGGCCGGTTTCCTTTGCCGCGGTAGCTAAGGGGTGCTGCCTCGGAGCCGTGGTGAAGGAGGCTGTAGGTTTGAGTCTCTATGTCCACCCCTAGCCCCAACGGGTTGTGTGGCGATGAGCACGATAATATTACAAGATAAAAATACTATGCCAATGTGCACGAAAATGAGACTGTGCCGATGTGCACCTGTGCCAATGTGCACGGCACCCATATTTTTATCCTGACCTCCATTCTCGCCGCAGACACAAATTAAGCATGAATTACACATTTGTTATCCTAATCGAACCGATTTTATTTAATTAGTACATAAAGTCATTTTTGGTCATATTTGCAATTTAACCTCACATTTCAGTTATAAATTCGGTAAAAGAGCACAATATTATGCATTATGTGCACTAAATTGTCAACTTAATTTTTTTTTTCCGAAAAGTCACGAATATTTTGGTTTTACTGTAACTGAAATGTGAAGGGACAATATCAAGTAATAACACGATTACCTCTTCCATCTTTGTTGTTAACAACTTCCAATAGACATGTTTTTAAAATATTTTCAGTTCACATTTGCAGTGGTATCTGGAGTATCTGGAAACATTAACTGATTAACAGATTAGAAGTTCTTTACAAGTAAAACTGTAAAACACCTGTAAAATTGTTAAAAAGTGAATATCTGATTTAATTAATGTGATATAATAATTTAGTTTCATTGAACGTTGTAAATTGGAACATTTATTTTGAGAAAATACGTTCTTTTATGAGGTCATGTTTTAGGATTTTTGAGCCATATTTAGTCATTTTTAAAGTAATATTTCCAGTCATATTTTCCACTCTTGTAGGTCATAAACATCCGAACCCTAGTTATGAATGATGCTTTAAATCGTGCTTAAGGCGTAATTGAATAGCGTTTTTCCAAAAGCCGATATCTACATACCGGTACTGTAAAGTATAGTTTTGAGATATCGGATTTTGATAGAACGCCTTAACCGTAGATATAGGATTTTGCAAAAACTACCATTTTGCTACCATTTCTGAGTGGAACAGATGTCGGAATATGAAATAACCAGTATAACCACTGGAAAGGCAGCTACTTAAACTATATGAAACAATATATATGTATCAATTTCGTCAAAACCTGCAGTTATCGGCTTTTGAAAAAAACGCTCCTCAATTGGTTTACTATAGCTGGGATACTAGATATCTAGATATCTAGACTTTATGACGTCATACGCAAGATCTCAAGTGATACAGAATTAATTAGAAATTTAACTTTTCGTCAAATATAATAGTCTAATCACTAATGTTCTATCGTACCTTCCTACATCAGGGGCGGATCCACGGGGGGGGGGGAATTGAATAATTTGTGCTTAATGTTACAAATTATTCAAAATTTATTAGAGCATAACCCAAATACTTAAATTAAAGCAACGACATTAATTATTTTGAAATACCTTTGTAAGAAAATGCTGAAATGTTCATTTCGTTTTCAATTGTGTACTGGGAATAATTAATTTTTATGCGTAAAAACTTCCCTCTCTACTTTGGTTTCCCCCCCCCCCCCCAAAAAAAAATGTTTCTCTGGATCCGCCCCTGTCCTACATTACATGTAGAGTTAACGCAAACAGCTTGTAATCTTAGGGATTGTTGCCTGATGGAAGTAAAGGCCAATACGACGGATACGAGGGAGGTAATTTATTTCGCATTTTTCGCTTGGCGCCAGACACAGAATGTTGTATATTTGCTCTCGTGTAATCCTTCAGACACCTGGAGAAGAAATCTTGATAGGCCTATTATTACTTTGTAGCGGTTCTCCAGTATAACTTTGAGCCTTTATGTCTGTCGTGAAAACTGCCTTCTCTTGTTCCAAGCTCTAAACAGTATTCCAGGCATAATCTTGAAGAGTTTAACATAAATAACTTATGTTTTAATTATAAGTTTTTAATTTTTTTTGGTACACTTTGTTTTCTTGCACTCATATTCAACTGATATTCTTCTTCTTTTTCTTCTACTTCGATTGTAGGATATGTTTCCGTTTGTTTCCCCGTTCAAGCATCTTCCTCTAAAGATGTGCACACATTCTTTAACCCTTCTCTTTGGTGGGCTTCCCATCTAAGGACTTATTAATTATCTCTTGTAGCTCTTCTCACCAGTCGATCTTCCGCCATTTATCCATTGCTATTTCCAGTATTTTCTTCTATCTTAAATACATTTTGTGATATCTTGAATTCTGATATTCTTCGTAATGACTATATTACTTATTTTGTCCAAAGTGTCTTCCTTTGAATAGACATTAAAATTTTCCTTTCTCATGGGTTTATTTTTTTGCTGTATCAGCTCTGATTTTTGCTGCATATGCCAAAATTGGTGTAACTAAACTAAACTAAAACTCCGTGGCTAAATCTCTGAAGGGACTAGGCCTACCACCCGACCGCTGCGTTATCTACCATAGGCAGATGGCAGGATTGGGGGGCATGTGATCAGCATGCAACACCCGCGGCCGTTAATGGTGGTTTACATGACAGGAACCGCCACTTCTCTAATCAAGTAGCTCCTAAATTTCAATCACGAGGCTGAGTGCACTCCTCCTTACCTCAGAAAAATCCAAGGAGGTACCAGGGATCGTACCCGGGCCGACGGATCTGTAGTGAGATACGCTAACCACAAGACCACGCCTGCGGTCAAACTGCTGTTTTATAATTATATTCTTACTTTACTTTAAATGATATTCTCTTTCATGAAATTAATCATCAATTTTAATAATTTAGCCTTATGTTATAGTGATTTGAACATAGAACACTACTTACTACTGTATAGCCTATTATGTTTTTATTTGTGTGAAACGCAGAAGTGTAGCTTCTTCATCTTGTGAGGGATCCATTTCATGTGCCAATAATCTAAATTTATAACTTATGAATGCTGCCAGGTTCTATGGCCATGTTAACTATTGTGGTTGAGAGCCAATGCTTTATGGCGACAAAGAACAGGAAACTGATAAATTCTACTGATGTAAAAGGAATTTCACGACATTGTAGTTTGCGTTTTGCGAGAAATTGTACGTTTGCACACAAAGGTCAGGAATTTTACACCCAGTGAGAGACTTTGCAATTTCATTATCATTTTAATTTTATTTCATAGAGTGATTATTAGTCGAGAGTGAATTTTTCATGTTTATCTATTCTTTTCCTTGATCATAAAACTTAGACAGGTGACATAAATGCATTAGTGGAATATATTAGCTTTAAGCTGTCGTTATTTAACACCAGTTAAAGTAAGAATGTGGGGTACGCCGTAGCGTAGTGGTTGAGGCGCTGCGCTACAAACCGGAAGGTCGCGGGTTCGATCCCCGATGAGGTCGTTGGAGTTTTTCAATTGGCCTAATCCTTCTGGTGGCACTATGACCCTTGGGTTGACTCAGACTCCAACAGAAATGAGTACCAGGAGCAATCCTGGGGGTAAAGGCGGCCGGTGCGTAAGGTTGACAACCTTACCACCTTCATGTGCCGATGTCTAAAAATCTGGGAGCCTCAACCTCCTGGAACCTTCTGGGCCTCCATGGCCTGTAATAGGGAACACTTTACACTTGTATACACTAAAGTAAGAATGTTATGTGTAGAATAAATATTTAATATAATTTATTATTTTGTTGGCGTGATGGGAAGATAAGATTAACTCTTTTTATTGGTGTATATTGATTTGTATGTATTTTGATCTTTAATGTGTGTGATCAGGAACTCTCCCATTGGAGTTGATTACAGTACTGCAATCTTTATGTATAAAATAGTAAGCAAACATGTAGTAATAATTTTTGTTATACTTCCTTGAAGATTTGTATTCCCGTAGTACAAGGCATGAATCAAATATTTTTGGAACTCATTCGCAATTAGTTATTTAAGGACCAAGAGTTCAAAGTTATATTGGTAAGGTTTCTTAATGAAATTCCACAAAAATAATGAAGATTGAACACATTTCTGTCGAATGCTGAAAATAAATTCTTGTGACATTTGATAAATATTTCCTAACAGTAGACCTATGTAACTCTATTATGTTTACATTCTCGTAACTGTGTAACTACATTGTTATAATTTTAATACGCGTCATTCACCCTTTGTAATACCCTTTGTCCGTTAATGTCAGTATTGACTCGTTATGATCTTTAATGTTAATAAATAATAATAACAAAAAACTGTCTTCGTTGTAAAATACTAATCTCGCTAGTTCAAAACATATCCCGTCCAGGCTGGTAGATGGCTATTATGGCTTTCTAGGCTATCTAGGACGTTATTAAAAAGCTTTATGCTGACAATTTTTGCTGCCCAGAATACAGTAATAAGACCACCTGGGTGATCTCGCAGCTAGCGTCGCTGGGTACGGATCCGCAGACCCGGTTTCGATCCCCGGCACCTAATCGGATTTTTCTGAGGTAGGGAGGTGTGAAACGGGGTGCACTAAGCCCAGTGATTCAAACTGAGGATCTGTTTGATTAAAAGATAGCGATTCCGGTATGGAAAACATTGTTAATGGCAGTGGGTATCGGCAAGCTGAGCACATGCCCTCAATCCTGCCATCTACCTATGACAGAAGCAGCGTTCGGATGGTAGGCCCAGTCTCTTCTGGCATTCAGTGCCACAGAGTTTTAATAGGCCTATACATTATAACAATATAAGTGGGCTTGTATCTTCTTACGCAGATATTTGCTTATAAAGCCCACCGGAAACGCGTCACATATAAGCAAATCCGTTTGCTAGAATTAAATGTCACACTGAAATGGAATGAAATGGAAGGATGTGATTCTAAAGCAAAAAGAAGTGACTCACAACTAACCGGTATCCGTATGACTCAGACATATTTGAAGCGTACGTGCCATATCTTGAAATAATGGGTGATATTTTGACACCTGGGTGGGTAAGTTTACCTGATAGAGATTTTCTTCATCTACTCCGAAGTCCCACAGAGTGTCGAACATTCTCAGACTTCCTCTTTCGGATTGGAAAAACTGGAAGTTGTTCCAAGTTTCCCTGAATAAGTCATTTCTCATGAGATTTCGACCGTTTGTGAGAGAATATAATGCGGTACCTAGAGATCTATGAAGAATGGGCTAATCAAATCATGAAAGAGAGGAGGCTAAAGATTTGTATATATGCCGGTACTAATTCAGGATAATTCCATCGAAAGTCTGACTAATTAGGTTTTGTCATATGGATTTGTCTCCACTTTTAGTACTTAATCAATTATTGTCTTATTGGTTTTCCCGACGGTTTGGTTGAAAATTTAGAACACAATTTATGGCTATACGAGGTTCTCCTGTTGTGTTGCTCTTTTGATTTTTAATCAGTGAGGGGTGTATTAACAAACCAGGCAATTTCCATTTTAGTAAAAGATAGAGATTCTGACTTCTAATGAAAGTTTAATGCATTTCCTGCCACATATTTAGTGTTGTGAGTACTTCCATGATGTGGGAATTATGATTTTCAACACATATACTAAATATGTAGCAGGAAATTCATTAAACTTTCATTAGAAGTTAGCATCTTTATTTTTTTTCTAAATGGAGGTTGCCGGGTTTGCTAATAGACTCCTCAGTTATGATAAAATGTAATCTTCTATGAGAATAAGAAGTTTGTAAATAGCCTACTCGCTTACGAAGTTGTACCAGGTTGTGCATAGTGATTTTCCCTCTTCATTACGAAGTAAAACTACTTTTTAAAGGGGAAAAAATAGGTTAAGATGTTTTGTCGCTCACCCAGCGATAGTACATTGGACATTTTTAGGGAAGGGTGACGGAGGTTATTATTCAGTTGTGAGAGATTGATTTTTATGTTTCACTTACTATTTTGGTTTGTCCACTTTTCGTGTGTATGGTATAGTTTCTGACTCACAGTTTCCCAAAACACGACTCTAAATTAACAAGCTTTAGGCACATGGCCAATTAGGCCGAGAGAAAAATCAGTGCACTCTGCATGGAACATAAGGATCCGTGAGTCATTATGAGTTATGAACCGGAGCAAATAATTCTCTAATATTCTGAAGTTGATAAGTTTGTCGCAGATACTGTTTCTGCAATTTAAAAGGAAATGCTGTATAATATGATACGCCACATAATTTCTGCTAGTTCGACATTCTTTGACCATTTATGCTGATGTGATTCAATCTGTTCACAGCCAAGTGAGGAAACTGTTGAGCATTTTAAACTGTTGAGCATTTTAAACGATTTGTTTTGCTAACTTGTGGTGGTTATGGGTTTCCATGTAAATGAATGCTCTCTCTCTTAGCTGCAAGTTTATTGTTGTTTTGTTCTTTGTTATTTTCTTTCGTTTCATTATTTTTATCTTTATTTTATTTTATTTTAATTTACAAAAATCTATAGTGGACTGAAGATGGTGCACGATTGCACCGAAATGCATCTCATTTGAATGATAAACCGAGGAAGTAGTAAGTCTGCACTCTTATCCACGATTCTTATATGGGACCGTTTGTGAATGAGCATCTATAAGAAGAAAAAGGAAGATTCTAAAATTTTAAATTACATCTGTATTTGCTGTAATCATATACTACTAGAACAATAGTACCTCTACATTAATAAACTTGAATTCTAACAATGTGACCACTGCGGTTAGCAGTTAAAATAAGTACTGCAATACTAAAATAATTTTATACTCGATAAGGACTTCTGTTTTTAACAGGTTATATATATGTATGTCTAACTAATACTACTATTAGCAATTATAGTATACAGCAACAAGAAAAGCTGTATACATTTAGAAATTTTCCTCTAAAAACAATGTAAATAGGTATTTTAACGATTATGTAAATATTTTACTCTAAAGACAATGTAAATAGGTATTTTAACGATTAAGTAAATATGTGCGTTTTTAGTAATTTAATTATGTCATTATAATTTTAAGAATATTGAATTAAAATATTTTAGATGAATCACAACTCAAAATTGTTTCTGCTATATTTATTATTAATATAAATATTTGATGCTACTGCTGATAAAAATTTCCTTGGTTTATCGATCTCATTTTTCAGGGTATATAGCGAAAAACTGCCCACTAGTTCCTTAACTATTACATCCCTAAAAAAAAAAAAAAAAAAAAAAAAAAAAAAAAAAAAAAAAAAAAAAAAAAAAAATTCGTTACGGTAATTTATTACCGAGTTTCTATTTTCCTTTCTGCTGACTATATGTTTTCTTGTTTTCTCTGTCGCGTTCGTTCTTTTTCTTTCCTTTTTATGTTTTGCTTTCTTGCCTCGATTATTTTTTCTCTCACTTCATTATAAATATAGCGTGACTTGATTAATAATTTGACTGATCAGTATACGTACAGAAATCCTCTGCGCACGGCATTTCCTCCTCCTCCTCATAGGGTTGTGGTTGTATTTGGACGTGTAAAACTTGAGAATTGCATAAGTTGGAAGAGAAGCATGTAGAATTTCTAGGAAAAGTATTACAGCTTCTACGTGCTCTTTGTCAAGTGAAGGACGAATGGAATTGAATTGTCAACAGAATGTGACTCTGCTTCTTAACGTTATTGATTGTTTTTAGGTCCTTTCTAAGACGAACTGCTGAACAATGCATATGGGTGTGGCAAAATTCAAATGGACCTGCGTTAAGTCACATCGATAGCTAAAACGTGTTAGGGAAACTCAATAGGATTCATTAATAATGATTACATAGTACAACAAATTTGAACTTTTTTTATGTTCTTTATATGGAACTATGTGATTCTGTATAAAAAAAAGGTTCTTGATTCATATCAAAACCAAAATAGTCCACGTACCTTTTTGTAGGAGAGACACTTCTGATATTTACGTAAAATGTAAAAATGTGGATTTTTTAGAAAATGGTGCGTGGTAAAAAAATAAATTACAGATTCGTTATTTTCAGCCAAAAATATACAAGAAACATATATTTTCATGTAAAGGACATTTTTCATGTTGTATACTGTTATTTAAAATTACTGTTTACCTGCTGTAAACTTACAGAATGTGTATAATGAGGTACACAGTTTGTTATGCTTCCAAATTACGATTGAGAAGACTATCTAGTCTCTACCGTTACAGAAATGTCATCTGAGTTTATCGCATATATATATATATATATATATATATATATATATATATATATATACACACACACACACACTAGGGATGAAGCATAAGTCATTGCAATACTTTCCTGTCTCAAAATAGGGCGATGGTACCATGAGATACAGTCCTATGTCATGGGAGAGTGTGGCATCTCTAGTATGTGGACACGTCATTTTGGTAGCATTGTGTTGTACAGATATAGGACAAGATGTTAACAGTATTCTTACGTCAAAATAGTCACTATCCGTGGGAGAAATTCCATAAAATATCACAAGGAGCTCATGGAAGTTTTGGGGAAAAATCCCCATCCATACCTAAGGAATCGTGGAGTGGGATATGTGCTTTCATGCTTCCAACTACCACAGTACACTGGAATGGCACGATGCAGTTGCGTATGGATGTTTATGGGTGTCTGTTTCCCTCACTATCCTACATCTAGTACCCATAAACGGCATTATATATACATTCCATACCTTGACCTTTCATTTGTGTATTTCAACGTTTTTAAATGGTCCAACATTTTCAAAAGAAAAAGTAGCTGCCATGACTTATACCCAATAGATCGGAAACAAAACGTGCCCAATCCCTCGTAAATAAAAGAAATTGCCTTCCCATTGAACTTCTTTTAGTCAAGTAGGCCAAGGGCTTATACAGTATGTTATGTATCTGACAACTGATTACGTCAAAAATGGAAATTGCATCGCAAGGAAAAAATTTATGTAAAGTTGTGAATAAATAAAATAATTATATTGCTAGTAAAACTGAAACCACGCCTAGTGGCATTTCAAATAGTCGGTATGATTAGAAATGAAAGAAAGAAAAAAAAATACTATCTTTAATGGTGTGGAATTTTACACTATACTCTAGACGGTTTTAAAGACATATGGGCAGTCCCCCAAATATACTATAGAAATTCGTCATTTTAATGCACGCATAGGCTCAGCTCATCTACTTTTCTAAAACCGTCCGTACTATAGGCCTAAGCTCCTGTAATGTCCCCTAAAATCATAAAATTGTAGTGAATGTGACGTTAATTATTTTGTGATTTAATCTTTGTTCTTAACTTAGATAGGAAATTAGCCCGGAAATTTTGTCTGCCTCGTCGATTTCCCTGTAAGATCCGTTCACTTCTGTTTTTACCCAGCAAGGTTGAAGATTGGAAACTCTTTCCTCGCCTTACTCTGGGGATTATGTCCAGGAAGGTTAGGAATCTGAAAGTTTGCGCTGGAGTGCTAATAAATTAATTCCATCTTTATAAACGAGGAAAGGACACGGTGCTAAGCTGAGATAATGATCTACTTGAGTTTTAGATGTGAAAAGTGGCTCTTTATACCTAGCTGCCTGTGTAAGAAAGCTTAATGTTAGCTTTCGTGTCTCGCAGAGTGTAAACACTAGGCGTGAAAAGGAAAGTGAATACAAGCAAAGCAGATTTTAATTGCTAGTAAACGCTGCTACCGCTCTGTTGTTATTCTGGGAGAAGTATATGAGCTGATAATTATTATGGCCCAGTGCTCTGTCACATTTAACGAGAAGTTTACTTAATATGGAATGCAAGGTGTCGTGAGAAGAAAGCGGGTGAAATAGCACAATTATTCTCTTTCCATGCACATGCAAGAATTATGGGTGTGCACATTTTTTGAAGCAATGTAACCTACATTTTACTCCATATGTCAAACTGTAACTAATTGATTCTAAAAACTGTTAATAAAACCTTCACTTATAAGATAATATTATAGGAGAAAAACTCTCATGTACTGTCCAACGGAGACAATGATCTATGGTTCATGAATGCATATACTGTATATCCATCTTGAATGTTAACTGTACAATAACAGTAGAAGCCCGGTCACAAAAATAACTAATTAGTGTGCCTCACAGTACTGCATATGACATATCTTGTCTGTCAGTGAGATAGACCATTAAGGGCAATCAGTCATATGAGAGAGGTTCCATCTGGCACTGTGAAGTAAACTCTGGCTTAGCCCAGTTGGTAGAGCAGTGGCACGAATAGCCAAAGGTCCTGGGTTCAAATCCCAGTGTCAGAGGAATTTTTCTCCTATAATATTCTCATGTAATGTCCCACAGAGACAGTAATATGTGGTTCAAGAAGGCATATATATCCTTCACGTATAAGTTTATTTTGTACATGAATGAAAAAAAAAGCACACTACATTTACTTGAATTTTAGAATTGTTTGCAAGAATGAGGTTTTTTTTCCGACGCTAGTTTCACAAAATATCCTCGAAGGGTCTAAGAAATGGTGCAAGGAAAGCGATGAATCGGCAGAAGAAAAATATGTCTTGGTTTGCCAAATCCACTACTGAACTCTTCAATTAGCAGCCAACAAAATAGTGATAGCCAGGATGATTGCAAACATTCGAAACGTTTACGCAAGAAGAAAACTAGAAAAGATGTTACTCTGTGTTAGGCGTCTGGTTTGTTGAATATAATCGCATTACAGATGTATTAATACTGTTAAGTTTTTTCATGATGGCCGGTGTCAACAAGATGTGCAATCGTCTAGGGCGGGTCCATGTAACACAAACAAGGAAATGAAGTACGCATGAGTTACGGTAGTTGCTGTGCAACATTCGAAGCGTCTTTGCGGTGTGTACATATCCGGAAGTCTAGAGTTCGAATCCCGGTGTAATAGAGAATTTTTCTCCTAAAATCATTTAATATTCAACAGAAAAAAAATATTTTGAGGAATCACGAATATATGTCTTAACTTAAATGACAACAAAGTCAAGAAGTTAATTGTAAATGTATAGTGATCTAAAAGTTTTTTTATTTCCTCTCAGGATGTTCTTGAATTAAGATGTGAGGCAATTTAGCCGATAGGGAAGATTAAGTACATTGATTACGAATTTTAGATGTCTAGAAGACCTATCCTGATAACTGCAATTTGCTGCAAATGCAAAGAAAAAACATCCATAATACCTCCTTCACGAAATACGGCTGGAGTTTGAACAAATTCCGTTTCAGTTCGAAACATCCTCCTTTCATTTTATCTAAAATACCAGGTCATTTCGCTTATCTAAAGAGGGTTTAACTTCCTTATCTAGGTTGGGTATTAACCCTTAGGTGACAATCTAGTCCTCCTCCTTGCAGAGTAGTAAAAAAGCAGAAGAGGCAAGAACCCTTGATTCAGTTACTGTTCTGTTGTCTTCCGCTTCGCTGCATAACCACCACTTTCACTGTTCTAGATTTCATTTGTAAGATATGATTCTTCTTTTCTCAGATAGGCAGATGGGTATCAAGACGGATGTAGCCATAAACATGTGACATCCGCAAACACTTTTGCCGGATATCATGTAATTGTTTGAAATGCCAAGAGGCTTTACATTGTTCTTCCTGTTTTTGTAAAGAATTTAATAATAGAAAAATTATACCTGTACGCCGTGTGTTGCATTAGACTTTTTATGGAAAGAGATAATCCTTTTCTGTATATCCGTAACCTAATATACCGTTTATTATTTTCTTGTTATTTTATACTGTCTGAAATCTCGGTTTCATCCAATTTTATATATACAGTAATAGTGAATTCTTTTATCTATTTTCTGATTTCCGTTGTATTTGTTGTGTTTACTTCTGTTCCTAAATCTTCTTTTTATGTTTCAATATTTTTCCTTATTATCTTGATTACTCTTTCCTTCCGTATTTATTCTGTACTTTTTTCATTTCGTCATTCTGGCTGCTCTTGCTGTCGTCGTTGTATCTTTCATTGTGCTTATTATTGTGTTTTTCTTTTTTCACTTTTCTATTTCGCTATTTTTGTGAAGTTCACACGTTGTGTTTAAATACGTTTATGTTTTCTTCATCTTTCTTGCTATCTTGTTCTGCTTAGCTGCCTCTTTCTGCTGCATGTTTGTTCTACTTCTATTCTGTGTTTTGTTTAAAGCTAATTTTCCTTTTTATTTTCTTTCGGTTTCATTTATTTCTCATCTTCCATTATTCCTTCTATTAGCCAGTATGTTTTATTTTTCTTTACATTTTCTTTGTCTCGTCTTTTTTGTTTGTTTCTTGTCTCGATTTTTTAATTTTGTCTCCCCCCCTCTCTCACTCTGTTATGATTATACTGTGACTTGCATATTAACTTTAATGGATTAAAATACAGTAAAGGCTGTATTATAGAGACCACCCGCTTAATGATCGATTTTGTAGGAACCAACTTTAAATTCCATAACATCAGTGTAATTTGTACAGTACCTCTAAGACCACTCTTCTTCCCGATCAAAGACCAGTGCCCCTGTTGCGATTAACTCCCTTTTAGCGATCGAGTCGTAAAATAATCACTTCACAGTAGGTCTAATAACAGCAAGGGGAAGAACATGCCGTATCTCTAAATTTCAAATAGTTTCTGAAATTGTTACAATAAAAATAAAGATTAGGGCGATTTTGAGGGTGGACAAACAATGTTTTGACCTGTTAATTGCATTGTGGAAAATATGTAGGGCTATTCTTGTGGCTTGACGACTACCGGTAGCGTGGTGGAGATAGGAATGAGATACCGTGATTCAGAACCCCCTCCCCATCGGAATGAGATACCGTGATTCAGAACCCCCTCCCCGACCACTTTTTTGCTATTTTAGCTGTAGATAAATTGCATTGCTGGGAACTCACACATTTTTGGAACATTAGTAGAAAATTTACGTTTGTCGTGTGTAACGCAAAACTATCTTTCCACCATTTCCTTACTGCCTACTAAGAAAAAAGTATTCTGTACTATATGTACAAAATGTAATTGATGTAAATTTTTCTTTGCAGGTGAGTTCCGATTCAACGACATCTTTATTTGTAAGTAATCTTCATTACTTCAATTATAAACTAGGTATATTTAATTAAATGTAGATCTTTAAGAAATGTTATACCGATATATCTTCCAGTATACTATCCCCAACAGGTCAGGTGATTTAAACGATGAATCGAATGAAAACAATAATGTTAATAATAATAATAATAATAATAATAATAATAATAATAACGTTTATTCAAAATTCATGTTGCCTTGAGTGGGTCCCTTCATGTATTTCTCGGGCGGGGGGGGGGCCTTTAATAAAACTACTTACAATAATTTGTTACAAAGAATATCCCTTACGGCCTATTTTTTCAATCTATGTTTTCTTCTTAACATTCTTTGTGGATCCATTTCTCTTTTAAGCTATGCAAGTGGTTACCCAGCGTTATGAGATCTTCAAGTAATTTATCTTTTCCGATCCCTCTTTCCATGCCGAACCAGATGTAGATATAGTTCATACAGGCTGTCTCGTGATTGCAGCCCTTCATTCTCTAGCCAAATTTCGCAGAAAGTCTTCGATAGCCCTTCAATTTGCGTGAAATTCCCTATATGAAAAGCTGCTAAATATTATGAAAACAATTAGAGTAATATGTTTACCATAAAATTAATAGGCGATTGTGGAACTGTGTCTAAATAAGAGAAATAAGATAGGGACATGTATTTTTTCGTATAGGTCTATATACCTACCTGAGCTATTGGGAGCATTGTATTTAAATATTTTGAAATCCCGTTTAAGACAAAACACATCAGATCCCCAGATATAATTGACGTTCGTTTCTATACAGGTAGCATATTTTCTTCTATCATAACACTTTTTACCATGCTGAACCATTCTTGGAACATTGATTGTCGTAGTAGAAATTCAGTTTCTTCATCAATATCGTTGGTAGTCATGAGTTTCATGAAAAGTTCGGTTCATCCTGAGTAAATTTGTCCTCTCCTGAAGAACCATAAAATATTAGTAGGTATTGTTAAGGAACCTTATTAATTATAAAAATATGATAGTCATAAAGATCCCGCGATAAATTTATTCTCTCATGAAAAGTAACATTTTTCTTCTAAAAATGTATCATCATTCTTAAATAAACCATAAGAATCAATCTTACAGGATTGAGGTGTATATTGAACAACAATGTTTTAATAGCGGATTGAAATAACCTACCTATTAATCATACCGACATAATGCACACAACCATTCCTGAAGGAACGTATTTTGTGGTTCGTCTAAAAAGTTAAGTTTTTTTTTACTTTAGGAAAGTGTTTTTGATACAAGTGGAAAGGCCTAAATACATATCTGATACTCAATGAAGGACTTCTTGATCTTGTAAATTAAGAAAATTTAAGACCAGTTTTTTTTTATGTAGGCCTAAGCCTGTGTGAATTTTAAGAGGACTGACCTATGAAATTTAGAAATTCCACATTTCTCATACGATTTTCTTCATTTTTTACCTGATTCTCGGAGGATTTGCCACAGTAAACTCTATAATTTTCAGAGCAGTAAAATTATTAGAACTTTAGAAAAAATAGTCTGTGATATTTTAAAGGGTTTCATGGCAAAATGTCTTTGTAGAGCAGTTTTCAACTTTTTCCGAATCAAATTGCAGATATGATGTCTAGACACTTCAAGCTAGAAAAATTACTATTTTTAATATAGGCCTAATTGATTATTTCTTTCATAAATAATAGTTAAACATTATTTTACTGAATTTTGTTAAGTTTAAGACTTAAACAGTCTATTATAAGGACACAAATGCTTTTAAATTAAGGATTCATTTAGTAAGTTTTATTTACTGATATCCCTAGGGGCTTTGTTAAAAAATTCCCCAACGAGCAATTTGAATAGTGAAATATGCTGGAAACATTGTTAAAAAAATCAACTTTCAAATTGAGATACATTTTTTGCCTTTACAACTTTCATGCTCTTTCTGTAAGCCTAAACCAGGGTTGCCAGATCAGAAACGTAAAACAGTCGTACCAACAACTCAAAATAGTCGTACGCTAGTTAAAATCGTCGTACACTTTGCGAATTGTCAGGATGATGATGATGATGATAATAATAATAATAATAATAATAATAATAATAATAATAATAATAATGTAATAATAATGATTGCCAAGTGAGGTACTCTGTACAGAATTTTTTTTCTATAAATGGTGATTAAAATTTGCTTTTGTAAGTTCTATAACGTGCTACTGCTCCACTCACGCATGCTGACTTTATTGTTCACCGCTACTACTCAGATAACTGGTCTCTCGTAACTGTGCACATATACCCATTGTTGTTGGCATAGGCGTAAACAGGCCGACCATAAGGGGGGGTTATAACATTCAGGGAGAGGGGGGTCCGGGGGTCCTCCCCCGGAAAATTTAAAAAGTTAAGATGCAAAATAACGAGTTTTAAGCTTCCGGGGGTCTCCCCCGGAAAATTTTAAAAATTAAGACGCAAAATAACGAGTTTTAAGCTTCTGGGGGTTCTCCCCCGGAAAATTTTAAAAATTAAGACGCAAAATAACGAGTTTTAAGCTTCCCACGCTTTATACTTGTATTAAGTAATTTATGGGCAGACTGTAAAAAATCATACAATTTTCCTTTTTTTAATCAATGGGGGGGGGGGGGGGTTCAAACCCCCAAAACCCCCCCCCCCTCGCTACGCCTATGGTTGTTGGTACTCTTTGTCATCGGCTACCTGCAGATGTTGCAGGAAGAAATAAATTTTTAATAATAAAATTACATTACAAACCATAAGAAAGTAAGATTTCCAAATATTATTAAAAGAAAAGTATACAGTCACTTTTGATATGGACGTGTCAACATATTCTATTAATAATAACAAGCATATGATTATTATGTTTGGTCAAAATAAAAGAAGAACAATAAGACCAGCTGCTCTTTATCGGTATAATTTCTTTAGAGGTTTGGATTGCTTCGTTTAGCACACGTGCGGCTAAAATATAAAATATTTGGAGAAGAATGAGAGAAGTAGCAATAACAATACAACAATACAACTTAAGCGTGGTGCGGCACCGGCCCGTAAAAGCCTTAAATGGACTGAGTTTTATTTGACAATGGCTATTATAACATTCCGCCATTCATTTAGCGATATGTAGGCATATTCAAAATAAACTAAGAAAAAACAAAAAACTTCATGTTTATCCAAATTGAAAATTCTGCAGTAGATTGCTAAAAACTAACAGAAAATAGTAGTAGGCTGATAAAATGCTAATATTAAAAATAGTCGTATGAATAGGCATACGACACATGGTTGCGTCGTACGTCGTACAAATCTATGAAATAGTCGTATGTGTACGACTATAGTCGTACGTATGGCAACACTGGCCTAAACTGAATTCCTTAATGTAACAGCCTTGAAAATATATTAATTACCTTCCAGCATTACTCTGAAAATTACTGGAACTATAATTTTAAAAATCTTCCTACAAAAAGGTAAAGTCTCTGTACGCCTACGTATTTTAGAAACAAGGTACATAAAGCTTTTTAGAGCTGAATTTATGTACTCTTAAATGTAATCTTTGAGTGAAATAATCAGTGGGCTCTAAGTTTAAAATGTGTCAGGAAAATTTCAGTAGAATAGCTGGTTTCCGTAAATAACAATTCTTACTTTTGGATAAATGATCCTTACATTTTATCTAAATAAATTGTCCATAAATCTTATATCTCTGCTATTATACAATTTTAGGTGACGAATTTACACGTAAATAGCAGTGAAGAGGTTAAAAATCTACTGAGGAAATAATCTGTGCTTATATAATAAAGCTGTGACCTGGAGAGATTACAGCACGTGCGGAGACCCTTTAAAAGCCACATTACGGACATTTAAATGCACCATGCTCTACAAAATACAGTAATAGAATAGACGGTAAATCGTTCGAACAAGCGGAAAATATCTGGGAGCAATAATTACAGACAAATAAAATTAAGGCAGAGGTTAAGTCTCGACTAAAATCAGGAAAAAGTTGTTTTTATGCAGCTCAGAAACACTTTTTCTTCTCGTCTTCTGTCCAGAAATCTAAAAATAAAGATTTATAAGACTTTTATCCTGCCGGTTTTATTATATGGATGCGAGACATGGCCGCTTTTTGGTCAAGAAGAACATAATCTGAGCGTTCGAAAAGAGGGTGCTTAGGATAATATTTGGGCCTAAAAGAGATGAAAATGGGGACTGGAGAAAACTGCATAACAACGAGCTTCATGACCTGTACTCTTCACCGGATATAGTAAGGGTAATTAAATCACGGAGGATGAAATGGGCGGGACATGTGCGCATGGGGAAGGAAAGACATAATCTCAGAAGTATTGACTGGGAGACCCGAAGGGAAAAGATCACGTGGAAGACCTAGACGTAGATGGAAGGACAATATTAGGATAGATTTAAGGGAAGTAGAATTTGGGATGATTGGATAGGGTTTAATGGCGTTGACAGAATAGGGTTGAATGGCGGGCTCAGGTAAGCGCGGCAATGAACCTTCGGGTTCCATAAAATATTCCTTTAGCTTGATGAGGAATCATGTATTGCCATTGAGTAAGTAAGCAAGCTAAAATATGTTGTATTCTTCTTTAGCCAATAATCTGCGTTAATTAGGCCTAATATGCAAAAGAAACAAAAATATTAGGTTTGTGCCCTTTTTTCACAGGTAATAATACCCGTTTGATACAGAATTGCAGAAATGTTACGAAATAATTGCCTACTGGAAATGGCTTTATGCACGATTCTTCGTTACAATAGTTCTGTTGTTTTCGTTCCGCCTCACTGCTGCGTCATGTTATTTTCTGTGTGTTTACAGTAACATGAATTTATGTGCTAAAGTCTGCATCCACATGTTTGTTTCCGTCCGCATAAAATAACATCATACTCTATTGTTTTGCAAAATGATAATAGCTATCATTTTTGGTGTCATAACCTTAACTGGACATAGGTGACCACCATGGAAACCCTTACGGTACCATAGGCCTATATGTTCGCGTTCAGTAAGAAAGTAATGTTATTTTCCTCCTATTTCTCACCGCATACGGCCCTCGACTTCTTCTGTGCGGCCCGCAAATAAAACAATTTATACAATACTTATTGTTTTAATTGGCCTGGGTGGCGCGGTTAGTATCGCGCTGGCTTTCTGTGCCCGCGGGTTCGATACTGGCCTAGGTCGATGGCATTTATGTGTGCATAAATGTGACATGCCCATGTCAGTAGATTTTAAAAAGTTAAGTTATTCCTCAGGTTCGCGAGCGACCCCTGGTGATCCCGTAAGGGGATATTTTCAGCGTATTTGTTACCGGGGTGCGCCAGTCCCCGACCTACTTAAACCTAAGGACACACACACACACCCAGTCCTGAACCCAGGAAAGGAATTTTTCACTACTGAAAAATTTCAGACCCGGCCGGGAATCGAACCTGGGCCGCCGGAGGCAGGCGCGCTACCGACTCACCCACGGAGATCATCAGTAGATTTACTGGAATGTAAAAAAGAACTCCTGCGGAACAAAATTTTGGCACTCCGGCGACGGTCACAGGCCTCAGTTGCAGTACAGCCACGTTGTTAAATAATCATATACCAACCACCCAACCAAAAAAGTGCTTCATTAATGTATTCTGCATTTTAATAAATAATAAGTTTAATTTTTAATAATAATACTGCATGAAAAATATTTGCGGGGGGGGGGGTTATAACATCCGCGGGGTCTGGGGGTATGGAATACCCCCCAGGGAGAGGGGGGTCCTTCCGCGGAAAATTTTGAAAATTAAGACGCAAAATAACTAGTTTTAAGCTTCCTGGGGTCCCCCCCGGAAAATTTTAAAAATTAAGACGCAAAATAACGAGTTTTAAGCTTCCGGGGCTCACCCCCGGAAAATTTTAAAAATCAAGACTCAAAATAACGAGTTTTAAGCTTCCCACGCTTTATGCTTGTATTAAGTAATTTATGGGCAGACTTAAAAAATTATACAATTTTCCTTTTTTTAATCAATGGGGGGGGGGGGGGTTCAAACCCCCAAACCCCCCCCTCGGTACGCCTATGTAAGGTATATTGGCCCTCGTAAGTAAAGAAGTTTGCCACCCGTACTATATAAGATACCAGATGAGGTGAGAGTTGCCCTGAAGAAAGATATTTTTATATCACATAGAAATGTGTTTCAGAAAAAACATAATATATTATGAAGAAGCCTGTATTAAGATACTAAGCTCGTTTCATAATTTCCATACGAGCGTCTAATTGCCATTAAAGGCAAGTTGCGTTCAACAGTAATTAATTGCCTAAGTTTTGAGTTTTTTTTAGAATACCTTGTAATTGATTAAAAACAAACGACTCTCTCAGCGATAAGCTGTTAGTAAGTTCTCGTCTTTTGCGATAGGTGGCAGGCGATAAGGCACGCATGGGCGTTTTAACCTCTAGGCAACGCACATTAAAACACACAAAATGAAGTCAATTTATTATACTATTAAAATTAAAATGAACAGTTTATTTTATTTTTATTACAAGTTGTTTATTGTGCAGTTTGAATTACAGCTTTCAAGGCTTGAAGATTGTTCCGTGTACAATATTTATCGAAAGTTGGAATAATAATAATAATATAACAGCATTCCTGTAATTAAATTATATACTTTAAATATTAAGATACTGTTACGTCACATGTAATAAGCGTATTATAGTATGGTCGAATAAGAATGCTATTATTGGATACTTTGACGCTTGTATTGGTGATGCCCTGAAGATGGTGTAAAGGCACCGAAAGGCCTAGGCAGCAATCACAAAATTATACAATAGTTGAGCACCTGGTATCATATTTATTTTATTTCATTGATCGAGCTCACCGGTATTAAAAATGTATTTTAATAGCTTGTATTGGTTATGTAAGGAACTAGATTTGTTATTATTATCATGAACAGGGCCCGGATTCTGATGACCTAAAATTGTTTGAAAAATGACCCTAAATTTTAAAGAAAATGACTTAATAATTATAAAAAAATGACCTAAAACTGATATTTATTTATAAAAAAATTATTATTGTACACACAAAGTTATAGACTAGTTTGTACATAATTGTAAAAACGGTAAAATATAACTGTAATGTTGTGAACGTTCTTTTCCTCACGGAAATTTATACTGGCATTTTGGCACTGGCGAATCAAAATTTGGCATTTCTTTTTGTGGTCTGCCGGATTATATTGTTGTTTATTGAGGGTAAACAGTAGTTTGCACTCTCAAAGCCAAGCAGGTGCCAAGTCAATCTAATAACAATAGTAATATAATGCAAACTTTTGGCATTTCTTTGATTCTCATTTCCGACTGAGACATGACAACACTTAATGCCGAATTTTTCCTTCTTGCATTAAACAAACAACATTTCAAAGACAGCACCGCTAGCGACGAAAAAGAAAAGTTAATACACCCAATGTAAATAGGCTACTGTACATGAAAATGACTTAATAAGGAAGCAAATGACAAGAAAATGACAAAAATAATGACCTAAAATTGAAATAAATGCCCTAAAAATATAAAACTGCATAAAATGACAAGAAATGACCTAATAAAATTGCATTTCTATAATCTAGAGGCCATGATTAGGATTTATCTAAAAGTTGGCAATGTCTATGCAGCATCAATAAAATTATGACATGTCATTAGAATCCGGGCCCTGATCATGAATATACAAGTTTAGCTTGTAAAGTTTTAAATCATAATTTTGTTTATATATATTATGCATATATATATATAATGCATATATATATATATATATATATATATATATATATATATATATATATATTAGTTTAATTATTTAAAGCCGCCTTATAATTGTATTAAAGTATGAACAGGTTTTTCTCCTTCAGAAATCCGAACTATTTTTAATCGTGATTACCCTCTATAGAAAACAGATCTATACTCAGTAAATTCACAGAACCCCTTTTTATCCATCCAGTCTACTTCTGCTTGAGATTTAGGAGTAAAAGAGCAGCATATTAATTTTAGTCTCTCTGTTTGTGATGGCTTGTCGTTTCAGTGAATTGAAAGGAATTCTTTACGCTTGAAGCTGGCGCACTGAATGACTCAAGAGAGACGGTATTTCACTTTGAATACTCTTTTAGTTTCTCCCTTTAGATGCTAATATCGGTGTGATATTTAAATGTGCAGATTTAAAGGCGATAGCTTAAGGGGGGTAATGGGTGAAACTTCTATTTTCTACATTTTAAAAGCTACGCACTTGATTTTTCATGCACATACTCCTAGTGTAACAGACAGTGTTGTGAAGAAGTTTCATTTCGGTCAGTTTTTGAGTTATTTAAAAATTAATATTGAATAATTTCCATGTTTCAAAATTAAACTCCCACATAATTTTTGTCTGAATTTTTTTAATAGCACCATTGACATATTTATAAAAATATCAGGCATTAGTTCTCCTGTATCTTCACCACAAATGGAGAAAACGATTAACATTCAACGCATGTCTAAAATTTAAGACAAAATCCTTGGTCACCACATATATTTTATTTTTTATTGTAAAACTATTTAACATAATCAAAAAACCCATTCACTATTTTGTTAGTCATACTGTGCAGAACTTGAAGTAAAAAATTCAGACTCTTTGTGTTAATTCTGTAGAAGACATTTAGTTGTGATACAGTCAACCCTCGATATAACGCCACGTCCGATCTCTAACATTTAGTGGCACAAAGCGAGGGTAGCACTAAAACGATTTTTTAAATAAAAAATTGCATAATACAGTGCTGAATTAATTTATTGTACTGTATTATGAAATAAAAATGAAATAAAAGGCAAATAGAGAACTTCAGAACAAAATTATATTCACCGTACTGTACAGTAAATCAGTTTATTACAGTAGATGTCCAGTCCAACAGTACACAAAGGGGTTGAAAATCAAGTGGGTCCGTAAGTGATTAACTGTAACTGAGTAACTGTAAGGTAGTGTTTAACAGCTGCACGGACGCTAGACGAAAAAAAAGGGGACTTTTGAAATGTCTCATTGTATGATGGGTTCTTTCTACCTGCTCCACCCTCATGCAGGCTGTCCAACTTCTTAACATAGCTTCCTCATTCCACCCCACTACATTTACAATTAGTGGCAGGGGAACACTCACATCTTAAAAATACAGTACATTAAGTTTCTTAAATAGTCTTCCTAACATTCACGCCAGTTTCAAAAGAATTCTGAAACTGAAAAAAAAATCACTGCAAGCTATATTTTGTAAAACTCTTGTGTTATATTCACTGGCACTAAATGAATTGGCACGATAAGAGGTTTCTTACCTAATTTATATGGTAGAAGATCTGTTCACTTGCATTTATTGGCGCAGTGCGAGGGTGGCATTGTAAAGAGGGGCATTATATCGAGGGTTGACTGTATATACAGTTACAGTAAGAATAAAAATAAGGGAAGATGACTTAAAACGATTGCATACGATTTAAATTTAAAATGTGTAATTGCAGCCTCTTCAGTAGTACTCAGCCTTACAACTGATTTTTAAATTAAATCAACTTGAATTTTACATTTCTTTTTAGGCATAATCTTCTACTTGTGTTCCGGTACTCGCTTGAACCGAGACGTCCTTCTGAGTCTCTTTGTAGCTCTCATCTCATTTATTGTGTATACCTTCAATCTGTAACTGTGTTACTGCTCAACAAAGTAGTGGAAAGAAACACAACAGAGAGAAGTAGAGGTTAAATTTCATTAAGGAGATCTCCAACAAGAGAAGCTTCTCTACTTCCATGCACACCATGCAATTGACATCCAGTAGCGAAAATAAAATTTATCCAGCGTGTTCCTCTCCTAGTTTAATTTCCGTTAATACAGTATTGAATTAACAATTTGTGATGGTATCGACATTGAAGCCGCCCTCCATGGCTGAGTGGTTAAGCCGCTCGTCTTCCACTGCTGGGACCCAGGATGGATAAAATAGGTCGGGGTGAACCCATTTTCCCTGCCATGAATCATTCCAGCGTTGCTCCGTTCATCATAATACGACCATCGGTTGCAATAAAATAATATAATTAGAGCCCGGATTTCTAAGGAAAATGCATCCGAACAAAGCTTTGCTTCCTCGGACAGCGTTCGAAATCACATATGTACTGTATTTTATATTGTAATTTTAGCAATAAAATTTAAAATTGAAATGTAAAATTTTCAGATTTCTAAGCGTAAGCAAATCTGGTATAATTTATTTCATAAGCACACCTTAACAAGCATTTTTAACTTTATTTGATTGTGCTTATTTTGCTTTTCCTGAGAGAAAATTAATTTTACTTTCTTATTTTATGTTTTTACTAAAAACTGGCACATTAGAAGTGTTTATTTCACTTTTAGACGTCACTGTCAATGGTTTCTTTTCTCTTGTCGGCTGATAGAATTACTGAAAAATCCGGGTTACAAAACACTGTCAAATTTCTAAAACGATTTCATGTGAAGAAACATAGGCCTATATTGAAGAGGAATTCGTTAAAGAAGAATTATATTGCTTTTTACTTGGGCTTGTGACGTCCTGCGATGTTCAAAGAACAAATTCTCTTTACAGATCGTTCTTCACTGGCAGACACAGGAGTTTCACACAAGAGAATCTGTGACCTTCCTTACATAGTGTAACAGCCGTGAAATATGATAAAATATTTATTTATTTGATTTATTTGATTGTCAAATGACTTATTTTTTCTTATTTTGGTGACTTTTTTGCTAAGTTTTTCGTGCTTATTTGCTTGCTTATTTATTGGTTTTATTTGGATTATAAATCCGGGCTCTAAATATTATGATTATTATAGTGCTGGGTTTGGTGGCTCAGTTGTTTGCAGTCGAGAATAATAACTAAGGTTCGGATGTTTATGACATGTCATATTTTTATTCTGACCTCCGTTATCGCCGCAAACACAAATTAAACACGAATTGCCCATTTGTTATCCTAATCGGACCGTTTTTAATTTGCAATGTAAAGTCATATTTTTGTCATTTTCATGGTCTTGGTAATATTTGTAATTTAACGTCATGTTTCATTTAAAAATTCGATAAAAGAGCACAATTATACAGTGTATGTACTACATGATCAAGTTAAATTTGAAATTTATTTCATTAATTGATACCAAATTAATAGGTAACTTAAATTTTAATATTAATGCAATTGTTCATATTTTATAGGGACGCGACAGATCTACAAAATATTAGGAATATTTGGAGCTAATGAAGCAAGCAAACAGGAGAAAATCTTTAAAAACACTTTACAACTAGGTTCAACTTGTAATTTTTATTACAAGTAAAACTGTAAATCACCAGAATTGTTAAAAAATTATCTGATTGTAATCAAGTGATGTCAGAATTTAGTGTCTTTAAACGTTTTAAATTGGAACATTTATCTTTTGAAAATACATTATTTTATTAGGTCATATTTAGGATTTTTTTTTGTCATATTCAATCATTTTTAAGGGCATATTTGTGGTCATGTTTTCCACATTTTTAAGTCATAAACATCCGAACCCTAGTAATAACTAATATTAATATTTCCATAAACCTCTGTATTATTATGAGATATGAGGGAGAAACAGTTTAATGGAAGATTATATTTTATCAATTAAAATACCGAAGCTATTATGAAATCCATTAGCTTTGTTTGTGGCTTCGGCTCTCCAGTTTTTTTTATGAAGTTTTTTCTCTCATACAGAATTTTGTCATCCATCACACAGAACAAGCGTCTGTCACATATTTTTCCCATTTGTACTTCAAATCAACACTTTTAAATGTCAAAACCAATACATTTGACATATGAAATTATTTGAAATCCAGAAAGTGCTGTGAGCAGTACAACATTATACAAGGCGATTTTTGTACCATATCTGTATCCACATATCAGAGATTTTTAAAGGTATATTTGTTGTTAATGGATTCAGGGTTATTGTGACATAGAAGTATTACTAACATAAAACCTCCTAGGAAGTGTTATCACTATTATGTTTAAGCTATTTTTCACATGTCACCCAAGATTGTCCAAGAAGAGACATAGCATGCATTGAATATTAAAGAGGAGTAAATGAATTTCACTATAAAAATTAAGTAGAAAACCACCACCCTACCTTGACTTAAGGAGAGAATACCATTTATTTTACAATGGTGCTGTTTCCCTTTCAGGCAAGTTGCCACATGACACAGCGTAGAATTCAATCTCTTTGAGACATTAAAAGAGCACAAAGTTTTTACTATACTAGAATACATGTTGTAGATAAATAATAAACTTCATGGTGTACTAGAGTATATGTGATGATGGATTATGACTACTGAAGCCACAATAATACTCTCTTAAAGAGAAATAAAATCAGGTAAACTGTTATAACAAAGTGCCAGAATGCTTTTGTTTAATCAGTTATAATTGCAATTTTTCAGAAAATAAGTTTTTTTAAAAATTGATTTCCAAGTTAAGCTCCAGATTAATTAATGAAGCAGGGATTACGGAAGAACAAAGGTTTAGTTTTTTAAATCAGATTAAAATCGTTCAGCATCAGCAGAACTATAGTCTACAGATTTGTGATATCTTACAAATCGCACACTCACATAAAAATAAAAATAAAATATAAAAATAAAAATAATAAGTCAAATTGGCCAGCTTCGGGATTTGAACCAGGGACTTCCAGAATGCGAGTCCAAGGTGTTACCATCTCGGGCACCTCAATTTAACAGTCTAGTTTGATAAGCATATGTAAAGGAATAGTGTTATTTTATAATAGCCCACTTCCAAAGCCGTATATGAAGAGACTAAAACAGTATGTTGTCATGATAACTGATTTGCAATTGATAAATTCTTTCTAATATATTATCATAAAATAGGCACCAATAAACCAGTTTGGCCCAATATCAATAGGCTTCTTCCCATGGACATTATAAATGTGTATACCAAGTTTTATAAAAATCCAATAAAGCATATTTGAGTTATCGTGCATACAGACATACTGATGGATGGACGGACAGACAGACATTTTCCCGTCCAGCACACAATCTCACAAATTGCCATACTGGCACTTAATAAGTTGGCTTTTTCCAACCTAAGGCCTAATAAAATAATCTGCTGTATGTTGATAACTTGTTCCTCTGGCACCAAAAAACAGACCATAAACAATATACGTAATTAATCTCATGAAATTTGCTGTGCTATTTCTCTCTGCAAAAAGGAATCCCCTAATAAAAAAATCTAGCATCTGAGCTGTAAAGATTGAGAGAAAAGTTAAGTTAAATGGGTTAAATCAAATGTAATCTTGCCTTAAAAACCAAGCGACATAAGCAACAATACAGCAAGAACAAACTTAGAAGTCAGCTTTAGCAGTCCATTTCTGGGATGAAATAAAATCTCATACATGGTATTTTAGCTAAACTCTTCACACATTCATTTTTGATCAGAAATGCTCAGGACTTTGGTGCCAACCATTAAAGAATTTATTGTAAGAACAAGCACGTTGAGAAGTAATAATTATATAGTTGTACTTGCCCAAAAGATATTATTTTGCTAATGTATAAATACATTCTTTCTTTGTTTTTCAGAATCATCATCACAATGCTCAGAATCAGAATCTACAGAACAACAAAGATCACAATGACTGCAATGAGACGAGAGAGTTTGAGTTGAAAGAAGTCACAAAAGAAGGCCATGAAAAGGCAGATCCAGGACAGTTTGAGCTCCTTAAAGTTCTTGGCCAGGGATCCTTCGGAAAGGTGGGTTCCTAACATCACATGAATTAGTTCCTTTGTACGTATGTGTATTCATTTTGACAAGTTAGAAATTATTTTTCTGGAGATATTTTAAGCATATATTTATTTTGAATATTAAATTGTATATTACGAGGGGCATACTGAAAGTTGTGAGCAACATTTTTTCACAACCTTAATCTTTATTTGTAAGTGAAACCAAGTATATCATCTCAATCTACGGACCTTTCTTTCACTTTTCCACGTAGTCTCCTTTTTTTTTACACACATTTCCCATCGTTCTGCAAATGTGAAAATACCCTTGTGATAGAATTCCGTTCCAGGAGAAAGGCGTATCACTGTGAATGAAATTGCTGCAAAACTTACATACTGTGGACATGGTGCGGTGCAAGAAATGATTCACAGCTTAGGTTATGTTTGTCCCCATTGGGTCCTATGTTTATTGACCGAGGACCACAAACGTCAGAGAAAAACCATTGCCCAAAACCATCTTCAGAGATTTTGAAATGAAGGTGATGAATTTTCGACGAGTATTGTGACTGGAGATGAAAGCTGTTTCCATCATTATGAACCTGAAACGAAACAACAGAGTATGGAATGGCGTCATTGTCTATGGGCAGCTGGAACGGAATTGTATCACAAGGGTATTTTCAAACTTGCAGAACGATGGGAAACATGTGTGCAAAAAAATGGAGACTATGTGGAAAAGTGAAAGAGGGTCTGTAGATTGGGATGATATACTTGGTTTCACTTGCAAATAAAGATTAAGGTTGTGAAAAAATGTTGCGCATGACTTTCAGTATGCCCCTCAACCTCTCAAAAATAAAAAATGAGTCAAGTAATAAGAAAATCAGCCTACAAATTATCAACACAGTAGAATGTTCAGAAAATAATTAATATACTTAATATCTCTGAGATACGTTGTGCCCAACCTTGTAAAAATGAGCAACATACCCGACAGGGGTTAATTACTTACGGTACTTTAAAATTGTGTAAGTTAGTCAAGTTGATTGATGTATGTTGCAGGTGTTCCTGGTCAGGAAGGTTGTGGGCAAAGACAGTGGAACATTATATGCGATGAAAGTGTTGAAGAAAGCAACTCTTAAAGGTAATTACAGCTTAATGGTAAAATCATAAATCGCAGTTGTGCGGGCAAAGAGAGTTAAGTCCACTTTCTTTTTACTGAGAATTAGAGTGACTTAACACACTTTACCCGCCCAACATTGCTTTAGAGATGGATAAACCCATGATGTACACATCCATAACTACCTTACGTTTTTGAATATGACTTACTGGACTTAACACAAATGTAGAGAACATTTTTATCATTAACTGTATGGACATATCTCAATTTTTTAGGATGGTGGACTTAACTCTCTTTGCCCGCTCACCTGCGAAATTAATCAAATCCCAGATCCTGAGAGTTTGACAGTACCATTACTAAAATGCATGTAATTCATAAGTTTAATCATAACACAATGCATATTTTGAATTTGCAGTTTCTCTTCATTGAGAAGATTTTACTGAATTTCAGAAGCCAAAATTTAAGTATTACGTTTCAAAGTTTATAAGTATTGAGTGAACTGCCTTCTCCTCCTATCTGATTTTCTTACAAGCAGTGAGGGAAGTGAGGCGGTATGTGCCGGTATGGAATGCCAGCACTGATTTCAAAGGTCCGATAGCATACTGGCATTGGTTTCAGTGGTCAAATATCTTACCACCACTGAAAATCAGTGGATCTTAAAAAAAGAAAAAAAAATATTTCCTTTCCTTTGTAATAAAGAGTAGCGCCTATTATGTGTTTGAGTCGTAAAATAATTTCTTTTCATGAGCATTCATACACTGGAACACTTTCACCAGTAGCCATTACCAGTATAGAAGGCTGTGACTGGTAACTTGTGATATCCTATATTGCCATCTTAATGACTAAACTGTACTGCTGTATCCGAAGTTTTAAATATTTCTAGGCAACAATATATTGTAACTTTGATATTGTTGAAATAGGTATTAAATACTTCCATATTTATTGAAATAAATAAAGTTCTGTCAAGCGACAATACAAAGTTTGTGGCATTTGTGCTCCTGCTTGCTGATCACCTAAATAAATGGAAGAGAGAGTTGGAGTTGAGAGGCACATCAACATTTAAGGTCGTGGGGCATAAAGTTAATTAAGAACATTCCAAGTATATAGAACAATATTTCCTGCATACCTCATAATAATTATGATAAAAAATAAATAAATAAATAAATAAAATTAAAAAAAAAACACTTTGGAATAGCATACCGGCTCTGGATTTTTCCCCATTTCCTTCACTACTTACAATCACTATTTCCATAGAATGTGTAAGAATTAATGTAGGAGGAGAAGGAACAGTTTAGAGAGTTCATTTTTGTGGAGGTAACAAAGTTTTAAATTATTCTAGAATTTGTAGGAAGTTTATATAGTGAAGTTATAATCAATTGAAACTTGAGATGGAGGTTTAACATACGTAACTTCACTTAATTCAAGCACTGACCTGAACATGTTTCGAGCAATCCTTCATGACTCATCATCAGCTATACTCCATCTGGAGTTTCAATTTCAGATTATTCTTTGTTCATTAAAATCATGTTTGCTATTAAGACAGAATACATTTCAAGTGAATAACAACATAAAGTCTGATAAATTATTTGTACTAGGAATAATAAGGATAATTAAATCACAGAGAATGAAATGGAATGGGCATGTTGTGCAGGAAATATGGTTTCTTAGTATAAATGCAATGGACACTATTTATCACTGATCTGCAATTTCAGGAGCAAATTCTATTTAATATTGTTATCAGTACATTCAATAATGTACTTTATTTTAATCTGTTTCAGTGAGAGACCGCATGAGAACGAAGACAGAGAGAAACATACTAGTGGATGTACAGCATCCTTTTATTGTCAGGTTACACTATGCCTTTCAAACAGAAGGTAAACTCTACCTCATATTGGACTTCCTGAGAGGGGGTGATCTCTTCTCCAGACTATCACAAGAGGTAATCATTTTTATCAATATCTTTATAGACATAATCTTTAATACTAATTTTACTAAGTATTCTCTGTTTATCTCTTCTCTTTTTTTTCTCTTTTCCTCCAAATTTTAAAATTTGATTTGATATGCGATCGTTACCTATGAGGAATTTGTCCTAATTTTTCGTAGGCTTAACTACAGAATTGTTAATTTTTAATTGAGCTATGAACTGTCTTGTAATATTATTGCATTTTTTTATATTTAACTCCTATTTCACAATAGTTCCATTGTACCACAGTATGATAATATGATGTATTAGGTAAATCTTAAAATTTTAATAATTGCATATAATTAATCTATAAGAGAGTTGTTGAATTTTTAATACTACAAATAGTTACCCAGGTTGTTTAAAAAGAGAAGTAAAAGTAAGTGCTCTTCTTCAAAGAAAATACAACAGAGACTTTATTAGATGGGACCAAACCCTGTCCGGATCACCGGAAGTCCAGATTAAATGGAATTTGCCTTAAATTGCATATACTGTACTGTAAAACAAATTTTAAATGGGTAAAACTACAAAACTTGATTTTTGTAGCTGTGTGGATCAGATATGTTTCGGTATTTATTAAAATATTTTAGAAGTGTATGCTTATAAGTCTGTTCTATTCTCATATTGTCAGATTAAAAAATAATTCTATTTGATAGTCTATAGCTTTTTAAGCAAACTTTTATTATTCTCTTCTGTATTGGATTCAAAGGAGTCAATACTAATTGCATTAGAGCTTAGTAAACTATTCATGAAGACTTCAATTGGTAAATAATGTCTCAGGTTGACAAATTTGTACAATGTTTTCTGTAGCCTGGTACATACAATCAGTTCTATATTGAGTCCTTTGACTTCTACAGAAGTGCTGCTACCTCCCCATCCAGTGATACCTCTTTGGAAGACAGATTGTATTATTTCACTAGGTATGTTCTGTACTTACCAATATTAATGCTTCAATTGAATCTTCTTTGTACTTTTCTTCCAGAAAGTTTAGATGAGTCTAATAATGAATATTTACCCGGATGAGAATTTACTGTAACATTTTTTTAATTTCACACACACACACACACACACACACACACACATACACACACATATATTATATGTACATATATGTATATTCAGTGCGTTGCATGTAAAGAGTTGGCCAATCATGCGGGTTTCTGCATCACGGCAACCACAGATCTAACTCCCGAGCAATCGGGTGAAATAGCTACACAAATAAAGCTGCTAATGGTGTAACGATTCAGGTTCTCACAATTATAGCTAAAATTACAGTGAAATTAACCACGTACCTCATCACAAGAGATGTTGGAAATGTCCTACTCTTGCATCCACACAACACTGGCACCATTGTAGGAAATTTTCTTTCACGTGCATAATTTCAGCTTCCGAGATAGAGTCAGTTTATCTTATGATACTGTCTTTAGGTTCTTCTAACAGCATGTGACTATTATTTATGGGGGAACTTGAAAAAAAAAGTATATAGGTCAATTTTCCATACACTAGAAGAACTTAAATACAACATCACAAGAGAAATTAACTCTATCTCGGAACCTGAACTTATGCGTGTGAAAGAAAATTTCCTGAAAAGATGCCAGTGTTATGTGGATACAAGAGGAGGACGTTTCCAACATCTGTTGTGATGAGGTACGTGGTTATTTTCATTGTAATTTTAATTGTAACTGAGAACTTGAATCACTACACCATTAGCGACTTTATTTGCATAGATATTCCACCCGATCGCTCGGGAGTTAGAGCTGTGATGCAGAAACTCCTCATGATTGGCCAACTCTTACGTGAAACGCACTGTGTAGATATACTATCTTTCATAATATTCTTCATGATATGTAAGTTCTGTTACGGTGTATTAATTGAAGTTAATGAATTGCAGGTAATGTTTACTGAAGAAGATGTGAAATTCTACTTAGCAGAGCTGGCACTCGCACTAGATCACATCCATAGCTTAGGCATCATCTACAGGGATCTTAAACCAGAAAAGTAAGTTAAAAAGTTTAAAAAATATATATAATCATTTCTGTTTGGTGAAAAGATACGTGCTTTTTCTCACATGTAAGTTACAGTGTGAATCAAAGATGTAACTTCTACTGTAAATAGCACACAGCTTTTAGCAGACAGAAGGTATCCTATCACCATGACAGTTTTTAGCTCTTTCCACTACTTGCATTTCTCACAGAAGATTCAAGTAAGGCAATACTCAAATGAAAAGAATTTCAGTGTTTGACTTACCTATCACAAAGAAGCTGTTTAATGTGTTGTCCCCTCTGATCTACATACGAGGACAAAAACGGGGGGGAAAAAAAAAAATCGAATTTTTGTTATAAAAAATGTATTTATTACTTTCTTTTTTAAATTCCTTCAGTCACCTTCAAAGTACTCTCCATTAGATGCAATGCACTTGTCAAGTCTTTTTTCCCACTGTTTGAAGCACCTCTGGAACTCTTCCAACTGTGATATCGTCCAGTGCCCTTTGTGAAGCTGTTTTTATCGCCTCCACATCATCAAAACACTTCCCTTTTAGATTTTTTTTCATTCTTGGGAACAGGAAAAAGTCACATGGGGCTAGGTCTGGGGAATACAGAGGGTGAGGAATGACAGACCTCCCCTGAGAGGCGAAATAGCAGTTCACAGATAAGGCCGTATCTGACAATGTATGTGACAGCAACATATAAATTGTATATGGATGAAACTTTAACTTCACTCTGATGTTCGACATAATCCCAACTTCCTGAGTGAAGTGACAACTGGATTTTTTATGACTCACTTCAGTTCTTGCACAAATATCATTAAGTTTTCTTGTGTCAATCCTCTCTTAGGTCACAGTTTCTTCTTACTTAAAACTGTTCTTTAGTTGAAATTTATCTTCTGAAAAACAATTGTATGAAAAATGCATTCACAAATTTCAGAGACATTATCCTGAAAATAATGTAGTCTCAAAATCATGTGCTATAAGATTGTGTAGAAAGTGGTGACTTTTCAACATCTACTTTAAGAAATGTGAGTGTTATTCTTTTTCTATTTGTAAATTATCTTAGTTTAATCTTCAGCGAGAGATGGAAGTAGTGGCGACGGCTAAAAATTGTCATGCAATCCATTGTACAATGCCTGGTTGGCCACACATGATGGACGGTAGAAGTTACTGTTGCTTCATATTTGGTTTGCAATGTAGCCTAATGAACTCATTTACTCTGAAGCACAGAGAAGTTCTGTAGCCCAAGCTAGGGGACACAGAATATTTATATTTATTATAGGCCTACTGTCTTTAGACACAAATACAGGCATTTGTCAATTCACAAATTAAATACAAACAAGAAAATTATAACATATTTACAATCACTTTACAACACCCAGTTGTTGCTTTAGTGACTTCATATAAGATTCAATACTAATATAAACTGGTTTATTTTGAAATCTATGCACAAATTATAAAGAATTTTTTCTCAAAACTTCTTGAAAAATATTTGAAATTTTGCTAATAGGTCCCATGTGCCATATGAAGCTAGGGTGACCAACTGTCCCGCATTTTAAGATATTTTGTAAATGTCCTGCATGAGATGTCATTTGTCCTGCAGTTATTTTGTTTTCTATGTAAACGAATTTTCATTTTATTGCCATCGGTACAAATTTTCACACTATGCAACTGTTCTGCCATCTGGCTTTAACTAAACATAGCATAACTGTTGCCAACAGTATGATCTTTGAAAGTGCAAAGAAGCAGGTTATAAGATTTTTGGAAAAGCGTTCCAGATGTACTCCAACTTTCGAGTTACCGCATGTCCGTGGCATGGAGCTTGTGGCCATTCTGTAATATGAAACACATCAACATAGACACGTTGTATTAACTGGCATAGGTGCCGACTTTCAGGTGGAAGGTACTTTCTGCCCCTCCAACATTTAAGATTTTATCATATACGGCCTATGTATAACTACTGAAACTCCAATTTCCCCCCCCCCCCAAAAAAAAAAATGTTTCAAGTTACCTTCATTTAACTGGTGTGTTTTTCTTTAAGTTTTTGTGATTTTTTTAATGGATTTGGCATGAGGTAGTGATGACTGTACTTCTACTTCATCATAAAAAGAAATCCATCATTCAAACCCAAGAAGGCAAAAAGGAAAAATATAATACAAAATGTATTTATTTTATTTTATTACTTCAATAGGAGCACTCTTGGTAAAAAAAAGTAGCTGTCCTCCAAAATTGTTGAATGTCCCCCTTTTAGACTGTCTTGTTCCCCATTCCTTCCTTCAACAGTTGGTCACTCTATAGGAAGGTCACATACAAAATTCAAAAGCAATATTTACACAGCAAAGCTGTAAAAATGAGGTCGGAATCCTGAAAGACATGACAGTAATAGCATTCAGATAGACAAGCCTGCTGAATATTCAGTAAGCAGAGTGCTAGTGCTCTGCATATGCTTCTTGCACAGTGTAACAGGCAGGAAGTAGTATCTTCTCCTATATATTTTCCTTTCATTTAAATCATATATGGGCAACGTCCGGCCCGAGGGCCGGACGTGGCCCGCCCCGACTTTTGATCCGGCCCGCGGAACATTTTAAAATCGCGCTCGAAAAAGTAAATATTTTCAGTTATCTGTTGTTCGACGTATAGATATGATGACTGATGATATCAAGAAAAAATTGATAGGATAAATCATGTAATATTTTACCATCATTATTACATTTAACAGAATCAAACTGTTCCCCAAAATATCAAAAAAATTTGTGCACCCTGATCGTGTGACTGATTTTAAATAATTTTCCATTGCTTTGGACGAGAGCACCGACTTGTCTGATACAGCGCAACTAGCTATTTTCATACGAGGCGTTGACGAAGAATTTACCGTAAGTGAAGAATTGCTGGGTTTACAGCCTCTAAAAGGGACCACAAGTGGAGAAGACATTTTTCGTGAGGTTAAAAGTGCTATCGACAGTATGGTTTGCAGTGGTGCAAATTAATTGGGGTTTGCACAGATGGTGCGCCTTATATGATCGGTTCACGAAAGGGTTTCATAGGAATTTTGGAAGAAAACGCAACTGACTTGGACGTGCAAAAAGGTGATTTCATAATCCTACATTGCATTATCCACCAATAAAACTTCTGTTCTAAGTCTATTCGATTGCAGAACGTTATGGACGTGGTAATAAAGACCATTAATATTATTTGATCCCGCGCGCTTAACCATCGCCAGTTCAAAGCATTTTTGGATGACCTCTCTTCGGAACATGATGACATGACATATTATTGCGAAGTAAGATGGTTAAGCAAAGGCAAAATGCTGAAAAGATTTTACGATCTTGGACAGGAAATAGCTGATTTTATGGAAATCAAAGAAAAACCTTTGCCTGAAGTCAGCGATCAGAAATGGTTATGTGATTTAGCATTTCTAATTGACATCACGGGTCACTTGAATGAGTTGAATTTGAAGCTTCAAAAACAAGGTCGGTTGGTAAACGAATTGTACAGCCATTTGAAAGCGTTCCAGAACAAAATTAGCTTGTGGGAAACACAAATGCGATCTGGAATGTGTTATCATTTTTCAACTCTATCCAGTCACGAAAATATTGATTACACTTAATATGCCGAAGAACTGAAATCACTGTCGGGGCAATTTTTTAATAGATTTTCAGACTTCAAAAACTTGGATAGCTGCTTTAACTTTTTTGCTACTCCGATGAAAAGTGACGTTGAGAAGGCTCCGACACACCTGCAAATGGAGTTGATCGAGCTTCAGGAAGACACACATTTGAAGTCAAAATTTGAAGATGTGGAGCTAAGTGATTTCTACAGAACATACCTTGCCGAAGAAAAGTACTCACAGCTGAGTGCATTTGGAAGTACTTATAAATGTGAACAGTTTTTTTTCATGATGAAAACTAATAAATCAAAGTGTCGAACGAGACTTACAGATGAAAATTTGGAAAACACTCTGCGCTTGTGTATTAGTGGGATTGATGCCAACATTTTTTATCTTGTTTCTCAAGTTCAAGCTCAAGTTTCTCATTAATTTCTGCTGATTGTAAGTAAATACATAATCAGTTCGATATTGTTCTCATTCATGTAACTTTAGCATTATCTTTTATAAATATAAAAAACCGTATCATGTTTATTTTTTCACAAATACCTATTATCTACGGCCCGCGACTTCATAAATATCGTAAAGTTTAGCCCACATCTTTCCAAAGGTTGCCCATACCTGATTTAAATCAAGGCTTCATTTGAGGGAATTTCTTTAGAAATGTAGAATTGGGCTCAAGTATTAAAATACATGATATAGCACCATTGAACTCAGTCAGTAAAATAAGATTGATTATAATAAATGTATGATTAAAACCATCAGCACAATCATTTTTATTTTGGCTGCCTAGGCCTTTCAACAATCCTGTGTCTTCCTCATAGCACCTTGCTGTGCTGGCATCAGTGATCTCAATATATAAACAGGACACACAACAGATGTGCTTTGGAATTGCATATATCATGATGTCCAATTGTTGTTAAGTTGGCAATGTTTCACAGTTATTGAACTGACTGCTATCATTGTCTAGTTACACTTATTTTAAGTATTTCTAGTCGACAATTTGAGTTTTGCTGCCACATGGGCATCTCAATTAGACTAGCTCGTCAGAAGTAACAACAACAAGCAGTGATGATAAACCATTCCCTAAATCGCTGTAGGTATAAATTTGCATAAAACTACAATAGGTTTGTTCCTAGCGCACTACGAAACCATGAACACACAATTCATGCAAGTGTACAATGTCAGTTTCTATTTGTCTTGCAGCAAAACTGTCAATATGTGCGTGTGTGAACTATGTGTTAATGGTTTCTGAGTGCTCTAGAAACAAACCTAATATCTTACTTAAACTTTTGATATTATCAAATATATTTATATTTTCTTACTAATATTATACTGTTATTGATATTAGTAACCAATATTCATATTGATATCAATATCAATATTTTGCTTCTGATATCCCATCCCTATTGTGCACCTAAGATCTAGAAGAAGGAAAAATCAGTTACACACAGCATATGAAGGATCCCATATGATTTATGATTTTTATATAGGCCTACTGGGATTTGATGCTGATGGAATTCATAATATTATTTGTTCATGTTCGCAGTATACTTCTGGATGCTGATGGCCACATATCCTTAACAGACTTTGGACTTAGTAAACTACCTCTAGATGACCAGAAAGCCTACTCATTCTGTGGAACAGTTGAATACATGGCTCCAGAAGTTGTAAATAGAAAAGGGCATTCCTTTGCTGCTGATTGGTGGTCGTTGGGTGTGCTTATGGTAAATGTCAATGTCTTACTATTACTGTTATAAAAATGGAATAGTATATGTGTTTTAACACAATCAAGGAGTTAAATACTTCACACAACATGTATCACATACAATTTTTCTATGGTAGGGGAAAAAAACTGAACAAATTATTTGAAATAAATGCAAACATATTTTCAAAAATCTAGGCTTCACATGTGCCAGCCTTAAAATGTTACTAACTTATCTTGGTGCACTGCCTTTGTGATCACATGGATTACTCTTGCTTGGCAGTTCTCAAAAGTTGTGAATGCTCACGGTGTGTGTTCTTACTTTAATCTGTTACTAAATATTCAACAGTTGCAACTAGTTCCATAGTTTGATTAAATTACTTCAAAAAACATTGTGAAGTATCAGTATTATACATTAAACTTTGAGCATTTAGCTTGACATAATTATTAATTAACTACATTGATAAATTTAATAAAATCATGCTTCAAAGGCTATTCTTTTTTTGCCTTAATCATTGGCTGAGATATAGTGACAATCTATTGAGACCTAATCGTCAGTAGATCTTAGATGATGATGGAAGGGAAAAAAAAAGAGCTTTTGAAACATATTAAAGTATAATAAAACTCTGCTTACCAAAATTTGGTGCTACCTCTGGTTTTTGTACATTATGAAAATTGTATAAGCACTGGGCACAAAACCGTTCTTCATCTTTTGTGTGAAAATAAGCCTTTGCCGTTATGGAGAGAAGTAGGCTACTTGCAGAGATTCTTCATTCCAGGCATATGGTGCCGTATATAACGTCTGGATTTAGGCTTCTTCCAAACATATGCTACTATTGAAGACCCTTCAATCCTGTATTTATGAATACTTAGACCTTAGGTAGGTACATCTGAGAGACTTGACTCTTTTGCTCTTTCACAAGAATTTTTCTATTTATTTCCTGTTTTTCCCACTTAAACTTAAAATGCAGAGCAATTTTCCTGAGAATAAAGATACCTCCCAATTTTTGTTTTCAGTTTCAGCTCTATCTTTCTTTCCTATATACTATACTGCAACATATGTTAAGATTGGCACACAAATACAAAGGTTTTGTCTAGGCCATGAGAAATCCAATTCAGCTTTTTTCGAGATGCCAAAGAGTGCAGGAGCCATTGTTGGGCATGTGAAAAGAATGATGTATGTGATTGGCAGCAAGGGGTAGGCAGCAGTGTGAGGGAAGAAGGATTTGTTGAGAATGTAAGAAGTAGTGAAAGTGCAGTAGAATTCTGTTTATAGTCTTTCTTCATGCAAACAAAGTAAGGGGAATGTAGTTTAGGAAGAAAGGAAATAAGTGCATTGTTATGATTTTCATCCTTGACACTGCTCCCTTCGCAATGATCTGATGGCACAGGGCATGAGGCCGAGAACATCTTGACGAAGAAAAGGATTTCAGTTATTCAACTTGAGGGGTAATGAATCATAAACCATTTCTCATGTCTGAGAATTATTAAATTTTCTCCCTCCTAGTTTATTAAATATTTAGAGGCATGCCTCAAAAAAGAACTTGTGAGCAACTGTAGGCCTACTCACTCAAAACATGTGTGGAAGACTGTGTGCCAGAAATGTGACTTCCTTGCACCTAACCCATAACCTCTTCAAATGATGTTTCAATAATAGGCTTGTCTAGGCTACTGACATCCATCCGAATAGTGTCAGTTCTGTGATTTTACTGTAATTAAAATTGTTGCTTTAAATGTGTGTATTTATTTCAGAAGTGATAAAATACATTTGGAAATATAATTATGTAATTACTAATAACGGAATTTATTACCTTAATCATATATTATAAGAAGTCTAACATTAGCTTAAATTTTATCTATACAGTAATAAGGGCCCTTCTTGTTGTTTATACTGTCAAAATTTAAAAACCAGTATACATACTAAATTATATTTACAATGTTTGCAAATTGTCAATAAAGCCCACTTATTTAAATGAAGTTAAGTGTCAAATTGTAAATCAAAGTAGGCCTATGTAAAAGATTGAAACCTATATATATATATATATGTTATGACTTAGCAGCCGTGTATCAGTCAACAATCTGGCTATAATTCTCTTAAAGGATATGTGCATTTCAGCAAATAACTTTTCCATCTTCAGTCCTGAGAAGTATAGGTAGATGTACTTTAACATCCAACCACCTCGAGTATAAGGTGGTATAAGGTGATAAGTATAAATTTAAGTATTCACCACAAACGGACATGAAATTCATCAATCATTCTCATGTAATGTTTGTAAATGATGTACGTTTGTGTTTCAGTATGAGATGCTTACTGGAGCTCTTCCATTCCAAGGTCCAAACAGGAAAGAAACTATGACTCAAATCCTAAAGGCGAAGCTTGGGATGCCACAGTTCCTATCTCCAGAAGCACAAGCGCTACTTCGGGCACTGTTCAAAAGGAATCCAGCTAACAGATTAGGCGCAGGTGGTTATCATGAGCAATCATTAGTTCATTATTTATTAGTATGAGAAAGTTCTAGTGCAAAGAATTCTCAGTGTATTTCATGCAAAACATGTTTCGGAATTTATTGAAAATGCCTTATTATTAGGGATACCTAGTTTTCATGAATTACGGATTCACGAATTGTGGTTAATACCATTGATCAAGTTATTGATCAGAGGGCCAGTCGGAATCAGCTGATGATGGCAGGAAGACCCGTTGAAATGATCATTCTGGGTAAATATACCTTTTTAGTGAAGTTTAGTGTGTATATTTCCGATCTCAATCTTGCTACAGATTTCAACACTTCACTGTAAATTTCCATCTAATATTTATATTAATTATTTTTCTTTGTTTCAAACACTAATTGGCCAAAATATTGTTTTATGTTCACAAAAAAGAAAATTGTGTGTTTAAGAAATTTTCGTTCATAGTGCAAAATTGTTCTCTTTTGGACAAAATTCTTTTTTTCAAGGGAATTCTCAAGTTCTAGAAAGGCATTTTTTTCCTTAATACAATAAATATTCAATAAACCAAGTAAATTTTGAGTTGGCATATTTATCAGTGATGTAAGAGTAAATGACTAAAAATAGACTACTTATTTTTCAATAAAAATAAAAATAATTCTGTCATGACTCGTGGCTTAAAACGAGGGTGTGCTGCAGATACCATTTCATAGTTTATTAATGTGAGTTGATTAACACACTTGGACTTCACTTACCAATCATTTGGTAGGATGCGTTCACAGACCATTCACCTGTATCTTCAACTACATGTCAATGTAATGACCTGTGAAACGCGTCCTACTAAATGATTGGTAAGTGAAGTCCAAGTGTTTAATCAACTCATATTAATAAAAATATTGATTCACTTCACTGTGTTAAGTTCCAAACTATTTATAATATTTATAATACCATTTCATAGGCCTAGATTTAACATGAAAATATTTTTTAAGCCTACTGATTTAATGAACAGTGTAGGCTATAAGTATTATTTATATAGCCTATTTATATAGCCTATTAAAATTAAAAGTTTTTGGAAATGTTGGCCTTAATTTTCCCAAAGCCAAGATATATTAAGAAAGGTTCTGTTGAACATTCCGAACATCACACCTGCAGATCTATCAGTTTTCATATAATTTCATATTAAAGTTCCTCATATATTCACTTTTTTACCTATACCTATAGGCTTTTGACTGATTTAAATTTGATAGACCTAACTTTTTAACTCTCACTTTCTCCTTCAAAGATCAACTAGAAAAGGGTCTCTTGAACAGATTATCTACAGAATTCATCAAGTTGCTTGCACAATATAATACACGGACTTCAAACAAAATCCACAGCACAACAACACATCAGCCTCTGTCTGAATGAGATTGTAGCAGCTGAAGCCAATTCAGCACTTAACACTCTGTAGTTTCTAGAGCCCTACAAAATATGTTTTCATCCGTATTTCACATTAAGTTTGTACCCTTCTTTGTAATATTGAAAATAAATTTCTTTTCACAGGTCCGGATGGTGTGGAAGAAATCAAGTCACATTCCTTCTTTGCAACAATAGACTGGGATAAGCTTTTTAGGAAAGAAATTCAACCTCCATTCAAACCAGCTGTTAGTCGAGCTGATGATGCCTTTTATTTTGATAAAGAATTCACATCTAAAACTCCCAAAGGTAAAAATTTATTTTCAGGTAACTCTGATTGTTGTAGAATTTGAATGATTCTTAACTAATTCTACTAATCTAAGAAAGCAAAGGTGCCGACTTGAAAATATTATTTGGGGGGGGGGGCAAGAATTGTATTGTTAGTAGGTAGAATTAGACCTTAAATATAATGAAAATTAAATATTGGGAGGCAGAAAGCACTTTGCCCCCAAAGTATGCTCCTATGTAAGAAGGTACCATACTTCAATAACTGACTTTCTTCTCACAAATGTATCAAAATCCTGACTCAGTTTAAACTGTACCTCTAATTACCAATTTCTGACTGTTTCTTACCTTAAATTTATATTAATATTTTTTATATAATTTTATGAAATATTATGTTGTTTTTTATTTTTCTGTTTTGCTCTCTTCTTAGAATATTGTTTCATAAACTTCTTATCAGGGTGTGAATCAAGCCTCTTCATGAGAGGAGGAAGCATTTAGCTAACATTCTTCTTTGAGCACTGAAATTTCCTCAGTACAAAGTACATAGTTGAAACTCATCCTATATCTTATATGAGCAGACATTGGTAAACTTATACCAAGTGAGGGGGCTGAGATAGTAACGTCTTGGACCTGCATTTGGGATGTCCCAGGTTCAAATCCTGTGGCCGGCCAATTTGACATGGGTTTTTTCATGGTTTCCTCAGTTGCAAAAGCAAATACCGAATTGGATATTTACATGAATCATCCTCACCATTTCATCTTATACCATAGTTCAGTTGTAGGTAATTAGAAACAGACTTTTTTCCTCTTTAAATGCTGCAATTTATGAGGGTTTTAGCTTTCAGAAGAAAGTGTTTTTGTTCAAGTGAAACAAGTTAACAGACCAACTTATTTTAGTACAAGTTCTTTGTTTAGTAGTAACCGTGGCAGATGTGTCCAAAGTATATTTGTTAGACCATAAAGCTCTATCCACAATGCGCAGTCGTCAGTTGTTAGTCAGTAGTCGGAAGTTTGCTTTTGCAATCGGCCGCTTGGGAGCAGCACTCGAGTCGTCTACAATATGCTGTCGACATTGAGGTTAGGGAAACATTTTACAGAATAAAAAAGGTGGAGGAATCTCTTTATAATTGGATAATATATGTTATAAACACATGATGAAAAATTATTAGACTATTTAAAATAATGTGGTTTCAACACAGATGTTTCCCCTTTGATAACGATAGTGATTTATTTGATTTCAGCAGTGATCCTATCATACCAATATATGGAGATAAATATAATAGAAACTTAAGATATTATTACCATACCTAAATTATGTTATAAGTGGGAAAATTGTCCCAGGGCCATAACTCCTTTGTAAATATTTTTGAAAACTTTGCATTTTGAATAAAAAACTCTGGTATTCTAGATAGGTAACCAGTACAAAGTCTGGCAGTGAGCAGACAGTAGCAGGAAGTTGATTGTAACGACCCCTAGCAGCAAGAGGTTTAATTCTCCTCTCTGTTGTAAAATAAAATTTTCGGTGGGGAAGAGAAGTGATTAAAGGTGTAGAATTACATATAGTCTGAGATGTGAGTTTGTGTTATTTATGTATGGGATAGTTTGCCATTGTGGGAGAGTTTGTAGTGTGGCTGCCTTCCACCCTCTTGGCCCAGTCGAAAATTCCCTTCCTGGGTTCAGGATTGGGTGTTCGTTTTCTCCCTTCATACCCATCCTGCAAGAGGGAGTGGCAAGTGACAGGAGGTTGTTCTGTCATGAGATGCAGTGCCATTGAGTTTTAACAGATGTAATAGTCTTAGGGCCAGTACAATGACTACCTGATATATTTATCTGCCAGATAGAAAACTTATCTGGAAGTTGGCCAAGAATTATGTACTATGATCTCCTGACAAAATCTGTCTGGAAAGACAACTCCCAGATAAGCTAGCAGGAGGATGGAGTGACTGATAAACTACCAACTGCCAGTTAGGGAAGCTTGGTGGAAACAAAATAGCAGCATTCCAAAGCTTCAAAGCCCCCTGAGTTTCAGAATTGATGCTGGAAGATTTAACTTACACAATAATGCCGTTTTAGTCTCACATATGAATAAAATAGAATTGCACCAATCGATTAATGTGCTTAAAACGATATGTTCTTATGTAATTTAACTGTACTGATACAAATTCGAGCTGCCGCATGTAGCGGAGGCCTATTGAATTACAACAAACACATCGTTCAACAAGCTAAGGATCATTTTACAAAATGTTACTGCGTTCTTCCCGATAGCAGTTCCGAGGTGGTTTTATAAGACATCTTCCAGTTAAGCTATCTGGAAGTCACGTATTGGGAGGAATTGTCGGCAGGTGGTAATACAGGCCCTTAAAGTGTATTTTTAACAGGTGTATGTGTCAAGATTATGTACAAGTAATCTTAATGATTACTATTGATATTTTTGGTTCCTTATTTTGTTTATTTTTTGTGTATTTCTCTCTGGCTCCTGTCTTCATTGGGCATCTGTTTCAAGACTCTCTTGGTAAGTTTGGCTCCTACGAAAATTGTTGTCAGTTTTCCCTCATGAATGGATAATTGTTTGTACACATTTCACTCGTATTATGTGGCACATGTAACCCTTTGTAGTCCAGCACATGTAGTATTTTGTGAAGTTGAATTTGGATTGGCTTCTCTTATATTTTCTTGTAGAACACTATGTAGGCCTATATGTTTTCTAACCACTTACAGGCAAATACAGCCAGTTAACCCCAGTAAACCTTGCTTCAGATCTTGCCTCAACAGTTAAGTGATTGGTGTAAAATTGTACCTGATTATGCATTAATTTCTCTGACATTTCCCTGAGGAATGGCAGAGTAAGAAGGCATATCTCAAGTAGATGATATCCTTATTTGTAACTTGATGTAACTCTTTGTTACATGCTTCTCTCCTGAAAGTCTCATGTCTGGTACTTAAGTGTGATAGGCTACTTATGTTGTTACTACATATCTTGCTAGAGTATGCGTTGTTTTTTGTTGAGGAGTTACCATATTATCTTGAATGGACACATCATAATAATGTCCCAGGATTAAAAATAATTTTCTGATAGAGGAAGACATTCTATTTCTTCTTTTTCTTATTTACTACTTCTGTTCTTCTGAATAATTCTATTCAGTTTTACTTCTGATTTCTTCTCTTCCTATTTCTCTAATTCTTCTTAGTAATCTACTTTTCATGCTCTTCATAACCATTATCATTAGTGATGGGATTTCTCGAATGAAATCAAGGAAATTATTCGATTCTTGAAAGTTTTTGAGATGCCAAGAATCTTTAAAAAAGTATTTCAATAATATTCAAATGATTTAATGTTATGAGAAACGTGAAATGAGGACGAGTTCTTGAATTATTGCTCAGTCATATTACTTTGATTAACTTCGTTAACACGGTATAAGTTTTGCAGCCGAGAAAGGCATATGAACACACAGATACCATGTGCAAATGGCAGTTCAGGTTTGCCAGGTTGTCGATTTTTAACAGACCACTGCAGAGCAGATGAGACAGTGCTGTTATCTTATGGATCTCTATGAATGCTTTTAGTAGAATACCATTAATGCAATATCAGCAGCACTGTATGACTCTAATTCCTATTGGTGTGTGGTTCACTGTTTGGGTGAGCCACACCCATTGCGGGAACCAATAGCAATAGATCATGTAACATGATTAAATTGCCGAGTTGGAACATTTGAATGAAAATTTGAGTAATGAACCGAGTCGGTCTTTAGTAGTTCTTGGATACCGACTTGAGTTCTCGGATCCTTGCATTCATTTGAGAACTTTTTCATATGAATGATCATTCAGTTTTTTTCTATTATTAGATTTTTGTAATCATTCAATTCTGCCCTCACTAATCATCGTCATTATCATTTTCATCTTATTGTTTGTTTCCTTTTTCTAGTTCTTCCTCCTTTTTTCTTTTTTCTTCCTTTACTTTGTCTTCTACATTTCTTCTTTCCTTTTTATGTTCATATTTTCCATCTTCTTTGTATTCTTATTGCTTGTCTTCTCCATCTTCGTGTACTTATGCTTTTTATTCTTTCTCTTTTTTATTTTAATTCTTTTTATTCTTAATCTTCTCCTCTCTCCTTCTCCTTTCTCTAGTTCCTCTGCTTGGTCTGTTATACTCCATTCTTCCAGTGTTGGCTATCATCATGGCAAGTAAAAATATCTTCTCTGTCCCTTACTAAATGTTACATCCTCATTCATACTTTTGTGTCATCTAAGATGACATTGACTCCATGTTGCCTGCTAATCTCTTTCTCCAGTATCAGTTTCATTGCTACTGGTCACATTATGTTTCTTATGGGATGTGATGAAAATATTGCCTTTTTCGCCTATTTACTAGGCTTTATTTTAAATTGTGGATTAACTACTTGAAGATAAACTAGATTGGATACTGGTATCATTTTTCTTTTTGCCTACCTTGCACACATTGATATTCCTTCTGTATCTATATCTGTTTTCCTACTTCCCCGAGTGTTGTGGTGTAGGGCCTCTAAGTGGAGTTCTCTGTTACCTAGGAGAAATTTGTTATTATTATTTTCTGAGAGAGGACAGAGTGACAGGTGGTAAGCCCATTGCCTCGCAAAACCGTCCAGAAACTACTTGGACATGAAAGAGCTAAAGAATTTTGTCCACAGGCTCTAATTTAGGCTTGGAGTTCTTTTATGTGCCGTAAATCTACAATCTAAACACGGAGCCCGCAGCTTAAAGTCGTTCTCAGAGGACTCCGTGCCCAGGATTTTTACTTCCTGAAAAATCCATCGACCATGGCCTGGTTTGATCTTGCGACTTTTGGGTTTAGAGGTGGGCACACTAACTCTAGACCACTGTGGCCGACCATTGATATGCCTTGGTAGATCTTTAATGCAAAAGTCAACTGCAGCACTATTTTAACCGTTTGGACCATTAAAGGTGTGTGTGCATTAATTTATATGCTTCTTTCTTCCATGTCTACATGCCACCATAATGCAGAGTATAGAAATGAAAATAGTTTTATTGGGATTATCTTATGTAATGAATTCCACAATACTAATTAAATCTTGTGTAACTTTAAGAAGAAAACTGTTCAATGCATATAGGCCTTATTTTCTTGAAGCAGATAGCCAATGTGGACTGATACAGCGTGTTTCACGTACAAGTTGTCCCATCATGTGGGTTTCTGCATTGCGGTGGCCTCAGCTCTAACTCCCGAGCGATCGTGTGAAATATCAATACAAATAAAGCAGCTAACGGTGTAGTGATTCAGGTTCTCACAGTTACAGTTAAAATTAAAATGAAAATTAGTACTTGCCTCATCACAAGAGATGTTGGAAATGGCCTCCTCTTGCATCTGCACAACACTGGCACCTTTTTAGGAAATTTTTTTTCACACGCACAAATTCAGCTTCCAAGATAGAGTTAATCTCTCTTGTGATATTGTCTTTAAGTTCTAATATATGGGGTTTGACCTGTATACTTTATTTTTCAAGTTACCCCATAAATAAAAGTCACATACTGTCAGAAGAACTTCAAGACAATATCACAAAAAAATTAACTATCTCAGAAGCTGAACTTATGCGAGTGAAAGAAAATTTCTTAGATAGGTGCCAGTGTTATGTAGATGAAAGAGGAGGACATTTCCAACATCTCTTGTGATGAGGTACGTGTTATTTTCACTGTAATTTTTAACTCATACGTCTTGTCTTGTGTTTCAGAGAATAGGCCTATAATCCTAAGTAAAAATAAATTTAGTTAACATATTTTTCAATGTTTTTCTTGTATTTATTAAAGTGAAACTTAAAAAAACTCGTATTAAGACGGTAAAAAAGTAAAAGAAGACTATTTTAGTATGTTTAAAAAGCCAAATCAGTGTTTATAAAAACCTTAAAATCCAGGACCTACACACTGATGTCTCACTAGTTCGTTTACATCAGATAAGTGGGATTCTACTGTATCAACTAATTTCATTATTGATAACTTTGAATTTACAGATAACTTTGATTCTGCGAACTGCTCATAAAATAAACTCCCTTGTACCATAGATATAGGGAGATTAATGTATGTATATTTATTTCAGACTCGCCTGGTGTTCCACCTAGTGCCAATGCTCATGAACTTTTTCGAGGGTTTAGTTTTATTGCTCCATGCCTTCTAGAAGAACAAGCAAATAATCAAATTCCAGAGAGACAAACAGATCCAATATCCAAGGTATGTTACCTACAGCACTGTTAATAATTTATTTATGTTTTATACATCTGAACTTTTCAAGGAAAATATTGCTTAATGCAGAACTTTAGTTGTAATCTCTAATGGATTTATTAGAACTACTTAATTGTAATTGATTAGCTTCATATTTCAAGTGGTATAATTATAAATCAAATGTTTAGACAAAGTCCGCCTGTATACCACTATTATACTTAAAAAAACAACAGCTGAATCCTATAGGAGTTATAAAAGACCAGTTAATTAAAAAAAACACGTTTTAAATTAACTTTTATTGTAATACTAGCTGAAAAGGCCCGGCGTCGCCCGGGCTTTGTATTTTTTTAATTTGGAATTAACTTATGAAGGACTTTATGTATGTAGAACTTGAAATGAAGAAAAAGATTTATCACACTCAAACTATTCCATCAGAAAACGCTGGATATAGCTTTTTATGGCTCATAGAGGATGTGGAATGCTGCATTCCGTTGCTTCTACACATCATGCTTGGGAGGGGTTGAAATAAGAAGAAACACAAATTACATAAGATTGTACTGACTTGACGGAAAATTTTATTTCTCATTCTCATGTTACTATACAATCGTTTCGGAGCTGAAATAAAAGAGAAATGCAGTATCACTTTCATACTTTCCTCCCCTAGAACCCGGGACATAATATACTGCGAGCATAGGACTCAAAATGTTCCATCCCATGCTTAGGGCCTATGATAAACATCCCTATTTCTCAACTAATACAAAGCCTACAGGTATGGATAACTTATCAGCGGAAAGGATTATTTACAGACTTTTGATATAGCATACTCACACACTTAAGTTGTCCCTCTTATTCTACATCAAAATGTGAAGTGAGTAAATATTTCTTATGTCGAGGGTAAAGAAAGTTACGTGACTACATCACACTGTGCTTTATTTTCGTGGATTTCATTTTCAGTAATTATTTTCGCCAATATATTACATCGATGGAATCATAATTCGTTAAAGTCCAGCATTAGGCTATATACTTGCCAAGGCCCTATGTAATCATAGTAAACAATTCACTGTTGCCATGTGAACTAAACAGCAATTCATTTTTTCAGTATAAAATTCTCAGAAATTATATAATTTTCAAGGAAAGGAGTATTTTGTTTGAATTTTAATGTTGACCGCTATACTTTCCGGGCTTAACTGGGTATGTGTGCAAAATTCCGTGTAAATTGGTAAAGAAATGTAGATTTGTATAAGGAACAAACATACATACATACATACATACATACATACATACATACCCACAAACACACATTCGACTTTATATATTAGATTGTAAAAGTACTGTTATAAGAGTCTATTAATTTGTCTAATCACTTAATAGAAGAATAGAGTAAAATAACCCAAAGTGGGTTCTGGACTAATTACACTGAGCTCAATGTATTGTCAGTTGAATATTGTTTACAATGATAAACGAATAAAAATTAAAGCTTACAAATTTGATATTGACACAGTGGCTAAAATATAACTTAAACATTAAAAATCACACATGAAAACCAGATCAGTAAAATATTAAAACAATATTAGTAATATTATAGGTTAAAAATTTTCCACCTTATGCACTAGTATATCTTAGACATTGATATGAATGAGTGTTGACAAGGAATCTATAGTTTGTATCTGTTGTTTAATTATACGTGTATTTACAAGTAACCTGAGTATCAATAAATTACAATATACCTTATTGAATAGTGTTATTATGATAAACAAAATGTTGTACAATAGTTAAAATTACAATTAAAATATATAAAAAACACAGGTAGTTGTATGTACTAATTTTTGAGAATAGAAGACACGTCACTTAAAATTATATATACAGAATTTTATCTTCTATCACTAAAAAAGTTTTATATATGGTAAACTAAAATGTTGTACAATTGCTAAAATTATAATTAAAATATATAAAAAACTCAGGTAGTTACATGTACTAATTTTTGAGAATAGAAGACACGTCACTTAAAATTATATGTACAGAATTTTATCTTCTATCACTAAAAGATTATACATAAAAAATTGTAAGTCCCAGTAAAAGGTAGAATAACATTCTGCTATTTAGCATTGATGTTTAGGTCTGGAACGATGTGTAGTTGTTAGGCTATATATGGAGCCATGGAGTTGTGAAGTAGCATTATAGAGATTCCTATGTCATCATGCATTCGACCAATATCTGAGAATTAAGTCAATGGATATGCATTTCAATGCAGGTTTGCATCATCTTCAGTCCAAAATTTCACACAAGTTTTCTATGAACTTGTAGTGGATGTTGTGTTCGTTGCATGAGTAGGCTGACTAGTTCATCAATGATTAAAACAATACTTGTCAGTTCTTGTGAAAATACGAAGCAAATCTCTATGCTTGTCTGTATATATATATATATATATATGTATACTTGGAGAAAATACAAAAAAAGACTGCACTCTTCTTAAGTGTTAAGCAGCTATTTTCTACAAAAGTAAGTGTAGATTCAGAGATTTTGTCTAGGTTGTAAAATGAATATAGCCCGGTGATCTTTCTTCTGAGAATTGAGTAGAAGTTCTTGAATTTTGTAAAGGTTTTTCCCTTTGTATCTTCAGCTTCGTTGTTTATATTTTGGTGAGATGCATTTCGACGTTCATAGACGTCATCATCAGTCACGCCGAAAGTGTGGAAGAGGTGAACATGCTGTGGTGAATCATACATACGTATAGCATAACTCTCACTTGTTTAATTGAGGCCCTAGGTTCAATAGTGATCTAACCAACAGTTCTATCAAATGAAGGTGCGAAGGCTTGATGATCAAGTTCAAGAAGTGCTTTCTCATTTTCAACATACTTAAAATGCTTACAGCTTCCTCAGTGTGATTTGTAGTATAATATTAGCACTACTCAATGCAGAGGAATGTTTTAATATTACAAATAAAAAAAAAATAACAAAAACCATTCTGAAGTTGGTGATACTAGTACTGACCCAAGTCATAGGCGTAACCAGGCCGACCGTATGGGGGGGGTTATAACATCCGCGGGGTCTGGGGGCATGGAATACCCCCCAGGGAGAGGGGGGTCCGGGGGTCCTCCCCCGGAAAATTTAAAAAATTAAGATGCAAAATAACGAGTTTTAAGCTTCCGGGGGTCCTCCCCCGGAAAATTTTAAAAATCAAGGCGCAAAATAACAAATTTTAAGCTTCCGGGGGTCATCCCCCGGAAAAATTTTAAAAATTAAGACTCAAAATAACGAGTTTTAAGCTTCCCACGCTTTATACTTGTATTAAGTAATTTATGGGCAGACTTAAAAAAATTATAGAATTTTCCTTTTTTTAATCAATGGGGGGGGGGGGGTTCAAACCCCCAAAACCCCCCCCCTCGGTACGCCTATGACCCAAGTTCACACTTCTCTTGGATTCTTTGTTACTTGGTACTCTGTTTTGGTGGACCTAAAAATATGTTTTAGAAATCTAATTGTTAATTTTTCTCTTATAGATACAGATGTATGTGAAGCCAAATTCAATAAACGATGAGTATGAACTGAAGCATACAATTGGAGAAGGAAGTTACTCGATCTGTAGACTTTGTGTTCACAGATCAACACGCACAGAATATGCAGTTAAGGTTAGTATTAAAATTTGATTAATTCATTACTGTCAGAGCAAACTCTCCCCCCTCTCCAAAATTGTTTCTATAAACTACGCAAACTTAGGTTTGTACAATTTGAAACCACTTATATTCTTACAGTTCCACTTATGATCCATATACACTGAACTCTCAATAATTCGGACCTCAGTATGCCAGGCTTGGGATAACTCGGACAAATTCTTGGTGATCCAGACCCAGATCTACAGCCATTCTACGGCCACTTCAGAACTGCAAGAGAAGTAATTATTCAAAGCAACAGATACAATATGTACACAGAAGAACATTTACAGTTTCTTTCGGCCTAAATCTTCTCAGAAAAAATATGCTGACGGTGCCACATCATCATAATATTGTACTAATAATGTAGCAGTGTGTATTTCAGACTCTAACCACAGTATAAGTATTAATACAGTAAAGAAACTGTGTGTTAAAAGTCCTATGACAACATGTTGACTGGATGGCACTAGCGCTCCATGGGGAGATTGAGTAAAGCTACATTCTCATCATATGAAATGGCTTGGGAAAATACATAAACACATCGCAAAATATGTTATGTTAAAAGAGAAAAATACAGAATATTTTTATTTAATGCAAATCTAATTTTAAATTTAAGAAATAATAAAACAGATAACGTATTATATTCTAGTTAAGAGGTAAACAATACCTAAATAGGCTACTGTTAAGGACTGTACCTAGCCTAGTCTTTTTCCTTTAAAATCATTGTCCTTTAATATAATTTATAATTCAAATTATGATAATAAATAGCCTACATATTAATTACGTAAATTATATTATAGGTCTGTCACGTTGTTCATCCTGCACATCATTGTTGACAGTGTATTTTGATTCTTTGGCTTATATGGCAATATACGACTTCAATTTATTGTAGGTCTATGTAGCGTCAATTACTGCAGGATGGACTTCATTAAACAAAACAAAAAATTCAGGAGCATTTGGAATTGAAGACACCGTGGGTACAGCAGTTTTAATTAACGAGTTTTTATAGGATTTCATAAACGTCTGTTTTCGGCGTGTGTCAAGCATAGACGGTAATTTTCACTCAAATATTTTACATATTTTGTTACTAGGTTTTCTTGTCGACCATTAATGACCTATTTTATACATCAGAAATCATTACAACAGAGTAACATAGAAACATATTACATTAAAGTAACTTGAAACATAACCACACCAGAATCACGAGTAAGCCAGTAGACCTACAATAAATATTACTTATTTTCGTTCTTACCTTTCTGGATGTTTCAAGAAAGTGAAGAAATGCAATTCAGGATTTTGTCTTTTATTATTACTGAAATTTACAGCAGAATAATAAGGTCCTTTCGAATATAGCATGTTCTAATAAATACAACACTCCTATTTATTTACATACTTCCCGGAGTAGTTTCTGTAGTCTTACTATATGGCCGCTATGATCGCTAGTAAATGCGCATGCATGCTCGGCTGGCAGAAAAACGGGCTGAGTTTCTGTACTGTATTAATACTTATACTGTGCTCTAACTAGAAATTTCAATATATAACTGAAGTGTTATTCTTTTTTGTTCCAATTGTAAGTGTTAATATTATGTTCTGCCTCATATGTTTTGTTAATGCAGCTTAAACAAGAAATTTCATTACTTAAATACCATTTCCTAATTTACTCTCCATAAGCCGTACATTTCATAACTCGGACAGACCCCCGCCCACTTTAGTCCAGTTTATCTAGAGTTCACTGTATAACTTTTATAATCAGGAGCATGCACAGCCGAGACAAAGTTAATATTATAAACTCTGTCTAAACAACTCAATGTTGGCAAGTTACCAGTATGCACACTTTACACTTGGTTCTGTTTTGTATGTTTTGTATATGAATAATCAAGGTGACTGATATCTGTAAGGGCAGGTCGCTTTGCTGGTAATTGTAATGAAGTGTTGAGATTATGCATCCATTTTAAGGCAGTTTGTTAGGAAACATCGTTACTTCTTTTTATGCCTTTGTTAACAATATTGTTGCTAGTTTGCAGAACTTTTTTCCTTCATTTCATCTGTGATTACAGTTTTCTGAAACCAATTAAATGCAATGGTTAATGCTACTAATATAATGCACAGCATAGTACTGATTGCTGAGTGCACATAAAATCAGTTATTGAATGCAATAAATACAATGTTCCCACAAATGCTCTTTTGGGTTTCTAACACTTGTCACTTACTTTTACTTTATACTAGTATTGATAGAAAGAGAAACTCTACAAGTTTTGTTTAATAACCTCACAGATGTTCAATGTGAGCCTTTCTGGTGATGTGGCACACATCAAGTCTATAGTTTATTTCCATCCAGAAACCATAGGTGGTAACATATCCAGGTACATACATCCTGTGATTGTTTGTTCTTGAAAAGAACGAGCCATACACATTCTCATGGCTTAAAGCACATAACACATTAACCTTAGGAGAGTCCTGGCTTTATAAATATGGAGATTTGTGACCCCAGGTTGTAACGACTACAACATAACCTGAACGGAAATGGACTATAGGCTTGATCCTTGCCGTATTACCAACAGGGCTCACATTCAACATCTGGGAGGTAATTGAACAAAACTTGTTGAGTTTCTCTTTCTGTCGATACTAGTTTCATGTTTCTGAATTTCACTAGACGAGTGTTCAAAACCCAAAAGAACATTTGTGGGAATCCTATATATTTTGCCAGGTACAGAAAGAAGAAATACAATGCTTTGAAAGGGTATTTTTAAACAATTTACTGTAACTTATAAAACACGAGATACTGAACTCTGAACTTAGAGGTCATTACAGTAGCAGTACAGGTCTTTTTACATATTCAGCCCAAAAAATCAAGGCAAATCCACCTCTACTATACTCTACATTAAATCCGGAGTGGGGGCCATTAGAATGACCCTATTGCACAAAATGGGTTAATCTTTACATCTTCATGTGTTAACAAACAAGAAATGGTGGCAGATATTATAAAAGTTGCCATTCACCTTATCTTCATTTCCATGAATTCTGGCATGTCATTTTATTATTGTACAGGACAATGCTTATATTTAATCTTAGCCAGTGATCTGATGGGTGTATTCTTTTCAAGATCTGTAGATGTCATGGCCTACACATTTTTGAAATTTAGATGTGTTGTTAAATTAAGATAATTTAATGATGTTGCAATTTTTCTTGCCTCATAAGTGTTGTTTGGCTATTGCCAATTTTTCATGAGACTATTAGTGCAGCTTTTGTGTTATTTATAATGACCACAAAGAGTGATTAAAGTGCTTTTTAACTAAACAATATGAAACGAGATTGGAATTTAAGTGATTAACCTTGTAGAATTTTTGTGACTTGTGTAGTTAGTTACATAAATCTCATCTTAATAAAATTTATTTATTTTTTGCAGATAATCGACAAAGCAAAACGAGACTGTCAAGAAGAAGTTGAAATTCTCTTACGATGGGGTTATCATGCTAATATAGTGACATTACGAGATGTAAGTATAATTAATATTTATTTAAGGCAGTACTAAACATGTAAAATGTACCTATCTTCATGATAAAAAACCAAACCTTTTAAAGTCAGTTTCACACTGGTGGCATTTACAACTTGTTCATGACAATATTTTGGAACGGTAAATAGGAATTTGCAAACATTTTGCCTGTGACCTGTGGTTACACTTTCCTTGTGCTGCTGAATATCAGCAGGAACATGAAATGAGAAAGGTATGACATTCCCTAAATAGAAACATATACATAGAAACATACATAAATGATAGGTAAGGAAAGTTAGGTCATGGATAATGGCTTCTTAGCCTTCCAATCAGATGAGTAGGAAGATGATTCAGAGCTTCCAGTAGCTTACTCCGCTACCTCCTAGGAAAAGTGAGCTAATTGGAAAAAGGTTTTTGTTATATAGAGAAATGAATAAATTCTAGGTGAATCGGGAGGCCAATAGGAAAACGGAATGTGGAACAAGTAGACGGAGAGCTCTGATTGGTTGGGAAGGAAAAATTGAATTTAATAATAGTGAGGGATGTGTACACAGTTCTTTTCCTGCCCAATGTCCTATTCGGGAGTGAGAGAGGCTAATATTGGCTCCTAGGCCTGGTTAAACCATAGACTGCCATCATAATGAAATGTTGGTCTTTGATCTGGATTTACATGGTCTTTGCTTCAATACGGCCTCAACAGTACGAGGGCTATTTTTTTCAACCACCGATGGGGCATAAAATGAAAACCACCGTGAAGATCAAAGTTGTTTTATTTGGAACATTTAGGTACACCTTCTAGTTACTTCTCTACATAGTCACGCTCTGATTGAGACATTCGTTGTAGCATGGTACCAACTTTTCAATACCCCCTTCATAGAAGCTTGCCACCAGTGTATTGAGAAGGGTCTTCATGGCATTTTGAAGTGTTTTGAAGTTCTTCATTGGTGTGGAAGCACTGTTCTCCCAGATCTTTCTTCAGCTGCTGAAAAAGATGAAAATCACTCAGCACGGGAATGAGTTTGTGAAATCCATCATGATAGGGGATGAAACCTGGTTTCGTTACAACAATCCAGAATCAAAAGAACATTCCAAACAATGGATGCACACAAATTTCCCGAACAAACCCAAGATCGGGCTTCCACACCAACGAAGGATTTCAAAACACTTCAAAATGCCATGAAGACCCTTCTCAATACGCTGGCGGCAAGCTTCTATGAAAAGGGTATTGGAAAGTTGATACCACGCTACGACAAATGTCTCAATTAGCGCATGGCTAGGTAGAGAAGTAGCTAGAAGATGTACCTAAATGTTCCAAATATAACAGTTTTGTTTTTCACTGTGGTTTTCATTTTATGCCCCTTCGGAGGTTGAAAAAAAAAATAGCCCTCGTATCTCCTTCCCAGGATCTTGGCCTGATTGAATTTGATCTTATGGCCAGTGTCCATACAGTGCTGATGCACGAGGCTTATTATACAGATGAGTCTAGGGAGGCAGAGAGATTACTGGGGACATATTGTAGCAGAGGCCTTGTAAATCCAGATCCAAAACCGAAACTTCAATTGGGACGGCAGTCTCTACCAGCTTATCCATGCATGACAGCCTCTCACTCCCGAATAGGACATTGGCAGCGAAAAAGATCACATATACATCCCACACTAATATTCAATTCTATTTAACCTTCCCAACCAATCAGAGCTCTCCATCTACTTGTTCCACTCCGTATTTTCCTATTGGCCCCACTCTACCTAGCATTTATTCGTCTCTCCTATATAACACAGACCTCTTACCTATTAGTTCACTTCTCCCAGATGATTGCAGGGAAGGAAGTTACCAGAAGCTTGGAATTAATCCTCCCACAGGTTGATAATGGATATTAGTCTCTCCGATATCCCAATAAGTCTTTGATGGCCCAGCATCTGAATAAGATTTCAAGACACCAAAGTCATCGGCAAACAGAAACATTACTGTGGCAGACTCATTGCAGTGGCCCTGGAGATACAGCTCCAGAGCAATAACATCAACAGGGACACCAGCCTCTAGCTGAGCCTGGAAACTAGCATTGAACATCTTAAGCAGATGTCGACCAATCAAAGAGGAGAGCTCTGCACATGAGCCAATGAGACCATTCATACCACCTGTTCCTACTTCCTCATTGACCACTCCTAGAAGTTCTCCCATCTATATATCAAAACCTCTCTTCTTTGGCTAGCTCATTTCTTTCCCAGAAGAGCCAAAAGCTTGGAATGTCTGAACCCATTCACCCAACTGGAAGCCTGAGAGACTCTTATCCAATCCTCCTTCAATTGGGACGGCAGTCTCTCTGGATTGGAAGCCTGAAAAACCATTATCCATTCTCAACACAGGGGAGTCACACTAGTTAGTTCATATTTTGTTCAGGTTTCAAATTAACAGTTCATGTGTAGTTACTGGCTTTAGGAGGAGTTGAGCTTTTTTATTATCTTTTGACTAAGCAAAATATTTTAAAAGTTATCTCCGAGATTGGAAATTTATTTTAAGTTTACAGTCGCTATTCCATTCATATGCCGTGTATTTGATATTGACCAATATTGTTAAGCAGTTCCTCGGATATTGACCAATCATGGTTGTTTATCTGATAATATCCTTTCTAGGAACACAAGGTTGCAATTTTATCTGGTAAAACATCAGCTTGTTCTGGAAATGTAAGGTATCAATATGCAATTATTATATTATCACATGCTGCCAGCGAACAGAATAAAAACGTTATTTTATATAACAGTACTTTTTGGAAATTGAAATAACATAAATGTGCATTGAATGAAAATACAATTTTGACTGTGCAGGGCAGTTTGTGTGCTTTTATTCTGTTGTGATGTTAGCTTATCTGAATTAGGTTAACACACTATTTGTAGCATTGAGTAGAATATGGTAACTCGAATTGATTCATCAACTGTTTATCTATTTAGTATGCCATAATCTCACAGTTGACAGAATATTGATTTCATTTTAAATAACAAATTAAGAATGTTATTATTATTATTACATTTTATTCATGGAATAGTCTTAATAAATCCCATTCAAAAGTACAAATTTTATCAGATAAATTCGTAATCTCTCGTGGGATTACCTATGAAAAAATGAAGCGTACAGGAACTTAAAAGTCTAATTTATGAATACACTTGTAAGTTGTAAAAATATAATGAAAATATTAGATCAAATATGGAAAGAATTTTTCCTCGAAGTAAAAAAAGCTTTAGAAATTGTTTTTTGAACATAAGAAGCATTGCCTTATATTTTTTTGAAAAAGCTGAAAGAATTACCTCAACATTAATTATGAATTTTGTTTCTTAACAGGTCTATGAGGATGACAGATCTGTGTACCTAGTAATGGAGCTAATGAGAGGGGGTGAACTGTTTGATAGAATACTCAGGCACAAATTTTTCTCTGAAAGAGAAGCTAGTGCGGTTATGCAAGTTGTTGTTTCCACTGTCCAGTACCTACACCAACATGGGGTAAGTAGCGTATCTTTAATAAATTGTAATTAAAGAAAACTTTAAAAAGTAAAACTGTTATTTTATAAAATAAAAAGAAAGATGATAAGCACACTGAGAATAATACGGCTACAACTAAGAAAAACTAAATATTATAGCTTTTGAAGGACAATATATCTGTTAATCATGTAATTATTAAGTGCCAGAATGGTACTTTATAAGATTGTGTGGGGGACAGGAAAATGTCTCTGTTCGTGTCCATGGAAAGAAGCCTATTGATATTGGACCAAATCGGTTGACCCATACTGGAATAATGCCCAATTTAGTGATTTTATGGTAATATATTAGAAAGAATTTATCAAATGCAAATCAGTTCTCATGACAATATATTGTTTTACAATATACGGCTTTGGAAATTGCAATACAGTTAGCTAAGACATATTTCTTCACATTTGGCTATCATACTAGTCAGATGTTTGTCTATTTCATTGTTCAAGTTGAATTGAGTACTAAATGAATAGTGTTATATACAAAAGGTATACTACTGTGAAATAATTAGACCTACATACATTAAGCGGAGTAGCCAGTGTATTTTGTGAAATGTTGACATATTTTAAGAATTTCTTATATCAGTGTACATGAGTTTGACTTAAGGTTAAGTATCAAACTTTAGACCTTTGTTCTTCTGTAAGCCCTGCATAATGAATTGATCTGGAGCTTAACTCTGAGATAGGTTACAAAAATAACTTATTTTCTGCATATTATAAGTGCACTGACTAAACAGAAGCATTCTGGCACTTTATTACATCATTTTACCTAATTTTGTTTATTTTATTTTTGTTTCAGGTTGTTCATAGGGATTTGAAACCATCAAACATCCTCTACGCTACAGATTCAGGGAATCCAGAGGCGCTGCGAATTTGTGATTTTGGATTTGCTAAACAACTGAGAGCAGAAAATGGTCTACTTATGACACCATGTTACACTGCTAACTTCGTAGCACCGGAAGTTCTCAAGCGACAGGGTTATGATGCTGCCTGTGACATTTGGTCCCTAGGAATCCTTCTTTACACCATGCTGGCAGGGTGAGTACTACCGTAATGTTCACATATTTGAAATTTCTGAATGTATATGTTTCCAATGTTGCTCATTTTACTGATGCATGTTTGGGTTCTACACTCACTTGTAGCCAATTGTCACTCATGGCTTAAAACAAGGGTGTCCTGCATATAACATTTCATACATATTTAAGCTAATGGGAAGATTAATGGGCCTACTCACGTAGTTACTGTCACAAAGTAAAGTCCAAGTAGCGTTACTTTTTACTGTTTACACTTTGTTTCGTCCACTGGCTACGTGTATCATGTTTAAGGCCGATATTCGTAGTCGCAATAAGTCATACTTATATCCAAGTTGAACTTAAATCTAGTCTTAGGTCAATTTCTGGCACAAACAAGTCGTACTTTCGACGTAGTTACTTGACAAAGTCTAACTTAATCAGTAAAGTATGACTTATTTGTTGAAATAAGCTGAACTTTATATTTAAAAAGAGATTTCATTTCAAGATGGCACATTTTGGAAATATCACTTGGCATTCTGTCATCAGCATTTCTCTCTGCTGGCATTTTGTATCGCCCCAAAGCTTCCTAAGCTGTTTTGGATCTCTCTAGAACCTAATTAACATCAAAATAAATACATAACTTTACCTGTATTAATTTTGAACGATGTCAAAGCTAATATATATACTGAATATTCTGAAGAAACTATTGATCAGCTTACTTACAGGCTGCATAATATTTATGGATTAATTTCTTAAATTCCTTGTTTACAATGCACAGCACCGTCTGTATTTTTACATAACGACAGCGAAATACGAACTCAGATGGCTTTGCATTACATGGATGTGAAAAAACCTGAAATACGATTTGCTAATTCAATTGTTACGGCAGTGAACTTGCGATTTTTCATTTTATCATGTTCAACTTTAATATATAGAACAAGTAAAGCTTTATGAAGTGAAACTTAATGAAGTAGGACCCAAAGTAGACTATGAATACGAAAAACATATAAGTAGACTTCTCCAATAAGTTTAGCTTTATTAAGTTGTTCACAATATATATTGTATTGGGTTTGTACTTGACTGTTTTTTCTCCTGTAGCCTTGGTCTATTGCAACCAATGTTGTCTAACGACCATAAAGTATTCTATTCTATTTTAACAGTTATTACAGACAATTCCACTCATATGCCACTTATTTGATATTGCCCAATGTTTAGCAATTCCTTGGATATAGACCAATCATGATCGTTTATCTTATAAAATGCTTGCTATTAATATGAGGAAGGGATTTTACCTGATAAAGTGATCAGCTCATTACTGGACATGCAAGCATCAATGTGCCGTGATTATTGTGTCACATGTTGCCACTAAGCAGCACGAAAACAGATTATTTTATACAACATAACTTGTTTGGAAATTGAAATAATATAAATGTAGATTGGTTAAAACACAATTTTGATTCGGTGCAAGCCAGTTCGTGTGCTTTTATTCTGTTGTGCTGTTAGCTTACCTCAATTAAGTTAACTATGTCTTATATGCACAATTGGTAGCACTGGGTACATGTTAACTCGAATCGATTCATGGATGTTGATTCATAGTATGCCATGATCTCGCAGCTGTTAGTTTTGTCTTTTATATAATAAAGCACGAAAGTAATTATTAGTTGTATAATCTGTTACATTTTTATTCATGGAATAGTTCGCCTCCGTGGGTGAGTCGGTAGCGCGCCTGCCTTCCACTCTGGTGGCCCGGGTTCGATTCCCGGCCGGGTCGGAAATTTTTCAGTAGTGAAAAATTCCTTTCCCGGGTTCAGGACTGGGTGTATGTGTGTGTGTCCTTAGGTTTAAGTAGGTAGGGGACTGGCGCACCCCGATATCAAATCACCTGAGAATATCCCCTTACGGGATCACCAGGGGTCGCTCGCGAACCTGAGGAATAACTTATTAGTCTTAATAAATCCAACTTGGATTGACGAGTTGCATCAGATAAATTCGTAAACTCCCGTGGGGTTACCTATGATAAACTGGTTAGTCCTTGATCTACATATTGAGATGTGTCTAGTCTTTAGCTCTAATTCCTGCTCCTCTTACTTCTGCTTGCACATCTGCACATGTTGTTCTTTAACTTGTATTGCTATAGTAGACTAATGGAATATTATTAGGCAGATTAAACAAAAATGAATTTTATGTGTTGTACAAATTAGATTAAATTTATTACAACATTTTGCATTTACAAGGATCACCAAAAGATGTGGTGTTCAAAATATAAACAAGACTTTGATTTAGTTGAAATGAAAACAAATAACAATACAGCAGCCATTTCATAATTATGGGTGGGACATTCTAGCTTATTATGACAAGTATTTTTGTTCATTACATATCATACATAATAAACTAGAACTCTTCTGCTCATTCTTTGAAATTTGGTATGCCTTCTCCTTCATACTACATGGGAAACATTAATTAAAATTGATTTTGAATACTTAAAATTTGTCTTTACGGGTGGGACATAATTTGGACAACGATTTTAATGGTGCACAAAAACAGTTCATTTGCTGCTCTGCTATTAATGTTAGAGACTTAATGTTATTATTAATGAAGGTATGAGGGATGGAATAAAAATTACAAACTGTTTCCAGATTCTCAGAACATTTATTTAATTCTTACAATAATAATTTAACAAAACTATGGGTGGGACATTACGGATGGGACAAAATGTCACTGTTTGTTATTTTACATAGTAATTAACCACACATACTTTTTGAAGTTAACCTTATGCCTAATTGTACCTTAAGTCATATATTTTCTCAAAACAAAAATACATAGCTGATTACTCTTGACTACTTAGTTTTAATGATTGTTAAAATTGTGCTATAAAGAAAAACTGCAGTGTAATAAATACATAATTGACAGATTTTACACATGAAACAACTTCAAATACATATAATTCTTTAATATTCAGTAAATTTTAGGTTTTAAACTTTTATTTGACTACCTGATTACACTGGTTTTATAACATCTCTCTTTGAGGGAAAAATTCCCATATTTTATGAAAAGGCTGACGGGTTTTCTTTCTTATTGGCTTAAATTTCAGCCTGTTACAGCAATAAGAGAATTTTATTACATTAGTTATTTCATGTTCAGTACGATCTCTAATAAGGTAGTTAGTTTATGTCTTCAGGGCACAGCTACAACTTACTTCGGAAACTGAAGTAACAAAAAAGCAAAACTCTATTCTCTATAAGTAACTGGATATCTCACTTCAGGATGGAATTACTAATACAGAGTTGATCTATGTCCGTAAATTGAGTCGAGTATGATATAGATGATTTTGTTTCCTCTAAACATGAAGCAGCAATCTAGAACCAGACTACAAAACAATTGTATCATTGCACGATTACCCAAATCTTGCAGAAAATGGAGGGGAAAACACATGCCGACACTGTTATGCTTGCTGGTTAACACTTGAAACAAGGCAGACTAATAAGTTATGCTGAATACTGTATTACCAATAATAATTAATAATAATCTACTTGCTCTGCTACAATATAATAATTCTCAAATAAAAACACTTTATTGTGTGTCATTATCTTTCTGTTTCTTTCATTGGGATGTACTTGCTTTAGTTTATTGAAAACATACACTCCTTAATGGCCTACCTTTATAATGCTTCTTTATTTCACATATGATCCAGGAGACGTCTGCGGTTTTTTAGTGTGGATGTAAATCAATCCAAGCATTAATTAAACATAAATAAATACGCGTCTGGCTTTATTAACGGGAATCTAGTGTTTAGTGTAATATAGATAGGCAATTAAAGCAGTGAGAATAAACCAGTGGCGAAATTAAATGAGTTCGAGTACGTAATAAAAAAAGGCATGACATTCAAACAAATATTTGTATTGTAAGGTTTTTTTATACACCAAGTTTGTTATTAATGAATCCCCCACCTCGGTTTTATTCAGTTTTTAGTGTTATTTTTTTTATAACAGCAATATCATTAGTATAGTGGCCTAATGGTGATACGATGGAAATTTTTAAGGAATTTATGAACAGAACCTAAAGGGACAACAGAGAAGAAACATATTTTGAGGAGTCAGTTAGAAAACTGTCTTTTTTGTTTTGTTTTTGTTTCTCATATTTCTAGTGTTTTTTCTTTCTCTCTTTCTCTTTTTGTAGAGATGGAAATTAGTTATATGTATTTAGCAGCACCATCAATATGTCTACACCTACCTCCAATCAAAAAGGGTTATTGTGTTTTTAAGATGATGCCCACTGGTAAAATGACAAGTGTCATGTTCCCTTCACATGCCTATATAAATAAACCTTAATGGTGACCATGGGCGTACGGTAAGGGGGGGTTCAAGGGGTTGAAACCCCTCCCGAAATATCTGCAATATTTTGAATATTATAAATCATGGAACGAAATTTAAAGAAAAATTCTATTTCGGTTGTTACATATTTTACAATTTCGTACATATCGAAGCATTATTTAAGATTTATCGTAATTCATTTAAGATTCAAATTTCAAAACCTCGTGGTGTTGATAGTTTTCAGTTTAATAACAGTGATATATTACTAGTAAACAAAAATCACTTTCAAATCTGTTAAACGACAACTAATACTCCCGGCGAAATCCATCAACCTGTTTGTAAAGCCAACAGCAATCACGAGCTCATCACAAAATTATCATGAAGTAATCGGCATTAATCGGGCTTTTCCACCAGTGAATTTGCAGATGACTTTAAAAACGTGTCCTATGCACCATACACTATTATAATAATTTTTCAAAAGAAAGTTTTTATATAGCTATAGACTCCAGCTTAAACGAGAAACGGATAGAAATCTCAAGAAAAACCGTTTCAAAGACTGAGCTGTATATTAATTTATTACAGTGTATTAATTATCACAATACAACTGTTTAATAATTAAAAATTAATAATTCACAATGTGGGCAAGGACATGGAGCTGAGACGACTTTACATTGAACCCCTCCCGAAAAAAATTTCACCGTACGCCCATGATGGTGACCCAGGTACTGCACTACATTTCATAACAGGGTCATTCCATGCAAAACAATAGGTAAAAAATCCTTTCATTCACAAATTTTTCCATTTGAAAATATTTTAATTCTAATACACAAATTTTTAGAGCCTTAGAAGTAATAGTTTTAATGATATTGGGTTCGAAGTATTTGGCTATTTTCATTAACCCCTTTTTGTATTTATTTTTTCCTGACTTGACCATAATTCAAATTACAATTTTGAACATATGAATGTAAAGAAAAAATACTATTTTTTAATTCTTCAATACAAAGTTAACATGAAGTTGATGGCATTTATGTGTGTATGATGGGCCCATGTCTGTAGATTTACAAACATGTAAAAGATCTCCTGTGGGACAAAATTACAGCACACCAACAACGGTTACAGACCTACATTGCAGTACAACCCTATCATTAAATAACCATAAATTCAACCAAAACCAAGAACGAGGGACCATTGTGTTATAATAGTATATTACACTCTCTTGAGATATATGGCATTCCATAGTGAAATATGAAATACTTTCCTGATTTAACTCAGCGCAAGTAGAAAAGGTTTTTGCTTACAATAGAGGGCAATTAGAAATTACCCCCCCCCCAAAAAAAAGGGAATCTTGTAAACCTTTCTTTCAAAATTTAAAGGTACTTACCATAACATGGGCAAATATTTATTGTATCATGTGTTACCTGCTAGAAAATTTTGAGGCTTTTTAAACTAGTTTCAGTATACTATCATTACTGGAAATGAATAATTTATATAAGCCAGTTAATTCATTAAGATTTTTTCAAATGGTGCTTACTTTTCTACAATCAAGATGTACAATTAACTTCTTAGCTATAGCGGTACTGGCTTCTACCACGGGATTATGGGACCGTCTCATCAAAGAAGCCTTTCACATCAGACTGAACCCAAATAACATCAATAGAGACGGAGGGTTCCAATTGGTCGCTTCCTGGCAACCTGCTATTTCTCTGCTCCAATCACGGAAGGAGAGATCGTTTACTTCCACCGACCAATCAGGATCCACGACTGCATCTGACTAGTCCTGCCATGGGTATATATACAACACCACAACCTCTGGATCTCACTTCTCCGAAGATGACGACGCAGACAGTCGCCGAAAGCTTAGAGTACACATCTATAACTACCCGACTGGAAACCCGAGAGCAGTTTTTACAATGTATTCGTCGGGAGAACCTACAAAGTTTTTTATTAAATCACTCTGTAATCAAAGCAAATGTGAATACTTGAAAGCATATTTCTAGGAATTTTTAAAAGCTTACACCTTCTACTCATCTGGATGAATTTTTAACTTTTTATTTTACTTAAATTCTATATTGTTGGAACAAACATATTTTGTTCAGTAACAAACTACACATATTTGGGAGTGGAAATTAATAGCAAAGGAACAGTGTCCGAAGAAATTAATAAAAGAATAATAGCTGGAAATAGAGCATACTACGCAAACTTGAGTTTAATAAAGTCAAGTTTGTTATCTAAAGCATCCAAAATGAAGCTATATAGAACATTGATGAGACCTGTAGCATCATATGCTGCTGAAAGCTGGACACTAAATACAAACGATGAGAATGCTCTAAGAATTTTTGAAAGAAAAATCATTAGATGCATATATGGTCGATTCATGAAGCAGGAATATGGAGAATAAGGTCAAACCTAGAAATAAACAAGATATTGCATGGAGAGGACATTGTTAGGCATGTGAAATCATTAAGGCTTAGCTGGCTAGGTCATGTAGAAAGAATGGGAAAAGAAAGAACACCAAAAAATCTACTGCATGGAGACATAATGGGGACCAGAAGAAAGGGTAGACCAAGAAAAAGATGGATACAGGACTTAAAAAAGATGGGTGTAAAGAATTGGACAGGCTCAGGAAAGAGATGCATGGAAGAAGATTGTGAAGGAGGCCAAAGCACATCAAGGGCTGTAGAGCCGAGAAAGAAGAAGAAGAAATTCTATATTGTGAATGTGTTTATTTGTACCAACCGAATATTTTTGGCATGTTTTATAACCTCAAGCTGTGTGCATTCCTGGTTATATAGAACGAAACATTATTTACCTTGGTACATTGCATTACATTCAAGGGTTACACTACGTATTTGTTGGAAGATAGTTCTGATCAGTTGCACTCTCTTCATGTCATTGCTTTACATATTAGGACAGTCCCTATGGTTTTGCTTTGGAGTGCTTGTCATGTCATTGAGCGTGGAGGAGCTTGATTGTCAGGGTGGGTTTGCGTTATCCGTTATAGGCAAGTGCTACCAGCTTCTCCGCATTGGTCTTGTTGGATCAGTAGAAGATCATTCATGTGCATTGATGTTGTAAATTAAGAGAAAATAGAAGTTTGTACTTTTTAATAATAGTAATAATAATAACAGTAACAACAATAATGAAATCAGGTAAATTGATTTAATAAAGTGCCAGAATGCTTTTGTTTGATCAGTGATCATTTCAATTATGATATGCAGAAAATAAGTTATTTTTGTAATCTAGGTACGTGGATAGATGTTGCGATATTTAATGTGTAAGTGTATGTATAGTGTGTCATTTTTGTATATATGTATGGCTGGTATTTATTTAATGTGTAATGTATATGTATTTAATGTGATACTTAATGTGTAGTGTCATTTTTGTATATATGTACTGTATGGCTGGTATTTATTGCACCACTGCCACCGGGTTGTTGACCCATTTGCAGTGTAAGAAAATAAATACAAAATACAAAAAATTTCAGAGTTAAGCTCCAGATCGATTCATTAAACAGGGCTTATGGAAGAACAAAAGTGTAGTTTTATAAGCATATGTGAAGGAATATGTGGGTAGTGTTATTTGTCATAGCTAACTGTATTGCAACTTCCAAAGCCGTATATGAACAGTGTAAAACAATATGTAGTCATGAGAACTGATTTACATTTGATAAATTCTTATATATCACCATAAAGTAGGCATTAAATTGGGCATTACTTCGGTACCGGTCAACCGATTTGGTCCAAAATCAATAGGATTATTCCCATGGACGTTATAAAAGCGTATACCAAGTTTCGTGAAAGTCCGATAAAGCGTATTTGAGTTATCGCGTGTACAGACAGACGGACAGACATTTTCCCGAACCACCACACAATCTCATGAAGTACCATCCTAACACTTAATAAACAGAAAAAAATAATATGTGAGGGTAGGATAGGAGAGAACTACAAAAGCAGAATTCGAATTGTCTGCATTCAGAGGCCTCTCCTGAAAGAAAGAAAGAAGGAAATAAAAAGAAAGAAAGAAAGAGAGAAAGAAAGAGAAAGAAAGAAAGAAAGAAAGGAAGGAAGAAAGGAAGAAAAGAAGAAAAAAAAGAAAGAAAAGAAAGAATGAAAGAAAGAAAGAGAGAAAGAAAGAAAGAAAGACAAAATCATTTTCAGACGCCTGTATCTCCGCGTCGTGCATGTTAGGACCTACAGTTCCTGTCGGTCTGCTCTGCTGTGCATGTCACGTTGCGAATGTGGAGGAAGTCTATTTGATGGTCGGGCAAAGTTTTTATCATTTGTACCCGACAGTGAAACAACTCACGCCTGTCCTGTCATCAGGGTTTTGTGCGCCTCACATGAAAAGACAGTTCATTTTATATAGGAATAAGCCAGTGCACTTTAAATTCTAGCCGAGTGCACTAACATCAAAAGAGTGGGGACGCTTCTTTTAGACGCTCATAATTTCTTCCATTTCAGTTCTAATCCTGTCTTGACCCCTTGCCTATTGTACTTTCTTTTGCAAAGAAATCGAGAATAATGATAAGTATGAAGTATTATATCGTTGGAGCTCACGCGAGGGGAATTTACTACTTCGATGATTGACTTTAGAATGAAATGCTTATGTTGTAATGTACCGCCAAAACTGATGCACAAAATTTCCCTTCTATGTGGTATTGCTAGTTACTTACATACGAAATCATTTTTTCTATCGGTTTAGGTATCTAGTAGTTCTGTGAACAGACGTCACATAAAAAACAACTAAGATTTGCTCTTCATCGACTAAAACGGCCACCAAAAAATAAAAATCCTTATATACACGTCGTTTTAATGACTTCAGGGAACAATTGTGTCAAATTGAAAGAAAATGGAATACCGCGTTTGGTCGTGATTGCTTAGCAAAGAAATTTACAAATGGCGAAATGCCAACCGGTCGTGTTAAAAAAGAACCTCGTTCACTCGGTCAATTATCCCCATTGAGCGATATTTACAGCCAGTTCTGTAGGCTATATTTCCCATCGTTGTTACTTATCAATATAAAATGGGACAGTAAGAAAACCCAGGAAATAATGTTTTGTGAGATACAGTTGCGCTCGTTCAATAAAATTGAAAAATATTACCTGTTTTGCCTAACTTGTTAATATTTTCTGCCCGAAGGTTTTTGTTAATCTTCAATGCATTTTATGTAGTTGTTCAGGCTTTTTAAAATTCAATCGGGTGTAAAAAAGATAGAAATGGGGACTGGAGAAAACTAAATAATGACGAACTTCATAACCCGTACTCTTCACCGAATATAATAAGGGTAATTAAATCACAGAGGATGAAATGGGCTGGACTTGTTGCGCGCATGAGGGAGGAAAGATATATCTTACAAATATTGACTGGGAAACTCGAATGGAAAATACCACTTGGGAGATCTAGATAAAGGTGGAAGGACAATATTAGAATAGATTTAAGGGAAGTAGGACTTGCAAAGGTTGGTTGGATGGAGTTAGCACAGATTAGGGTAGAATGACGACCTCATGTATAGTGGAGGCTAGACCTATGTAGACAGTCGGGACGCTTTGAGGATTAAGCCATTGTCTGGCACTTAAGGAGTGGTATTTGGTACTAACTGAAGGCACTCGTCTGGTGCCCACGTGGAGTCATAGCTAAATGTCAAAAATTCAGAAATGAGCATTGATTGGTTGCACACGAAATTCTATTGGCTGTCAGGCAAGTTCAACGCCAAGAAAACATGCTGATAATCCAGAATATATAACTCTATTGTCCAAGACACCCTCATTTCAAGTTATTTACTGCGGATTATAAGGGTCTCTCGGCATTGCCTTGAAGAAAGTTGTATATGTAGAAGTTGCCTCCACTATAAACGCGGCAATGAACTTCTGGGTTCCATAAAATAGATGATATCCCTTTAACTTTGTATTAATCTGTAAAGCCGTTAAATAACAACTGAAATTTTCATGCAGTATCCTATATTCGTCAGGTTATTTAAACTTCCGGCATTGGAAATATAAAAAGTCTTTACCCGAAAAAAAAAGACTTCCTGGAACTGTCTAATTATAATGGTCTGTTAAATTTTACATTGCAATCGTCAGCGGAAATTAAACATTAGAAAAAAATCACATGTCCTGTTTTGTCCTTTAAGATATTACATTTTTTCATCATTGCTTATACAAATATAGATTTTTAGTTGATATTTACTTTGAACAAAACTGGAGTATTCGATTACTTTGCGGCAATAATTGTTTATTTTCCAACTTTCAGACGTATAAGTGGAATAGTCCTCGTAATATCTTGTATTTTTACAGATGAAGAAGTATAAAAGGTTTACACCCTGTATCTGTGTAATTGTGAGTTGTTTAAAATATGCAGGCACGTTTTATTTACCAGGAAGTTATGAAGAGGGTCTGGAGGCAGAAATTGCATGCCACTGGCAAGGAGTGGGGTACATTCTTTTATTTTTTGTATTCGCTGCAAACAAAAATAGGTAAAACTCCCACGCCTTGTTGAGAGGGTCTCCACTTAGCATTAACAATTCACAAGTACAAAAGTAATTTCATTATTCTACAACTTGAGGAAGAGCCCTCGAGTTTCAAATGCAAAACCACGGAGCTAGAAACTTCGTTCCGACTCGGCTTTCCATGCTTCTTTCCTTCACACAATGCCATTAAGAACTGATCTCGTAAACCTTCATACAGCCACAGTTTGACTAACTAAATCTCCTGCATGTTTTTCACTTACACTTTCCTAGTGTGAGAAATACTGTAATAGATTAGCATACTCTAATAATAGTTCATTATGCATCAAAGCTATTAATGTGATTTATTAAAATTCGAATATGTTTATGAAACGAGCGAAGCTAGTTTCATATTTTCATACGAGTATCTTAATAATTATTACCGTTATAGGTAAGTTGTATAAGACTATTTTAGTCCGACCATAATTAGATGCTTAGGTTTTGAGATTTGAGACTCGTCAAACTAAGTATATGGTCATGACTAGACTTCGGACTTTTAGGTCGCTAAAATGCTGTTTTAGGCACCTAAAATAGGCTCTAAAAATTGGAAAATAGGTTCTAAAAATCGTAAAAGAGTCTCTTATAAAATTGTTAAGTTGCCAATTTTCTGAAATATCTCAATTGCAATGCAGATCATTATATTTATTGAACTCATCATTAATCATGATAAAACACAAATATAGGCCTATGGTAAACAGAATTATATAGACCCTAGTACTAGGGCCTGTATTACTACCATAACAGTGACAACCTAATTCCTGCTCCCAGAAGCTACGCACGCTAACATATTCAACCCCTTGTATCCTTCAGTGATTCAGATAACTACTTTTTATTATTATTATTATTATTATTATTATTATTATTACTGAATGTGGGAGTCGGGAGAAAAACACTACATTTTCTTGGGAATTCCAAGGAATTTTTCTGCTGAAGACGAAACATTCCTTACTATTTAACCACGTCACAAATGTGTCATGTACGGAACATCCCGAGCTAAAAATTTAGTACGAACTGAAAATAAATGCTAGAATTTATAACAAAAAATAACTTATTTTGAACTTTAGAGGAAAAACAAGCAAAAAGGGAATATTAGGCTCTAACGTAAAAATAGGCTGTTTTAGGTCCTATAAAAGTATCAGTTTCAGGCATAGTCACTTATGAAACATGCATATACAAGTTTTCGTCCATATATCACTTAAGGATTAAAATAGGTTTTTTACCTAAAATCCGAAGTCTAGTCATGACACGTCAAAATAATGCGCTACAAAATATTAGAATAGCCGTTAAAGCATTCGAAATAGTGGAGATATTCAAATATCTGGGAGCAATAATTACACATAAGTTACAAATAATATTAAGGGAGAAGTTAAATATCGACTAAAATAAGGAAATGCTTATTTTTTTATGCAGAAACTCTTATCTTCCCCCTCTTCTGTCCAGAAATCTAAAAATAAAAATGTATAAGACAGTTTATTATCCTGCCGGTTGTATTATATGGATGTGAAACATGGTCCCTTACTCTTCGAGAAGAACGTTCGAAAACTTAAGAAAATATTTGGATCTAAGAGAGCCTCTGATATGAATTCCGAGGGCGAAGGATACACACACTAAAATATAAAGAATAGGATGATGATGTATGTCGGGGAATAAGCAATACAAATATAATGCATAACTGATAATGAAATTTCAACCGATTTAATTCAGGTGTTTGTTACGTTTTGAGTTATTAATTTTCACGTAAATTGTGTGGATAAATTCATACATGAATGCCCCTAACTTGTAAATTAGTGAAGTGATAAGTATTCTTTCTTACAGTATTATTACTATCTAGTTAGATGTGTTATTATATTGTTTTCCTTAGCTGTTATTAATTCATTTCTGTTTAATGTTGTATAGTTATAGATGTTACAGGTATTTTGTGTATCAAATATGGAGATCAGATTTTAAGTTCTGCCACAATTTCAAGCGGGAGAACTTTTTACATGTATATTAAATAAGACATATGTATAGCTCTAAATTATGATTTTGTTGTTTTACGTTATTGGTAGTATATTTAAGGAAAATATCATGTTACCTACATTCACAGACGGTTTCAGATCCATTAGAAAAAAAGCTTTTAAACTAATATGATGATTATAAGATGAGTAGCTACTTTCAAACTCTGTCCTATTGGACGCTTTTCCAAGCAGATAAACTTTATTATGGGCTAGTTACAGAGAAAATGTGCACGTATGTCGTGAGTGTATCTCGTTATCTACTCGCTACTTTTTTACAGCTTTTAAAATCTTTTCTGGGATGGCACCGACGTAATGATTCCCGGTATCACATTAAAGCTTTCCAAGAATCGTATCATTCGTTTATAACAGACTATGTTGAAGTTTGAGTCAGATAACTATAACTTTTATATAACTTCAAGATACAGGAATGTAGAAATGTAGTTTTCAACAAAACTCACGGAAAGATAACTTAGAAAACTTATAATTTCGATATTTGTATTTAAATGTTTTCGATCTGTGCTTAAGGGCATATCAACCCCTACTACAATATATTTCTTACTTAAAAATTTTGTTAATTTATTTCTATACTAGCATGTGCCCGCGGCTTCGCCCGCGATAATTATTTCAAAAATTAAAAATTAAGAGCATAATAGTTAAATCATTATATTTATTAACACCTAAATCACGTGGACTACATACCACGATTAGATAGCGTCGCCTGGTAAAAGCGATCTCAGATTCGAGTTCCTTGGCCCAGAAAATCCCTGTATAGTGAGCTTCGTCCAAATCGAACGATGTTTAACCATATTTAGGTCTATGTTGATTATCCCTCTTCAGTGTAGGTTGAAAATTTCATATGTCTACGGGCCTTGACATTCTAAACAAATGAATCGACCAGCGTGGGCTTACAACATTCTAGCGATCGCGATTCTTTTATTACCACGGTATGACAAAAATAGCCAAAGCCAACTGCAATTGATTTAACATTGAAATGCATTACTGAAATCTGATGCTTCGACAGCGCTAAAATCACGTTTTCTGCCAGTTTTTCACTCACAACTCGCGAACGAAAGCTAAAATTAATAATCCGGCTTCGATGCGCATTCGCCCACCTTTCAGCCCATCTATGTTTAAAATTTCAGATCTCTGCGTTCAGTAGATTTCGCTGGGCATCGTGGACAGACAGACAAACATGTCCTTTTATTATTTTAAGATAGCATGTGCCCGCGGCTTCGCTCGCGATAATTATTTCAAAAATTAAAAATTAAGAGCATAATAGTTAAATCATTATATTAACACCTAAATCATGTGGACTACATATCACGATTAGATAGCGTCACCTGGTAAAAGCGACCTCAGATTCGAGTTCCTTGGCCCAGAAAACCCCTCCTTATAGTGAGTTTCGTCCAAATCGAACAACGTTTGACCATATTTAGGCTAATATTGATTATCCCTATAATAATAATAATAATAATAATAATAATAATAATAATAATAATTATAATTATAATCCTCTTCGGCGTAGGTTGAAAATTTTATATTATGTTTGCGTGCCTTGACATTAAACACAAATGAATCGACCAGCATGAGCTACAACATTCAAGAGATCGCGATGCTTTTATGTCGAAGGAATGACAAAAATAGCCAAAGCCTAGTGTAATTGATTTGTATTACTGAAAACTCATGCTTCGAAAACGCAATAAATACACGTTTTCTGCCCGTTTTTCACTCATAACTCACGAACGAAAGCGAAAATTAAAATTCCGGCTTCGAGGTGCACATTCCGACCCTTTAGTCCGCCTATGTATAAAATTTCAGATCTCTGCGTTGAGTAGATTTCGCTGGGCATCGCGGACAGACAGACGGAGGACAGACAGACAGACGGAGGAGGACAGACACTTCCTTTTATTAATATAGACTAGCAGGCGCCCGCGTCTTCACCCAAGATAATTAATTCGAAGATTAAAAATTGATAAAAATAATTAAAACATTATATTTATTAACACTTACACGCGAATCACTCATAAACTAAACGATTAATCTATATTAATAAAAGGAAGTGTCTGTCCTCCGTCTGTCCTTCTGTCTGTCCGCGATGCCCAGCGAAATCTACTGAACGCAGAGATCTGAAATTTTAAACATAGATGGACTAAAGGGTCGGAAAGTGCACCTGGAAGCCGGAGTTATGAGTGAAAAACGGGCAGAAAACGTGTATTTTTTGCGATTTCGAAGGATCAGTTTCAGTAATATATTTCAATGTTAAATCAATTACAGCTGGCTTTGGCTATTTTTGTCATCATACCTCATAGCCTACCTTGGAAATAAAAGCATCGCGATCGCTTGAATTAGTAAGTCCATCGTGGACGATTCATTTGTTTAGAGTGTCAAGGCCCGCAGATATATGAAATTTTCAACCTACACGTAAGAAGGATATCAACATAGGCTTAATTATGGTCAAACATTGTTCGATTTGAACAAAACTCACTATACAGGGGTTTTCTGAGCCAAGGAACTGGAACCTGAGGTCGCTTTTCCTACCAGGGGACGCTACCTAATCGTGGAATACACTCCACGTGATTTAGGTGTTAATAAATATAATGATTTAACTATTATGCACTTAAGTTTTGAAATAATTATCGCGGGGGAAGCCGCGGGCACATGTTATCTTATAATAATAAAAGGACGTGTTTGTCTGTCTGTCCGCAATGCCCAGCGAAATCTACTGAACGCAGAGATCTGAAATTTTAAACATAGATGGACTGAAAGGTGGGCGAATGCACCTCGAAGCCGGATTTTTAATTTTAGCTTTCGTTCGCGAGTTGTGAGTGAAAAACTGGCAGAAAACGTGATTTTAGTGCTGTCGAAGCATCAGATTTCAGTAATACATTTCAATGTCAAATCATTTGCAGTTGGCTTGGCTATTTTTGTCATACCGTGGTAATAAGAACATCGCGATCGCTAGAATGTTGTAAGCCCACGCTGATCGATTCATTTGTTTAGAATGTCAAGGCCCGTAGACATATGAAATTTTCAACCTATACGGAAGAGGGATAATCAACATAGACCTAAATATGGTTAAACATTGTTCGATTTGGACGAAACTCACTATACAGGGATTTTCTGGGCCAAGGAACTCGAATCTGAGATCGCTTTTACCAGGCGACGATATCTAACCGTGACATGTAGTCCACGTGATTTAGGTGTTAATAAATATAATGATTTAACTATTATGCTCTAACTTTATGCTCTTTTTTTTATTGCGGGCGAAGCCGCGGGCACATGCTAGTAATTATATATAATGAAACAGCTAAAAATCCGGCTTTGGAGTGCATTCCACGATTAGAAAGCGCCCCTATTGCATTTGACATTAACTTATAAACAAAAAATCGACCAGGGTGAGCTCACAGAATAGAAGCGATCGATAATTCCATGTGATATATTGAAAAAATCGCGTTGCATTTATTTTCAACTTATGACAAAAAAGGCAAAGCCACCTGCAGTTGATTGTCAATTTTAATGTATTGCCGAAAATTAATGCTTCGATAGCACAAAAAATTCACGTTTTCCGCCAATTTTTCGCTCATAACTCGCGCGAACGAAAGCGAAAATTAAAAATCCGGCTTCGAGTGCATTCGGCCACCTTTCAGTCCATCTATGTTTAAAATTTCAGATCTCTGCATGCAGTAGATTTCGCTGGGCATCGCGCATAGACAGGCAGACAGACAGACAGAAAGACGACACTTCCTTTTATTATTAAAGATTCACACGAATAACAAAATTAGGTTTTTTTTTATTTGATTTATTAAGTCCATCGGAACATATGCATGTTATGGGACACGTCAATATAATTACAAATACAAATATAAACTTACAGTTGAAGAAATATGTACAGTATGAAAATTTCTTTACAGAGTGTAAAATATAGATATTAGCAAATTATTGACTTATATTAATTTATAGCCTAAGTACCAGTTTTATAATTCAGATAAGTAAAATTATAAAAAATAAAAATACAAAAAATAAAAATACAAATACAAATACAAATACAAAGGTGCTGAGTTATCCTGTTGTTTAATTATATATATCAATAGGTTATAAATACTGAATGATCTCTTCTAGTAATAAAAATTAATAACCTCGTTTTGTTAACCTCATGCTTGCCTGTTAAGTTCTTTATAACGGTCTTACATACTTTAATCTTAAGTGGTTGACCTCACACAGTGTAGCCCTATTCCTATTAACGTTTCTCATATAAAATAGCTCTGAAAACCCACGTCCTGCGTACAATCCCAATTGCTCCCGCGTACCACCAGTTCATCTTTTAAAAGTACGAAATCGCATGCCACTTTAAAGTGTAGAGTTTAGTTTTGACGATAACATACTGTGTATTTTTCAGTAAAAACCCCAGAATATTGCGTTTTTTGGGCAAAGAACAAGTTTCCACAAATTGATTATACAAATATCTGATTCTGTATAACGTTAATGATAGACGGTAGTGCCACCAGAAGGATTAGGCCAATTGAAAACTCCAACGGCCTCATCGGGGATCGAACCCGCGACTTTCCGGTTTGTAGCGCAGCGCCTCAACCACTACCCCGCAAGAATAAAAAATAGTTACTAAATATTCCACATTCCTTTTTAATTTCACTGGAATTAGTCAGTAGCAACTGTTCATGAATGTACGTTTCTTATATGAGTTTAAAAGCATCTACCTTTTTGTTCTCTATTTTACCTTATGTTTAGCACCTTTTCCCTTAATTTTTTCCATATGAAAATTGCACCTAAAACCCTAACTCTGTATAACACTCTGCTGCATTGAAATATGAATTCAGTTTTTGAACAGAATTGTGAAATGTCGTCAGTAAATGATAGATTTAATTTTACTTAGGCTAATGGCGTGCGCGTGTCATTGTTATCATGCTCATTATAGCGTTACATTGTAACGTATCAACAAGTTAATGAATCGATCCTATCTGTCATCCTGGAAATATGTCTACCTGCTTTTGCTTTATAGCCTACAACTCCCTATATAATTAAGGCCTTGGCCTAGTTCTGGTAATACAGCCTGTCCCTTGAGAAATAACACGGGATTCGTAGAAAACCATTTTATTCCGTAAAACGTCTAAGTTAATTCATAATTATGCATATAGATAGGTAGCTAGTTTGAGTACTAAGTTAACTGATACAATATAAGGAGGCCTATATTATACAATATTATACCGAGGGATTGGCATACCTTTAAGTGCCTCTTATCTGAATAACATTTTTGCCTTGCATTCTTTCAATAGACCAAAACCATTTTGTCTCTTACTCTGAGCAAAAATTCCCTTCGTTTTCTTATTTGAGATTTGTCGTAGAATATTTTCTTAATCGCAATCTCTTTACTTATTTTAGGCCATTTTTATAAGACTATTCCACTCATACGCCGCGTGTTTGGTGTTGACCAAAAACGTTTAGCAATTCCTCGAATATAGACCAAACATGATCGTTTATATCACAAGGATGCAATTTTATCTGATAAAACGTCAGCTCGTTACTGAACACGTAAGGCAAATCAACGTGCGGTGATAATTACGCCACATGCTGCCCATTGAGCAGAATGAAAACACATTATTTTATACAACATACCTTATTTGGAAATTGAAATAATATAAACGTCCATTGAATAAAAACACAATTTCGATTCGGTGCAAGCCAGTTCGTATGCTTTTATAGCGTTTTGATGTAAGCAACTACAATGACGCGTTCAATCTTGTGATGCGCGCTATTGGTAGCGTTAGGAACTTGGATCGATTCATCGAATCGTTAATCGAATCTAATTGTTATTATTATTAAATCTAGTTAGTTTGAATTTCGAATAAATGTTAAATTGTTTACTTTATTTATATGTGTGTATATATCACTTCCAATCCTGCCATCTGCCTACGGGAGATGACGCAGCGGTCGGGTGGTAGGCAAAGTCCCTCCAGGGACGTAGCGCCACGGAATTTAGTTTAGGTTAGTAATATATCACTTCAGGTGATAGGCCTAATACCGAACTGAGTAACAGACTAACCAAACCGAATGCAGAATTCCGATGGATAGGTTTTTACAGAATAATACATAGTAGTAATAATAATGATGATGATAATAATAATAATAATAATAATAATCTCATACATTTGCAGTTCCGTAATTGGTAATTTGAGAAAATATCTTATTTGTAGAATCCAAGAAAAACGTTTGGAGTTTATGGAAATTCCTGGAAATGTAGCGTTTTATATCTATTAAATCTTGGTGGGCCTGGGGATGATCGACCTATGTGAATTAGGTTAGCGCTTAGCTTCACTTGAATTGCTACCTCTTGAATAATTTAAGGGTTTCCACGAACATCAGACGGTTTACTTTCCTCATTAAGAACAGTGGTAGGTCTTCTCTGGAAAATGTTAATCTACTTCTAAACTTAGCAATACGGGTATCTCATATTTTCAAACAAACTCTCTTATTACATGGAAAGTTTAGCTAAAGCCTTTTCTTGTTATTTCTCGTAAAGTCATTCTCATAACTAGACTTCGGATTTTAATCCTTAAGTGATATATGGATGAAAACTTGTATATGCATGTTTCATAAGTGACTATGCCTAAAAGTGATACTTTTATAGGACCTAAAACAGCCTATTTTTACGTTAGAGCCTAATATTGCCTTTTTGCTTGTTTTTCCTCTAAAAGTTCAAAATAAGTTATTTTTTGTTATAAATTCTAGCATTTATTTTCAGTTCATACTAAATTTTTAGCTCGGAATGTGCAGTACATGACACATTTCTGACTTGGTTAAATAGTAAGAAATGTTTAATCTTCGGTAGAAAAAATCCTTGGAATTCCCAAGAAAATGTAGTGTTTGTCTCTCGACTCCCACATCCAGCAAAATTAAAAAAAAAAAAATAAAAAAAAAAACTTCTTTGAATCACTGAGGGATACAAGGGGTTGAATATGCTAGCGTGCGTAGCTTCTGGGCGCAGGGATTAGGTTTTCACTGTTATGGTAGTAATATAGGCCCTAGAAATAGGTCTATATAATTCTGTTTACCATAGGCCTATACCTGTGTTTTATCATAATTATTGATTAATGGTGACTTCAATAAATATAATATTCTGCATTGCAATTGAGATATTTCAGAAAATTGGCAACTTCACGATTTTATAAGAGACTATTTTTCGATTTTTAGAACCTATTTTCTAATTTTTAGATCCTATTTTAGGTACCTAAAACAGCATTTTTAGCGACCTAAAAGTCCGAAGTCTACTCGTAACATAGCTTAACTGGTAGGAAAATACCAGTGACTCTTTCGTACTTTATCACTTAACAACGCGTTTTTAAAAGTCACAGCGTTTGATTTAAGCGCTCCACTACGGTGTAGTTGGGAAACTAGACATTTGCTCAGCGACTTTGGGGTCGATTCCCGACAGTGATTTTGTGCTTTGCTATTATGGAGCATGTGTCTGTATGTGTGAGAAAACTATAGAAAGGGACAGGATAAATGTGTGAATCCCATGTCTGAACGTTTACAGACATGTAAAAGAACTGCGGGACAGAATTCCGGCACATCGGCTAAGGTTATAAGCCTAAGCTGCAATCGTTAAAATAACAACCAACCAAAGGCTGTGGGTCAACAGTGTACTTCCGTAATCGTTCAGCAGTATCAGGTTTGGTCTAAAAACTGTTCGTATTGTAGACTCGGGAGGCTGTCTATGGTGGTCCAATTCCTCGATTCGCACTGTTGTTTAAAATGGATGAACCAAAGAACGGGTAAGAGTAGTTTCATTGCACGTTTTTAGGCCTTGCAAATGAATTGAGCGTTCTAATATGAAAAACCGTAAATTCTCCCAATAGCCTAATTTCAACCATCCATGAATCGATTCGAGCTACCATATGTAACCAGTGCTACCAATAGTGCATATAAGACATAGTTAACTTCAAGTAAGCTAACAGCAGAACAGAATAAAAGCACACGAACTGGCTTGCACCGAATCGAAATTGTGTTCTTAATCAAAGTACTTTCTATTATTTCGATTTGCAAACAAGTTATGTTGTATAAAATAACCTGTTTTCGTGCCGCTTAGTGGCAGCATCTGACTATTAATCACTGCACGCAGTTGCGTGTCCAGTAACGAGCAGACGATTTTATCCCGATAAAACACCATGCTCGCGATTCCTACAAGAATATTTTAAGCTAAACGGCCGTGATTGGTCTATATCCGAGGAATTACTAAACGTTATTGGTCAATATCAAACGCGTGGCGTATGAGTTGAATAGTCACTTTAAAATGACCAGTAAAATTATCTTCTTTTATGAGTAAATGACTTGCGATTAATAAAAAATGACATTAATTGGAAAAGAATTAAAATTTGTATTTTAATATTTTTGTTTCATTTTTAAAATTAATATAAAACTGTTATTTAAAAAAAAACTAATGTTCCTAATACGAAAGATTAGAATCAAAGCACAATTTGATGTAACAATATAATGTATAAGCAATTTAATATATTAGTGTTAAGAATGAGACCTATTAATTTTATACTGTATCGAAGGACAAAGGTAGGGTTAGTTCTGTCTTCTGGAAATATGACTATTTTTTATGTAACTACCTGTATTACTGGTCGCTTCGACCTGCTATGAAAAATATTCTAAAGTTTTGTACTCTACATTTTAAATAATCGCAGAATTCATAACATGCCCTAAAAATGTCTAATCTGAAGAAAAAAAAGATGACATTTCATCAACATCCACCCTTATTAATAAACGTGTAAAATTTCTATGTTAAAATATCGTTCTCAAAGTAAAATAGGTAAATATTATGTAAACGTATAAGAAAAGCTGAGAAGAAATAAAAACTCATTATAAAAGGTACAAACTGTGTTGTGAATGTGAAACTGAAAATGTGCAGATCTACATAGCAGATGAAAATTGTGTTCCTTGCCACCAGTAAGTCCCCCAAGCCATTTTACTCTCAGAAAATGTTGTCAAACGCTTTCCCGAGCAGGGGCGAACGGGAAGTGGAATAAAAAGATTCATTTGTGCAGAGATAAGAGCTGGAAATAACATTTTCGGGGAAGTAATCCCAGCGGATAACAGGGAACACGGAACCGTTTCAAGAAGTGCAATGCCCTATGGACCTTTATATTGTTCAGCGGAATTCCAATGAGCTCACGGCTTTGAAGAACTGTGAACGGCATACCTCATATCGATCCTGAAACGTTATTTCAGGGAGAAAAAAAAAGTCAATTGCTTATTAAGAAGGACTGGAACATGAATACCTTACACAAATCTTACTTATATACATTTTTATTTTGAAAGAATATAATTTTCTTTCAGCTTCCCCGACAAGCGGGACTGCCATAAATAAAAAAAGCATAACGATACAACATAATATGAAAAAAAGATAATATAAATATTGGAAAATATAAAAATAAAATCTTTTCAGATAATTTTCTGATACCTATCTATTAAAAGCATAAGGGCACTTTGTGCTTATGAGTAGCACCCCGTTCGACGATTTTATTGTTTCTAAACTAAGCACACCCAGTACTTCACATACAACATACATGATAATAGTTCGTTATGCAATGAGCCTATGTCTTCGCTGGTTTCATAATTTTCATACGTGTGTCTTAATTGCCATAAAAGGCAAGTGCAAACGAAACGAAATTGAAATTGAATATTTTCAGTGCACTGACAGTGAGTGCAGTGCATATAAGTTTGTTTGTTTGTTTTGTTTTGTTTTGTTTTGTGTGTGTGTGTTTTTTGTTTGTTTGTTTTTGTTTTTTTAAGTAAAACTTCTTTAGTGGCGGTAGAGGGTAAATCGCGAAAATCAGTCACACTAAAACCGTCACGAAATTAGTCACAATCAGTCACACTAAAACCGACTTGTTTCGGTGCGGACTGCACAGAAAACAATCAACTGAATGATTAGGAGTAATCAAAGGAAATTTTTCAGACCTTACTTCCTCAATGGCAATAGACAATTCCTAAGCAATCTAAAGGTACATTGTCTATTTTATGGAACCCGGAGGTTCATTACCGCGCAAATCCAAAATTAAAAATCCAAAATTAAAAAACATCCAAAAATCCAAAATTTAATAAATAATAAATTCCAAAATTTAAAAATAAAAAATTAAAAAATCGAAAATACCAAAATCGAAAAAATCTAAAAATCCAAAATTAAAAAAAATAAAAACAAAATTTAAAAATCCAAAAAATAAAAAATTCAAAGAATCAAAATTTAAAATATCCAAAATTAAAAAATTAAAATATCCAAAATTGAAAAAATTAAAAATCCAAAATTAAAAAATACAAATTTCCAAAATTAAAAAAAAAATTAAAAATTATAACATCCAAAAATCCAAAATTTAATAAATAATGAAATTTAAAATTTAAAAATCCAAAAATAAAAAATAAAAAATAAACAATTCAAAGATCGAAAATTTAAAAAATCCAAAATTAAAAATTCAAAGATCCAAAATTAAAAAGTCCAAAATCCAAAATTAAAAAAGTCCAATAATGCAAAATTTAAAAAAATCCAATAATCAAAAGTTGAAAAAATTAAAAAATAAATAATTAAATAAAGTTTGACTTCTGTCGCGTGGCGTTCCACGCACTCTTTTTTTTTTTTTTTTTATGTAGATATTGAACCTTTAATTGCAGCGAAGGAGATATCATGCCAAACTTTCTACAAAAGTTAACGAGGAGGCGATGTATGGTGCCTCTGGCTCCGAGCATCAAGCCTATTACTGACATAGAGGAGAGGTTGTACTTTTAAAGATAGTAAGGAATTGTAGGCTCGTAAATTTTCCTTTTCTCTTGATGCACCTCATTAGGCTGACTTTCAAAGGATTCAAATCTGACTGTCGGGTCAGTGATGCAATCTGAACAGAGCAAAAGAAAAATTAGTGTGTGATTCGCCGGAATTATTCATTTTGAATTCATCGTGAAACTACGATCGTTTACGGGATACTTCAGAAGTGATGATAAAACGTTAAGAAGAAAGTACCCGTACAGTCGGTCAAATAAAAAACGTCGGGACTCGTATGCTGTTAAAATTAAAGTTTTGATGCATTAGTTCACAAGTTTCCTATAAAAAACACAAAATACAGGTCATTTTCGGAACATATGAGGCCATGCGGCAGGAGGGAAAATATGAACAAGGAGGGAAAAAATGAACAACGCGGAAAGCGCAACACACGATATTCAACTTAATGCATTGTCATAATTCATTTTGCTTTGTGTCATCGCCACATACAAATGCTAACGTGAGAGAAAGTGTAGTTAGGGCTGTAATTGACCTGCATTTTTCTGTCTCTGAAGCAGCGAGAAGGTTCCATATTTATGAAAGAGCAGCTCAGAGGTGGGAACTTTACTATAATGCGACCGGAAGTTTTCATAGCAAACGTTGATCTGGCCGGACGCGTATTTCGATGCTAAGATTGGTTGCAGAAGTTGAGCGTAAGTAATTGATTTTGCACTAGAAGTACCGGTATTATAAAATAAAATCTTTAAAAAATGCTCCTTGAATAAACATATCCCTCGCGAATCTATTAATTATTAATATTATAAAAATTTGCAACCAAGAATATGGCGGATTTGAGGCATATAGCCACAGCCTTCTATACATGTTTGTTTTGGAACAAAACTGACTAAATAATCAAGAAAATACATGGATAGACAAGAGGCGTGTGTGAACCTAACCTTAAGTCTTCCTGTACATGCGCATATGCTCGTTCGTGATACTTAATCAAATACCCCCCGACGTTTTTTATTTGACCGACTGTACATAACGTTTAATAAGAAAGTATGCTTCCGCATATGAGGGGTATATTATCAAACCCGGCAATCTCCATTTCGATAAATGTTAGAGATGCTGACTTCTAATGAAAGTTTAATGAATTTCCTGGTATTAGTGTATGTATTGCAAATCTGAGTTCCTCCCTCATGTGGTAAGTCAGATTTGCAACGGATACACTAAATACCTGGGTTCAAGGGCGCCCATATGATATTTTCTAGGGAGGGGCCAATTTTTTTAAATTAATTAATTTGTTGTCGCTTTAGCTTTTTGGGTCACTTTATAACATAAGTGCAAAATTGAGAAAGACAGAAAATAACTTCGGGGAGGGTCAAATGTGATGGTGGAGTTGAGGGTATTGAATACCCCCCAAGAAAGGGGGGTCAGGGGTCCAACCTCGGAAAATTTTTAAATATTGAACTAGTGAAAATCACATTTTTCGCTATTTTAGCATTGAAAAACTAGTTAGTAAATTCTTTTACCTTACTCTAAGATATGCCAACATAAACAAGAATTTGTTAGGCCTATTTAAGTTGGTGGTCCAGCCCAGGAAAATTTTTAAATATTGATCTAATGATACATTTTATGCTATTTTCGCACTGAAAAACTCGTTAGCATGTTTCTTTACCATACTCTAAGACAAGCCAACGTAAACAAAAAATCATTACCTAAGTTATAATACTTATTACTACTATAAGAAAAGTTAAATAAATGTTACAATGGAAATAATAATCTACTCATTATATTATGAAAACAAAATAACTGCTATATCATATTTGATATACCAACAAAACTTGTTTGATTTAATAAATGAATTTTTTTAAACAAAAATAGAATTTTAGCTTTTGATTTTTAGGGACCCCCTGGAACCCCCTTTCCTAATCCACCGTGGATTCTGCTTCCATGCTGTCAATTTGTAAAGCTTCTGCAAACTTTTTATGTCTCTACTGACTTTCAAATAATTGTCTTAAGAGAAAAACACCTGACTATAATTATTAATATACATTTCTTTTCCTTTCCCTGAGAGCTAGAGGGGGGCCGTGGCCCCCCCTTGCCCCCGGGTAAGGGCGCCATGCCTGGGTTGATTTTTTAGTAGTGGCAACTATTTTATTTCTCCACATATAGCAGACATACATGGTTCTAACTTTTATAGGCCTTCGATGTAATCACCACTATTGCGTACAATATGTTCCCAGCGATGTGGAACTCTTTGGATCCCGTTGGCACTGCCTAATCTATTGATGGTGTCATGACAGTTTTATAGATTTGTATGACAATTTTACATATTGTTGTTTCTCGAAACTTTTTGAGTTTACAGGTGAAAGTCTGACAAATATGTCAAATCTTGGGTACCTACCATTTATAAAACATTAATTTTTGTTAACGTATTTACAAATTTACAACAACAAAAAATGTAGAATTGTCATTACAAAAGTGACAGGCAATCTTTCATGTGTAGGTCAAGTCAGTAAGTTATGTAAATGGTATAACATGACAAACTTGTTTCTTGTGATTTTTAAACTTTCTTGTTAATAAATTTGATGATTGTCTAATGTTTAGGTTCCACATAAAATTTTCGCGTTTATGAAAAGGGTTCTTTTAGTCTAATTTACATTAATTTGTCAGTAATGTGAGGAAAAGTTGTAATATTTATGAAAAATACAATTTGCATGACATATTGACAAATTTGTCAGACTTGAAATAATTGTATTTGTCACACTTGTAGAGTTTTATGAAATAGGACCCTGGTAATTAGTATTTGCTGTGTACACTATCACTTTAACATTCAGGTTGAGTATTGGCACTTTTTTTAATCAATGAAGGGGGGTCGATGAGAGAAGTTACGTGAAGTCGTTACTGTTTATAGACTTCTGATGTCCCTCAGGGAATTGGCAGGATCTCACACGTTTCTATGGTCAATGGACGTGGGTCAGGCGGGTGAGGGGGTCTCTGAGGAATTAACCCATTGCGGCAAGGTAGTGACGTCATAGCTCGAACCCAGGCCTGGCTGGGGGCTGCCTGAATGCAGGGCAAGTTCACTGAGCTCAACCCAGCTCTGCCCGGATCGCGTCACCGCTTCAATTGAACACTCTCTTCGATTCATAAAATCTCCTCCAAGAATGGTTTGTCTGCAGTGAATGATCCCTTCACTGTACGTTCCTGAATGTATTATTCAGTAACTGATGCTTTCCTGTTCAACGAACATAGTGACAAAGAAAATTAGCCTTCTTTATTTATTAAGTGCCAGAATGGTGCTTTATGAGATTGTGTGGGGGACGGGAAATGTCTGTCTGTCTGTTTGTCCGTGTGTCTGTACGCGTGATAACTCAAATACTCTTTATCGGATTTTCATGAAATTTGGTTTACGCATTTATAATGTCCATGGCAAGAAGCCTATTTACTTTGGACCGGTACCGGAGTAATGCCCAATTTAGTTCCTATTTTATGGTAATATATTAGAAAGAATTTATCAAATGCATATCAGTTCTCATGACAACGATACCACAAATCTGTATTGTTCTGCTAATATAAAAATTATGTTGACCCTTCTCTCCAAAACCTTTTTTTTTCACGACACACGAGCTTTTATTTGTGTTGACTATTCCACTCAAACGCCGCGTGTTTGATATTGACCAATAAAGTTTGGCAGTTCTTCGGATATAGACCAATCACGATAGTTGTATCTTATAAAATGCTTGCTATTAATATGAGGATGCTGTTTTTTCGGTAACATCGTCTGCTCGTTACTGGACATGTAAGCATCAGTGTGCAATGATTAATACGTCACATTCTACCGTTAAGCAGCACGAAAACAGATTATTTTATACAACATAACTTGTTTGGAAATTGAAACAATAGAAATGTACATTGCTTAAAAACACAATTTCGATTCGGTGCAAGCCGGTGTGCTTTTATTCTGTTCTGCTGTTAGTTTACCTGAATGAAGTTAACTGTGTCTTATATGCACCATTGGTAGCACTGGTCATAGTATGGTAACTCGAATCGCTTCATAGATGGTTGATTCATAGTATTCCGTGAATTGCAGCTGTTAGTTTTGTTTTTATACAACAAAGCACGACAGTAATTATTATTTATATAATGCGTTACATCTTTATTCATTGAATAATCTTAATAAATCCAACTCGAGTTGACGAGTTTCATAAGATAAATTCGCTCCTACTGCGCAGTCATGAATCTATCGATAAACTCGCCAACTCTCGTGGGATTACCTGTGATAAAAATGGGGTTCTCAACCATAGTATAGTAGGTCCAATTTGTGTACATTTGGAGATAGTGTATGGATAAATTACCTAAAATCATGCTCTGTTCACTGCTATAGAGAATCAATCCAGTAGGTAAATCGCACGCTTATAGAAGGCAACTGTGTTAAAGATGTGGATGAAAGATTCTCTTTTATTAAAAATTTTGAGGCTTAATTTATTCTGATTTTATGAAATGGATTTTGTTCACTATGGTTCACTAACTGCGTTTATAAAAATGGAGCTCAAAACCATAGTGAACCAATGTTAGTAAAATAAAGTCATATTGACTTGAATTTTAAATGCAGTAACTCCGTCTTGTCAATATAAAAGTTGCAAAATGTTAAACATAAAATATATTTCGACTTGTGATATTCACTGTATCGTTTTAAATACGATGTATGTGATTTTATTTTATTTTTTAATTATTCGCTGAAGATTATCACGAGTTGTCGAAATATATTTTATTTTTAACATTTCACAAGTTTTGTATTGACACGACAGAGTTGCCGCTCTTTAAACTCATAGTGATGAAATCAAATTTTCATACATTTGGAGATAGTGTATGGATAAGTTGTCCGCCGGCGTGGTCTTGTGGTTAGCGTCGCCGACTACAGATCCGTCGGCCCGGGTTCGATTCCCGGTACCTCCTCGGATTTTTCTGAGGTAGGGAGGTCTGGTAGGGGTGCACTCAGCCTCGTGATTCCAAATTGAGGAGCTACTTGATAGAGAAGTAGCGGCTCCGGTCAAGAACACCACCATTAACGGCCGTGGGTGTCGGCATGCTGACCACATGCCCCCCAATCCTGCCATCTGCCTACGGGAGATGACGCAGCGGTCGGGTGGTAGGCCAAGTCCCTCCAGGGATGTAGCGCCACGGAGTTTTAGTATGAAAGCATGTTTTATTCAGTACGGTAGTGAATTAAGGCAATAGTTAAATCGCTCGCTTATAGATGGCATCTGTGTTAAAGATATGGAAGAAAGATCCTCTTCTGTTAAAAATGTTGAGGCTTGAATTTTTTCTGTTGATGTTAAATGGACTTTGTTCACTATTGCCAATTGCAATGCTGCTGCTTTCATAAAAACTAATTCTTCAAAATATGTTTTCATCACTGCAGGTGTATTCATTGCAACGTTAGTAGGCCTACGTATAAGACAGCCAAGCAGTTGCACTATTCGATTTATATTTACACTAGCTTAAAAGGCCCAGCGTCGCCCGGGTTTTGTATTTTGTAATTTGAAATTAACTTATGAAGGACTTTCGATTTTCAAATTATAGGTACTTATATAGGTATTTAGAATTTGAAATGAAGAAGATCGACTTATCACACTCAAACTGTTCCCTCAGAAAACGCTTGATATAGCTTTTTATGGCTCTAGAAGATGTAGAATTCTACACACCAAGCCTGGTAGGAGTTGAAATAAGATTAAACAGAGATTTCGGAACATAAAATTGTATTGTCTTTGGGGAATATTTTATTTCTCGCTCTCATGTTACCATACAACTGTTTCGGGGATGAAATTAAAAAAGAAATTCAATATCACTTTCTCTATGACCAGGGTAGAGAAAGTTACGTGAGGGACTGCATCACATTGTGCATTAGATGAATTACATCGAAGCTTCTCTAATTTGTCAAAGTCCCGTTTCATTTATTTCCAAACCTACCTGTGACCACTGCCAACAATACACTGTTGTCATAGAATGTGATTGGGATTTGATAATTCCGTGTAATGTTTTCTCCTGTAAAACATTTGATTTTTGGCATTTAAAATCAAAATGTTTCAAAATCCTTTTTTGCACTCCTTAGCTAGTAAGTGGTACTTACGAACGTTGTTTACATGGATCGTAAGTTGACATTCCCACACAGTCTTGTTGCTAAGGGCGGTTGCGATGCGGTCAAATACTTACGGTGCCTGCGCTACGTCATAATTCATTACGATACACTTCATAATACAAGTCTTTATGGACACGGCCCCCAAGCCAGTTATTCGGTTCCCATAACAACAAACACATGCGAATCACTTTCTGAAATAAACATCTCTCTTCAAGAATGTATACACATAATATTTTCAGGTAATATCACAATTAATATAATTAAATTGATATAAGTAACAGTCGTGCAAAAAATAGCATGCAACAAACGGGCCGTACAGGCATTTACGGGTCTCGAAAACTTAAAAACCCTCGGCTGCGCCTCGGGTTTTCAATCTGTTTCCTCGACACGTAAACGTGCCTTACGGCACTTGTATCGCAATATACTATTTAGTGAGCACATACATTATGAAAAGAAGGTACTGTCAAAATTTCAAGTCTCTGCCTATTATATTTTAGGCTCTACGTTGATTCTCTGTCAGTCAGTCAGTCAGGACAAAGCCTCTTTATATATATATAGGCCTATAGAGAGAGAGAGAGAGGGGGGGGGGATTGTGTTCATTAAGGAAATACTAGTGTAAATTCTTGGATGAGTGAAAGCATAGAGAAAACGAGTAAGAGGGAGAGAGATAGAAAGAGAAAGAAAGAGAATAAAAGTGTGGGAGGGCAGTGAGCTAATACACTGCAAACGAGAAAACGAGCAAGTGGTAGCGTGAGTTTGAGGTAATTTTTTTAGCCCGTGATTGGTTCCATTGTGCGGTATAAATCTATCCTTTGTTCTTTTAACCTTTCTTTTTTGACATTATGTCACGAGCTTTACATTCTGCCTTTGATTTTCATTCTCATCATTATTTCCGGAATGTATATTATGCGGCCGTACAGTTCCATTAGCGAAAATTAGGTTTTATAAGTCTGGTGGTATGTGTTAAAAGAAACTTTTGTACTGCCCTCACTGGAAATGTTCCCAGCCCGTCTAACTGGCAATGCCCGGTTTCTATAAACTCGCGAAATACCTATGGGTAAATTATCCAAAGGACAGAATTTACACAAGAATAACTTTTACAAACTCAAATAATTTAAAGGTAACAATCACATACACTGGTGGCGAGTTTCTAGACAAATATCCTCTGGGTAAATATGAAAAATGAAAGAAAAAATATTCCTACAAATTCGGGCTAGAACTTTCCAAGGGTAAATCGTCGCGTTAATTTATCTTTTCATGGATGGCTCGTGAAAATTTAACCTCTCATAGGATCAATAATAATTTAAACAATGAGAATCAAAGCCTTTTGAATTAAATTAACTGTACAACCCCAAGGCCTTGCTCATTATATCATTATGGGTGATCCTAGAACTAATTTGCCCATGGATAATTTACCCATAGGTATTTCACGAGTTTGTAGAAACCGGGCATAATTAATTTAGGCTATATCATTATTACTGAACTGCTCAGAGTATGCGCTTTTCAGAGTAAGTTACTGTTTATCATGTTCATGTAATTATGTGCCTGTTTTAAGTAAAACATAATTTAATTAACATGGTTAAATATAACGATAGGCTACCACAGTCCAAAATGAATATTGTCCATTTAGCTTTGCATGAACGTTATCTAAAGATAATAACAGCCAAACAAAAATAAATTGACTGCTTATTACGGGTACTCCGACATATTCTGAGATAGTTATTAAGTTCATTAGCACGAATCCCCTTAAGTAAAGTCAGGTTATCTGACCTTAGAAACAATTTATCATAAATTGTGTCGCCTAGGTCGATTGGTTTGAACAGCTGGGAAATCTAGCATCAGCTAGGAAACGGAGGGAAAAACACTTGTTATACAGGGGGCGTGGTTTTTGGGCACGACTACAAATCATTTCGCTTGATTACGACAAACACTGCAAAACATGTTGATTAATTCTACCAACCTAAAAAATAAACGAGCGCTTATACTACAAAAAGTGCACCATTGCAGCTATCTAAAAATAGAATCTCCGGTGTTGATTTTATACTTAGAATGATTGCAAAGGGGATTTACCAGGTGTTCGCTTTCATTCTTGTGTAGGAAGTAATTGCTCACGGATAATTAATCGCTTTGACACATAAAACAAATATAACAAAGATTGAATGAATAGTCATCATTTAAGGGAGAATCTGGACTTCTGATCTAAATAAAATACGGCAAAATTCAACTTTAGTTTGTATTTCATTTAACTTTTTCGTGTTTTATAACAGGTCCTTCATTTTCAAGAATAAGAATTTTCGTTTCAATATTGAATATTGAGGATACTTAGGATTTTTTAGCATTGCCCTGTGTTTTGAACAGTCAAGAGATGTCATACATAATTTATTATTATGGGAAAAGGGTAACTTTAATTTGGGCAGAGAAAGTTATGTGAGTTCCACAACAGATTTAAAAAAAATGTATTTCCTTCCTGCGCGTATTGGAGCAGAAATATTACTTCCTATAACATACTACCGTAATATAGATAATTAATTATTAATGCACATTTTTATTCAAGTCAACAACTTCGTAATATCAATGAAGATGATAGTTAATTTGAAGTTTTCTTGCATACCAAGCGTAGAAATTCTTATTCTATGTGAAAAGTTTGGCGTTTTCCGAAGTTCAGAGGCTGACTCTGCCTCCATCTTCAAGGATCTTCAGGGACACTTCAGGATCCCTGAGGTTGGAGGCAGCAACGAAACGTCGGACAAGGGCATTCTCATCTGCCTGCAAACTCGAGAAAAATGTATACATAAATGAAACCGGCTTTATATTTATATGTGTGGAGGTGCAGTTGTAAGGTATGTCTGCATTACGTATGTGCATTTTAGGTGGGAATTGAAAATTTTGTAAGATATTTTGATGAAAATATTTAACCTTTCAGAGCAGAATTTACATACTACCCATAATATAAAGATTCAAGTAAAGTCATCAGTAGATTATAAACAGGGCCCGGATTTTGATGGCCTAAAATACTTTAAAAATGAGGTTTAAAATGACTGAAAAGAATAGAAAAATAATCCTAAAATTAAGAGAATTGGCCGAAAAAATTGTATGAAAATATTAGTTTATCATCAGATTTGTGTTTAGTCTACATTTATGTTGCTGACCCAATTATAGGCTTGTAATTAGTTAATTGGCACATACGGTTAAATGCAAACAGCAAACACCGTCTTTCTGTACCCAAATTAAAATTATAACTGTCTATTTATTTATGCTTATTTAGAGTTCCGATAATATTTAATGTAAGAAAATGCACAAAATAAAATGCGAGAAACAACATAAAATAAGAAAATAATGTATTTATATTTAAATAATTACCTACAAATCTGAAATGTTCAAAAAATGATCGTTTGATGACCAAAACAATGACCAAATAATGGCATTATATTCGAAAAATTACATAACAACTTTAAAAATGGGGAAAATGACCAAAAAGGACCCTAAAAATTACTGTTTTTATAATTTAGGAGTCATGATCAGAATATCTGTACTAGTGGACAGCGTCCATTATGTTCCAGTTAAAAGATGACATGTCATCAAAATCCGGGCCCTGATCATAAGTCTCAGATCAGTATAAAAAATATCAGTAAAACAGCTGGCTTCCCTGAATGAAAAATGAAAACCATGTGAATAATCCTCCTCACATTTTAATATAAGTTATTGCACTATTATTATTTTATTCTGCTTTTTAATTTTTGTGTGAGAAGAATACATACGTTAATTAGCAGCGAAAAAAAATAATGGAAGGGAAGCAGAGGGCTCATTCAGATAAGATAGTTAATGAGTCGATGTTTCCGCATGTAAAGATTTAATATGTTGCCTCATATAACTCTAAGTACAGTGCTAGGTGTGCCAGGTTTACTGATAACTTCAGTCGGCCTCGGGCTTCAGAATCCCGTAATTAATCCGACCTCAGTTCCAACCGAATCATAGCGGATAATATGCGTGAAAATTGACATTTAGATTACACGCAGAACTGATTTGTAGAAGAAGTTGTATCATGCATGGTAGGAGATGCTAGAAGTGTGTCTGGTCAAAGCCGTTAATGTCCAGAAATGTTGAGGAAAATAGCATACAGCAGCGTTTCTCAACCTTTTTGAACCCGCGGACCTCTAAATTGTCTAAAACAATTTACGGACCCCTAATTTTACATCCCATTTTTGAAAGAAGACCTATATTCTTAATATTTGGGGTATTAATTATAGGTCATTATAACGAAATATGTGAAAAAAATATTACTTCTTTACTTTCCACTTGCTTTATGATATTTTTGTATTATGTCTGAGGACCATCTGCACCAACTTCGCGGACCACCAGTGGTCCGCGGACCATAGGTTGAGAAACGCTGGCATACAGTATAGCAAAGGTTCCCAAAGTATGATCCGCGGACCACCAGCTGTTCGCAGCAAAGTTTTAGGGGAGCCCGCAGACACTTTTGAGAAGACACACAAATGGGGGGCATGTGCCGTTAATGGTGGTTTCCATATGGCTGTGAGTTTGATTTATTATTCTCGGTTTTACCGCTTGAGACTTGGAATATTTACTTTTATTTAGTAAAGACCTAGTCCTATAGTGCAAAATTTTTGCAATTAACACTAATACATCTTTGTTATTCGTGAAAAGATTGCAATGTATCCTCATGCCACGCTAATTTCGTCCTGATTTTTAAAAAAAATATGACGTGAGCATCGAGAGAATGCTATAGGCTGTTTTAAAAGTCCAATAAATTGCAGCATGCAGTATAAACAAATTATAAATGACAATACGAATACAAACAAAGCATAAATATGAATAACGAACATTCCAAAGTATTATATGCAAAAATTAAAATGAGGGGAAAATGCAAATTTATTAATATTAAAATTTTATACTATAGAGAAATATTTACAGAAAATATTTAATCGAAAAGTTATTTTATACAGAATTATAAAAGGGATTTTCTGTTAGCCAACGTTGCATCACGATTTAAATTGAAGTGTAAGCCATGCGCAGTCGAGCTAAATCATTCCTTTGACATTCTCTAATGTTTGGCTCAGAAAGATGATAATTATGCCTTGTGTAATAACTATGTAATAAACTATTTAATATGTATAAATTTACAGCTGCCAAAATTTCATCTTTAATAAATAAGGGTGTAGAATGCCCAGCGAAAGCCAGTCAGTATTCTTACGGGCTTTTAATCAGCATTACTAAGGGAGGAAACAGAATTTCATGTTATGCTGTATTCTGTAACTGTGGTTTTTGTTTGCCTTCCTATTTCAGTAAAATAAAATGTGCTAACAGATCTGAACGAAGTCTTTTCATATACCACAGGTAGTGTTTTTTCTCTATTTATTTCTTTAATAGAGTACATTTCTATGATTTTACACCGTATAGCTTCTGTACACAAGAAAAGTCAAAATATGAACTGTGTTGATATTAAACTTCAAACCCCATTCAGTCACAATATATTGCCAACCAGTTATAAGAGCCAATCAGTGAAAACATTTCAGTAATACAGATATAGTGTTTTTTTTCGCCATTGGTGAAATCAAAGGATTTGAGAACCGAAGTAGTTTTCTCTACAGGCATCTTATTAAGAACCAGATCCCCAAATTTACAAAAACAGGCCATATACAGGTCTCGTAAAAATCTGTGACGAGAAACAAGTTTTGTTTTATTTATTTATTTAATTCAGCTAAATTTATACTCCTTTTAGCTACGAGGCTATATCAGAATTTCGAGTCTGTGTCTATAAAGTAGGATAGGCCATGGGACTATTTATATCAATTATTTCTATTATTGATGTATTTTATGGATTAAATTTCTACTGATATTAATTTATATGGATATGATACAGTGGACTCTTAGTAATTCGAACCCCAAGGGGAATTAGAAAAATTCGAATAATCCAAATTTCGAATTAACCAAAACTGTGACTTTTAAACGAAAATGCCGTAAAAATGTAAAAAATAAATTCATTGCAATAAATAATAATTATTGTACAGTGAATTTTACCTTAATGACTGCCATCCTGTTGTTATGATGTTAATTGAAACCATTTTTTTCACACTAAAATTGTAACCCTAAATTTAATAAAGGAACACAATGGCCCATTTAAGGGATGTTACGATCACGCGACTGCTTAAACTCGTCAACACTGGGAAATTCCCCGCCTCTCATACGTTTCCTATTTCCCCCGTTTTGTGTAATCTAACTTTCCAAGATTTTGTCCTTATTTTTTATGTAGGTGGACAAAGTGTTCGGTAAAATTCCATATTCCTTTGCAATGTCACACTTCTTTCTTTCCCCTCTCTCCACCTCTCGTAACACTCCACTTTTTTGCAGGCGTCAAACTGGTGTATGCTCCACGCCTTGACATTTTCAAACACAGTCACACTTTCACAGATGTGTTGAATCCCTCCAAGACTGTAGCGGAGGGGGTGAACTTCGCATTCCATTGAACATCTATTCAGCAGAAGGAAGATAACGGTGGTTAAAAATACACTTTAGTACGGTACCTGCTGGCTACGAGCGACTAGGGTTCTTCAGCGAATTAGATAATTATTGTGGAATTCGTGGAAGCAATGAACTCTTGGAATCCTTACAAGATTAACATGAGACAAATTTTGGCTTCGATTTATCCAAATTAAGCTTAAAAACTTCGAATTAATTGCAATTTTTAACATACATTTATATAGGAATTTAAAGGGGAATGAGTATTTATTCGAATTATACAATATTTCCAATTATCCAACGTCGAATTAACCAAATTCGACTGTACAAGAAGAAATGGTGAGGATGATTCATGGTATGTAAATATCCCATTCGGCATTTGCCTTTACGACTGGGGAAACCATGAAAAAACCGATATCAGATTGGCCGACCACGGGATTTGAACCTGGGACCTCGTCCTGTCATGCGAGTCCAAGACGTTACCATCTCGGCCATCTCGCCCGGCGAGAAACAAGTTATTTATTGTAAAATTTAAATACTATTTTCCGAAATATAGTATAACATTTGCCAATTGCGTGTGGAGTGGAACGGCCTAAAATTTTACGAAGTTACATTTTAGGGTATGCTGGATTTTTTTTACATTAAACCCTCCCCGCTAAACCAACACACTTTTGTCGTCCCTTTACAGCAATCATGGGCAAACCCCTATCCATTGACACGCAACCCGCAAACTTGGTTAACTTACACATAGTTCGAAAAGAACGGGTAGATGGAGACACAAACAGACAATAAGTGCAGTGGCGGTTGCTCATGCTTAGGGAAACACTAATTTCACTTTATAATATACACTATAATATGCAAATAATACAAACAATTTTGTATTTTTAATTATTCTTTTATGTGTGCTATTATTCGTCATACAAAGGCTTAGAATGTGCCATAACGTCTTTCCAATCGGAACTGTGTCGCAACCCGTCACTGCTTGCAAAGAGATATGGCTCATGCATGGGAATAATCCATCACGTACACCGAATGTCCGCAATGCCATCTTGTGTCTTATGCCGGAAGGTCAAGAACCGCAAGCACTGCCTTCTAGACTGTACTACTCGTGTATACACTGCCTGTCCTATACGGCTAATTTTGCGTACGCCGTGACATTACAGATGGCAGCACCTACCACACCCAGCTGCAATACCCTTTACATTACCGTATGCTCTGTGTTTCCCTCTGAAGTATAAACTCGGAAACTGAAGTATGCTGGAATTTCATGCAATCTGGGTGTGAACTGTGTCGCCTCTACTGGAGAAATTAGGCAATTGAGCAATACTCTGAACTCCATGTTAAAATAAAGGATAGGACAGGCAGTGTAATACTCGAGACGGCGGTGACCGCAAGTGGTTCGCGAACCAGTAAATGCCCATGTATGATTTACAGAGAAAGTAACCCTGTCCTTCCTTTATAGTACCAGTAGGAAAATTTCAGAAAAAAAAAGAAGGAAGACAGAAAGTTCGCAGATGAAGACGTTATGACGTGGGTAGAGGATGCAGGATTGATGGGTCGAGGGAAGGGGTGGCTTTTCCGCAATGTTTACATTGCAAGGCCTGTAGAGGAAGAAAGAGAGAGAGATATATGAGATAACAAAGAACAACTTGCTGTATTGATTGAACTCTCGACTTTACTACTACAGACACTTCATTTACAAGTTCACGGCTAAATTTATAACACAAAATATTCTTTCTTTCTTCTAATTGAAATGTCGGGTACTGGCCACAACTAAAACTAGACCGCGACTTTCTTATAACTAGGGCAAGGCATTTGATGATTTTGGCATCTTTTTTATACGAGGGTTAAAAGGTTAAAAGGTGTATATAGCCTATATATGTAGCCTATATATATATAGTTACTAGGGGTAGACATTTAATGACCATAAAATAGTGAAAAAATGCAAAATAAAAAATGCATTTATGACCTAAAAATAGTGAAAAAATGACCCGAAATCTTAAAATAATGACCAATAAATTTACCATTATTACTTCAAATTAGTTTTTTCTTAAGTAATGAATTGCTAAATACAGTTTATGACGATGCTTTATATATGAATTTACAATATAAAACACACTTATTTTGTTACTAAAGAAATCAGTAAATTTATACTACAGTACTTGGACACCCTTAGCGAAAAATAAATTCTCTCTGAACTGGCATGCCCATCAAATTTCCCCTAGCAAATATGTGCCATTTAAAAGGGAAGAAAAAATATTTATTGCTAAAATGCCGAAAATTACCTAAAATGCAAAAAATGACATAAAATGTTGAAAATGACCTAAAAATACCAAAAATGACCTAAAAATTGCCAAAAAATGACCTATCTTTTGAAAAATCACGAAAATATGCAAAATAAAGCAAAATAATGCAAAAACAAATTGCCCTTTTTTTCATTAATTATTTAATGATATACATTTATATACACTGGAGCTATCTTTTAACCTTCATAAAAAAAGATGCAAAATCATCAAATGCCTTGCCCTAATAATTACAGTGTTTTGCAGATGACAAGCCGTTTCTACTTCTTCTGCTTAGATACGCGGTCCAATCAGAGACGGCGAGACGGAGGGAAGACTCGTACTGCTAGCGGTAGTTTTTTAGTTCGTACACGTGATTGGCGGTGAAGGAAAAGGCTTCTCATATGAAAAATACTATAAATAATTGATTAAATAAGAGGTATTTGCTTTTGCATTTGTCTTCCATGTCTCGTCATTTTCAAGAGATAGGTCATTTTTAGCCTTTTTAGGTCATTTTCGGCCTTTTTAGGTCTTTTCGGCCTTTTTTAGGCCATTTTCGGCGTTTTAGGTTATTTTCTGCATTTTAAGGTCATATTCTGCATTTTAGATATTTTTGGCATTTTTTCATGTTTCAATGAAAGTAGAGAGGAGCTTTTCCAAGTACAAATCGTTACTTTCAGACAACAAACAATCTTTTTTATTGTTCATAGTTAATTTTTATTCAGGTTTATTGTAAACACCTTAGCAGTTTGTCTTGTAGCAATAAATACTTTTTTTTTTTCTAAACGTCACATATTGTTGGGCACGCCAGTTCAGAATGATTTTTTTTTTCTAAGTGTGTCCAAGTAGTATAAATTTACTTACTTCTTTAGCAATAAAATTAGTGTGTTTTATATAGTAAATTCATAATAACGCACAGTCATCCATTAAATTGCTAGCAATTCATTACTTTAAAAAACTAAATATAAGTATTATTGAAAATTTTATGTCATTAAAAAAAAATATTGTCATTTTTTCACTTGTAGTTCACAAATACATTTTTTTATTTTGCATTATTTCACTATTTTATGGTCATTAAATGCCTTGCCCTACTTATTAGACCTTCACGTTTAGAAATGCTTTCATTCAAGTGCATCAGATGACGTTGAAGCTGGAGGTTTCATTATTCATAGAACTGTTCTATATTCGTCCTGTTTCCATAGTTCAGCTCAGTGCAGGGAAACATTAAATATCTTCCATCTGACAGGAAATGGAATATATATTTTTAGTTTTTTTCCGTCTCCCCTTAGCCGCGAGGGCACATGTTGCAGAGGTAAGTTATTTCAGTTCGGCGTTGTGTATTTGTGTGTTAATATCGACCTTTGTTGTGCGGGTTTATAGTAGGTCATGTTCGATTACCCTCTCACAGTTCATAGGATCTCGCTCTGACGTCATTCTGCTAAAGCCATGCGCCCTTACTGCAGATTCGTAACATAGCACAGTTATACTAGACTCGCACCAGGACTTTCAGTTTAGATCATGGATGGCCAGCTGGCGGGCCGCATGCAGCCCTCGACTTCATTCTGTGCGGCCCGCGACAAAGCCAATTAAGGGGTGTCATACAGCTTTCGGTGAAATTCATAGGTGAGAAATAGGTGAATTTCATTATTTTTCCTCAGCATTGAATTGCTCTACAATCTTGCAATCTAACATACTCTTTATTGACTTCTACAATTGCGTACTATTTAAAAAATTAATCCTATTGTTACAGTTATGGGTAATTATCATTACAAAGTGGTAGCCGTGTTTTGTGCACTAAAATGCCGTTTCCACGATAATTTCCATAACTTGCAATATTTTTTGAGTGATTCTTTTTTATATCTATTTGTAAACATCATATGAATATCATGTACACTCTTTGGAATATCTACAATATAAGTATTTAAAAAAATCAATTTGTAATTTTTTATTAAAATATATATTTAAAAAAAACTAAACGTATGATTGTAGATAGTGTTGTTCACATATTAACAAATACACAGAAAAATAATCACTCAGGAATATTGATACTTGTGGGAGTTACCAAGGAAACGACATTTCAGTACATGAAACGTGGCTGCCATTTTGAAACGATAGTTACCCGTAACCGTAACGGTTTGATTAATTTTGAAAATAGTATGCAATTGTAGAAATAGGTAATAAAGAGTATGTCAGATTGCAAGATTGTAGAGTAATTCTTTGCTGAAAAAAAATGAAATTCGCCTATTTCTCACCTATGAATTTCATCGAAAGCTGTATGTCCCCTTTAATAAAATTAAACATATTTATAATTTTATATAATGAATAGTTCTAGCCTCGGATATCCCGATGCATCTATATTCCAAACTACATTCTATGGGTAAACTACCATAGATAATCATTCCATTTATGGAAAACTGACCTTGATACATTTTGTTTATTAACGCGATAAAGGCATGCGAACAGCAATTTCCCATGCGCATCCAGTATCGCGCATCAGTTGAATCAGGAAACTTCAGTACTTTTTAAAAATATCAACACCATCTTTGGAAATTGATTTTGGTGAACTTAACTACTTCCCACAAGTACTCTCATAATTTAAATTTTTAATAATAATTTTACTGCATTTTAACAAATAATTGTTTACTGCATCCAAAAAAGTGCTTTCATTACTGTGTAAAGTAAAGTGAATACAGGCCCAGAGGGTTCCAGGAGGTTGAGGCTCCCAGATTTTGGACATTCGGAACGTGACGGTGGTAAGGTTGTCAGTCTGACGCACCGGCCACCTTTACCCCCAGGATTGCTCCTGGTACTCATTTCTGCTAGAGGCTGAGTCGACCCCAAGTCCATAGTACCACCAGAAGGATTAGGCCAATTGAAAAACTCCAACGACCTTATCGGGAATCGAACCCGCGACCTTCCGGTTTGTAGCCAGCGCCTCAACCACTATGCTACGGCGGACCCCTTCATTAATATGTACTGTATTTTAATAAATAATCTCAATTTTTAATAATCATTTTACTGCAAGTGGCCCTCATAAGTAATTGTCCACACGTGGTTTAGATTATAAATAAGCAATATTTTATACCGGATTAAAGGTAGGTATTTTTTGTACGGCAATTTACACGGCAAGAAGGAAATACAAATTGTATCTCAGTTTGATATCCCTTATAAACCTACGAAATCTTTTTCTTTTATTTACTATAAACAACAACAGGTTTAAGTATTTACTCAGTTTTTGCATTTCAGTTTGAATGGCTTAGTCGTAACTTAGCTTGATATTGTTAAGTGCTCTCAAAATCAAAATTTGATGCCTCCTTAAGGGGTCACACTATTGAATTTTCTATTTTCCAGAGTTTTCTCTTGAAATATTTATATGAGGTATATACTATGAAAATATACATAATTACAATTACAATTACAATTTATTGTTCCAAATTACACAAAAATATACATAAAAAGTTGATACACCACCCGAAGAAGCAGAGCTTGTATTCGGGGGGTGGTTCAGTTCAATATATTAGAAAAAACTTATACTAAATAATTACTTAAAATAATACATAATTTGGAGAAGTATGACATAAGATTATATATAAAAGGTTAGAACGTGTTCTATTTACAATACAAAGGTACGAGGTAATACAATAATAATACATAACAATTTATTTTTTCAAATTTTAGAAAAAAAAAACAAAGAAATTAAGTTTTATCCAAATTTTAAAGTTTAACATGAAAAATGTTATAACAGCAATAGTAGAAAACAGAAGTAATAATTATATAAATTTTCTAATTTTAGACCTAAATTGTTTGTTGTTTAAGCTATTTAGATAGGATGGTCGGTAATAAATGAATTGAATAGTCTTGGGCCAATTATTTTGAAATTTTTATATTGAAAAACGTATCCATAGTATTTATTTATTCTTTATTATTTTAGTTTTCAATGTGAATAGGCCTAAAATATATTTTACCTACATACTTCCCCTACTTTTGCCTTCCAGAGTCTATGCTGCAGATAGATTCGGGTTGAGAGTACAAAGGTGTGAGGTAGGAGGGGGGAAAATGTACTGCATACATAGCAGATAGGTGGAGCTGGAACTTGGACCGGGGCTCGATTCCTCTCTCTGTCTCACCTCAGGAATCCATTCACAGGCCCCTTGGTTTGCGTGCAGCAGTAGTAGCTTCATGTCTCTTCATCCTCTGCAAGAGCGAGACAGAAACTTCATTGAGAAAAACCTTGTGTTTTCATTCATAGAATGGTGGCTTTCCCCAAATAAATCTGCTGGCCTTACAATGACAAATGAAATGGATTACAGTACCCCCTTCATTATCTGTGTTCGATATATCGAATGCAGCCACCAAGGTCACCTGGTTTCAGTGACAACACATTCATTACAGTTGCCCGCATGACGTCATTCTGCCTGCTCCTCTGCGGTTCTTGTTTTACAAATTAATACTCTATTTTCTCCACGCCGTATTGTCTTACATTTACCTCATTTTCCCTACAGCTTATTCCAGGCATGCAATTCCTCCATTATTAGGCTTAAATTGCATTAGAGGTCAATGAAAACTTATCTTCAGAGTATCGACCATCTCTATAAATATATTATGAGGCTTTGTCCTGACTGACTGAATGAATGACTGACAGACTGACTGACTGACACCGAATCAACGTAGACCCTAAACTATAGCCTAGTAAGTAGAGACTAGGAATTTTGACAGTACCTTCTTTTCATAATGCAAGGATTTTGAATTTTTTTAATTTTAAATGCCATAATTCAAATGTTTTTGAGAATACTTAATCCTTCTTTACACAGAATTATCAAATCCAAATCACAGTTCTATAGGTCTTAACCCACCAGGAGGCAAAAACCCAACTCTCCAAGGAAATAACTCACCTTAGGAAAGTAAAACAGAGCCAGCCCTACCATGGTAGGAGGCCCTTGCCCTATAAGGGATTGTGTCGGGCTTATTTATTTATTTACTTATTTATTTAAATCACAGTTCACATGACGACATTGGTCTCAGGTAGGTTTGGAAATAAAGGATACGGGACTTTGGCAAATCAGAGAAGCTATCGATCTAATTCATTGCTGTAAATAAGTACTGAAGATGAAACCCACTTAAATGGTGCACAATGTGCTGCAATCACATAACTTTCTCTACCCTGGACATAGAGAATACCGTACGAGGTATGGTAATATGTATTTTATTATATTGCAGGTTTTTGGGGAGGGAAGTATGAAAGTGATATTGAATGGCTTTTTAATTTCATCCCCGAAACGGTTGTATGGTAACATGAAAGTGAGAAACAAAATATTCCGCAAAGACAATACAATTTTATGTTACCGGAATTTCTGTTTCTTCTTATTTGAATCCCTACCAGGCTTGCTGTGTAGAAGCGTTGGAATGCAAAATTCTACATCCTCTATGAGCCATAAAAAGCTATATCAAGCGTTTTCTGAGGGAATAGTTTGGGTGTGATAAGTCGTTCTTCTTCATTTCAAATTTTTAATACCTATATCAAGACCTAAGTTTGAAAATCGAAAGTCCTTCATAAGTTAATTTTGAATTACAAATTACAAAACCCGCCAGTTACCGTAAAGTCAATGGGCTATTTTATTATTGCTTGAACATTTTCAGAGTTGAATATAGGCATTCATCGAATGAAACCGTCAGTGGGCTCTAAGTTTGAAGTCGATTAGTACAATTTGAATGTAATGGCTGATTTCTAAGCATTCCAGTCTAAACATGCGGATGAATATCTTCACATTCTAACATAAAGTATTTATCTACAAGTCTTGTATCTCTGCTTTTATACAGTTTTTGAGGTGACGAAATTGTGCGTTAGTAGCAGTAGAAAAGTCAGAGATACGCTATCGAGTTTTTCTCCCCCAGAGTTTTCAGTGGATCCATATGCAATTTTTATTTGAGGTAGCTACTGTTAAAATAGCCTACATGTTCATAAATATATTGAAATTTTTTATATAAAAATGTGCCCATCATTTTAATCTATTTAGTTTTGTTTCACTTCATAATTCGTTTTTCTTCGTCATACATAGAGAACATTTCTTAAAAGTTTAAAATGGAGCTAGGACTTCACTTTTTTTTTTCCTGGTCAAAAGAGTTCATTGGGGAAAAAATTTAAAAAAATTATTTTGTACTCTAATTTTTCTATTTGAACTCATTGCTCAACATAAATCACATCTCCTTTCAAAATAATATGTATAAATGAATGCGTCGTTTCATGAACACATGTGTTGTGAGTATGTGTGCGTAGTTTGATGCGTGTATGTCTACCCATTTAGGAGAAATCTTATTACTAGTAAGTTAAAATCATTTTAAAGTTTGAAGTGCTTACTGAACACAAAAACAACTTATATAGTGTAAACTGAATTTCTAACATTACTAGAAGCTCCCTGCCTGATAACCGCAGCCTTCTATTATCTAAATTACCTTACCAACGAATAATAATAATCATAATAATAATAATAATAACAATAATAATAGTAATAATAATAATAATAATCAATATATAATTTTCATTAAGCACTCAAAATATAAATTAATGTAAAGTCCACAGCTGCGTAATTCACTTTTAAAGACACTGAAATAAACAGACTTAGAATAAAGATATGAGGACAAAATCTTCACTATTGTATTCCTCATGAAACCGTACATTTTTTATACCAAATTGAAATATGGAAAAAAGATTATTTTTTTACCAAAACTCAGTAGCGTGTCCCCAGTATTATTTTTAAGTAAAAAGAGAACGTGATATTTGCTTTGCTATATTGTTTATCTCGCTCAGTTTGTATGACAAGCGTTACACCAAAGATAATAAAAATAAATAATTTGTGAAACTAATTTACTTCATACATTATTTCAGTTTGTTCAGCTATGTTACATTGATGTTAATACATACGTATTTTCAATCTGATATAATTGCGTAACTTTCATTGTGTAAAGTGTATGCTCATCCTATATGAGAAGGGGATGAATAAAATATCTGTAACGAAAGAGTTTTGGGTTCATAGCTGATTACCCGGGTAAAACTGAAAACAGATTAGATTAGATAAGATTTCATTAGTCCATCGAACACATTCATGTAATGGGATACATCGAAATATTTACAGTAAAATATCTAAATCTCTGGGCAATGTTAGCTTTACTCGGGTAAACTGCAGCCTACCCGGATTGTGGGCATTATCCGTAAAATGTAGAAAGTTTGCTTCGAGCACATTTGTTACGGCTGTTCTGTTCTTCGCGTGACGCTACCTTCCTCTGTGGTTCGTGTTTTACAAAATAATACTCCATTATTCTTGTTGTAGTATTGTCTCACATTTTCTTCATTTGCGTTGCGGGTTTATTTGAAGCATGCAATCTCTCAATTAGGTCTAAATTAAAGGACAGGTCTGCGTTTTTGGATCATTTATAAATACGGGGATCGTCCAGAAAGTACAGTCCTGTTCTGATAAATGTGGCCGTTGTGGTGAAGCTTAAGCTTAAGGGGAGGAGGGGACGACTCTTGAGACGGTGAAATACTACTGGCACTGAACCTGTTAACCGTGCCCCCTCTTTTTCCGCGACTTTCGGCAGACTCCTCAGGTACGGCTACAGTAGTACAGTATATCCCGTTGTAGTATTACATAATAACCAGATATTATCTTTCAACAGTTTTAATTTTACATATGCATTCCTTGGGATATTTTTCCAACATAATGACTCTAGGCCTACACATTAAGGAATTTATCATTCCTGTGACAGTAGTTTGTACCCTGTCTTCATAAAATTGTTTCATGCCAATCCATTTAAATCCGTAGCATGTGACGCTTATCCTCTGTGATGAAGGAATCATCCCTCTCTTCACAGCTGTACTGATGACTCGTCTTCCCTTGAATTATTGACAATTAATATCACATTGGCTCTATTTTATGCATTAAGAACTCTTATTCCGGGTCTAATTTTAATTGTGGCAACTTGATCATTTTAATCTCTCACAGCAAGAACAGGAATGAGTCTTATATATGAATTCTTACAATATCTCATTAAGCTTAATCAGCTACTAATTGTGTAAATATTTTATAAATAATTGGTACTCTCCTGTGATTTTAATGAATTCATACCTTTTACTTATGTGACTACGAGTATTTGGAATAAACAAATCAATATTAATTGTTTTACTATCATTGACTTAGGCCTCTTCAATATATCAAATAGGTGTTCTATATCTATACTTAGTGTGACACTAATAACTATTAGGCTATTTGATATATAATGTTGCATACGCATAATCTAACTTATTAACGTTTAAATGGAATCAAACATTTTTGTATTTTAAATATTATTAGCCATTTGGTTTTTCTAACCTAACTCTCTTAATTATTTCTTGACTATATAGTAATACGCTGATTGATATTTCATTCCAATTTTCGTAATATAATATTCTAGTTTATTTAATATTACATGGTCTCTCACTTCATTAGTTGTTTAATCTTTTTATTGAGGGTTTAGGCTAAAAAAATTCCTTACAATTTCTCAAAGAACAGGAAAGTTTCAAGCATGATGCAGCTCACTTTGAGTACGAATATGTGAGATAGTGGTTGGTCTAGAATTGGTCGGTGTGTTCATGTGCATGTGTGATATGCAAACTTTTCCTACTTTCAGGTTTACTTTTGTACTTTGCTTGAATTTCATTAATACACAGTTTACTATGTTCTGTTGGTGCCATTTTAAGAAGACCTCATCCCAAACCATCGTTTATCTACAAAATAATATAATAGCATTGTTCCCTAATCCGAAAATCTGAACTGACACTGCCAAAGAACAGGTGCTCTTGTGGTCGTGTGGATTTTCCCGGTGTTGCCGCTGTCATTCACCACTTCTCAAGTGAAGTAAACATCTGTGGTACGAATTTGGCAACATTGTACCGGACTGCAGACAAGTGTGCATACGCTTAATTACCTTTCTATTCACTGATTGACAGGTCGAAGAGGATTAGGGTGGCAGCAGGTAGAGACAGTTCTTGGGAATAAAGTCTTTAAGAAGTGGCACCCACAATATATATACTAAGAACTGCATAGAAATTTGTGTGCTAAAATATATATATATATATTTTTTCTTCTTTGGTTTCTATCATTTAGCTTACTTTTATGAATAACTGAATACTTGCTAGTTGCTGATATCAGAATAAAATTATTTTTTTGCACTTTCCTCAAAACTTTTGTAACAATTTTCTTTGAAATAGTCATCCAAAATTAATTTATTGAGAGCTAACACTTTTATTTGAAACATTTTTCGTATAAAGGGTAGTTATAAGCCACTGGTACCCATCTTGTCAACAAACTCAGATTTGTTTCAAATCTTGCCTAAGGCTCTGAATTCTAGAATGATAGGGAAAAAGCGAATAAGTCAAAATACCAGAGTTTCAGGAAAGTCAAAAACAAATTATTTTGACATCATTGTTACACTATTTAAATCAGCCCACCCAGATATTTTTACCTAGTGTAAGATACTTTGTAAAAATATCTGGGTGGGCTGATCTAAATAGTGTAACAATGCTATCAAAATAATTTGTTTTTTGACTTTCCTAAAACTCTGGTATTTTGACTTATTCGCTTTTTCCCTATCACTCTAGAATTAGGCTGTGCACTGTGGTCACTTAAATAGATGGCAAGTTATGTGCCTGTTTCGCATCAGATTCTTTTCTGATTAAATGCAAAACGCATTCTGTAATCTCTGGTTACTGCTGTAGCTGTTTCAGCTGAGTAAGCTAATCTTGCTGTAGTATCGTGTTACAATCTTGCAGAGGGATTGTGTGAGATGTAGGCTTAATTAAGCTCGGTTTCTTTGTTCTAGGCAAACACCATTTGCAAACGGTGCATCGGATTCACCCGCAGAAATTCTCAGGAGAATCAGCGAAGGAAGGCTTGATCTTGAGTCAGGAAACTGGGTGTCTGTGTCTACTGAAGCTAAGGTAAAATTACTTGTCAACTCAATCACTCATTTCATGTGTTATCTTGAAAACCAATTTCTTTTCCATCTTTTTCCAAGAAAATACTCCTATTGTATCAAAATTCATTCTTGGAAATCTTTTAAAAAATACATTGCTCTATACAAGTAAGAATCAGCTTGAAAAATTTCATGTCATAACCGGGATTTGAACACGGATCTTCAGCTTAACGCGCTGATGCTCTACCATTGAGCTACCATGACAACATGCCAGTCTGACATCAAATTCCTCAACTGATTCAGAAGACAAGGCAAACAACGGGAGCTTTCTCTCCATTGAGAACACACATCCAAATGGCGTCCTACCCTTGTAGGTACTTTGAAGCCTAGTTATTATTTATATACTATTAATTAAGTGGAAGGAAAGGAAATAGACATTAAATCTATGTCTGGGATATTAATACAAGTAAGAATCAGCTTGAAAAATTTCATGTCATAACCGGGATTTGAACACGGATCTTCAGCTTAACGCGCTGATGCTCTACCATTGAGCTACCATGACAACATGCCAGTCTGACATTCAAATCCCGGTTATGACATGAAATTTTTCAAGCTGATTCTTACTTGTATTAATATCCCAGACATAGATTTAATGTCTATTTCCTTTCCTTCCACTTAATTAATAGTACATTGCTCTATCTTTGGCAGTTACAAATTTCTTTTAATAATTAGTATAACGTGCATATATGCACCACTCATAATTCAGTATTGCTTTACATGGCTATACAGTGGGCAGCAAATTTGCATGTGTGTTATTAGTCATATGCCTATAATTAATATTACCTTTTCATAACGAATTTTAAAAGTAGGGATGAGTCCTCGATACTTTTGATACCTCGATACTCTCGATACTTGCGTGGTATCTACATCGAGCGATACTTCCGAAAACTCTCTCAGTACTTTTTCAATACTTTGGTAATTCTGCAATTCTGCAATTAAGTGATAATGCTAGTATTTTTTAACAAAACTTGTAAGTGGATTGTTTCAAAAACTAATTTTAGTTTAATTTAGAGTTTAAAAATAATTATAGGTTACTGTTGATATTAAATTTTGTCTCATTAAATATCCACACTTAATTAAGTTGGTATTACACAGTTCTCTCAACTTTTAATTTTTAACGTACCTATTTATTGAACTGGAAATGTTGACGGTATCAAAGTATCGAGTATTGAGGAAAAAATCATGTATCAGTATCAAGTATTGAGAAAATCTGGTATCGACCCATCCCTATTTAAAAGAAAACAGATTGTGGAAAATAAAATTTGGGGACATTATAACACTCTAGTAGAGGTGATATTTTGGTTTTAAAAAAAGAAAACGGCCAAATTTCATGTTATATTATTTTTTGGAACCTAAAGATTCTGGTCACTTGAATAAAATTCAGTGCTCGAAACCAGTCGCTCAGTCGCTTTCAAGGCAGAGATATCAGTCGGCTAACAATATTCATTTTGGTCCTGAATTCCCTCTTGTGTTTCTATGACAGGGGTTTAGCCCCAAATCCCACCAGGGGCCAGCCCCTGGACCCCCCTTCCGAGTTTCCACCAGACCCCCTTCATTGGGAACATACAGTAACTTGGTGTCAGCCTCAAATCTCTTTTGTGTTTTTTGTTTGTTGGGGGCTTTGCCCCCAATCCCCTCCAGGGGCATGGACCACCCTTCCTAACTTCCACCAGATCCCCTTCACCAGGAATTTTGAGAACAGTAATTATTATAAACAGTAATGGGGAACCCAACCATATAACTTGTTAGCCGTGCATATCTAAAACTATTGACTGCACTGGATAAGACTTTGCGAGACTGTCTAATGAGCTGCAAGATAGTCAACAGCCAGTGGGACTGTTGGTGACTAACTATGGGATGGTAACCTCTCTGAATACTTCGTATGGAAATCCATTGGAGTTAGAATCTGAGTCGACCCCAGGGCTGTAGTGCCACCAGAAGGATTAGGCCAGTTGAGAAATCCTAACAGCCTCATCAGGGATTAAACCCATGACCTTCTGGTGTGTAGCAAAATTTCCCTCATTAATGGATGGGCTGTAGAAAATGCATTGGGCATTTATAGCCTTATAGGCTATAGACTACAGACCTGCAGGTCTGTAGTCAGCAATTCTATGGTCATTGAAATTGAAATTATGTAGCAAAAATTGAAAACAGCTTTTCTCCATACCTCGTGGCACAATATTAACCATACAAAATAAATTATTATTAAATGATGAGTTTTACAATTTTATTTTCTTGTTTTATATTCTGTTGTATCTCGTGTGTACTTGTTATAGCCATTATTCTGAGTTGATTGTATTCACGGTGTAAATAAATATCCCATCTGTGTAGACGTATAGTTAGTATTCTTGAGGATATTTAGTGTGGATGGATTCCGCTGTTAATTGTTCTAAGTGTATGTTACTAATTCATAATAATTATTTTGATCACCTTTCCATCTTTGAAATTTGAATGATATTATTATTATTACTATCATCATTATTGTTGTCATCATCACCATCATTATAAATATGGTTTATGTCATAAGGGACTGCTCATAATCTGAAGGACCTAAGGTTGTTTAAAGAGATTCACTCTTGAAAAGTGTTAATTTTTATTTCATCCTGTAAATTGAAGCATTTAGTTTTATAAGGGTCTAAGTGCCAAAATCTTGATTGTGTAGAAAACAAGACATAGACCCACAGAAAGACATGCTAAAGGTAGATCCAGCTATCTTGGAATTTATTGCTACTAACTTGGCTTTCACTGGACCTTGGACCTTTTTTTTTATATATAACTTTATTTACAGCACATCCCATTACAAATGCAGTACTATATGCCTTATTTACAATATTTACATTGGTATTCCTATAACTAGATTCCAATTTAGTACTTACAATGTTTACTATGATTTTATTGCTTTAATTATTACTACTAAACTCCTCACTTTAAGTATAATTAAGTTTTATTACCTTAATTATTACTGTTCACTTTTATTATTACTTACTTAATATTGTTCTTTATTAGTTTCTTAGTTTTCCTTTTCTAATTTTCTAATTGTAATACTACTCTTTAAATTATATTCAAATTTTACTGGTCTTTAATTGATTTTGCTTCTTCCAAATCTACTTTATTTACAAATCTTAATTCAGCCAAACTAAATTAGAAAGTAAACAAAACTATATGTATAATGTAATGGTACTAAAATAATCATCTACTAGTTGTAAGTGAATTAGATGATATTTATCTTGAAGATAAATAATATTACTATTGTGCAATTTTCACAGGATTTAGTGCAGAAAATGTTGCATTTGGATCCAAACCGAAGGCCCACAGCTGGCCAAGTGCTTCAGCATCCATGGATCCAGCATAGAAACGTGTTGCCTACCCATCGCCTTGCTCTGCAGGAAGCTAGTGTCATAAAGGTATGTATTTACAAAATAGTTCTGAAAAATGTAGTAATCATAACTATTTGCAACGGAATTTTCCATAATTATGAAAGTTACTATAGGTAACTGTTCTTCTTTATCAAGGTCCATTTTCATTATTGAATTATTATTATTATTGCTCTATTTTTTAATATTAAATCTCATTTATTATTAGCACTGCACATAATCTGTAAATTCTTCAGTTTCCAGTCTGAATTATATATATATAAAGCCTTTAATTAAGTGTATTTTTTAGTTACATTTAGGGTGACCAACTGCTCATGGAAGGAATGGGGGACATGATAGACAAAAAGAGGGGCACTTCTACAGTTTTGGGAAAAGAGCTACTTTTTTTTTTTTTTTTAAATGCTCTTACTGAAGTAGTAACATAAAAAAATACATTTTGCATTATAGCACGTGTTTATTTGCATTTGCACATATGCATTTATTTCTCCCTTTTGTCTTCTCGGGTTTAAATGATGACTTTTTTGCAATGAAGTGAAAGTACAGTTATCACTATCTGATGCCGAATCCATTTTAAAAATCACAAAAACTTAAGGTTAAAACACCAGTTAACAGAGGTGATATTGTAAATATTTTTTGGGGGAGGGTAAGAATTGGATTTTTAGTAGTTATACATAGGTCTTAATATCATAAAATCTTGAAAATGTTGAAGGGGCAGAAAGTTCCTTGCGCCCCCTTCCCCCAAGGTCAGCACCTAGTCTTCATATGCATTTCAAGTTCCACATGTTTTTCAGCATTGAGCTGACAGAAAGGACTTACATAAAATAATGAAACAATTATAGAAGGCAATAAAGGAAGTTGGTTTAGATATCAAACACACTCCTCTCATTGCAGTACTTTGTATTTAGGTATACTCCATGTGGTGTACAAACATTTCCATTATTTCATGGTTGAATTTGGCACCGAGAATGTTAATATTTCTACTGAGAGATTATTTCTGCGATGTGCCTAGAACGCAGGAACTGTTGGCAGCCATGTACACAACGAAGAATCCCATGATCGTGACTTTTTAAGTAGAACTGTACTAAGCTGAGGATTCCAATGAGGATGCTGACATGGTCTAATGAGTATATCTTTTCCAATGTGCTTTAATAAACCCAATATTCAATACTGGTTTAATAATAATGCTTCAATGGATCCGACAAGAAAGAATCGAAGAATGGTGGGAGTTCACAACTAATTCTAAGGGAGGGTTCACACCACACTACATGTGACTTGCTACCTGGATGCATGCTACTCGTTTTAAATTCCGAATAAACAAGTTGAAGTCTTCACACTGAAGTAGCGTGACACCAGTGCAGATCACACAATGTGACATCTTCAGATCTTCACGTATTTAGTGCTGTGCTACTCAGAATAACGCATGCATACTGATATCGTTTCAGCTATTAAGAAAATTCAATGCATGTTCACTTAGCATAGCTGTAGATTGTGGCAAAGATTTATAGAATTTGTAACTACTGTATGGAAAAGTATCTTTGTGTGTACTATATGACATCAAGAGAGTATAACAATCAAAATGAACAGGAAAAAGTCTGGATTAGAAATGCCAAAGCTTTCCCCTCTACAGGTAAATTATATTATTTTAATTCTTAATATAACTTTTTTCACTTAGCCTAATTCTTTTGTGACTGTGTAAATAAAATATGAACAACTTCAATCTGACACATTGAATATGTACATATTCTAGAAACATTTTAAGCTAATATTTATTTATCAGTCTTCAGCAAACCGCAGCACCTTTGCAGTAGGCCATTATTTTAATAAATATTTACCTCGAGAAATGTCATAGTAAAAATAATGTTGGAAACATTTATTTGAAAATCAGATATCCCAGATTTCAGGAAAATAAATTAGGTTAAGTAACTCGGATTTAAGTAGGTAGTGAAAATGAATCCAAGTTTTACCATTGTTTCTTTTAATTATTTATCCAGGGTGCAATGGCAGCCACGTATCGAGCTATGAGTCAGAGCCCAAGATCTCCACATCTGGGTCCAGTGGTGATGTCAGAACTAGCACGACGCAGAAGGAAATCTCGACCCAAATCTTCAACAGAAGTATGAAGTGATCTTTCAAAAAGTGTGAGAGACTTAAATACACAGAGCAACAGGGATATTCAAATATACTGTGTAAAATCTTTTATTTACTGATTCAGTAAGTGATTGATAATGGTTTTAAAAGTGATTATTACCTCGCTGGTTCTGATGTGGCTAGAACGTGTACATATATGCAGCCACTAGAAGAAGAGGTTTTAAGCTAGTGATAACTTGTCAAGATGTACTTTTTATGCAAAAGAAATTGACAAGGAAGTTTTGAGGTTGTTATATATATTTAAAAATAAGATACATTTTTTCCTGGAACATTATACTTTGAAATGACTTCTAAATGTCTTTTCTCTAATCTCTATCTGATAAGTAGTCATTGTAAAAAAAGTTATTCCTAAAGGATTTCTGCTGTGCTATTGAATGTAGTTATAAGATATTTCATCTCAGTATTGCGTATAACAGTGGCATTACTAGATATGTAGTTTTGCTTCCAGTACTGGGCTTTATATTTTGTTAAACTGACAGGATTATAATATTTTAGATTTGTAATAAGCTTCTTTTATGAGAGAAATGTATGAAAATGGATTTATTAGGCACATTCATGAAACCCATTTATTTTGCATCACTGGACATGCAGGAAGGAAAGACTGATTTAGACCAGTTGACAAGCCAGGTTATTTACAAAGACTATTCAACTCATACGCCGTGTGTTTGATATTGACCAATAACGTTTAGCAATTCCTCGGGTATAGACCAATCACGGCCGTTTATCTTGCAATATTCTTGTAGGAATTGCAAGGATGATGTTTTAACATGACTATTCAACTCATATGCCGCGTGTTTGATATTGACCAATAACGTTTAGCAATTCCTCGGATATAGACCAATCACGGCCGTTTATCTTACAATATTCTTGTAGGAATCGCGAGGATGGCATTTTATCGGGTAAAATGGTCTGGTCATTACTGGAGACGCAAGTATCAGTGTGCAGTGATTAATAGTCAGATGGTGCCACTAAGCGGCACGAAAACAGATTATTTCATACAACATAATTTGTTTGGAAATTGAAATAATAGAAATGTACATTGATTAAGAACACAATTTCGATTCTGTGCAAGCCAGTTCGTGTGCGTTTATTCTGTTCTGCTTTTAGCTTAATTGAATGAAGTTAACTATGTCTTATATGCACTGGTGGTAGCACTGATCGATTCATGGACGGTTGATTCTTAGTATGCCGTGATCTCGCAGCTGTTAGTTTTGTTTTTGTAGAACAAAGCACGAAAGTTATTATTATTTGTATAATCTGGTAATCTGGTGGATTTTTATTCATTGAATAGTCTTAATAAATCCAACTCGAGTTGACGAGTTGCATCAGATAAATTCGCTCCTGCTGCGCAGTTGTGAATCTATCGATAAACTCGTCAGCTCTCATGGGATTACCTATGATAAAATCGTCTGCTTGTTACTAGAGATGCAAGCATCAGTGAGCAGTGATTATTAGTCAGATGTTGCCATTAAGCGGCACGAAAACAGATTATTTTATTCAACATAACTTGTTTGGAAATTGAAATAATAGAAATGTACATTGGTTAAAAACACAATTTCGGTGCAAGCCAGTTCGTGTGCTTTTATTCTGCTCTGCTGTTAGCTTACCTGAATGAAGTTAACCATGTCTTATATGCACCATTGGTAGCACTGATTACACTTTGGTAGCACTGATTACACCATGGTAGCTCGAATCGATTCATGGATGGTTTATTCACAGTATGTCGTGATCTCACAATCGGACTATTAGTTTTGTTTTTACAACAAAGCACAAAAGTAATTATTATTTATATAATCCGTTACATTTTATTCATGTAATAGTCTTAATAAATCCAACCCGAGTTGACGAGTTGCAACAGATAAATTTGCTCCTGCTGCGCAGTCGTGAATCTATCGATAAACTTGTCAACTCTTGTGGGATTCCCTATGATAAATTAAATTAATGTACTTTCTGAGAAACTTAAATTATGTGAAATCAGATATTACTCTAGTTTTTATCTACTTGTTGGTGACATGGTATAATATTTTACAGGAGAGATTCTTCCAACTAGAATAAAAACCCATCTAAGGCTTTATATGTACAAGTGTTCATGCTTCTCAAATGTTTGATTTGTGCTGCTTGTTGTTTACAACTTGCCAGACATGATGGTGTAGAGTTACCGTGCCTGCTCCTAGATCCGAGGGTTGTGGATTCAAACCTGGCCACAGTTGATGGATTTTTCAGGACATAAAAATCCTAAGCATGGAGTCCTCTGGGAGGTACTTTAAGCTGAGGGGCCATGTCATAGATTTACGGCATGCTAAAAACTCAAGTCTAAATTAGAGCTTCTGGTCAAAATTGCTCGGCCCTTTCACATCCAGGTATAAGTCAGTTTCCTGCAAGGGTTGTGAGGCAATGGGCTTACCATCTGAACCTCTACTCTCTCTCTCGGAAAATAAGCGCTAACAAAATTACTTTAGGTCCGAAACCTCCATTTGGAGGCCCAATTCCTCAACCGCAGGGCTTCAAGGATGTACGAATACAAATTGTTTACAACTTGGTCGTGAATTCCTAACCTTCAAGATGGATGAACGAATTATATATAAGCTTTCATGAACCACAGATTTTTGTCTCTGTTGGACATTACATGAGAATATTATAGGAGAAAAATTCCTCTGACACCGGGACTTGAACCCAGGTCCTGGGTCCTGGGTCCTGGGTCCTTCGGTGTCGGAGGAATTTTTCTCCTATAATATTCTCATGAATGAATTATGATTTGGCCCTTAATAAGTAACAGCAGAAAAGCATTATGTAGTTAATATCAATCACAAAATAAAGGTTGCTTGTTTGTGGTCTTAATATTGATAGAGTGAGCATGTACGTATATTCAAGAAAGAATGCAAGAAAATGAAGGATCTTCCAAAAACAAAAATTCTTATTATTTTAATCCTAAAATTTATAGGAAGTTTATATAGTGAAGCTATTAAATATAAATTAATGCTTGAGATTGAATTTTAATATACACAACTTCACTTAAATCAAGAACTAACCTGAACATGTTTGGAGCGTGCATCATGACTTATCCTCAGCTATGTAGTGATGCACACTCGAAAGATGTTCAGCATTAATATATATCTTATTATTTTTCTTGTTATTATTTTCTTCCAGTCTTACACACATTTATCACTTTAAATGTCCTGTATGCTCTGATGAATGTTGAATGATTTAAGGCCTTCCAGTAGTAGTCCTATATTGGTTTTAAAAATTTGAATATCCATGTTTAATCACACATATCTAATATACTAAACAACAAATAAATATAACCTACGAGCTGATGAGGATTTTATATATTTTATGGTAATAGGGACGTACTACATTTTGTAATTAGTTTTTTTATATAATAATCTATTTTATTGAAGAATGATTCTAACATTCTTGGTTAAGTAGAGGCTACCTCTGTTTATTTTATGGACTAATTGTTGCTGATCCTTAGATTAGATGATTCAGAATCCCACTACATATATTAATCAGTAAAAACTAGACATGGGAGACTGTATACTGCTGACTCATTATTTGGCGTAGGCTTGCCACAAAGCTATGATATTATCAGCTAAACTGTTTGCTGATCTATGTGATGCAGCATAAATGGGTTTTATTTGAGCACATTTCCTCACCTTGCTTTAAATATATCTCTGTGTGTTCTCTGAATAAAAGTGCTTCCATATCTAATCTTTCTGGTCTTGGTCTGAGTGAATCAAATGTAGTTTACTGCGGTAAACTTTATAGAAGAATCGCTTTTTAAGATGTAAATTTTAGAGTTCATATTTTTTTCTTTGTAGGTTATTTGAAAAATGTAGCAATATTGAATTTGTAAACTAGTCATGCCACTGAATACATAAAAAGGTCACATTTTCTAGGTATCATTTAACTAGTGTTTAAAAGGTTAAATAATATAAAGTTTGAAGAATTTTAATGATAAAGGTAAATAGGTCACATTTATAATTAGTTACTTGAGAGTAAATTTACTAAGTCTATATTTTTGTGTATAAAGATTTGAATGAATTTCATGCTTCTTACATAATTGGAAGATTGCATTGTTATTCCTTAGAAGATGTCCAGGTGGTTCGCAGATGTGGAAATAATAAATGCCAATATGAAAATCAGGGGCGTATCCAAGATTTATTTTCGGGAGGGGCTCAGAAGTTGATGATCTAAAAATTCCTGAAAAATGACCTTTAATTTGACCTTAAATTTATGGAAATATGACGTGAAAAATTGAAAATATGAGTTAAGATTTCTGAACACGAATTTTAAAAAAGGGAATATACACTAGTAATTAATTAATAATAATAAACAAAGGGAAATATTTAAGTAATTTATATTACTAATTTTATTATTTTATTTTATTGTTATGTTTTATATTATTGTTATGAGAAATTAAAGTGGCCTCATGTGTAACATATTAGCATTACTTAACATTTCGTGGGGGGCTGTAGCCCCCTCAGCCCCCCCCCCCCCTGAATACGCCCCTGATGAAAATCAAAATGGCAATTTGTGAAAGATGTACCTCTGTGAGGTTAAATGTTATGGCCTTAGATTGATATGCATACTTTTCACAATCTGAAATTATGTGGGCATCTAAATAACTTTTAGCATTTATATCATAAATTATAAATAGATTTTTAAAAGCATATATTGATAAAGATAGTAAGCCATATTTCTCATCATTCTCCGAAGATGGATTGTATAAAATATTGTGAATATTAGAGTGTAAACAATTTTAAATTAATGTTGAAGTGTCTGTAAGGATACTGTGTTTTTAGAACTTGTTCGAAGAGAATTTACAAGTATAATGCTGTTGAAAGAATCTGTTGTACTATGAATAGGCTTAAGCTAACATTATCATGCATAAAAATGCATTAAAATGACTTTGGTGTATATTGTTTGTTAATACACATCTAGTGTATAAAATTAAGTCATATTTTGTTGTCTGTGATGAAGAGTGAGTAAATTATTAATTAATTTCTTAAAAACAAAAACAGTTTCAGATATCCTTCATATTATTACTTCTACAAGGGAGAAAAATGCTCCTTTTGAAGATATGCCTAGTTGGAAATGCGCATTTTCGTAGTGTGTAATTTATTGCTTTTCTTGGTGATTCTTTCTTGTGTATTATCAATTTGTCATTACCAGAAGCGAACTCCCAATTATTCATATGAATGGTATTGAGGGGCTGCACAGATTATTGAAAAACATGAATAATAATTTAGTCTTACAATAAAATTATTGGAAAAACCTGTCGAAAAATATTTGTAGGCCTAATTTGGAAGATTATTAGACTTGCTGCCATGCGAGATATTTTTTTTTTGTTTCAGAAAAAAAAGGCCAATCCAACTTTAAAACATTTTCAACTTCACACATTACTGTAAGTAAATACTCACTAAATCAGGACATACGTTTCGATGGCCTTGCCATCATCCTTAGCTAGTTCCAGCTAGGAGTGGAACAAGCTGAGGATGATGGGAAGGCCATCGAAACATACGTCTTTATTTAGTGAGTATTTACTTACAGTAATGTGTGAACTTGAATGTTTTAAAGTTTATTAAGTTAAAAAACACCTGTAATAGTTTCAGAAACAATTGCCTCTGTTTTCAACATCTGAAGATGGAAGCAACTTCAACTGAAGTAGGCCTATACCGGTAATTGTTGAAAATGGAAGCTATGGTTTTAAGAACAAATACAGTAAACTAGACTACAAGTGATGTTTAGTGTTAATTTCAACTCCCTTAATAATTATCATGTTCTACAACTTCACTGTGTTAACTTCCAAATTATTACATTTAATAATTCTTTACATTTTATATTATTTCACTTGATGCAGAAATAATCCATAAGAGACAATGCAATATTAGAATACTTATCCCAAAGAATGATTTTTCATCTTAGTTTTTAAAAATAGTGATAGATATGGAATTACATAGTTTTTACAAGCTGTATGTGGAATGTAAATTTAACCCTAACTATGTTATTTATTTTTCCATCTTGTGTTGGTGGTTACCACGTACTGTATTAATGCAAATCTAATGTGCATCTCTCTTTTACCCGTTTGTAGCATTCAAAATAGGCGTGCGCCTTAGATTGAAAGGCTCATTAGTAGGGGGCGGATTTCTATGACCTAAAAAAATAGGATATATGCATGCATTTATGACCTAAAAATCATTAAAATATGACCAATAAAATTTAAAATATGACTTTACCACTTACACAATGTGTATATATTTTTTAAGTTTCATTACAATTTTTTTATTAAAATATAATGTAAATTATTAAAAATATCTGTAAATACTCAAAAAGTATCATTATAATGCAAAATTTACAATATATGATATGACACTTCAACATTTCTTTAATATGCATACAAATATGCCAAAAATATGACTTAGATATGCATATTCGTACTAAATATGCTTCAATAGTTGAAAATTACCTAAATATGCAGTTATATGCATAATAAAAGCCATTCCATTTTCACCAGGATGCTTGGAATCGGGTTTAAATTAGTCGGAAACCTGAAATAATGCAAAGGAGCAAAATATGACATGTCATAGAAATCCGCCCCCTACTCATTAGATTAAAGTAAATACGGTGGTGAGTTACTGGTTATTAATATTAATTTTAGTTGCTGGTATTCTCTATTGAAAATGTAGAATTTATCACAACTACAAGTAACTAAAAACTCCATGGCACTACTTCCCTGGAGGGACTACCATAGGCAAAGGGCAGGACTGGGGGCATATGGTCAGCATGCCAACACCCACGGTTGTTAATGATGGTTTTCTGTGACTGGAGTCACTTCTTCTCAATCAAGTAGCTCCTCAGTTCGTATCACAAGGCTGTGAGCACCCTTTTCCAGACCTCCTTACCTCAGCAAAATCCGAGGCGGTAACGTGGATTGAATCCAGGCCTGCAGATCTATAGTCAGCAATGCTAACCATGAGACCATGCAGGCAGTCACAAATTAACTAACAGTTTTGAAAATCAGGTTCCTTGTGTGAGCTTTGATGCAGTATGGGCAATAAAATCTTATCATTTCTGATTATTCCATTATTTCTAATGGAAAGATCTTACTTGAAGTTTTAGCATTTCTTATTTCTTGTAAATAGAAAGACAAACAAATCTGTACTCCGTGTTGGATTGGAAGTTTCACTGGCATTTGCTCAGTACCTTGAAGTTCTAAATCTGAACGTCATTTTCTGCTGTTGTTCATCAAGTAGACGTTATAAATCTTTTGGTAGTAACAGAGCAGAATCTTATTGTGTTGTAATAAAAATGCTCAAGGGATGGACTCTGGTTCTGATCTGGCATTCCTGTAACCCCTAAGCTGGGGCATAAGGCCTCCAATTGGAGGTTTCAGTATGTAGACTAATTTTGTTACACTTATTTTCCAGGAGAAGACAGAATGAAAGGTGATAAGCCTGTTGGCTCACTACCCTCCCAAAAAACTATGGTATTATTTGGATGTGAAAGGGGCAGGAAATTTTGTCCAGGGGCTTTAATTTAGGGTTGGAGTTCTTTTACATGCCGTAAGTCTACGACATGGAGCCCCCAGCTTAAATTTCCTCCTGCAGGACTCTGTGTCCAGGATTTTTATGTGCTGAAAAATCCGTGGACCGTGACTGGGTTTGATCCCATGAATTTCAGATCTAGAGGTAGACATGTTACCTCTATACCACCGTGCCATTGAATAAATAAGTAGGTGTTATGACCTACAATTCATATTTGAAAAATTTCTAATAGAAATTGTGTGAAGCTAGTTCTCTCGGCCACCACTCTTCACTCAAGGCCAACTCTGCAGTCTTATGGGGAGTAGTCAATGTGATGCACTCATATCAGGCAGCTGCGTAGTCTGTGTCCGAATATGATATGAGAGAAATGCAAGATTCGTGTTTAGGTTGGAGCAAATCTAGTCAGTGTCTCATATTGGTTTCTTAAGTTCAAATTTTGCAAAATCCATATAAATCAGATTCATTATTACGGTATCAAAAGGCCTAATTATTATAGTGCATAAGAAATATTCATTTCTTGCCCACCAGTCAATTGTTCTTTGATAATGGATAGAATATTCTTTTAGAATCTAGTTGATGACTAATATTATGAGGCTTATTGGCAAATTCATTACCTCACATAAAGTAGTTATTTTAATTCATCTTATCTTCTTTTTAATGTGTTTTTATCTCGTACATAAATTTAACAAGCTTTACCAATTGTATTTCTTGAAATTAATAAACAAATATGGAGCTTGAATAGCTGACATACATGCAACAAGAAAAATCTCTGAATTACAATAAATGTCCACATTAAACACAGTGGTCAGCTGAAGGGACAGAATTAGACCATTCTCACAAATGTTGTGCAGGAACTGCTACATTAATTCAACTTAGGAAAGTTTGAGGTCAGTTATAACACAAAGTAGAATCTGTGCAATCCAGCAGTATGGCTCGGTGTGGAGTTAAGTCTTTTAAGTAGAGTAGGATTACCTCCACAAAGTCTCTGGGTTTTTACATATATACCTTAGGAGCGAGTCTCACCGCTCGTAGAGTTCCTGGCTAGGGGAGGTAGCTGCACCCTGATTGGCTATCCCACTCCACGTGTTGTCTGTCTCTGTCTCTGCGGCATTATCCCTCCACTCAACTATTACAGTATTTTCTACCCCTGGCAACATGCAGCATGATCTTTACTCTCTGCCTAGCAGTAGCTCACTGATCTTACGTGCAGCGAATCCGTGCATCTTGGTAACGAGACGTAACGAGAAGCTCGCTGGCTGGGTTAGTCTTCAAGGCCAGAGACGTTGTAGTAATCCTACTCTAGTAACACTGCAAGAACTGGTAGTCCTCTGAGTTTCAGTGAACTTAATGAAAATTGTCATGGTAATTAATTAATTTTCTGTGAACAGATCCCGTCACCTAAATGTGGTATAATAATATACACGTAAAACATTGGATAAAATCCATTGCTTTCACAGTTATCAGGATACTGAATATTGCTGTTACAGCAGAAGTCACTAAGTGCAAAATTTTAGTTTTGAGATACAGGTGTTTTAAAGTTAGAATAAACCATTGCATAATATGTACTTGGTGAAAATAAAAGTATTAGTTACTTGAAAATGGGTCACGATATTAATTAGTGAGTTTTACCTGACTATAAAGCATCCTTTCAGCAATGTAGCACTTTATGTAACTCAAAATGTCCATTTTTGGAGTTAGTGATTTTTGCTATAATGATGACGACATGTTGTAATTCTCATTCAAGCAGCCATTTACGGCTATAAATCCTTAGCTTATAGGAGTAATTAGGGGATACCCTCATTAAACCTGTTGTCTTGAAAACTTTTAATACTTCTGACTTTGTGAAAGAGAATGATTGTTGTGACTTACAGTTGACATGGAATGTATTTGTTGATTCACTATATTTATTGGTCCATTTCAAAGTCTTATTACATTGACTGTCATTCCAAACTTGAATTGACCATTATAAGATACAATTTTGTACTAAAAGTGTCATATACTTTTGAGGAAATTAGTAAGGAAGTAGTATCCTTTTTATGGTTAGAGATGAACTGCAAAGCCTGACAACATTGAATTTATATTGTCCGAATGGTTTGAAAATGTGTTGACATAAGTTTGATATTACTTGAAAAATTCAGGTAGTAGACCAACATTGCACTTTTCACACCACCAACTTGTTTGTCTTCTGTCAGCACACATCTTAAAACATCTTGGTTTCTTGGTGGGCCTTAATTATAAGTTGACATTCTTCCAATCTGTTCCTCCTTATTTGTAAAAAGTAAACCTCAATCATAAGAAGGAACGGAGGATATATTCTGTATTCATCTGATTTATTTTTACCTAGCTGATTTATCACCAGAGTTCCTGAAGGTTTTTAATAAAATGTCCCCATTATCAGTATCATCTGCATTTGTTTTGCAAAAATCAGAAACATTTAAATGCTTATTTGTTGTTGTTATCTTCAGGTTGTTCGATGTCAGAAAAATCTTTTAAAAATTATGGAGAAGACCCAAATGCACAAGACATACACTGTTGGTAAGTTTTACATTTGATACCTCTCTAGACAAAAAATATTTAAATTACATTCTCTGCCATAACTCGAAGCTCAGCACAACTTATTATGGACTCCATTCAGAAGTGTTAGGCACAACAAATCTTGTACTGGCTTCGACCAAGTAGTATATTCCTGATAAGAATTTTACCATGGCAAAATTTGCATTTTACCCTCTACATCCTCAATTTTTGGTGTATCAGTCATAATAGAGTTAAACATAGTATTTGACCGAGTATTTGACTCATGAAGGAGTGATCATCTGGAATAGATCAGAGTAAAGTTAAAAAAAAATGCTGGTGTGTTGAGATGTTCTTGATGGAATAAAATAAATCATGTAGCCATATACAGTTTTTAATATACATCAATGTCAAATTGTGGAAAGAGGTCTTAAGCGTACGGAGATAGAAAATCCAAGGGAAGATTTTGTCTGTTGAAGGTAACAGTGTGGTAGATTAGTGAATGAAATGAACTTCGCTACTAAGGAAAATAATCTTCTTACACGTTTGAACAGAGTTTCAATAATGATTAAGATCCTGCAGTGCAGAGCATTTAACATTGTCAATGGCAATGTTTTTAACATTCATTGCACAACATCAGGAAATCCATCTGTGAAGTGTAGCTAAAATTTTCCAACCATAATAAATGTAACTCGCCTTCTACATACTGGAATATTCTTTTTTGTCTTTCTATAATGTTATAAACAAATTTCTCAAACAGAGCAAAGCTAACAAATTATAACTCTCAACAATTGGATGCATTCTGTTTTTATTTTTGCTCTCCTATGGATGCTTTCTTTCGACAAAATATCAAGCGATGACTGAGTGAGCTTGTGTAAAGAAAGCAGTCAGCAGGACTGATGCACTGCGACCTTATTTTGACCATAGTAATAGTCTGACCATGTTCTTGGGACCCTTGGTTATTTTGTTTTATGATCGAGAATGTGCTCATGGCCATTAGTGTTAAAGTGTTAAGTCGGATAGGTGATTAGTTCAAAAGGAGTGTTATTTCCATACTTTTATTTCTTGGCAAATGTTTTAATCAATAGGAATACACTTCCCTTAAAATTCCAATTATTTTATATATATTAATTCTAGCAAGTTACATTTCATGTAAAAAAATGTATACATGTAGTTATTTTTTTATATGGAGGATATCTTGTATCTTGTTCTGAATCACTGTAATGTATGTATTTTATGAAGAAGTGATAATTGAAGTGAAACTTAATCAGGTTAATAATAAGTTCTCTTCTTGGGGTGGCTTAGCTGTGTATATTTGAGCTGCTGAAGTCATTCTAGACACCCAACAAAGATGGGGTAGAATAAAAGGCTAGTATAGTTTTAGTCTGAGTTGAAATCAGAACGTGAGAAAGGAATCTTCTAAAACTGACAATAACAAGAACATTGAAGTGCACAAATAAATGAAGAAATTATTATTATTATGTAGAGTACGATTACTTCCATAAAGTCTCTGGCCTTGAAGACTTAACCCAGCTAGCGAGCTTTTCGTTACAGCTTGCGCTGACTCGCATGCGCATAGATCAATGAGCCAATGTTGAGCACAGAGTCATCACGCTTGCAGTCATAGTAAATACTACACTGTAATAGATGAGTGGAAGGATAATGCCACAGCGAGACGAGAGACAGACAACACATTGAGTGGGATAGAAGAGTTGGACCAATCAGGGTGGAGCTACCTCCCCCAGGCAGGAACTCTAGGAACTGTGACACTCTCTTCTAAGGTTTGTACGTAAAAATCCAGATACTTTGTGGAAGTAATCGTGCTCTAATATGAACGCTCCTGGGGTTAGTAAGATTTCCTCAGCATCTCGTCTGCAGCCACGGTAGATATCTTCAAGAGCCGAAGAGTTCTTCCTTTTTCTCTGGCTCACTGTAGTAAGGCACATCACCATGCAAAGGCTTTCCCTTTGAAATTAAGCTTTCAAGATTTGTCATAAAAATGTTAAGTTTCAGATTGTGAATAATGGTTATGTTGGAAACAGATATTTGAAGTTATATTTATATAGTAATATAAGATATGAGTCAATTTTGTGACTTCACTGTTATAAACTTCCTGTAATAAGTAATATTATATTTATGTGTCACATATTGAAATTAATTGAAACTTGGGGTCAGTCAGATAAATATTTTTATTTCAGTAATTGTTTTTATGGAAACCATTACGTGATCCAAGATTTGCATTTAATTAATCGATACTTGCTGCTTGAGTAGATAATAGAGAAGGCTTAAAGGTATGAACCAACATGTTAACATGTTTCAGATCATTGTTTAGTCAGGCCTAATCTTTAAAATTTTATTTTTAAGTTAAACAAGATTATACACGATGTTACAAAATGTTTATCAAGGTTTTATTGTCATTTGATTTTTCTTATTTGTGATATATAAGGACAAGGAGAAGTTTTTACAGCATACTTTACAAATTTTCATGTGAGCACTATTCATCACTTGGCAGACATGTCAGTCAGATTTGTGAGCATATCAGGAATGACAGACTCAACAGCAGCAACAATCCTTTTTCTCAGGTTGACAGTTAGCATTGGCTTGTAGACTTGGTCCTTTACATACCCCCACAAAAAGGATGACGAGAGGCCATTGAGAGAAAACCTTGACGTTCGGACTATCATATCATATTCATCATTGGGGACTTTTGCAAGGCAGTCATCTTTATGAAAATATGACGCTGCTCTCACAATATGAGAATACTACTGTTCTTCTTACTTAAAATCACATCCACCTTTGTCTGCAAAGCCACCACCTAAAACTGCATTATGCAGTGAGAACCAAGATGGAGCAACGAACTTCTACTGTGCACAGCCCATGGTCTTCACCGGGAATGTGGCATCCAATTGCTGTGACTGTTTTTAGCTAACTCCGCTACTTCCATCTCAGGCTGAAGATTCAAATAAGAGAATATTCAAATAAAAAAAAAAAGAATTTCAGTATTGAACTCACTCATCTTAAAGCAGATGTTAAAAATGCTGTCCCCTCTGATTTACATGTACCTAAAAGTGCTGTGTGAATTTTATTTGGATGATAATAAAAGTTTTATGTCACCTTAACACTGTGTCCCAATGGTTAAACAGCTCGAGAAGATGGGATTTCTCAAACATAAGTGTTAAGGGGGACATAAAAAGTTCAAAGCTCCATCTGTATAAAATTTATACAGTAAGATACGTATAGATCAGAGTGGACAGCGTTTTTGTCATCTGCTTTAAGATGGGTGAGATAAATACGTAAATTCTTCTTTTCATTTGGGGGTATTCTGTTACTTCAGTCTTTGGATTGATATGAAAGTAACGGATGCAGCCAAAAACTGTCATGGCGATGGGCTGCCAGATTCCCGGTGAAGGCTGCGTGCTCTGCATAGTAAAAGTCCGATTTTTTCATGTTTAGTATGCACTGTATAACCCAATTTCACTACTGTTCGATACTACTTAGGAGTTCTTAGTTTATTTCCACTGAAATATTGGCTGTGTTGAAAATTTGTTCTACTCTAGAGTGACGTCAGAAGTTTCAAAAACATGGCCCAGTGTAAGCAAATTGTATTATTCCTGTAGTTGGAAGTGGATGTGTTTAGCATTAAAAATACTGTACAGTGTCACTTTTGCTGTATAAATGTGTAATGATTTTGTTTATTTAGTAGTCACAGTATGTATACATACAATAGATAAATGAGATATTGGAAATAAATATTTTTATGAAAAATCGTTAGTTAATTAAGCTTGATAGTTTTAGATTTCCTACGAATTCACTTAACTGATCCTTCACTAAGAAAGTGGCAAGAGTGTGATCTATCTCTTTGCTAAGAAACCATGTTTTAAAAGGGACTAGAGGAATAGCGATGTAAACCAGTGAAATTGTAAATTATGGGAAACCCCTGCTTAGGTAAAATTTCTCTGGGAAAAAAGAGGTAAAATGCACAGTATTAATATTTTAGTATGTCATTTTTGTTCTTAATACCTCAAATATTTAGTGTAAATTATTTGCTAATACTATCGGTACTCTACCATTCTAATTCTTCTTTTCCTCTGGCTAGGGGAAGGGTTGCCAAAATGACATGTAATTTTTACTTTCTTTACCTGTACCGTAGATAGAGAAAATAAGTAAGACTCTCAAATTTATTTTCAAAAAATTATCTCATGTGTTCTGAATGTATGCCTGGATTTTCTGAGCATCAAAATGTAAAACTGAAAAATTCTATAACCTAAATTGAACTCATGCCCTCTAAATAATTTAGAATTCCATGACAAAAACTGACAATGTTATTGAACAAAATAATTTGTTAAATTAAAATGAAAAGATTTAATATTTTTTTTAACATATGTGTATCTTGCCTGGATGGCGCAGTTATATCACGCTGGCATTCTGTGCCTACGGTTGTGGGTTCGAACCCAGCCCAGCTCGATGGCATTTATGTGTGCCTAAATGTGACAGGCCCATGTCAGTAGATTTAGTGGCATGTAAAAGAACCCCTGCAGGACAAAATTCCGGCACACTGGTGATGGTCACAGGCCTGAGTAGCAGTACTGTATATCACCGTCGTTAAATAATCATATATTAAAGAACTTTCCATTTGATAAGACTAATTATAATTGGACAGGATTGACATTCCTAGGAAGATATTTAATGATCAACCATCCATATTTTAAAGACTTCTAGGGGATGTACTGTATTAAACTGGAAAATAACATGCTTGGATGAGCTCACAACTTATAATAGAGTTTTATTAAGACAAAAGAGATGGGAAACATTCACTTTCCTGGCCCAGTAGACTAGCAGCCAGTAAATCTGAAAAGAATTAAGGAGATACACTGCCGCCTTCAGTTCCATGCACAATTTTTATTTTTATTAAAAAAAAATATATATATAACCAGCATAGGTTGGACGATATTCATCCTAAAAGTACCCCTAACTTTTCCCACTTGAAGAATCCTTTCTTTCCCAAAGTTAGGCCTTCTTTGCAGTTATTCGATTCTTGGCTCTGTTTTTGGCTAAATCTGGCAGATTTGAATTTAAAATTTCGCGGTCAGATGAATCTGTGGAGATTGTCATATCACAGCATCACCAACCGAGGAAACTAGAAGCAATTTGGGATGAAAATTAAATCTATATTTATATCCAGCATTAGCATTATGCACTTAACTTGAGTTGATTAATATTTTCCACACTAGTTTTTGAAATGACCGTACAAATTACAAATCGAAATTCTATTTCATTTTCTTTTTTCTCATCTAAGCTTTTCGCTCCGACTGAGTTGGCGACATTGGAATGGTAGTGCTTAACTTTAGTCGAGGCAGTCCACATGGTGAAAATTGACAGATTATTGCGTTTAATGTGTGTTCGGTAGTTTTATTTCATTAGTGTTTGTGTAGTGTATTCTTACGAAAGTGTGCAGTTGAAGCGTATTGTATACTAGAAATAGTGTTGTGGTGTGATTTTTTTTTTTATATTAGTGTAACCGCCAGTTTGCTCGTGGTATGACATAACCTGCTCATGTCTGCCGTTCACGTCCAGCCTGGCAGCTTGGCTTGGTTCGCGTTGCAAGATTATTACATTTAATGCTTGTTCGGTAGTTTTATTTCATTAGTGGTTGTGTAATGTATTCTTACGAAAGTGTGCAGTTGAAGCGTATTTTATAATAGAAATAGTGTTGTGGTGTAATTTTTTACGGTACTGTAACAGTCAGTGTGCTTGTGCTTGTAAGATTATGCATAACCTGCTACTCCCAGTGATACAAGACCTACTCCGAACAGCTCAAAATGTTGACATCCAGACTGGCAGCTGCATTTGAAGGTAGGGAGCACGTTTTCTAAAAAAACAACTTTCCCTTTTGCAATTAACCTACTTGAATTTCCAATCTCGTCTTTGTTACTGTACCACTAATGCGTCATCACTTCCGTGCATAGTTATTAGTTGCATATTAGGCGTATAGTTTAGGGCATTGCTTATATTAATACAGTGCTCCGAAGAAACGTAGTATTTAGTTTGAATCTTATTGTGGGAAATGACGTGGAAATGACCAATGGTATACGTCATGGGTATCGAGCTATATGCCAATGTTAGGTTAGCAACTTTGATATCACATTAGTAGTGGCATCCCCTCCAACCTGTGTGGCAGAGCATTGCCAACGTAACTTGGGACCCTTCAATTACGTGACTGCAAAAAGGGATCGACTGGAAGTAAAAGAATTTTTTTTAAAACTTCCTCTGCCCGTACCATATATAGCTAGGCCTACTATAGGTAGATGAAGTATTGTTTTCGATCCCGTATTCGAAATTGAGCTTTGAACATAACCACACGTTTTGAGATTCCCTGAATCAAAATATACTATTTTCGGAAACATGTCTGTGTGTGTGTGTTTATGTCTGTGAACAGCCTAACTTCAGAAGGAAAAATCGTATGAAAACAAATTTTTTTATTTGGGTTAGGTACCTTCTGAGGATGTGAAACGAAGAATGGCGACAACGTTTGGACTTTCCATGAAGAAATTTTCGTTTTTCGCGATTTTCTCGAAAACAGCTTTAACGATTTTCTTTAAATTTTGCACATGGGTTTCTTGTACCAAGAACTAAAACTTTTATTTGAAACTTTTTTTTTTTTTCGAAAAAATTCTCGAAGGTTAGCTATAAGCAACACGCGCTCTTTGCAATACGACCTCTTGTAACACAAAATCGTACAAAAACAAAATTTTGTATTTGGTTTATGTACCCTCCAAGAATGTGGCATGAAGATTGGTGACGACCTTCTCTTATTTTTAAGGGGACTTTAGAAGATAAAATTTCCTTTGACGCGATTTTATCGAAAACAGCTCTCTTGATTTTGTTAAAATTTTACATATGGGGTGCTTATACTAAGAGCTAAAACTTTTATTTGAAACATTTTTTCGAAAAAATCTTCTGAAGGGTAGTTATAAGCCACCCACTGTGAATACACGCTCTTTGCAATACGGCCTCATGTAACGGAAAGTCGTACGAAAACAAAATTTTGTATTTTGGTTAGGTACCTTCTGAGGCTGTGACACGAAGAGTGGCGACAACTTTCCCTTACTTTTAAAGGGTCTTTAGACGAATACATTTTCGTTTGTCACGATTTTCTCAAAAGCGGCTCGAACGATTTCCTTTAAGTTTTGTACATGGAGTGCTTATACCAAGAGCTAAAACTTTTATTTGAAACTTAAAAAAAAAAAAATCTCTGAAGGGTGGTTGTAAACTACCCACTGTTTGTAGATACTCTGTCTTGCCTGGTGAACAACTCAATACGCGGACATTCACGGCCTCTTATTCTAAGTTATATAAGTACGTGAAGTGAGAAAGATGTATTGTTGGCCATGCTTACAGTAAAGAAATATCTGAGGGGAATATTCGATAAATTTCGGAAATTATTCTGAATGGCGGAAAGTTCAATAAACGTTTGCAGTCACTAGTTTTTTCTTCTTTCTTTAAGTTTGTCCATAGCCTGTGTTTTTAGTAGCAACATTCAAATGAGGGGCTGTAAGGTATTTACGGCATAATTAGCGTAAAATTGTGTCTTGCGATTCTGTACAAGGATATGGGAATACTGCTAACTTTTATTTGGGCAGAGGAAGTTATGTGACTTGCACATCAGATTTTTTTAAATTTTACACATGGGGTGCTTATATTAAGAGCTAAAACTTTTATTTGAAACATTTTTTTTTTCGAAAAATTATCTGAAGGATAGTTATAAGCCACCCACTCCGAATATGGGCCCTTGTTCTATATCAGAATGTGAAGTGAGAAAAATGTATTGAACATGCTTAAAATAAAGAAAACTCGAGAGTACATTAATAAGATTTTATTTGGGTTATATATCCTTCGGGGATGTGATGTGGTAACGACATTCTTTTAACTTTACAACCAATTTACATGAAGAGAATGTAATACACAATAAGAGGCTAACTTTTATTTGGGTAGAGGGAGTTATGTGATTTTCACAAAAGATTTTTTAATTTACAGTAGCGGTATAGGCCTACTCATTTCATTTTTTAATCAAATATTACTGGAAGAGTTGAGGCAGTGACACAGAAAGATGTGCTATGCTAAACTAATAATTAGCTCCAATGCAATTTATGTACGATGACACGTAGATACTGCTGTGCTAAGCTATATTTCCATAGATCGCTCATGCGTATCATTGATTTTCTCCGGCATCTATCAGACTGCGTAGGCTGTTGTACTGATCTTATTTTCTTACCTCAAATGCATTTCTCAACTTTCTTGTGGTAAGCCTATTATGTGGGCTACTGCGTGGAATGTGATACCGTAAACTGAACTGACCTCCAACCAGGCCATATAACTTGCGAGCTTAAACTCGTTATTTGATCCATTGTATATAATATTTTGAATTCCATATTAAAAGTACAGAGTAGGCTAAATCCTATGATTTAGAATTAGGCCTATAATATCGTATGTCCACAAAGTTTCTTCATAAGAATAATAATAAAAACAGTTTTTCAGAACCAGACAGTAAATATTTGTAACACAGCTGATAAAAAATTGTAATTTAAACATTATAAGTTTTGAGACATTAACGAACAAAATTTACATTTTACTGTTTTCTCTTCACACTGTAAAATCACTCAAACGGACATACGATAGTATGATTCTGAGGTACAGTATTATAGGAAATATTATAAGAATTTCTTTCCTTCACACGATTCTCTATCCGGAGAGATCTAGGTGTGACGCAGAACCTGAAGTCACATTTGTTACTTTAGATCTGTCACTCAAGATGCTGCAGTCACATCACATATGAGACAGACTCGTTGAAAAGCTAAAATGTAAACACATGCATCTGGAATACAAATACGATTTCCATCCCCACCTTAATCTCTCTTTGACAGTGACAGAACCAATATAATAAGCATGTATGGAAACCTTTCGCTTGCTTTCCGCCAGAAATCACATGAATTACATCTTTTTTTACTACGTGACGTCAATGCGTCATCACAGGTAGCATAATAATAAAAAAAAGTTTGTTTGCTTGATATTAAAATGGAAAACTCTGAACAGAAACACCGAGCTCAGGGCCTCTCTGTGCGTGTAGGTGTTTGTGTAGGATGAACCTACTCTATGCAATTTAGAAAAATCAGGATTTCGAAATGGGCTCGTACTTGGAAATGTTATTACCAAGGGAAGGCATTTAATGGCAAAAATAGCGGAGAAATGCAAAATAAAAATGCATTTATGACCAAAAGTAGTTTTAAGAAACCAAATTTAAAATTCAAATATAACGGTTTATCCGTTATTTCTTGTTATTAGTCTTCTAGAAGTAACGAATTGATTTTAGAGAGAAATTTAATGGATGCCAATGCATTATATTTAAATTTACGATTTAGAATATCTTCTTTTGTTATTAACGAAGATATTTATTTACTGCTACTTGGACACTCTTGATGAAACAACTTAGGGACGTATTTAGCTACTTAAGCGCCCCTAGGCAGAGAAAAATATTTTCGCCCCCTTATTTCCACATGAATGTACCAAGTAACCTACAATAAGCGTTATTGTAACTGAAATTGTAGGCTAATAATAATAGTAACAATAATAATATTATAATAAATAAATAAGTAAATAAATAAGCAGGTGCGTATTGTTGTCAATGTTACTCATTTCTATTTCATTATGCGTTACATTAGTTTACTATTTTGAAGAGTTATGAATAAAATGTTTAATATATTTAAAAAAAAAACAGTAACAGCTTAAAAGCCACCCCTTCAAATCTGCCTAGTCTGCCTAGGCTTAAATACGGCACTGAAACAACTATTATTTCATAACTGGTATGCTCTTCAAAATGTCCTTAACAAGTGGGTATCATTTAAAATGAACTAAAAAAATATTCAATTCATAGAACATAAACTGCAATGATGAAATGTATGAAAAGTTAGCGGAGATTTTCAAATGGAAACGGTGTCCATTGCCTGAAAGTAATGATTTGGAGGTTTTCTTAGAACTGTAGCAGATTTCATAATGCACATATATTCTTTAAAAAAAAAAATACGGTTGGCAATTACTCAGCAAGGGACTACGCCAATTGTACGTGACGTCAATGCGTCATCACAGGGACTACGCCAAAAATGGCGTTCCACAGGGCGACCCCTTGCGTCCCCTGCTATTTAATATCTTAACAGCAGACATCACCGATATCATCAAGGACCTCCCTTTGGTGAAATTAATCATGTACGCAGATGATATGGCGCTAGCATCGCACTGCAGAGAAGACCTACAAACAGCCCTTCAGAGGCTCGAACTATGGGCTAGTGAAAACAGCTTCGAGATTAATAAAAGCAAGACAGTGCACATGGTTTTCAGAAATGGGGGGAGACTCGCAAATGACGACAAGCTATTGATACAAGATGAAAAACTGGAGACTGTAAACAGATTCAGATACCTCGGAATATATCTACAAACGACCCTGTCCTCCTACAGGATACATGTACAAGAAAGAGTATCAGCAGCCACGAAAGCCATCCACAGAATTCAGAATATCAGGCAACTTTCCCTGAATACAGCAATAACCTTATTCAGCACAGTCATATCCCCAATAGCATCATATGGGATAGAGCTAATTTGGGATAAGCTAACAAGCAGCGACCTTGCAAGACTAGAAGGTTTGAAGGCAAAATACCTCAAGAAAGCCTTAGGAGTTGGAATATACGCTCCTTCAAGGATCGTTTATGAGCTAACAAGGGAAAGTTTCTTTGTGGAGGAACTGAGAATGCAATTTATGCTGCCGTCAACCGGCCCTTACCAATCGCATTTTGAGTCAAGAATAAGCAAAAGAAAGGACATTGACCCAGACTTCTATGGCACAAGCGCAATGATGGATCGGGAGTGGACCAAGGCCTGCCAGGACCAAAGACACGTCATTACGAGACTTGCAACCCACGGCTTCCATCACAAGATCTGTACAAACAAAAGATTCCACCAACCGAACGAGGAATGTGTGTGCTCGCTGTGTGATCAGAAGTGCAAACGGTATCACATAGTGAACTGTAAAAAAAGAACACGATCAATTAGAGAGTACAGCGAAAATTAAATTATCATTTTAATGCTCTTTCGAGCGCCCCTTATGTATTTATTTAATTACTCAGCAAGTCTGCTTTCTTTCCTGTGGACATTTTTTTATAAAGTTATAAGAGGCAAACATTAAAAATATAAATAATAATGAAAAATTCAAAACTATAATGTAATGCTTTATTTAAAAAAATCCCTTTAGGCAAGCCTACAGGCTGAGGTAGATTTCAAAGTGCTTTTGGTTTAATTTACTGTCGCTGCATAGCACTCTTCTTCTTTAGCCTTGGCATGACAAACCCGCAATAATAATTGCAAAAAAGAGGAAAGAGCACTTCTTCAAACATTCAAATCCCGCCTTAAATGAGAGCTATCGAGAAACTAGTTATTGATTTGTAGAGTACTCATCAAGAGCTTTTCAATGATACCCCACAAGACGTGGTTTCAAAAATTTCGAATTTCCATCCCCCCACCCCACCCCCACTTGTACCCCCAAAACCCCCGAATCGTTGGTGTCACTGTGAACTCCATAGGGAGTACTCTAATTTATTCCAACAAAGTTTACCTCTATACTTCATAGGGGCCTCATTAACGAACTTGTCCGAACTATTGGGCCTAAAAATAACATATTGGTTCAAATATCTTCAAAATTACGGCCGCTAGCGTGTAAAGATATATATCACAATTTTTTTTTTTTGAACGGGCGGTGGTTTCGTACTTAGGGGAGCATGAAACGTAAAGATATGAAAGAATTTTTCGAAAATCATGACATGGTATCCATTGCAATAGGTAGATTTTTCTTCGAAATCTACCTAAAACCATAAAAATGCTAGAAAAAATTACCTGCCTCGTGAAAATGACGAAAAATGCATAAATTTCCCTGATTTAATCAATTAACTCATCTTAAGCACTTATATATATATTCGAGCTGTCTCTCAACCTTCATATAAAAAACATGCAGGATCTTCAAATGACGTGCCCTACTTATTTTTCTGCCCGTTCACCCATCTGTCTGTCTATCTGTCTGCAGACCAATGAGTCTAGCACTTAAACAATAAAAGTTAAATATTTAATTTTTACAAAATTGTGTCAATTGGTGGCACTTAACCTGTTAATGGTGTAATGCAGTGGTGTTCGACCGGGGGCCTACCCTTGGAAGTTTACTAAGACATTTAAAAATATTAGGCGTGTACTTTTATGAATGAGATGAATCGTAGTAAAGATTTTCATTTATAGTATTGCTTCATGGATAAATACAAGGCGAAAGGAAACTTTGCAGATTTAAAGGGACAGTAGATCATACTATTAAGATAAATATAAAAACTATTTTGCTTTTTGTGATTACTTTTTTTAAATTTACGAGATACTTAGATTGGAAGTTTCTGCAGAATTGCAACACCGCACTGTCAGATAGCTTATTCCAGGTGGAAATGACCTCTGTCGCTCTTATAAACATAACTGGACCATTCTCAATGAAAATCAACCCAAACGTAATGTAAATTAAAAGTTTTGATCCATTCACAATACATCAAGTAAACTTTAAACAAAGCGTAAAATTAAACGTTAACTTATAACTAATAACTGTAATAAGCCTTTAAGTTGAGTTTATGCGAAATCTAACTATATAACCAATCAGAACTCTACTCAGTTGTTAACAGCTCATACAACAAATCCAAGTAATCCAATTGCTTGTATAACAAAGATTATTCCTAGATTTCCAAATGCTTCTTCTTCTTCTTCTTCTTCTTCTTCTTCTTCTTCTTCTTCTTTTTTAATGGACCAGTGGCGGCTCGTGTATAGGCACTGTGGAACTGCAGCACCCCTATTTCCGCTTGATATTATCGATAACATTTAATATAATGAGTCCTTTTTTAATTCTCCCTTTATACTTGTACAGTATTTAATCCTTAAGTTTAATGCCGTTATCCATCGCCTGTTTATTAAAGAGATAAAAGAAAACCTTTGCATTGGAAGGTGCACGCATTAAAAAAAAAAATTGATCCGCATGTGTTGTGCTTAAAATCCATGTACCATACTCTTGAATGTGAAAAAGTGTAGAATTAGATTATTATCTTGTTTCCAGCTATTCTATTTGATTCATTTTTCGGTTCTTTTATTTAACAGAAAACTTTAACCTTGGCAGATCAAGGAGAAAATTATTGATCTTTTCGCGGAAATTAAAACTAGAAGAATGGATTTCATTTTTAAACGAATAGATCAAGCTTGAATTGTAACAATTTAGATTAAAATAATTATAATTTTTTATTTTGTTCTTCTAGGATTATATCAAGTTTCTGAATACATTTTCTTTTTATATATGTATGTTTCCTTTTACACAATTTTAAAACAAAGGCTAAAAAATTTCTGGAGCAGCATCCCCACTAATTTTAGCTACGAGCCGCCACTGAAGTGGACATTATTTTCCAAAGATTTGAACTGTTCGTTTTGTGTTTATAATGTAGACCCATAACGTACGTGTACATACACTTATATTATTTTTAATTTCTGTGTTTATTACACACATAAAAGCTCCTTTTGTTTCTTGAGTTTCGTCTCTGGCAGCCATTTGATCAACTGTTCATATTTTCATTTGTGATTGATTGTTACCATCGTTTAAGTTTTTGTTGCTAATGCTCAATGACGTGCTAAAGTTTGCGTTAAGTTTTATGTACTTAAGTTTACGTTTAGTTTTCTATTTGAGTGCGCCATAAGACATTTGCTTGGACGTTGCCTTAAATGGCGAACTCGTGGTGAATGTAATATTCTTTTTTATTTAATTTCTACAATATCTGCCAATTTTATTTAAAAGAAACACAAAGGGATGATTAATTTATTCCTTATTTTTTACTCTGCTGATGTGTCAAAGGTGTAGAATCGGTTATTAATATATTTCCAGCAATATTAATATGCCTATATGAACCCTAAGAAATAAGATCATTTCTAATTTAAGTAGGACTTTGGCGTGCATTTCGTGTTTTTAACTGATTTCGCTAATCTAAATTACACTTAGAAACAAAGCAGTTAGCTATCGTAATAGACAAAATAATGATTATATTTGCCTTGTCCGAGGTATCAGAATATATAGCCTATCAAAGTCAGTCTATAAAAGACAATTTTATACATACATCATCTTACAGATTTTAAAACAAAAATTACATAAATATAAATCAAATTATTTTTTAAATTAAAAAGATAATAAAAACTTTCTTGGGAAGAGACAGCCATAATCATTATTAAAAAGTTTATTGAAATTTAATTTCTGAGTACAAATGATTGTTGACAGTCGTTAAAGAATCACGCAAAATTTGTAAAGAGACGTCCACTAGAAGATTTGTGTGGAATCCAAAGCGCATGAAGATACCACTGAAAATTGCGTATTGGCAGCTCCAAGACCGAAGAGTAACTTAGTCTGCTGTGTGTTATGTTTATCACCAAAATAACCAAGCAAAGTTTATAGTGTTATCTTTTTCTATTCACCTCTACAGCTTGCTTATCTCCTTATATTATTATATTAAAAAATTAAAAAGGAATTTAAAAAATATAAAAAAAACATGACTTTTGAACAAATTTAGCATTTTATCATTGCGAAAAATCGCCATCTCTGTAACTTCGTTTGTTGACATCCTAACCTATACAGAAACAGCTCAAGAAAGTGCCGGTCGTTTGGAAGTCAAAAAGGTTTGAAAGTCCTGGTTTCTGGCTTAACATTTCTGAATTTAGAGAAGCTGAGTTCAAAAGTTAAGAAGGATGTTGGGGGAAATACTAAAAGAGAAAGCAGAGCAACTCGTATATTGGGTTAAGTAGAATTTTCCCACAGGGGCTTGTAGAAATCTAATTCTCCTCTCTGGGACGGGCGGCAGGAAACAACCTGCAGACCGGAAATACAGTCTGATACAGAGATATGCCAATATACCCTAGTTTTAGAGAATGCAAGCAGCTGAGATATTATTGTAAAACAGTGTATGTCGGTATATGATTCTATAGCTTACATAAATTTTAACGAGTTTTTAATCTACACCCTTATGTATTGCAAAGCAACGTTTCTCGAGTGTTTAAGCGGCGCAACCCCCAAAACGAAAGAAGAAAGAAAAAAAACACCAATAATAACAATAACAATAATAATAATAATTTATGTCTGAAACTAATTCACACTGTTTTCATGCCTCGATAGTCGATAGCGAAGTATCTTGATCTAAATGTGTCGCCTTGCAGGAGTTTTTGTTCGCTAAATAGTCCAGTAAATATAATACGAGATTTGGATTTTCTCAAGATAAATGCATTAATTTAACTATAAATTCTTATTTCAATACCTAAATATAAAATTTTGCATTTCTGAATTCTAACTTTTTATAACTTTCTGGTCACACGCACACATGTATATATATAAAGTAAAGTGTTCCCTATTACAGGCCATGGAGGCCCAGAGGGTTCCAGGAGGTTGAGGCTCCCAGATTTTTTAGACATCGGCACATGAAGGTGGTAAGGTTGTCAGCCTTACGCACCGGCCGCCTTTACCCCCAGGATTGCTCCTGGTACTCATTTCTGTTAGAGGCTGAGTCGACCCCAGGGCCATAGTGCCACCAGAAGGATTAGGCCGATTGAAAAACTCCAACGACCTCATCGGGGATCGAACCCGCGACCTTCCGGTTTGGAGCGCAGCGCCTCAACCACTACGCTACGGCGTACCCCATGTATATATATATATATATATATATATATATATATATATATTCATAAGATCAACCGCCATGATTGGTCCATATCCCAGGCATTGTTAAACGTTATTGGTCAATATAAATACTCTCAGTATGATTGGAATATTTAACAATATTTTTTTTAGGTGTAGACTATAGCCTACTTATTTATAGTCTATTAATGGTGAAAATACTTACTTTCTTAGCAAGGTATTGTTCTTCCAGTCGATATGGACACTGCAATCTACTCCTTTTTGTCATACAGAGTAAACAAACACACACATATAAATAGCCAGTGCACCGACTCCAACAAATAAAACATACCTACAATGAGCTACCATTATACACTTTACACCTATAAACTCTATTTCTGTAAAATAAATAGAAGTAAAGTAAAGTGTTCCCTATATACGCCATGGAGGCCCAGAGGGTTCCAGGAGGGTGAGGCTCCCAGATTTTGACATTGGGCACATGAAGGTGGTAACGTTGTCAGTCTTACGCACCGGCCGCCTTTACCCCCAGGATTGCTTCTGGTACTCATTTCTGTTGGAGGCTGAGTCGACCGTAGGGCCATAGTGTCACCAGCAGGATTAGGCCAATTGAAAAACTCCAACGACCTCATCGGGGATCGAACCCGCGATCTGCTCTGTAAAATAAATATTATTTAATTTTTGGACACGCTTTATGTTATGGGCACCACAAACAACCAGGGTGCTGCACAAATATTATAGACTATTTCAATATACACTAATTTCCTTTCGAGACAAGTTCCTTCGTTATTTTTTTATAATTGACCGATACCACGTCCAAAACATCAGCACTACCTGTGTAAGAACAGGCTAATGCGTTAGTCGTCCAGATACTGTCAGAGCCTACCAACTAGTGTTGCATATTACATACGACTAGATTTTTTGACAGTATTACAACATAACTTGGCGGTGAATGATGGAAATTGAAGTAATCTTTCACTGGATTAATCAATAATACGTGAACGAAATAGCGCTGAGTTACCTACATAGATATGCATATGCACTTAAATGTATGCTGAGAGTAACGTTTCAGGTATTTTGAATAAGGCAGGAAATTAAATGTCAGCGGCTGGATGCAAAGAATCATACATCATGTAAACAGAAATATGATGGTCTGTGAAACTCTTCCACGTGGAGCAATATGACAGATATGCTCTTTGTCTAGTAAAAACAATAGTATTGCAATTATGAGAATTCGTTCGTAAGAAGAACATAAGTTATTAAACTTATTACTCCATGGATAATCAGTTATAATATTATGTACATTATAATCTTTGAAAGATAATATCAAAATGAAATTATTATGTATATAGAGATACTGAGATCAGAATATACACGAAATTAAAAAGAAAATTGCAGGTGATCAGAGACGAGGAAATTAAGTACTAAAAAATACATCGATAATACAGCCGGAGGGTAGAAGAAATACAGGAAGGCCATAAAATAATCCAGCTTTTAGTTTTTTTCTGTACTTCGTTCAGTTTTCGTCCTACGTGTCCAAAGTATGGTCAAGAACCTTTACTAGCAGAAGCAAGATTTTGTTTCGCTAGACTAAGAGTTCACGAATAAAATCTATATAAAAGTAGAGCTGGTAGAGAAAAACTGTTTACATATTTGGAATAAGCACACTAATTATAGCCAGAATCCGGTAAAACATCTGAGACACCAAACAAAAAGTTATTTTTTGTTGGGCTGCATAATCATTCTATTCTTCATCTTTTAGTGTGACTATCCCTCGCTTTTGGAATTCGTTGCTTCGTCTTATCAGAGACTGTCGAAATGTACCTCAATAGAAATAAATTGTATATTCATTTTATTAGTCATTAATTAGTTAGCATATTTATTTAGATTTTATTTCTTTTTAATTTTTGATTAAATCATTTAACTTATAAGAATTTTATTGTCTGTAACAAGTTTAGTCTTTAATTTCTAGATCTCTTATCAAATTTTCTTGGCTTATTATTTGTAATATGTATAGCTTTACTGATGAAATGGAAGAGAAGGCCTAATGGTCTTAACTTCGCCAATATAAATAAACAAGAATAAATAACTTCCCAAAACTCCTAACCTGGCGATTCGGTATTAATTTTTGAAAGGTACATATCTTATCATTAATCGTAACATCCCAGTAAAACGAATCATAAATTTATATGAGAAAGTTTACCAGTATCTTTTATTTGTTGTGTACTTTCATTTCAAGTCTAAAATTGATTTCTCGTCGCTGCTGAGTGCAATCGGTTCATCTAGTCCTCGCTGCGTCATTGCAAAGTTTTATTATTGTTAAAGAGCCCATAACGAGGGAAACGTCAGGTAAATAGTACACAATAAATGTTAGCACATTTCTTCGGGACTTTTCCTCAGTTGGAAGCATGGAGTTGTGATCGTTAACACAGCGATTCTGGGACATTCTCGAGACATCAACGTCTCAATTTATTAAAACGATTTTGTACCACCGCCTTTGAAACGGAATATAAAACTATTTTATCCACTGCTCTTTTTATTGAGTCGTCTACTCTTAGGAACGTATTTAATGCTCTGAACGAAAAACCAGCGAAATAGTCATGACCAAAGAGAAGCGTTTGTTGATAGTGCAGCTTGCATCGATACTGTGATTGTCTTGCCTTAATGGTTACTGCCGTTTTATGTTTCAAATAACATTAAATAAATCAATGGGTCATTCGCCACTACTGTAAGGAAGGTTGCATTGCAGTATCTCGCTAATGTTAAACTTTTTTTTCTTCTTTAGAAGTACAGCTTTTACCTTATTGGATTTCAGTAACATCAGTTTATGAGCATCAGCTATATTTCATAGTAGCAAACTTAATTGGAGAATTAATCATTTACTGGGGTAGTGGCGCCAACTTTTGAAAAACATTGGGCGGTCTCAAAGACATTAAGCATGTCACACTCCCACCCCCAACACCCGGTGTTGAACCCAGGAAGAAAACTTTCCACTTAGGGTTCAAAATTTATATATATATTTCAAATCCTTTATTTTTTATGTATCAATTTTATATAACACAAGATTACCCGAATGAGAAAGTGCTGGTGTTCGGGTACAGTTCAGTTATTTACATAAGAGATTTATTACACAATTAAATACACTATTACATACAAATAAATAAAATAAAATATAACTCTAATTTGAATTCAATACCTAGAAAAAATAAAAAAAAAAAAAGAACAGAAGAAATAAAAAGTGGGAAGAAAAATATTGAAATCCTGAGTTATAACTAATAAAATGGTTCCTTAAATGTCTAATAATTACAGAGTGAAGTAAATTCTAAACTACGAAATAAGATTTTTGATAAACGGCTGCCTAAGATATAGTGTATGATACAAATGGTAAAATGATTTTATTTTGCTCATAGGTTTGGACATACTTCCTCACAAAATGAAGTCTTGTTTTTACTACTTGTTAAATAAATTAGTATTGTAGCACACAAGAAGAAATTGTGTTGAGAACTGATTTTGAAAATGAGTCTGTCACATGATATTTTGTACTATAGAATCTACAGCTTACTATTAGATCATTAGAATCGTTATTGCCATTTTCACTGCTATTGACGTATAAATTCAACTCAAAACATTGTAGTGCTTTAAGATTATTAGAGTATTTCCTTATGTAAAATAGAGGATTATTATACACGTGTTACGACTGTCGTTTATAAAAACCAGCTATCCCACTTAAATTTTTCTTATATATTTCAAACTTAAAACCCACTGATGATTGTACTTGACGATTAATTATATCTGTTTGAATACAATACTTCCCGTAAGTATTATATTCAGTACTATCGCAGCTTATCATACTGTGGTATTATACAATTACTAGCATGTGCCCGCGGCTTCGCCCGCGATAATTATTTCAAAAATTAAAAATCAAGAGCATAATAGTTATATCATTATATTTATTAACTCCTTAATCACGTGGACTACATACCACGATTAGATAGTATCGTCTGGTAAAAGCGTCCTCAGATTCGAGGTCCTTGGCCCAGAAAACCCCTGTACAGTGAGTTTCGTCCAAATCGAACAACGTTTGACCATATTTAGGCCTATGTTGATTATCCCACTTATAATAATAATAATAATAATAATAATAATAATAATAATAATAAGAAGAAGAAGAAGATTAGGGATTAGGTTGAAAATTTCATATGTATGCGTGCCTTGACATTAAAAACAAATGAATCGACCAGCGTGAGCTACAACATTCAAGCGATCGCGAAAGTTTCATTTCCAAGGTTTGACAAAAATAGCCAAAGCCAGCTGTAATTGATTTGACATTGAAATATATTACGCTTCGGAAACGCAAAAAATGCACGTTTTCTGCCCGTTTTTCACTCATTTTTGGCATTTAGAATCAGAATTTTTCAAAATCCTTTCTTAGTGAGCATCTACATTAGGAAACGAAGGCACTGTCAAAATTCCAAGTCTCTACCTGTTATAGTTTAGGCTGTACGTTGATTCCTGTCATTCAGTCAGTCAGTCAGTCAGGACAAAGCCTTTTATATATATAGAGAGAGATACTGTCTGATTTTAGATCCAATCTTACAAGTTATTAGTCCAAATCGAAAGAAACACACATGAAGCGGAACAGTAATAAAATTAATTAATTCAAACCTACTACGAAAATATTTACTTAGGAAAGAAATCGGTTGCAATGTGCTAAAGATTTCTTTTTCATCGTTGGTGCGTCACCGGTAGTGTGAGTTCAAGGCGTTACTATTCTGACAGCGGAAATCCCATTCCCTATCAAGCCTGTTGCTTGTACTTCTTCGGCTGTCACGTATTTATTAAGTGCCAGTATGGTACTTTATGAGATTGTGTGGTGGACGAAAAAATGTCTGTCCGTCTGTCTGTCCGTGTGTCTGTACGCACCATAACTCAAATACGCTTTTTCGGATTTTCATGAAACTTGGAAAACACATTTATAATGTCCATGGGAAGAACCCTATTGATATTAAACCAAATCGGTTCACCGGTACCGGAGTAATGCCCAATTTAGTGCCTATTTTAATAGATTATGGCGCCTTTCTAATAGAAAGGCGCCATTCCTAATCTGTTGACCGGTACCGGAGTAAAACCCAATTTAGTGTATATTTTAAAGACGCGGTAACTCAAATACGCTTTACCGGATTTTTATGAAACTTGGTATACACATTTATAATGTCCATGGGAAGACGTCTATTCATAATGGATAAAATCGGTTGACCTGTTTCGGAGTAATGCTCAATTTAGTGTATTTTATGGTAATATACGTATTCGAAAGAATTTATAAAAAAATGAAAATCAGTTATCTTGACAACATAGCCTATTGTTTTACTGTGATCGTATAAGGCCTTGGAAATTAAAATACAGGTAGCTATGACAAAAAAACATATTGATTTACATGCGCTTATCCAACTAGACCGTTAAAATGACCCAGGTGGCCGAGATGGTAGACCTTTCTTCTTCCGTAAGCCCTGCTTAATGAATAAATCTGGAGCTTAACTTGGAAATCAATTAAAAAAAAAAACACACATTCTGCATTTCATAATTGCAGTCATAACTGATTAAAAAAAACATACTGGCACTTTGTTACATCAGTTTACCTGATTTTATTGCAAGGGTTGGCGATTTACTGGCTTTGCAGTGCTTTACCTACGATTTCTAGCCACAGGCTCATCTTGGTGTCACTGTTTAGCAGGAGATTGAATTGTGGATCGTGGTATTTTTAAATGTCCTGTTAATTGAAACGCTTTGGTTCATTGCATACTTGCTTCGCATTATGGGGTCAAACTCTAACGTGCGATAGGTCTATGTGATACTGTCTTGAAGTTCTTCTAACAGTATGTGAATATTATTTATGGGGAAACTTGAAAAATAAAGTGTATAGTTCAATTTACCATACATTAGAAGAACTTAAAGACAATATCACAAGAGAAATTAACTTTATCTCGGAAGCTGAACTTATGCGCGTGAAAGAAACTTTCCTAAAAAGGTGCCATTATTGTGTGGATGCAAGAGGAGAACATTTCCAACATATCTTGTAATGAGGTACGTGGTTATTTTCATTGTAATTTTAACTGTAAATGTGAGAACCTGAATCATTACACCGATCGCGGCTTTATTAGCGTATATATTTCACCCGATCGCTCGGGAGTTGGAGCTGTGCCCGCCGCGCCGCAGGAACCCGCGTCGTTGGTCAACTCTTGCGTGGGACTCACTGTGGTTCTAATTATCTCTAGTACTTAATAATACATTACTGTAGCCTATATATATATTTATACATAACATAATATGTTTCAATTATCTATTCTTAAATTAGATTATTGGTTATGTTTGTCTGCATACACTTTGGTTAGAGGAAGAGAAGCCTTAAGAGTTAAGTAAACAAACAAAATTTTAATTCCTGTTATAAAATTATTACATCTGGAGTTGTGACCTTTGTCTATTCAACTGATTTAAATCCTTCAGATTTATCAATAGTCTTCTTTCTTAAGTTATGTTTCTTATTCCTTAGCAAATTTATATACAGTGGAAACATCTTCATTTACCACAGCTGAAGAGAAACATGTATATTAATAAAAATGAATTTACAAAAGGGTTGTTGCCGCATCACTTGAGAACGGCTCGACCGATTTGGCTGATTTCTTTTCTGTTGTGTTCGCAATTGCCAGGACAAGGTTTGTATGAAAGAAAATTTTTGGAAAATCCACGGGAAAAGTCGGAAATGTGAAATGAGGCACAGTTAGAGAGTTCTCCTGTTAATTGTTTACATAACGAAAGTTTTGTTAACGGTGTTCACATAGGGCTTTGGAAACTATATTATAATACTGAGCTTTAACAAGTTCTGATACTATCGATGTAATTAATACGATACATTTGTGAAAATAATTCTTGAAGAATAAAATCCACGAAAATAAAGCAGTCACATAACTTTCTCTACCCTCGACATGGAAAATATTTTCTCACATCATATTTTGATGTAGAATAAGCGGTCCTATTGCAGGGACAACTGGCAAGTGTTTCTCTATTAGTTGAGATATAGGCCTAGGGATGTTTATCAGAGGCCCTAAGCATCTAAAAGAAGACAAAATGGGATGGAACATTTTCAGTCCTACGCGCGCAGTATATTATGTCCCAGGTTTTTGGGAAGGAAAGTAGGAAAGTGATATTGAATTTCTTTTTTACTTCAGCCCCGAAACGGTTGTATGGTAATATGAGAGTGAGAAATACAATTTTCAATACAATACAATCTTATGTAACCGGAATTTCTTTTTCTTCTTATTTGCACTCCTCCCAGGCATGGTGTGTAGAAGCAATGGAATGCAACATTCTACATCTTCTATGAGCCATAAAAAGCTATATCTAGCGTTTTCTGAGGGAATAGTCTGAGTGTCATATGTCGTTCTTTCTAATTTCTGATTATACATACATGTTATATAAGGACCTAGAGTTTCAGCTTCGAAAGTCCTCCATAAGTTAATTTCATATTACAAAGTACAAAACCCGGGCGACGCCGGGCCTTTTAAGCTAGTATTATACCATTATATTTTCTCCTTTTTATTTATATTTTGACGAGTCAACAGTTTACCAGCTTTTAAGCTATTTCGTAAATGTTTGTGACAAATTACTTACTTACTTACTTACTTAGGTACTTACTTACTTTAAATCAATGTTACGACTGAAATTCAATTCAAGAAAAAAAGATGACATGTCATAAATATCCGACCCTATAATTATTATAACCATATTCCTTCCGTATGATTTGTTCGGAAAAACTGGAAACCTAAGTATTCCCCGTGGTCACTTGAAATTAAACTGCAGGGTAGTGAAAAATTAACTGATGAGTGAGTTAGGATGATCTTGAAGAGACGTATCGAACTGCTGCATTAGTGCTGATAAAAGGATTCCTTCCGAAGTATTTGGTATAACCATTGAAACCTCTATATTGACCAGGTCTGAACTGTAACGCCTGATGAGTATGACTAGACTTCCCGCGTTACTCCTGTGCTGAAGTAGTTGCCGCGTTATCGCATGCAGGCGGACTGCTTGAAACTCACAGTAGGGAAGCAAAGTAATAGTCCAGGCAACGAACGAAAAATAGAAAAAAAAATCGTGTAGTTTTGAAATTTTGCAGAGATGTCGGAGGGAGTGTCCCGAACAACATACTAAAAGTCCCCGAAGGTGGGGGGTGAGCGGGGGGCAGGGGGGCCCGCAGAAGGTCCCAGTTTTAGGTTTTTCGCTTATATCTAAACAACGGTGCATCATAGAGGAAAAATTGCTATATACAAAATTAAAGCTGATAAAATTTCCTACAAGACTGATCCTACACATTTCTTTCTATTTCCAATAGTTTTCGAGATATCCGCCAACGAAAATAACAAATTTTCGAAGAAAGCTCTTTCGCCTCGCGCTTTTCGACACACTTTGCCTTCTAGCGCTTCGGCCCTTAGGTATACAGCAATGTTCTCATGAAAGACGTTGTAGCGAAATAAATTCGTTTTAAAATGAGTAGTCATTTGTTATTATTTATTCAAATGTTCAAAAGTTATAACAATTTAAAGTTTCGGTCAAATTTCGAGATTTCGAAAGAAAACCGTACATCGCACTTTCTCTATATTTAGGGGGTAATATATTAGTATATAAACTGTATATTGTGTATTTACATCACGAAACAAGTGGAGAAATATAAGAAAAACCATTAAAGTTGAATTTATTAAAAATCCGATCACGGTACAAGCACAGGTCATGTAATGGAAAATACATTATATTTTAGGCAAGAAAGGAAAAGTGGGGACAAAAAAAAAAATCATGTAGTTTTAAAATTTGGCAGAGATGTGGGGGAAAGTGTCTTAAACAACATAGTAAAAGTCCCCATGGATAGGGGGTGAGCGGGGGGTGGGGGGAACTTTTGAATATAATTTCTCGCAGTTTTCCCTAAACACACTAAGGCTATGGGTTCTAGCAAAAAACAGTTTATGCACAAAATTAACTACATAAAAGTTCTTATAAAATTGATGAGTGATATTTTTGTGGATTTAATGGTTCAGGAAATAGAAGGATATGAAGTATGACATAGTTCTGGATATTCTGTTTTACATACACATATATATTATATTTTTTAACAAAAATGAAAGGAGATGATAATTAAATTAGCATGATGCCAAGCAAGCAAACTAGTTCTTAGAAAAATATACTTACTAATGGTTAACGTCACACATAAAACTCATTATCGTTATTATTATTATTATTATTATTATTATTATTATTATCATCATCATCATCATAATTATTATTATTCTTGTTGTAAAGCTTAGCCGTTCTATGTTACGTTAAAAAAATTACCGGTATTTTGAAAAATGGTAAGGAATTAGATATATTGAGATGTTGTAAGAATAGTAGGCCTACCTATTACTTTAAATAAATGTTTACTTGTCTATGTGGCTTCTGAGAATATTTGAACATCATATTTTGTCACTGTGCAACTCGGTGTGGTGGCAGATATGGATGCCGAAAAGCTGGTATTAAATGCTCATCCGTTTGTGGAACCTGTCATGGTACATGCACCAACAAGTATACCATTAGAAGAAGAAGAAGAAGAAGAAGAAGAAGGAGTTTAAAATTGATGACGTCCAAGCAAAATAAGTAATTGTTCAGGCACTCTTTAATTAATGTTGTATATGTGTATAAATGCTGAATGTTGATAGAACAATTTAACCCTAAGTTATCATACGATGTACTAGGATTCCAGTGTTGGAGACTGAAAAAAATAGACAACTATACATTTATTTCAAGTATTATGTTGGCCTACTAGGTCTTATAATTACTAAATATATCTAACTCTTCACAATTTTCCCAAATGATATTTTATAAGAAAAATATAATGGATAATAGGCCTGGTTTATACTTCTTATAACGTACACTCATACCATGAGATTTTTGTAAGCTTTATAATAATAATGAGTTTTATTTTTCATGTTTATCTTTAGTACGAATATTATTCTAAGAACTAGTTTGCTTGCTTGGCATCATGCTAATTTAATTATCATCTCCTTTCATTTTTTTTTTAAATATAATATATAGGTGTATGTAAAACAGAATATCCAGAACTATGTCATACTTCATATCCTTCTATTTCCTGAACCATTAAATCCACAAAAATACTATTCAGATCAATTTTATAAGAACTTTTATTTAGTTAATTTTGTGCATAAACTGTTTTTTGCTAGAACCCATAGCCTTAGTGTGTTTAGGGAAAACTACGAGAAATTACATTTCAAAAGTTCCCCCCACACCCCGCTCACCCCCTATCCATGGGGACTTTTACTATGTTGTTTAAGACTCTTTCCCCCACATCTCTGCCAAATTTTAAAACTACATGATTTTTTTTTGTGCCCACTTTTCCTTTCTTGCCTAAAATATAATGTATTTTCCATTACATGTCCTGTGCTTGTACCGTGATCGGATTTTTAATAAATTCAACTTTAATGGTTTTTTTTATATTTCTCCACTTGTTTCATGATGTAAATACACAATATACCCAGTACAGTTTATATACAAATGCATTACCCCTAATATAGAGAAAGTGCGATGTACGGTTTTCTTTCGAAATCTCGAAATTTGACCGAAACTTTAAATTGTTATAACTTTTGAACATTTGAATAAATAATAACAAATGACTACTCATTTTAAAGCGAATTTATTTCGCTACAACTTCTTTCATGAGAATATTGCAGTATACCTAAGGGCTGAAGCGCTAGAAGGCAAAGTGTGTCGAAAAGCGCGAGGCGAAAGAGCTTTCTTCGAAAATTTGTTATTTTCGTTGGCGGATATCTCGAAAACTATTGGAAATAGAAAGAAATGTGTAGGATCAGTCTTGTAGGAAATTTTATCAGCTTTAATTTTTTATATAGCAATTGTTCCTCTATGATGCACCGTTGTTTAGATATAAGCGAAAAACCTAAAACTGGGACCTTCTGCGGGCCCCCCTGCCCCCCGCTCACCCCCCACCTTCGGGGACTTTTAGTATGTTGTTCGGGACACTCCCTCCGACATCTCTGCAAAATTTCAAAATTACACGATTTTTTTTTTCTATTTGGTGTTTTTCGACGTTTATTGACTGGACTATAAGAGCAAAGTAATGTGACTGACACCAGAGCTATTTGTCAATTTAAAATATTGCATACAAATTAAAATCATTAATCAAATAGCAAACCTTTTATCTATAATTATAAGTAAGAAATAGTTCAGAAGAAATCAATTCATCTATATATATATATATATAAGTGGTTTTGTCCTGACTGACTGACTTAACTAATGACTGACAGATAATTAATGTAGGGCCTAAACTATAACAGGCAGAGACTTGGAATTTTGACAGCACCTTCGTTTCAAAATGTAAGTGCTCACTAAGAAAGGATTTTTCAAAATTTTTATTTTAAATGCCAAAAATCAAATGTTTTGGAGGAGACATAATACTTTTTTACACAGAATTATCGAATCCAAATCACATTCCATGACAACAGTGTATTGTTGGCAGTGTTCACAGGTAGGTTTGGAAACAAATGTCAAGGGACTTTGACAAATTAGAGAAGCTATCGATATAATTCATCTAATGCACAATGTGATGCAGTAACATAACTTTCTCTACCCTGAACATTGAGAATACCTTACGAGGTATGGTAATATGTATATTATTATATACCAGGTTTTTGAGTAGGGAAGTATGAAAGTGATATTGACTTTGTTTTTAATTTCATTTCCGAAACGGTTGGTTGGTAACATGAGAGTGAGAAATAAAATGTTTCGCAAAGGCAATACAATATTCTGTTAACGGGATTTCTATTTTTTCTTATTTCAACTCCTACCTGGCTTGGTGTGTAGAACCGATGGGTTTCAAAATTCTACATCCTCTATGAGCCATAAAAGGCGTTTTCTGAGAGAATGATTGAGGGAAATAAGCAGTTCTTCTTCATTTCAAATTCTAAATACCTATACAAGGACCTAGAATTTGAAAATCGAAAGTCCTTCGTAATTTAATTTAGAATTACAAAATACAAAACCCGGCCTACGCCGGGTCTTTTAAGCTAATAAACGTATAAATAATTTTACAAGCTTCACCTCGTAAGTGTGACATTACATTGATACATGTTCTTGGTTGTGGAGTAGGCGTAGTTCTGTAAGGCATACTCCAGTGGGTCATGACTCTTCAACACATGGCCCCTGAGTAATTTATATCAATGCTAATAAATCTAGTTCTGTCTAGGGAATTGTTAAAATAACTAGGACGTACATTGTGTTAGACTATCCTGGTTCTGTAATTCGCCTGCGTGGGAGCAGCGACAACGTGCACGGTCTACAGTTCCCAGATCAACAGCTAAGCGATCCAATGGAAGGGTGTAGGTAATGTAATCTTAGAAAGGAAGAATTTATGTTACTATATTACATATTGATTTGGTTTACTAGAACGTATTATTTAGGCCTACTCAGCTGCTAGATGTTTTGTTTATATAATTTATTTAACAGAAAAATAATTAGAACATCCTATATTTATTAACACTAGCATCGTTTTTGACCGCCGGCGTGGTCTTGTGGTTAGCGTCGCTGACTACGGATCCGTCAGCCTGGGTTCGATCTCCGTTACCTCCTCGGAGGTATACATATACATATACATAAACATTTCTATTTGTCTTTGACAGTCTACCAAAGGGAACCATTCTCGCGATTCCTACAAGAATATTGTAAGATAAAGCCGTGATTGGTCTATATCGGAGGAATTGCTAAACGTTATTGGTCACGCGGGGTATGAGTGGGATAGTCTTTGCAAAAAATTAATGATTTTGATGGTTACACTCTTATTCTGTGAAGGTATTCAATTATTGTAGAACGTGGTGAACAAGTGTCGTATAGTAGCAGGTTGTCAGAGTGAGGTGTCTGTTCGTATAAAGCATTGAGTCTGCACTCGAATTAAAGTGACTACACACGCAGATAGTTGACTCTCATTGCTAGTCAGCGAACCACGGCGCAGATGATGTTACTCCATTTGTCCCAGCCTCCACTTTCCGTGATATAAATGTGTTTTGATCGCTCTTTCCCCTCACCATCTGCACGGCTCATATCGCATGTGGCTTCGCGCATAGAAATGAGCTCTACACATATTTTTTCGTCGTGCCGCTTGCATCCTAACGTCTATAAACGCTGCTTTTCCATATGGTAAACAAAAAAAGTACACATAACACATTATTTATGTAGATTTCATATTTGTTGAGGATTATGATATCTTCGCCTTATACCCTCAAACATTTAAAAAAAAAAATTTGTTTATTAACTGCATGTCCCATTACAATGAGAGTAATACTACATGCACTAATTACTAATATTACATTTTAATGCATATAATATACTGTCTTTTATCTTCCTTATTCTATGGCTGGTTACTGCGGAACTTATTCATTACCTTATTAAAACTAAATTTTTATACTATTCTTTACAATATTATTTAACATGTAGGTATACTCTATTTATATATTAGTTAATCTCCTGTATTTCTGATATATTAGTTAACTACTTGTATTACTACAGTATTATTTAACATGTAGGTATACTCTATTTATATATTAGTTAATCTCCTGTATTTCTGATATATTAGTTAACTACTTGTATTACTACTTCATTCTTACCCTCAAACATAGATTTCTTAAGGTACCGGTACCCTTAAGTAGTAGCCATAAGTCTATTTGTTATACTTATTAATCAATCTCCGGGCCTGGCGGGCGTGTCATTCGTGGTGGACGAAGCCGTGACCTTTGGGGATTTTTCTCGGGGATCCACCCGTTTCCCCCTCCCATTCCACCAACACTCTCCATTCCATCTTCAAGCTCCCCCTCATAATCATCCCGTTTCATTTCCCGGTTTCCGGTTTACCCTCGCCCCAGCACCTACAGTGGGCCACTTCCGTCCTCCCCGTGGCTTGTGGTCCTGAAGCTGCTGGCTGGTGTGCTGCCAACCTGGGGACTCTATAAGAGGCACCGAGGCAGCGTCACACGTGGCATGGTAGAGGTATCTGTTGGATGTAGGGTAGTTCCGTGGGGGCTCGCGGTGGGGTCTGTTGTCGAGGGACCGTTGGGCTTGCAAATCATTACATTCCGAAGGTTGGCACAATGGGCCGCAAGGCTGACGTGCTTAGGGTCGTCCCAACCCGCCTTCCCCTTTAAGGGACCAAATACATACATACATACATATACTTATTAGATTTTTATACTTATGTTACAACCTCAAATTCAAAATTAAAAACTTTTTGATGTAAAGTCAGAAATATAAAATGCCTTATCATAGGTAACCCCACGAGAGTTTAAGAGTTTATCGATATTTCCTTCCTCTGGATTATCGCAGGTGACGTCACAGTGGCAGTTTAGTTGAATCGTACTGCGCGTCAAATTCGACAACTGAAAGTTTCAGTACAACCGTTCGTTTCATAATTCAAAATTCTGTACGATGAAATTAAAACTTACACTTTTAAAGTCTAGCTTCCCTTTAACTAATAATAATAACCAAACGTTTCGCTCCTCGCGGAGTAAATGTGTAGCTGTCACAGCCGTCACAGGATATTCTTAGATTTTGATTGGCTGAGGTAACTAGGTGATTGGTGCGGTAAAAATAACGAGTATGGGTTGAGCTGTCGGCAAACGCTTCCTCTTAACAAAAGGAAGCCGCCTGACCATGCAGTGAATAACTGGTGTATACCCACCAAGGACTTGTTGGCGAAGGGATGAAAGCCCCGAGTATAAAGATTATTTTTAGACACTGCTCTAAAAATCAGGAGTGAAACTTTTGACTTGTCACACACCTGGCAAAGATTTACTAAAACAGATAAATGGTCCCAAAATACACAAAGAATAAAATCAGGTAAACTGATGTAAAAAAGTGCCAGTATGTTTTTTTTAATCAGTTATGACTGCAATTATGATATGCAGAATATGTTTTTTTTTTTTTAATTGATTTCCAAGTTAAGCTCCAGATTTATTCATTAAGCAGGGCTTACGGAAGAAGAAAGGTCTACCATCTCGGCCACCTGGGTCATTTTAACGGTCTAGTTGGATAAGAGCATGTAAAACAATAGTGTTTTTTGTCATAGCTACCTGTATTTTAATTTCCAAGGCCTCATAAGATCACAGTAAAACAATAGTCTATGTTGTCAAGATAACTGATTTTCATTTTTTTAATAAATTCTTTCGAATACGTATATTGCCATAAAATAGGCACTAAATTGAGCATTACTCCGAAACAGATCAATCGATTTTATCCATTATGAATAGACGTCTTCCCATGGACATTATAAATGTGTATACCAAGTTTCATAAAAATCCGGTAAAGCGTATTTGAGTTACCGCGTCTTTAAAATATACACTAAATTGGGTTTTACTCCGGTACCGGTCAACAGATTAGGTTCAAATTCAATAGGGCACTTCTCATGGACGTCATAAATGGGTATACCAAGTTTCATGAACTATTGACGGAATAGTCACTTTCGGAATCCGAAATATCTGTGCTGAGTTGCTGGAGGCTTCTAAGTTCGGGGTTAAATACCCCTGCTCTTGATGACTAAAATTCAAAGTATTGGTATAATTTAATTTTTTTTTTTTAAATTTGGATGCATCATTCTTACATTGCAGATGGGCGCCTTATACTGACATCTGATCTAGTTGGAATAAGACTGGGTACGGTCAGAGCCCCGATGTAACGAGCTCAAAACGTGGATTCGATTCCCACACAAAGAGAATTTTCCTCATAGTACGCAACTTTTATCCATAGCAACGTTACTACTGATAAGTTAGTAATTTGTGACCCTTCAAACCATTTTTATATTCCTCATAAAATGCAACAATATTCTTTGCAATAAATTGTAATTACCGAGCGAGGTAACCGAGATGATAACGTCTTGGACTCGCATTCGAGAGGTTCCAGGTTCATTTATTTATTTTATTTTATTTTATTTATTTATTTGTTTAACCTGGCGGAGTTAAGGCCATAAGGCCTTCTCTACCACTCAGCCAGGGCAAAAACATGAAATACATAATGTTAACAATAATAATGATTAAAAATAAATTTAAAAAGAACTGATATACATGAATACAAGAAACGAACATTAAATACAAAGAAAAAATTAGAACATATATACTTGAATAATTAAGATGCATTAAGATACATTAAATGATAAAAAGAAATTAATTGTTACAAATATGATTGAGTTATATCCCGTGGACGGCCAATTTTACATGTTTTTTTTTATGGTTTCCCTAATCGTAAAGACAAATGCCGAATTGGATGTTTACATACCATGAATCCACCTCGCCATTTCATCCAATATCATATCCATTTAAATTGATATCAGTTGAAATTTGCTCCATAAATTCACAAATAATAGAAATAATTGACAATCAATAGTTCCACGGCCTACTCTGCTATATAGACACTACGAACTCCTGATATGGCCTAGTAGCTAAAAGGAGTATAAACACAGCTGATTAATATATATATATATATATATAATATATATATATATATATATATATATATATATATATATATATATAATTTTAGAGGACTGTTGATGAGAAATAAATTGGTGCAGAAAAATTAAAGCTGCGCGAAGTGCATGTTGGCAACTGAGATGATGGGTCATAATGAAGCGCAGATAATGGAAAACAATAAAGACGGAAACTCTAGCACTAAAAGCCGCATCACTCATACTCCTTCGTGTAATGACAGCCAGTCATTACTATGAGCGTCGTCTTGATATTTAGGATAGGGGATATTAATAATATTATCGTAGAGGTTTCCCATTGTTTTATCCCTCATAACTTGTCCTCAGATATCATTTCTCCATCCTACGAACCATAATCCCACGCAATATAATTTCAGTATTTTCCTCTTGTCTTTTATGTTTTAGTAACGCCCACTCATGATTCTTGCCCCCACAATATTCTTTTCTCATTTCTTATATTGAACAGTTTCTTCAACTCCCGTTAAAAATTAACGGCTCATTAAGTCTACCTAATCAGCAGGACCCGGATTTAGTTGTCCTAAAAATACTTAAAAAATGAGCTATAAAATGACTGTGTAAGTATTAAAAAAAAAAAAAATGACCCGACAATTTGTTTGAAAATACTAATTTATTCATCAGATTTTTGTCTATTTTACATTATTTTATGTTGTTGATCCAATTATAGGCTTGTATTTAGTTAATTTGTATAACTTATGCGTTAAATGCAAACAACAAACAGTCTTTTCTGTATCCAAATTAAAATTATATCAAGGTTTATTTATTTGTGCTTGTTTAGAGTTCTGATAATATTCAATGAAAGTAAATGCACAAAAACTCTATGTAACGCAAGAAACAACACAAAATACAAGTTTACTTTGTATTTTAAAAATTACCTAAAAATATGAAATGTGTAAAAAGAAAAAGACTGTAAACTGGCCAAAAAAGACCAAATAATGGCATTGAATTTTTAAAATGACATAAAAATAAAAAAATTGGGAAAAATTACCAAAAGTTATCCTAAAAATTACCATTTTTATAATCTAGGAGTCATGATCAGGATATCTGCAGTAGTGGGAAACGTCCATGATGTACCAGTTAAAAGATGACAAGTCATCAAAATCCGGACCCTGGTAATTTAGGCTTCAAAACAGTTTTAATGTTTACCAACTAGTTACCCGTCCTTCTTACTGGTACAAAATTATTTTGCTCTGTTTTTAACATTACTTGAGAGACGCTTCGAGAAAGTGACCGTACTTCGTTGCTCAGTGCTCCTGACGTTTTTCCGTGAACAAATAATTAAAACGACTAAAACGAATCATGTGCTGTCATATGGGCATACAGATTCGTAAAGAGACGATTAAAAGAACCAAAGATCCATGAACCCAACCCTTAAGTCTAAACGCAGATCATTCATACACAATTATTACGAATAATAATTCAATAGCTAACAATCCAGCTTCAACATACATTTCACCGCCCGGGAAAGAAAGATAGAAAGTCAGTTTTGTACAAATCGATCAAAGTTTTCCCATTTAGGACTACTTACATAATCCTCTTCCATCCACCTACTTAAGAAATTTCAGATCTCTGAGTACCGTAACGTTATGAAGAATTGAATCAAACAGGGCGGGCTCACAAATTCGAGCGATCAACAATTTGATGCGTTATGTTAGGATATAGTGGGCCATGCAATATATTATTGTAACATGTGTTAACTCCACCATAATAGGGATGATAGGCTTATTATTACATTAATTATAATAACCATGTTAATTAATGTGTCTATATCCTATGAAGGGGCTAATAATAATGTTTATGCCAAGTACCAGCTGGTACATGGAAACATACTTTTTAGTAAGTTATTTCAAATATTATATCTGCCGACAAAAAGTGATACATCTAAGCTAGGCTTGTTTACCTTAGTTACGGATCGGCCGCTGATTGTCTGTTCTCGAGAGTCAATTAAAATGCTTGGGGGCTTTCAAAATCGCAAAGTAGAATACAGATTTAACGATATGTTTAGCTTGCTTACGGTTCGGCCGCTGATGTTTTGTTTTCGAGAGCCATTAAAATGTTTGGGGAATTTCAAAATCGCAAAGTAGAATACAGATTTAACGATATTTTCATTCATACATCTAACAGTAACCCATGAAACGCTTTAGAGTTTAAATGTATAAACTACTCAGTTGTACTCTAGTTAGTTTAAAAAATGCAACTTGCCAGTTACAACATAGAATGACTGTTTAGCAATTACGTTTTGAACGTTAATCCCTCGAGCTATTCCTCTTTGTGGGAAATAAAATTAGCCATTTGTTAGGAGGTCATACAGAGATCGCTTGACCTTTAAAAAAAACAGAATGAACAGTCAGCTATCACAATGAATCCTGCCCCACATCGCCAACACACAAACACATAGGCAGATATATTTACACATATACATAAACACACTCACATACTACACTGAAGTGACCCACATCTGTAAAAGGTCGACGCATGCTCGTAAAATACTTGGCAGGGCTCATTGTGGATGAACAACGTCCTAGGATGTACGGTAGGGGAGGAATAGAGAAAAAATAAAATCAGGTAAACTGATGTAACAAAGTGCCAGTATGTTTTTGTTTAATCAGTTATGACTGCAATTATGATATGCAGAATATGTTTTTTTTTAATTGATTTCCAAGTTAAGCTCCAGATTTATTCATTAAGCAGGGCTTACGGAAGAAGAAAGGTCTATCATCTCGGCCACCTGGGTCATTTTAACGGTCTAGTTCGATAAGCGCATGTAAATCAATAGTGTTTTTTGTCAAAGCTACCTGTATTTGAATTTCCAAGGCCTTATAAGATCACAGTAAAACAATAGGCTATGTTAATTTTTTTTATAAATTCTTTCGAATACGTATATTACCATAAAATAGGCACTAAATTGAGCATTACTCCGAAACAGGTCAACCAATTTTATCCATTATGAATAGACGTCTTCCCATGGACATTATAAATGTGTATACCAAGTTTCATAAAAATCCGGTAAAGCGTATTTGAGTTACCGTGTCCTTAAAATATACACTAAATTGGGTTTTACTCCGGTACCGGTCTACCGATTTGGTCCAATATCAGTAGACGTCTTTCCACGTACATTATAAATGGGTATACAAAATTTCAGGAAAATCCAATAAAGCATATTTGAGTTATCGCGACTTCTTATATATTAACATAAAAACACTAAATTGGGCATTATTCCGGTACTGGCAAACCGATTTGGTCCAATATCAATAAACGTCTTCTCATGGACATTATAAATGCGTATACGAAGTTTCATAAATATCCGATAAAGCGTATTTGAGTTATTGCGCCTTTAAAGTAGACACTAAATTGGGTTTTACTCCGGTACCGGACAACAGATTAGGTTCAAATTCAATAGGGCACTTCTCATGGACGTCATAAATGGGTATACCAAGTTTCATGGAAATCCGATACAATCTATTAAAATAGGCACTAAATTGGGCATTACTCCGGTACCGGTGAACCATTTGGTTCAATATCAATAGGGTTCTTCCTATTGACATTATAAATGTGTTTTCCAAGTTTCATGAAAATCCTAAAAAGCGTATTTGAGTTATGGCGCGTACAGACACACGGACGGACAGACAGACGGACAGACATTTTTCGTCCCCATACACAATCTCATCAAGTACCATACAGGCACTTAATAACAAGTCACTACAACATAAATATCAGGCTATAACTCTCAGGTTCGTTTGTAAACTAATTACAATCTGAGGGAAAGCGGGAATTTTTATTCTGCAGGTAATGCTTTGATGTTGTCCGACAAAGAGATTCACTTAGGCCTATAAATGAGTTTTGTTTCCGAAAATGTTTCAATATTGGCTCATCTCAAATCTCGCTGACTCTGTGCGGAAGGAAGGACTGATAGTAATGGAATTCAATAGTTCAAGTTAACACTCAATCAGAAAAAAAAATAGGAACAGCAACTGATTAAATTTCCTTGAAGTTCATATGGAATTCTTGGTTAGGGTAGCGTATCTAGGACCATTTGTTTAAAATTAATTTCACTTCAAAAAGAACAATAAAATTGTTTTAAAAAGGCGATAGTCACTCCTCAAAATAATAATAATAATAATAATAATAATAATAATAATATTATTATGCTGTGAATTCACAGTCTTTGTACATAAGTAAGATTATCCTTAAACTTATGCCTGATAACTAGACTCCGGATTTTAGGTAAAACCCTATTTTAATCCTTAAGTGATATATGGACGAAAACTTGTATATGCATGTTTCATAAGTGACTATGCCTAAAACTGATACTTCTATAGGACCTAAAACAGCCTATTTTTACGTTAGAGCATAATATTGCCTCTTTGCTTGTTTTCCCTCTGAAGTTCAAAATAAGTTATTTTTTGTTATAAATTCTAGCATTTATTTTCAGTCCGTACTAAATTTTTAGCTCGGAATGTGGTACATGACACATTTGTGACGTGGTAAAACTCACTTTCGTCTTCAGTAGAAAAATTCCTTGGAATTCCCAAGAAAATGTAGTGTTTTTCTCCCGACTCCCACATCCAGTATATATAAAAAAAAAAATCTCTGAATCACTGAGGGATACAAGGGGTTGAATATGTTAGCGTGCGTAGCTTCTGGACGAAGGGATTAGGTTTTCACTTTTATGGTAGTATTAGACTACAGGCCCTAGTAATAGGTCGATATAATTCTGTGTACCATAGGCCTATATCTGTGTTTTATCATGATTGTTGATTAATGGTGACTTCAAGAAATATAATATTCTGCATTGCAATTGAGATATTTCAGAAAATTGGCAACTTAACGATTTTATAAGAGACTATTTTACGATTTTTAGAACCTATTTTCCAATTTTTAGAGCCTATTTTAGGTACCTAAAACAGCATTTTTAGCGACCTAAAAGTCCGAAGTCTACTGATAACTGTAAGACGAAATATTTAGTATTATTTAGACCTGTTTTTATTACTGTTTTTCTCGTTATTAGTATTTAATGTAAAAAATTCAAATGTATTCATGTATATGCTAACGAGTGGTGTTTAAGAAAAGACCTTATGTAAAGCTCTGACAGTTAAAATATATAATTTATTATTATTATTGTTATTATTATTATTACTATTATTATTATTATTATTATTATTATTATTATTATTATTATTATTAGGGTTATCAAGAATTTCTTATCGCGTGATATCTTGATATCTGGTAGACTCCGTAAAATGAAGAGGCTGATTCAAACTAACAAAAATCTATAACTATATAGCTATATTTTAGTTCTATTGTATTAATAAAGTTCACAAGAATCACAAAAATCTACGCGGCCCTGTAAGGCCCGGGCGGCAAGGGTCGCTTAAACTCTAGAAGGGTGAGGTAAAACTAAGGTAAAGAAGAAGAAGAATCACAAAAGTCATTCAATAATGAGAATTGAATGCAATTTTAATCGTCAAGTATTTCTACCTTATATATTGGAAGAAATCAGCTGTATTATTTTCCTAACCTGGTAGATTACATTAAGGCACATAACCGATTTGCCATTTGAATCCTTCGATCTTATTTAACCATGATAAATTATTTATGCTTATTTTCTTAAGTCAAGCACGGTGTGTCAGTATAAAGTTAAAGCCTGAGACTTATAGCCTGATATAGCCTGCTTATTACTAACTGTATAATTGTAGGGACGATAACATATATTGGTAGTTTTATGCTATTCAAAGATATTTCATCAAAAAATTTCAATGGTGTGATCTATGGTATGAATCCAGACCTTGGGTTCAGACAGACGTCTTAATTTTTTATTCATTAGAGTAAGATTACCCCCACAAAGTCTCTGGGTTTTTACGTATATACCTTAGGAGCGAGTCTCACAGCTCGTAGAGTTCCTGGCTAGGGGAGGTAGCTGCACCCTGATTGGCTTTCCCACTCCACGTGTTGTCTGTCTCTGTCTATGCGGCATTATCCCTCCACTCAACTATTACAGTATTTTCTACCACTGGAAACGTGGAGCATGATCTTTACTCTCTGCCTAGCAGTAGGCCACTGATCTTACGCGCAACGAATCCGCGCATCTTGGTAACGAGACGTAACGAGAAGCTCGCTGGCTGGGTTAGTCTTCAAGGCCAGAGACGTTGTGGGAGTAATCCTACTCTACTGATGCCCGAATGAGCAAAAGCTCGTGCTCGGGCGCAGCAACAGAAAACAGTGAACACTAGAAACTACAAAACAAAAAATTCAAGGCAAAAGCGGCGCTACATACAAAACACACACACGGCATTCACAAATACTCATACAAAAAAGGCAAATAGTAAATAGTATAAGTCAAGAGCGTAACATATATATATATATATTAAACATCATGTGTTTCTAAACTATATTATCAATTTATAACGTAAGCTTTTTCACATTCTTTTAAATCTTTATGATGTGGTTTCTAAAATAAACGAAGTTAGCAGTAATGAGATCTGTCGAAGGATTTGTTAATTCAGCAATAAAAGGAAACACTAATATTTGAAATCATGTTGTGTATTGGTTAGGAACTTGAACTTTAACCTGTGACATTATCAATCACGCTTCATTTCTTTCACATCACAGGACGAAGCTTGATTGAAGGCAATGCATTTTCTCTGGCGGCTGAACTGTATGAATTATTCACTAACTAGATATCCACACAAGCGGAACATGTACAGATAATATGAGGCTTACAGTCCACAAAAATCAACTCAATTTACGAATTACGAATAAAGCAGTGCTGCACTACATTTACACTTAGTGGCAGGGGAACACTCAGTTCTTGGAAATGCAGTCCAGTATGCTTTTAGGTAGATTTCGAAGAAAAATCTACCTATTGCAATGGATACCACTTTATGATTTTCGAAAAATTCTTTCATATCTTTACGTTTCATGCTCCCCTAAGTACGAAACCACCGCCCGTTCAAAAAAAAAAAAAATTGTGATATATATATATATATATATATATATATATATATATATATATATATATATATATATATATACACACACGATAGCGGCCGTAATTTTGAAGATATTTGAACCAAATTTTAATATGTTATTTCTAGGCCCAATAGTTCGGACAAGTTCGTTAATGAGCAAAATTGGCCCAAGGGGGTGGTCGGGGGAGGGGGTTGAAATTTAAAAAAATGTATATCTCGGCCCCTATGAAGTATAGAGGGAAACTTTGTTTGAATAAATTAGAGTACTCCCTATGGAATTCACAGTGACACCAACGATTCGGGGGTTCGAGTGAGGGTGGGGGTGGGAGTGGGGGTGGGGGATGAAAATTAGAAACTTTTTAAACCGCGTCTTGTGGGGTATCGTTGAAAAGCTCTTGATGAGTACTCTACACATCAATAAATAGTTTCTTGATAGCTCTCATATGACGCGAGATTTTAATGTTTGAAAATAATAACACTTGAAAGAATTATTATAATATCATAATTTTGTCTTGTTTAGCAGCTTTGCTAATTTTATTCATTGCTGATCTTGCGCACGGCCTCCCAGAATATTATATCCTATTATTGTTGTCAAAACAATTGATTGTAGGCTCTTCCTCTTTACTGCAGGTTTGCCATGCCAAGGCTAAAGAAGAAGAGTGCTATGCAGCGACAATAAATTAAACCAAAAGCACTTCGAAATCTACCTCCGCCTGTAGGCCTGCCTAAAGGGATTTTTTTAAAAGTCTTCCTAATATTCACAGCAGTTGTAAAAGAATTCTGCAACTGACCGAAAAATCACTGCTATATTTTGTAAAAATATTGTCTTATATTCACTGGCACTAAATGAATTGGCACAGTAACGAGGTTTCTTATGTATTTTATATGGGACAAGATCCGTTCACTTACATCTATTGGAACAGTGCGAGGGTGGCACTGTAAAGAGGGGCATTGTATCGAGGGTTGACCATAGTATATTTTAATGTTTTCAGCAGGTTATTATTTTGTTTTGTGAAAAATCACAGAGCAAATAAATTTCAGTGAGTGTAATACAATAATTAGTTTGTTCTAGATTATTAGCAGTTTCTGCCCTAGTAGTATCACCTTCATTCTAGGGTTGCTCCTTAAATTTCATAAATATCAATTAATTTTCTTCTTAATGTGATTCCTCTGGCAATTACAAAAGAAATATGCGAGGTCTTCTTTTGTTTGACTTAAAAAAGGTTACCAGAATGCTTGATGCAGCATTCACATAATAACGCTTCATGAAGTCTTAACTAATTTATGAGTTTTTTAATTTACTTTAATGTAGAAGAATTGTTCTCGTTTGCGGTATATTTTTTCTTGTTTCCTTTTTGCTTCCCCCTCCCTCATCTCATCAGACAACATAAGAAGGTCAAGTCTTTCTTTTGGAGAACAAAACTTATCCTACAGTTCCCGTATTTTTGAACAACAAATTATAACCTTCAGTATTTTCCCTGGTTGGTCTCACTATAGGCCACACTGAGAAAATTAAAGTCATAAAAAAGAAAAACTTAAATCCATTTTTGTTAAAGCTGTTTATGAGAGAAATGTAAATAATTCATTTGCAAAGTAACCTTCAAATTATGGATACAGGTAAGGGTACAAAGGACGCTTTTATTGGACCGCATTATGTGACGTAACAATATCATAATGACATCAATTAAAGTACAGAATTTCATCACAACACAGTTGTCAAACTACGTTTCCCAAAAATGGCATAGGTGTAAAAACTAAAATATTTTTATAAATCTAGATTGTTAAGGCAAAATATTATAAGTCAAAACGTATTATTTTTTGGAAGAGACTTTTATTTACACACTATCTCATTGCATTTTTTTTTTACTTACACAGTCTTCATCTGGACTGTAATGGCAAAAGAGTATAAGTCAAAAAAATTGTTTTTCAGAAGATACTTTCTTTTTTACGGAGTGCAATTTACTTACCTCATTTTCACAATTTTTTGCCTTTACAGTCTAGAAATATATTCCTGTTAGTAACTAAAGCAAAATTTCCAAAATTTTTCTCGAAGATCATGAAAATTCATAGTACAGTACCGTAAAATTAGTCGGATTATAAAAGGTATTCCGATCTCTTATTCTGCAGCACTGCTTTCTGATCCAAAGTTCAGGGTTCGATCCCGGCTCAGTAGTTGATATTTAGCCTATGTGTGCATAAATGCAACTGAGCTATGTAGGCCTATATTTTACTGACAGCACATTTCCCAGTCACCGTATTCTCTTACATTATTACAAGAATCTTGCGACAGAAATATTAAATATTTAAAACTAATACTAAAGGTTACTAAAACAGGAAACACTATATTGACGATACGTAATGAGAGAAACAGATCTTTACATAGAAAAATTACAGTGCATTAATTATAGAGGAATATGTAAAAAGGAAAAATAAAGAAAATGGCAATGGACAGAAATTTCAATTGCCAGTTAGTGGAGAGACGTAGAGTTGACACTATCATTCAACTTGCATAATTAGGGGAAGGTTGCCTATGTTGGACCGATTTTACATTTTGTTACCCCACGCCTTTAGTATGTATTAAATTGATACAAAATACATTGTACAATAATCTTCATTTTATACACTATCTTCTGGTAGTATTATATTTTGTATAGATATATATCTCCAAGGACTACAACTTAAAATTTAGAAGTCTGTAAATGGTCCAAATTAGGAAACCGGTTGCTTTAGTTGGACCTATGGTAAAACTGTGAGTAAAAAAGAAAATAATTGTAACATTTTAAAGAACCTGTATTTTAACAAATTTATTAGGCACACATGGCATTTAAAGTAAGTTAGTTAGGGCCTATTATACAAAACCATTAATTATAATTTGTAAATTAGAAGCAAACTGTTTTATACTGATAAAGTGCTTCAAATAAGAAACAAAGAATAGCCTAGGAAACAAAGTGGCATAAAAAATGTAAAATATACCAAATATACCAAATCTGCCTATACTCTGAGATCAAGAATGGAAGTTATGGTGGTCCAAATTAGGAAACACGCAGTGGTCCAACTTCGGCAACTGGACGCCATGTAAAGAAATATGATGCTACAAGGACTCACAAACTGTAAAACCAGTTTTACGATATCTAGTTATTAACTAATGAAAGGCAGTTATAAAATATAATGTAGGTAATTGTTTTGCTTACTCTTACTCTGCACAATAGCTTATAATTTCTAGCGCGACTCTTGTTACACAAATGAGAACACAATAATTGCAGTTATTCTTTCTTCAAAGGCTGCAGCCAACTGACCGTTGGATCACACGTCCTTGACAACATTTCTCACCAGTAGAGCCAACTTGAAGGTTTAAGTTACTAACACATAGCGAAATATGAAGGAGGTCCAACTTAGGCAACGGTCCAACTTCGGCAACTCTCCCCTATGTTACCTATTCAGATTATTATTTTTTAAATATGCAAGTTTTGACCACAGGTGCTTTTAAACCGTTTATGTCACAGAACTCTCTCCGTCTATGTATAGTTCCATTTTATGGTCTGTCATGTCGTTCTCTTTCTTTTCGCACAAATAATTATTATTTATTTTTGTTCATTTTAACCACACCAAATACTATTATTCCTACTACTACAATTATTATTATCGTCTATGTGTTAGTAATTTACAATTCAAAATAGCGCAAATATCTGTTTCAGCATCGAGAATTTGACCCATAAACGAGATGGGTTTTGATAGAGCTCTAACGTACGCCAACGTGATAAAAAATTCGCTAGCACTCGTTTTAACTTCGTACGTACCTCTTAGATTCTATATAAAGGTCTTACGTCGTAAACAACTATTATTGTTCGTATTCGTATTTAAAGGTAGGCCCTACGTAAAATATTTACTATGCTGTAATACGGCTCAGGTACAGATGATTTCATTCCTTATTGTCTTTATTGTCAAAACTTCGTTATGCAGTTTTCCATAAATTTCTGGCCTTTCGAAAACACCTTTTCTTACACCAAAGTTAAAAATAATCTGATTTATAATTATGTATTCGTACATTTCTGTAACCCTAAAATCAACTATCACAATAAATAAGAAAGTGTAATAATAATATAATAATAATAATAATAATAATAAATCAGGTGCACTGATGTAACAAAGTGCCAAAATGCTTTTGTTTAATTAGTGATAATTCCAATTTATGCAGTAAATAATTAATTTTTTAATCGATTTTCCGAGTTAAGCTCCAGGTCGAATTTTGATAAGCATATGTGAAGGAATATGTGGATAGTGTTTATGTCAAAGCTACTTTTAGTGCAATTTCCGTGCCGTATATTAACACTGTAAAATATGTAATATGTTGCCATGAGAACTGATTTGCATTTGATGAATTATTTCTAATATATTACCATATGATAGGCACTAAATTGGGCATTGCTCCGGTGCCGGTCAACCGATTTGGTCCAGTATCAATAGGATCTTCCTGTGGACGTTATAAATGCGTATACCAAGTTTCATGAACATCCGATAAAGCGTATTTGAGTTATCGCGCGTACGGACATACGACAGACAGACAGACAGACAGACACAATCTCATAAAGTACCGTTCTGGCACTTAATAATAGTCCTAGTAATAGAACTAGATAGTGTGCTGAATATTGCGGATGAAGAGCAGATCCGGACAGTTTGGGCTTAGTTTATTCTCTACTTTAAATTGTAAACAAAAATATTGTAAGGGAATTGCCAGTTATTTTTATTGACACATTTTCTCTGTTATACTAATTCGAGCATATATTTAAATGGCATTATATGGTCAGTAGTTTCCATTATACTTCGACGCACAAAAGTTTCCATCACAAAGAGTTGCATAGGAATCGAATGCAGCTGCATTGTACCGCAATTCACATGGTCCGTAATTAATTAACAGTAAATTAAAACAAGCATATGTGCAGACAGAAAAAAGTGTAATAGAGCGTTTGAGGTGGAAAACCAATATAAATCTATGTTTTCGATATGATGCTTTATTATGCTGTAAGCATCATCGACAGAACAGTTCTTACATAATACGATGGTTGGAAGTTAAATAGTGGCAACACATATATTAAATTAAGGTTAATTAAAGGAAGTTCAAATAGCTTTTGTTGGATGTTGGTTGGATATCCAGCAAACTTCAGAGCAAATAGGAGCCTTCTATCACTACGAATGCCTTCACAGTAACCAGAAGAAATTGAGCTGACTTCATCACCGGTCTAAAATGAATTTTGGATCTGACAGAAAGCCAATGATTATAAATAATTCAATACCTTAAAATTACTCTTGATCCACAATAATCTGCAATAACATAATGAACTGTTTCAAAATTGGTTATAAAGTTTTGCTCATTACGATGAATGATTGAGTTTGCCGGAAGGAAGTGAAGAACAAGTGACTGACTTTGACCCATCTTGCTCCTTTTCGGTGTAACAGTGGAAGAAGTGATAAGTGCATCTTTGAACAATAGAAGAATATTATTATTTAGGTAGAGAGATCGTGATTTTAATTCCCGTGAAGAGGCTAATTTTTACACCAGGTTTTAAAAGATTTTAATGCTTCCATACCTTTAAATACGGGTTGTTAATGTTCCAGAAGGGGATTAGGTCTATGTATCAGACTATTCTGACAATACGATTCCACCTCCTCGTCTTGTAGTGTGGCCTTTAGCTAGGATTTAACTGAGAAGAGTGAAATAAAGTAAGAAAAGGGAGAATAAATAAATAAGAAAGGAAAAAATAAAAGAAATAAGTGTGAATTTTATTTTATATCATAATTAGGGATGGGTCGATAGCAGATTTTCTCGATACTCGATGCCGATACATGATTTTCCCCTAGATACTCGATACCTCGATACTCGATACCGTAATATTTCCAGTTTCAATAAATAGTTATATTAAAAATTGAAAGTTGAGAGAACTATATAATACCAACTAAATTAAGTGTGCATATTTAATGAGACAAAATTTAATATAATCAGTAGCCAATAATAATTTTTAAACTCTACATTAAAACTGAAATCAGTTTTTGAAACAGTCGACTTACAGGTTTTTGTTAAAAAATACTAGCATTCTCACTTAATTGCAGAATTACAGAATTACCAAAGTATCGAAAAAGCACCGAGCGAGTTATTTATTATTTATTTATTTATTTTTTATTTATTTACCCAAACTGTTACAATCCCTGAGCAACATGCTCATATTGGGACAGAAGTTTCCTGAAGTATCGCGCGATGCCGATACCATGGAAGTATCGAGAGTATCGAGGACCCAACCCTAATCTTAATTTTTTTGTGCGATTTACAGAAATATTTGTCTTGGTGATTGTTATCTAATTCTCACAGCAATGGGCGCGTGTGTGGTTAAATCGAGAAATACAGTACAAAGATAATTTTTTGTGAGTTCTTTCTGATTCATTAAAATACTGTTTTGTTGCATTGGTTCACACTGCGAAAACTAGAGAATGAAACAGAATTGAATGCAAACTTGAGAGTAAGGCCAGTTACATGTCTAAATTAAATTAATTTAATTAAATTTTCGAAAGTAAAAAAATTGAAACTGCTTTTGAGGGAAATGATTAGAGTGAATAGGTTTATGCCCTTAGGTTGATTCACTTCCCCTCTGGTTATACTCTACAGCACAGAAATCTGACAGTATAATTGAATTTAATCATCTCTTAATTAGAATCCTGCGGGCAACTGAATAATAATTACATTTTCATGCACTCGCTGTTTACAGATATTAGCGAACACCAATAATGGTACTATACAAAGTATTCTGCAATTGAGTTGCCCAGTGGAAAAGAGGCACATGCCACATATCGGCCAATTTTGAGTTTTTGTTATGATTAAGTAGCTCATGAAATCTTGTGTCAGTTCCGATAACTATTTGCATGGTGGCATGTGCCTACTCTTCAACAAGGAGTATAACAAAATCTCTGATTTCTAAATGCTAGAAATAGCTAATCGAAAAGGGGCCCATGCCACACCTGATCGTCTTTTATCTCTTGTGGTTGAAGTCCCCTTTTTCGATAGGTTCTAAGAAGTACTCTAAGAAGTGATGGCACTATGGAGAGGATTGAAGTTGAGGACTTAAACGATAATGTTATGCAAAATGTAATAGTCTATAGGCCCAAGGGATTATTCTTTCAATAATGTAAGAGATTAATGTAGTTAGGCATGGAATATGTATTTAGAAGTTTTCATTTTCATTTTCACAGTTCCTGTTAACTTGAATTAACAATGAGTTGCATTATTTGGGGTTTATATCACTATTTCATTTCTATAATTTCCTTTCCTTGTGATTAAAAACACTTAATATTAAGAATATTTCACCTAATATTTGATAACATATCCATTGTTCCACCTAATTCATGATCCAGTTAAAAAAATTATAAGAAGGTGTCAACATTCCACAAAAAACTGACTTTCAGAAATATCTATTTTCTGTGAAAATGCTGTTCTGTGGCATGTGCCTCTATTCCACTGGGCAACTCAATTCTAAATGATCTAACTAAATTCTAAATGGGGAAGTAGAACTCAGCAATTTTTATTAATTAATACAATTTTTCCGAACTTTTGTATTAATTTTTATTGCTTTCACCAACATAAACAATAAACATTCTCGCATTCGGGAGGTCCCAGGTTCTGATCCCGTGGCCGATCAATTTGACATGGTTTTCCCAGTCGTAAAGACAAATGCTGTACTGGATATTTACATACCATGAATCATCCTCACCATTTCATCTTGTATCGTATCCATTTAAATTAATATCAGTTGAAATTCACTCCACATAAATACACCAATAATTGAAACAATTGCCAATCAATAGTTCCATGGCCTACCCTACTGTATAGACACAGATCCCGAACTCCTGATAAGGGCTCGTAGCTAAAAGGAGTATAACCACAGCTACATTACACAATAGTATATTGCGATACAAGTGCCGTAAGGCACGTTTACGGGTCGAGGAAACAGATTGAAAACCCGAGGCGCAGCCGAGGGTTTTTAAGTTTTCGAGACCCGTAAATGCCTTTACGGCCCGTGTGTTGCATGCTATTTTTTGCACGATTATTATTTATATCAATTTAATTATATTAATTGTGATATTACCTGAAAATATTATGTAAATACATTCTTGAAAATAGATGTTTATTTCAGAAAGTGATTCGCATGTGTTTGTTGTTATGGGAACCGAATATTTGTCCTGGGGGCCGTGGCCATAAAGGCTTGTATTATGAAGTGTATCGTAATGAATTATGACGTAGCGCTTGGACCGTAAGTGTTTTAACCTCATCGCAACCGGCCTTAGCAACAAGACTGTGTGGGAATGTCAACTTACGATCCATGTAAACAAAGTTCGTAAGTACCACTTACTAGCTAAGGAGTGCAAAAAATATTTAACAGTTGTTTTCAAAGTAAACCGAATTCCATTATGCTACTGCCCATGGTTGGGCATGTTTGGCCATTCAACCGCCTCCTCATGTTCCATTAAAATATATTACTCGTAAAAAGGCTGTATACATTTTATAATGAAAGGTTATAGTTATCTATATTCCATATTTTATTTACAGACTTCAGCAATTTTTCGAAGATTGTCTTCATGTAATTTAAGTCGTGATCTATATTCTTTTTCTTACATGCAAATTGCAAATCGTTAGGTTTCTTAGACTTAGATATTGTAAGATCAGAAAAACTCTTAAGAGGCAACATTTATAAAATGCAGTATTATGCCATTAAATATAAAATATGCACTCAAACTAAAAATGAACGTAACATGCAAGATAATCTTCAAAATACGCTTTATTAAACCTAAAAAAAGATAATGAAAAACATGCATTTTGCATAAAATTTTCCATAAAAGCTCAAAGCATGCACGGAAAAAGCACACTTATTTGGGATCAGCAAGCCATGAAGTGAATATTTAGCAAGTTTGAGAACTGTAACAAGCATATCCATGGAAATACTGTCTTTACTGATTTCATTTTCGGAATTACTGGAATATACTGAGTGCTTCAAAAAAATGTATACACACTTTGAACTGTCATAGAAAATTTATTTCCCGTTCTACAAGGTTAATTTTCTGGGAGAAAGTAATGTTATATTTCTTTAACAGAGGCAGCAAAATAGTTTCAACAATCGTCCAACAATCGTGCCAATAATCTTCCTACAATGAAAAGTATCTAACAATGCTTGCTGAGTCCATATTCCCTGCCATTCGTGCATTATACGGTTTTATTACCAACGTGGTGATGGCCCGCCGGACTATCATAGGGACGTACGAACATACCTGGATAGAAATTTGCCAAGGCAGTGGATAGGACGCAGGGGGCAAATCGAGTTTCCTGCATTCTCTCTAGACCTTACGCCGCTGGATTTCTTTATGGGGCACAGTAAAAGATGAGGTGTACAAACATAAACCACATAACATAGACACACTTTGGAATGAGACTCAAGCGGTGTGCGCAGAAATTTCATTGGACACTTTGGTACGATGTACGGAATCAGTGGTGACTCCTACTCAGAAATGTATTGATGCTGAAAGCCACCATCTACTCTTATACAATTCAACGGCCCTAAATAGCGTGCTTGCTCGCCCGCTTCGTGAGACATCGGGTATACTCGGCGATGTTCGTATCTCTCAGTCTAAACTTTCATGACGACTACAAGATTAGGAAAACCGTTTCTTTATTATATAAGGCCTAAGTGAAATGAACTCAATGAACAAATATTCTAATTTTATTTTTACTTACAATTTTCATAGCTCTGAACCACAAACATTTTTAATAATCTACCAGTGTAAATTTCTTAAAAATCCTGGAGTCAATGAATAGTGGCGGGCGAAGCCGGGGGCAACAGCTGTAAAATATTGATGGTTTTATCTCTTGAAATATCGCTGATAATAATAATCCAAACAAACCATTCCTTCCCTTGAAACATTATATAATTTCTGAAAATTACACTGAATTGATAAAATAAAATTCACATCTCATTCATCTGTCAACAAACAGTTGAAAAACGCCATTATCCAAAGCCGTCTCGAGAATTACGCACGAGAATTAGCCTATACAGTTTAGAAGGCAGTGGATTACAGTTATCTTTGGAACTACATAATCGAATCTGAGATCGTTTTCCCAGGTGGCAATTTCTAATCGTGGAATGTACTCAGTTTAAAACACATATTGGAATTGACACCTAACATTAACTGTACAAATGTGAAATTTTTGGGCATGTACATTGACAGCAAATTGACCTGGCACAATCATATTGAGTTCATAAAGTTAAGACTATCGAAAGCAATATTCCTCCTCAGGAATTTAAGAGACCAAATACCTCTAAGCTATTTAAGAAGTATGTATTTTGCTTTTTGTGAATCTATCATCAGATATGGTATCATTCTGTATGGAGGTAGTAGTGGTACTAAGGATATTCTAATACTTCAGAAAAAGATTGTTAGAATAATAAGAAAATGTGATAGCAGAACGCCATGTAGGCCAATCTTCAAAGACCTAGGTATTTTAACTATTTTTAATTTGTATATTTATAGCAATTTAGTTCTTTTGCATACAAATGCTAACAATTTTGGTCTAAGAAGTGACATACACACTCATCATACTAGATCTAAAAATATGATCAATTTACCACTCTGCAGACTATCCAAAACTCAAAATAGTCATGTTTATATTGGACCTAAGCTATATAACAAGCTACCCTAAACTTTAAATGTCTTCATTTGAATGCTTTTAAAAGCAAACTGCGTAGATGGTTAGTCTTAAACCCTTTTTATTCTGTGGACGAATTTATGTTAAGTGAAATAATTTTATCATAATTGTTGGGTTATAAGCATAGTAAATAAGCAATGTATTTATTTTATTTGACACTGTCTATTGCCTGTATTTGGGCTTAACGACAATAAATCTATCTATCTATCTATCTAAAGCCGGAATTTTAGCTGTTTCATTAATTATTAATGGTTTAGTTTAAGAATTATTCGCGTGCAAGTGTTAATAAATGTAATGCTTTAATAATTATTATACTATTAATTTCTAATTTTTCAATTAATTATCGTGGGCGAAGCCGCGGGCACATCCTAGTTTTGAACATTTGAACATTTGAACTAATCCATTTTCATCAGAGAGTCGTTTATTTTTCAATATTGGACTTTAAGCTTTCCATTTCCAGAAATTTAACCTTGTAGAACGGAAAATAGACTTTCTATGACACTTCAAAGTGTGTTTACATTTTTTGAAGCACTCTGTATATATATTGATTTGGAAAAAGTACAGGAATCACCTTTGGTTACAGTGGAGATATGGCCTTATTGTAAGCAGTGTCTCTACTCTAGAAGGTGCGAGGGTTCTGTCCCAAAAGTGGGTGAAGATATATAGAGGCCGATACGTCTTCCTCCCACGCGGAGGAAAGCCCTCGGGAACACCACTCAGATAGACGTGCTATGCACTCTGATGATTCGTTAAGCGTGACTAGTCTGCAAACCACCTTGCATCTTTTCAAAACATATTTCCTACATTTTCCTGATACATTAATCTTTCTTATGCAGAACGACTAAGCCATATTACCTTGTCGCCGTTAAATCAAATTTAAATGAGTATTTTTAAAATATTTCCTTCTTTTTCGTTACTTATCCTCCATCAGCATTCATCTCGATTTGAGAGGAGATATCGCTCATATGCTAATTTTGCTGATTTAGCCATAGGCGTAACCAGGCCGACCATAAGGGGGGGTTATAACATCCGGGGGGTCTGGAGGGTATGGGTCCTCCCCGGAAAATTTTAAAAATTAAGATGCACAATAACGAGTTTTAAGCTTCCCACGCTTTATACTCGTATTAAGTAATTTAAAAGCAGACTTTAAAAAATTGTACAATTTTCCTTTTATTAATCAACGGGGGGGGGGGGGGGTTCAAATCCCCAAACCCCCCCCTCGTTACGCCTCTGGGTTTAGCTACAGTTAAGTATACCCTCTGAAAGAGTAGCCTGTATTAATAGCGCCTTAAATATATAGTCTCGTCAGATTTCTATTTTATCTAGTCCCCCTCACAATACTGTACTTTATTCTTCGTTCTTCCCTGCAGGGACAGCTCATCTGTGGAATTCTTTACCTGAGGATATAAAAGGCTGCCGAATGCTCAGAACGTTTAAATTCACATTAGTTGACCACTTGACTACCAACAATTAGGCCTAACATTAATTTAAAAAAATACGTTTTGTATTAATTCGGTTATTTTTCGTCCATATTTTTCATTCTTATTACTTACCACTATTACATTAATTATCATAAATCCATAGGTGAAGATATAAAAGGCTGCCGAACATTCAGAACGTTTAAAATCAAATTAGTTGACCACTTGGCTACCAACCATTTATATTCCATTCTGACACTTGATGACTGGAACTGAATACGTTATTCGGTCTCTATTATAAAGTGCTTGTTGTTATGCACGGAACATTAACTTAAAGACAAAACGAGCACCAGTTTCCATACATTTCAAGTGAAAATCACTTCGCAGAATCACTAACCATTTGGCTAAGAGGCTAAACCTCATTGAGTAGTTAGTGTTTGAAGTTTTCTCTTAGCCTACTAAGTTAATATTAAGTGGAAGTTAAAAATTATTATTAATATTAAGTGGAAATTAAAAAAAGGATTACTAACCCATTCTATCTTCATTTACTTACTTAGGTCTACTTACTTTAATTTACTTGGATAGTTTAAGAGTTAAATCGTTCGGATTTCATGGAATTCATGTTATTATTGGAACTTCCTTTCTTTTATTTTGCCTTCTGTTAGACTTAAAAAAAAGTGTGAGTGGAACGCCACTCACTTATTGTTTTACATTGGTTTTTTTTTCAATTTTGGATTATTGGATTTTTTAACTTTTGGATTGTTGGACTTTTTAATATTGGGTTTTTGGACTTTCAAAATTGTTTATTTTTTATCTTTTAATTTTTTAATTTTGGAATTTTTTATTTTGGATTTTTTATTTTTAAATTTTTGATTTTTGGATTTTTTAATTTTAAATTTGTTGATTTTTTAAATGTTGGTTATTTGGATTATTTAATTTTTAAATTTTGGGTTTTTGGACCTTTTAATTTTGGATTCTTGATTTTCTTAATTTTGGAATTTTGGATTTTTTAAATTTTGTTCTTTGAATTTTTTTGGATTTTTTAAATTTTTTATTTTCGATTTTTAATTTTGGTTTTTTAGATCTTTTAAATTTTGGATTTTTTAATTTTTAAATTTTTTAAATTTTGGATAAGCCTAATCATTGAGTTGATTGATTTCTGTGCTGTCCATTCCGTTACACCTCGCTAATTTCGTGACGATTTTGAGCGTTACACAAGCTCTCGATTTACCCCTACCACGGCTAAAGAAGTTTCACTTTAAAAATATTGCATTATCTACTTTAAGACAATTAAGTTTAATAATGAGAATTTTGGCTTAACAGCACAAAATGCTCACAAGAATCTCAGTGAAAACCAAGAATGACCATGTGTTCACGTACTCGTTAATGTGTAATGTCGTAACGGTGTGCTTGAAATGACCAACATATTTCTTGGATATTGTATAAGATACGTAATGAAATGTCATGCCAAATGAACTCCTCTTTCTGTACTGAGAACTCAGTTTCCAGAGAAGAAAACGATTTAAGAGAAAAATCTTGTTAATACGTCATTGCAGACAGTATAAAAGATCTCTCTTTGTGCGTCAAGTGTCAGATATCTCAGGTCTTAAACACTTAAGAAATATGAGTACGATGCTGACAAGATAAATTTTAGCGTATGTTCGGTGATAAAGTGTGTTTTCCTTTTTTTCAAATTACACAAGGAAAAGTAACTGAGGAATCAGTATCATACTGTTTAAATATATGAAAATACACTTTTCATTTTTGTTTACGAAACCAAAGCTCTAACGTAAAAAGTTAGTACGAACTGAAAATAAATGCTAGAATTTATAACAAAAAAATAACTTATTTTGAACTTTAGAGGAAAAACAAGCAAAAAGGCAATAGGCTCTAACGTAAAAATAGGCTGTTTTAGGTCCTATAAAATTATCAGTTTTAGGCATAGTCACTTATAATAATAATAATAATAATAATAATAATAATAATAATAATAATAATAATAATAATTCGTTTATTTATCCTGGCAGAGCTAAGGCCGTTTGGCCTTCTCTTCCACTTTGCCAGTAAAAAAATTACAGTTAAAAATACAATTAAGTTACTTAAAATTAAATAGAAGATAATTGAACCTAAAACTAAATTAATTACAATTAAGTTACAAGTTAATGTTGAATATAAAATTGAATACAAAATTAGATTGATAATTTTTCTAAATTATACTCTAAGAAAAATTTTGGGCTTAAGACAGAAACAAAAATTTAAATAACATTATCCTGAATTAATTTACTGATTTTTCTTATCTTTACTTATGAAACATGCATACACAAGTTTTCGTCCATATATCACTTAATGAATAAAATAGGTTTTTACCTAAAATCCGAAGTTTAATTATAATACATCATTTAATAAACAACAACTTGGAAAATGCAACTGACATTTTAGCAACAAGATATTTCTTTACATACGAAATTTAATCGTTTTACAACGTTTGTCCTTTTTTATTTCAGTATCCTAATAGAATGTCAACCGTACAATTGATAAGGTCAAAGGTCGACGTTTTGGAACGTTATGTAGCATATAATAGGAAGAAACTTGGCATTGTAAATCCCTAAACGATTTCCTGTGTGCTATTCTTCGGCGTAATGAAAAGTTAGAACACAGTCGATCCGATTGCATCTGGGATTTAAAGAACTCCAGAGATCCCTCAAAAGGCAAAACTGCATCTGAGATCATGGCAGTAACAATAGAATTTATTAGATTAGAATTAATACCAGCCTGCATACAGGATATTGAATGCTGATAATCACAGGTCACGATTTTATAGAACTCAATAGGATATTTTGAGATTAAGGGGGAAAAATATTGGTTTTAGGGGAAAAAAGTAATTTTTCATTTTATCTTTTAAAATGAAGATTAAACATTTATCTTTACGTTAGTGAAACAACTTACTCGATATTTTCATTATTTTTAGAGTTAGGACCATAAATTTGCCTCTACTGTACTTCGAAAGATCGTTTCCCGTAACTTTTGTTTCTGAAAACTCTTTTAATGACTATTCCACTCATACGCCGCGTATTTGATATTGACTAATATCGTTTAGTAATTCCTCGGATATAAACCAATCACGACCGTTTACCTTACAATATTCTTGTAGGAATCGGGAGGATGGCATTTTATCTGGTAAAACGTCTGCTCGTTACTGGACACGTAAGATTCAGTGTGCAGTGATTAATACGTCACATGCTGCCATTAAGCAGCACGAAAACAGATTATTTTATACAACACAACTTGTTTGGAAATAGAAATAATAGAAATATAAATCGATTAAAAACACAATTTCGATTCTGTGCAGGCCAGTTGGTGTGCTTTTATTCTGTTCTACTGTTAGCTTACCTGAATGAAGTTAATTGTGTCATATGCACCATTGGTAGCACTGATCACAACATGGTAAATTGAATCGGTTCATGGACGGTTGATTCATAGTATGCCCTGATCTCGCAGCTGTTAGTTTTGTTTTTATACAACAAAGTACGAAAGTAATTATTATTTGCATAATCCGATACATTTTTATTCATGGAATAGTCTTAATAAATCCAACTCGAGTTGACGAGTTTCATCAGATAAATTCGCTCCAGCTGCGCAGTCGCGAAACTACCGATAAACTCGTCAACTCTCGTGGGATTACCTATGATAATTCGCCTAGTTTTAAAGATACTACTGAAAAATGTTGCAAGCAAATGCATAATTTCATACTTGTGAAAAGTACTACTTACTGTTATTACTTAGACTTCTGTGATTAATTTTTAAAATAAAAATTCATGCATGAAAATACGAATTTTACAAAAGAAAGTTAAGTGAAAAATATTTCATTGGCAGATGCCTCAATCATTGCAGGTAGTTTTGTTATATGACTTTTAGGAGTAATTAAAAAAGTAATTAAAAAGTAATCATATTTACAGGAATTATCTTTAAAATAACGAATCGGTGCACAAGAAACAACTTAATTATGAGGATAATTGACAATATTGGTAAAATTCACCAAATTTTTCTAAAATAGTGTTCGGCCTATAGCCTATAGTAGAAGTAGGGAGTATTGAACATTTCAAATTAGAAGGTGAAAGTGTAATTGATTAATAAGGAATAAATATAGGTTTCTTACTCATTTATAGTACTGATACCTTTATGACCCCCCTTAAAGACGCGTTTACTTTGTTGTTCTTCTTTCATCTCGCTCTCGTTATTGATGGAAATTGGACATCGTGGGGTTAAATATTTACACCTCAGTGGAGTTCATCATCGTGAACTTAATGGAGGAAGTTTCCAACAAGACTTGGTAAGATAGAGGATGAAGTAGGTAATCTTGGCCTGATTTGTATTCTGAAATGAACAAGAGTTTAGCCTGGAGTTCACTTTTACTAAATAGGATTATCAGTAGACCAGGCTCGTGTTTAACTTGAATCCACGTAGCACCCGACCCGATTGCCAAAACGTAGGCGTATTGACGTCAACGGTTCATATACGTATGTTAACTTCTACAACATACAGGGTGTTAAAAAAAGTATCCAAAGGGATACGCCGCCGTGGGTGAGTTGGTAGCGTGACTGCCACCCACCCGGGTTCAATTCCCGGCCGGATCGGGAATTTTACGGAGATGTACAATTTCCGTCCTGGGTCAGGACTGAGTGATATGTCCTCGTTCCCATCCCGCGAAAGGAACTGGCCATCCTACGCGGTTTCATCCGGCCTAGTGTCCCTAGTGTGTGTGTATATATAAAAATTTTATTTTATCCTATGAACTCTACATATATTTACAGTCCAATTATAATGCTCATTTGTAATGCACTTGTAATAAGATAAGCATATATCTGGTTAAATCAAAGTTAGGGTAACTTATTTATTTAGAAAATAATCTTGTAGAGCAGAAGACTATAAGATTCGTCACACAAAATAAGATTATACATAATTACCCATTGCTAAAAAGAAATCACTGTTAAATGGGCAGATATCACTTAAAATACTCTTAACATGTTTCCTAAAACCCTTGCCATTATTTACTGTATCATAGGTAATCCCACGAGAGTTGACGAGTTTATCGATATGATTCGCGACTGCGCAGAAGGAACGAACTTATCTGATGAAACTCGTCAACTCGAGTTGGATTTATTAAGACAATTCCATGAATAAAAATGTAACGGATTATACAAACAATAATTACTTTCGTTCTTTGTTGTATAAAAACAAAACCAACTGCTGTTAGTTCAAGGCCTACCATGAATCAACCATCCTTGAATCGATTCGAGTTACCATGTTGTAACCAGGGCTACCAATGGTGCATATAAGACATAGCTAACTTCATTCAGTAACAGCAGAACACAATAAAAGCACACCAATTGGCTTGCACCGAATCGAAATTGAGTTTTTAATCAATGTACATTTCTATTATTTCAATTTCCAAACAAGTTATGCTGTATGAAATAACTGTTTTCGTGTTGTTTAATGGCAGCATGTGACGTATTAATCACTGCACACTGATGCTTTCGTGCCCAGTATCGAGCAGACGATTCTAGCTGATAAAATTCTATCCTCGCGATTCCTACAAGAATATTACAAGATAAACGGCCGTGTTTGGTCTATATCCGAGGAATTGCTAAACGTTATTGGTCAATATCAAACACGCGGCGTATGAGTGGATTAGTGGAATAATTCTAGCTAGGCGATTTTACAGTTTATACAGTTTAAGACCAAGCACCATAAATTATTTATTAAATTTACTTATTCAATGAGAAGGTATGTTCAAGGCGTCTCTGTTCCGAGTGCTGTAAGTATGAAAGCCTCCATTGGTATTAAAATAATTTATGTTTACATAAATACACTCTTAACATTTAACAAAATATAAACCATACATCGTTAAAATACTAGATTTCTTAAAATATTATAAAATATAATATTATTTATGAAGTATAAATGTACTGGGATCCTGCCCCAAAAACGAACTTCTTATGACTACAAGGCATCACAAAGTGAGAACTACTCTAGCCACTTTTCTGAAGCAGATGAAATGGAATGTCTATGAGGAGGTTCATTGTATCTCGACAAATGGTTCAACTAGGAGAGCTGACATTATAGCCATAAATCATCGAAATGGAAAAGCTTTGGTATTAGATCCTACCATAAGATTTGAAATTGACGTGAACCAGGCTTCTGCAGTTGACAAAGAGAAGAAATCAATTTACGAACCATGTCTTCCAGACCTTGCTCAACGTTATGGCATCGAGTTGAGTCATTGGTCAGTGACTGGTCTTTTGTTTGGTAGCAGAGGCACTTTACCGAAATTCACATGGAATTATCTTCTCTCCCTAGGAATATCCATGGAACTTGTGCGTACCATACTTGTGGGGATAATAAAGGACTCGCTTTGTATCCTACACAGGCACTTGTATTCCACTTAAATAGAAGATTATTAATACTCCTCCAGCTGAGTTAAGACGCTTAAATCAGTAAATCCTAATTGCATTCTTATGCTATTTATATTGTATATTGCTAATATTGTAATACTGAGGCATACAGTACCCGTATTCAGGACCCCTGTGGTTAGTCATAAAATGAACTGATGTCATTTTGGATAAATAAAATATCTCGTGTGGGTAATTTATTTTTACTAATACGCGTATATAATTAACATATTTTAGTGCTAATTTACTTTATAATTTGTAATAAATTGCTACATGCTGTACAAAACGTTTCCCTATCATGCTTAAAATGTCAGTGGATGCTTTATAAAGAGGAAAGTTTCCTGTGTTTTTGAGTTAACACGTGAAATTAAAAAACAAGAGATTTCAGAATCTGTTAGGGCTTCTATGTGGTACATAATAAGTATATTACCAGTTGTGACATCTGTTTATGTCATTTTCTGTTGAAGAAGTATATACAATCATGACTGATGCATAGTATATGCCATCCTATTCCCTCAATTGCAAAATATGAAGAATTCTAACCGAGCCTTCTAGTTGGCAATGCAATTGGTATGTCGACAATAATAAAATTCGATACAAATTATAATTTAATTTACAATATTCACAGTTGTAAAAGTCCTACTATACAATAGTCATAATTGTATTACCAGTTATGCTTGAATAATGACTTCTGTAATGTATTACTTTGTACAGACATTTCGTGAAGGATTTAATCTGGGTCGAGGTCTGATTGGCTCTGATGGGAGAACATCTGCACGGAAAGCCGAAGTTCTCGGTTCGAGTCCCGGTGTCAGAGGATTTTTTCTGCTTAAATATTATAATTTCGGACATCTACGATAGTAACCTTCGTTTAATGCCTCACTGATTAGAAATTATTTCCAAGGTAGGTGTTCCAGTTAAGGCCATGCTCCTGATAAGGCCACTAATACTTTGGCCCCAGATTGCAACACCTACTTGAAGCTCATCCTTCGAAGGTCAACTGACCAGAATGTCAGTGTTCCTTCTCTATTCCTCGAGGAAAGACAGAAACTTTTGTGAAATACGCGCTTCAGAAATAAAAACAAGATAAGAAATAAAGTACACCTAACTATTTAAGTAGATTCATATCAGCATAAAATTATATGTATATATGTAGCTAGCTTACATTGTGATCTTTTAAAGCATCTCTTTGCTGTATCTGCATTAACATACCAAGTTTAATAACCGAGATTGCAAATAAAAAAAAATAGTGCGCCTGTTAAGAGGCCACATACGATGCGATGCTATGAGGAACGCTATTTCTTGGTCATAATTTTCAAGTCCTGTTTGTGAATATCTACTTAATTTATAACATTTAAACAATGATGTTCACACTTTTCATACGGACCTCGAACACATACATAATTTGCTTAACTGTTTATAATTAATTTTTACACTAGGTAACACAGGTTCAATTTATTTCAGTTGAATAAAAAAAGTGAGGCAAAGAGTACAGAGCTGGTCAAAAGAATACCGTGTACCCAAGTGGCCTTATCATGACAACATGCTCCTCATAAGGCCACTGTCACTTAATTTCATTTTATATTTTTTGCTATCAATATCATTAAGTAATATCATTGTTTCTTGCCCAAAACAATTTATTATAGTCATCTGTTGATAGCTGAGTGTGAAAATTATAAATTTGAAAACTATAAATATTTTTTTTTTTATTGTTGAAGTTTAACGTGGCCTTAACTGGACCACCTATATTATAATGTCATTTAATTAGTTCTAATTTGTTTGAGGGATGTTTTCTGCATTGGTCATCCGGGCATAAATGTCTGTGGGTGTCTCATGTAGCGTATCCTCTCAAATGAACCTCATTATAGCGATGTGTCTTTTTGCATGACTGGATTTCAATGGATGGATACCGGTCAACAGTAAGTGTGTAGGATGTTGGTTCTATCCACCCGAAGAGCCAATGGATACTGTACCTCACTTGGAAATTTCACAGTAGGCTATTTACTGGTACTGCTAAGTACTTGTTATTCACATATTTTGCAGTGATCTAGTATGTGGGTTATTCTCAAGAAAAGGGCAGATTCATGTCGCAGTTGATTTTCTGGTGTAAATTAAGTATTTATGGATTATGAATTATTATGATAAGTTAGATTGAATTAAGGTCTATTTGATTCCATATTCCACTTCTTAAACAAAAGTTACAATTTTCTGCATTTTAGGGCACAATATGTGAGATCTCACCTCCGTGGCATGTCCCGATGCCTGACTTGTCATTTTCATTTTTTCATAATTCAACAGACTTTAATTTTTATTCCATTTTAGTGTTATAACAAGAACAAAACAGCTCAAAAAATGAGTCATTAATAACTGAAAAGAAAATATATCATTTTGTAAAGACAGTTTTTTGCACTAAACATGCCTGTCCCAAAGTGAGACTTCACCTCCGTGAAACAATATAAAAGTTTAATTACTTCCACAGAGATGGCACTGTAATCTTTCTATTTTCCTTTGATTCCAACTTTTGGCAATTTTCTTATCATTTATATAAATCCAAGCTGTCAGTGTGCTTTTAAGGGTTGTTTTGTTTGTGTAAAAGGGCTAAATTCAGAGTTGGTAATAGGACTTTCTCACCTCCGTTACCTACACCCAACGGCAAAGTTGTATGTTTTTATATTTATTTTTGCTATAAATTATAATAATAAGGAATGCAAAGTTAAACTCTAGAACTGAGATTTTCTCACCTCAAATGATCCCAAGCTGTTTGACGAATTAGAGAAAAATCTCACCTCCGTTACCCTAACCTCCGTTACTGTTACTCTCGAGTCCTATCCATGTAGGTGTAATTAATGTTGTAATTGATGATATATTTAACTGTCTGCATTTATTATTTTTTTTAAAGAAGATACTGGTATAGCCTAATAGTTTATGATAATATATCATGTTTTGATTTAAAGTTTTGATTTGAAGGTGATAATCTATTTCAACATAGATAAAAAAAAGTTAAATGTTGTGTGTTAATCCATTTGCATGGTAATAAATATTGTTCTCTTTCATGATAACATTTAATATAGTAAATTAAATCAAATTCTCACATAACTTCTATATAATTACTATTTCTTACTATTTTCTCAACTCCGTGAATACGCCATTTTTTAACTTTGTTAATTTAATGCAAAATACCACTCGGTAAGTTGGGCAAGTACCTCAGTAGTACTCTGCAGAAAGAAATATTACATAAAAAAATTACATGGTCCAAAATAAAAAATAATTTTAAAAAAATCTTACATTGAAATCTGTCTTTTTTTGGAGAATGGCCCACTAATAAGGAACAGTATTTACTGAACCATTTTATTCACTAAAATGCTAGTACAAGGGTTGATTTTTAGTAGAAGCAACTATTTTATTCCTCCACATATAGCATACCTACATGGTTCTAACTTTTATAGGCCTTCGATGTAATCACCACCATTGCGTAAACATATTCACAGCGATGCGGAAGTCTTAGGATCCCGTTGGCACTGACTAATTTGCTTTCAGCATCGCTGGGAACACGTATGTAATGGTGGTGATTACATCCAAGGCCTATAGAACTTAGAACCATGTACGTATGCTATATGTAGAGAAATAAAATAGTTGCCACTACTAAAAAAAATTGTGCGTGGAACGCCACGCGACAGAAGTGAAACTTGTTTTAATTTATGGACTTTTTCAATTTTGGATTATTGGATTTGTTGAATTTTGGATTGTTGGACTTTTTAATATTGGGTTTTTGGATTTTTAAATTTTCGATTTTGGATTTTTAAATTTTTTTTATATCTTTTAATTTTGGAATTTTGGGTTTTTTAATTTCCGATTTTTTAAATTTTAGATCTTTGAATTCTTTATTTTTTGGATTTTCAATTTTTTGTTATTTTTGGATTTTTTATTTTTAAATTTGGATTTTGGATGTTTTAAATTTTGGATATTTAGATTTTTTATTAATTATTTTTATTTCTTAAATTTTGAATTTTTGAACTTTTTAATTTTGTATCTTTGAATTTTTGAATTTTTGAATTTTTGATTTTTAATTTTTAAAATTTTGGATCTTTGAATTTTTTATGTTTTGGATTTCTCGATTTTTAAATTTTGGTTTTTTTAGTTTTTAATTATTGGATTTTTTAAATTTTGGATAAGCCTAATCATTGAGTTGATTGTTTTCTGTGCAGTCCGTTCCGCCACACCTCACTAATTTCGTGACGATTTTGAGTGTGACACTAATTTCGTGACGATTTTGAGCGTTTCACAAGCTCTGGATTCACCCCTACCGCGGCTAAAGAAGTTTTACTTCAAGAATCAACCCTTGTATTTACTTAAACTTTGGCAGTAACAGCATTTACTGTATTTTATTCATTCTCAAGTGATGAAAGAATCTCCATGATAAACAATCAATATTTTCAATTTACTGAATGTCCAAAGTTTGTGGCATGAAATTGGTTCTTTTTAACCTTTAATTACAGCGAAGGAGATGTCGTTAATTAGACTTTTCAAGTTTTTCACAAAAGTTCATGAGGAGGTGAGGTTTGGCGCCTCTGGCTGCGACTGTCAAGCTGTGAATAAAATAGAGGAGCGGTTGTAGGCTAGTTTTGAAGGCAGTAAGGAACAGCCTACTCGTAAATTTTAAGAGTTAGAGCTAAAAACAGGAATTTGAATGAGACAGGAGGGAATGGAACACAAATGGAACAGTGGAATGAAAACTTGAGCGTCGTAGTTCTTGTTTTAATTCATCTCAGAACTCCCATATCAGAAAGAAAAGTACCCATAAGAATGGGACAAAATTGAGATACACAAACACATAGAGATCGAATGATACTCAGAACGCAAGTCGGCTAGAAGAACCGAAAGCTGAAATTATGTCCAGAGGGACGAATCAGGAAGAAATAACATTTGCCAGCTACCAAAGTTTTATAGAACGAAATGAACCACTCAGATCCAAAGTGCAAACAGATCGTACAAAGAGTGTGGCCTATGGTCGAGGGCTCTGAAAATCAAGACTGATGGCCCAAATCTTCTTCTTCTTCTTCTTCTTCTTCTTCTTCTTCTTCTCTCTTCTTCATACAGTGGAGTGCTCGGAAACTTCCCGATGCTTTTAGTTTCTTCTAGTGTTTTTATTTATTTAAAATTGGCATTAATATTCTTATTAGTGTTCCATACCTGCCTTGGGTGAACCAATCTCTTCTTTATTTGAATTCAAATCCGACCACACACATTCGCTCAGGGGGTGCAGAATGGAAACACTTCATTTGACTGGCTGGAAGCTTGCATCACAACGAATATCAGGACCAGCCCCTGGATGAATCCGATTCGTATTGGTTTGATGTTAAAGGTCTGGCACTCAAACACAGGTCGGTTTCAGGTTCAAAAGCTAAGGAGTGTGGGGGATAAGACAAATATTAAGTAGAGAGTTAACCTCTGCTGCGTATACGCCAGGATATGCGCAGGGGTGGGGAGTGGGCCCTGACCGAGCCGGTTATGTATTTCCTTACAAACATAAACCACTGCGCATTATATACCGGAAAGATTCCGTCCACTCCACTGTAACTCAGTAGGCTGATTTAGAAATCGAATCTCACTGTCGGGTCGACGGTCTACCCTGACGATGAAGGTCAGAATTTTTCAAAACTATGAAAAGGGCTTTTCAGTTTGAGTGACCTTTCACGTTCCTTATTTCTACGACACTAACCCCGGATTAAAAAAATAATAAAAATAAATAAAATCAGGTAAACTGATGTAAAAATATGGCAGAATGCTTTTGTTTAATCAGAAACAATTGCAATTATGATATGCAGAAAATAAGTTATTTTTGTTACCGATTTCCGAATTAAGCTCCACATCGATTCATTAAGCAGGAATTACAGAAGGACTAGCTACTGCAACTTCCAAAGCCGTATATGGACTCTGTAAAACAATATATTGTCATGAGAACTGATTTGCATTTGATAAATTCTTTCTAACATATTACCATAAAATAGGCACTAAATTGGGCATTACTCCGGTACCGGTCAACCCAATTGGTCCAGTATCAATATGCTTCTTCCCATGGATGTTATAAATGCGTGTACCAAGTTTCATGAAAATCCGATAATTAGAGTGTTCGAGTTATCGCGCGTACAGACATCAGGACGGACAGATAGACGGACAGACATTTTCCTGTCCATCACAAAATCTCATATGGTTCCATTCTGGCACTTAATAATCACAATTAAAATGAGTATGATTTGTTTAATCGGCGGTAGTACATGACATTGTTATGCATAAGAAAGAAGCGTGCGGCCACATCATCTAAAACGAGAAATTGCATGGTAGCTTTTCGAGGTCTCAGAGTTTTCCATCACTCAAAATTACGCTTGTTTGGCATCATACCTTATATCAGGCGATTTAAAGGATTGTTAAGTTAATTGCCGTCTTTGACGTGCATGGAGGCTTTTTTTAAACGTTTAAAGCTAAGTGGCTGAGGACATAGTGTGGGTTTCACATACTGTAATTTTCACTTTTTTGTTAATTTAATATCAGTTTAAGCACGAAACGAAAATTAAAAATAAATTGGGGGTAGAGAAAGATAAAAATGGAAATTGTGTTCGTGATGTTTCATGTGCTGCTCACTGATACTGTTGAGGCAGCTCCCCTGCAAAACATGACGTAATGAAGACAAACGAGCGTGTGAACACCCTAAAATAGCCGAGCCTGTCTGCTTGGTATGGAACTTCTCACCCGATTCATAACTACACTTAAACTAAATATACGTAACGGCCAGAATACATTTCCAATTTCCAAACATCTTAATTATGTACTAATGCAAATTAGACTGGTTCACTGACATTTCGTAAAATTTAAAAGGCATTCAATACCAAATCCTGAACCACAGCCGTGGTTTGTTGGTATATTATAGACGTTGTGTGGCTGGGTAGTATTTGGTTTTTAAAATCCAGACAAATAAGTGCGGCCTATCACATATGCACACTATCTATATATTATAGGCAGTGCTTTAGTTGGAAAATATTTTATGGGGGTACTCACCTTACTTCAAAATTTTCCATATCGCCTCAAACAAAAGAGTTTTAAAAAACCGAGCACCTTATCAGGATAGCCAACATGTAATCTAAGGAGAAAGTAATGATTGTAGAAATGCGCACGAAGGTGAACATTAGAACGCATATCTACTGCGAATTTAATAGTGTTTGTCATTATTAACAAATACACTCTCTTATTGAATTGGACATTTAATAAGTATTTTAGGACAATATCGTTCCTGTACTGCCAGTACGACGTACCGGAGCACATCTTTTTCCCGGTATGGCAGAAGGAAAATAATTTTATACCGGTACGCAGTACCGGTGCGTACCGGCCCAACTAAAACACTGATTATAGGCCTATTTCTTAATTAATTTTTCTTCTTGACTAACAAGTAATAATAGTCTAATCGATATGGTATTGGCTAATACTGACTCTTCAATCTAAAGTATACACTTTTCTCCGTATTCGATACTTAAAAAATGTGTAATAATACAATTTTTACTTCATCTGCGCTACCATAAGTAATGTAATGTAATGTAATGTAATGTAATGCAAGTGTTTATTACAGTAATTAACTTTTTACAAATTCCAATGCAAACAATCGCATGAGTCCGCATGGACCGTACATGCTTACGCAAAAACACACACAAAAAAGAACAAATGATATAAATACAAAATAACACAAACAAACTAAATCTATTCCTCATCCTCCACACCCGCTCTCCAAATTGTCGCTTTTCCAAACCTGAGCTGTCTCGCCTTCATTAAAAACTTCCCAATGCCTTCCTCAACATTTTATCCCGTCAGTAACTCCAAACATTTTCGTTGCTCCCTATTTGATTCCATAAAAGATAATGGTAAATATTTTTCCCTCCAATTTTCGAAACCTTCACAATTCGCCAAAATATGAAACCATGATTCTTCCCCCTTACATAATGGACAAACTCTCATTCCGTTTTCATCTGTGATCTTAATCATTCTCCACGCACCGAATCTAATCCAAGCGAGCCCCAGTTTACTGACTTTAGATACTTTTCCTATGTATTGCTCCTTCCCCCACTCCAATTTTAACCGCGATTGTAATTCAAGTGAATAAGTAAGTTACTATAGATAGAGGAAGCATTGTGTTCGACCCCGAAATTCAAAGTTGAGTTTTTGACATAAATACTCGTTTTGAGATCTCCTGAATCCAAAAATGCTATTTTCAGAAACGTGTACCAGAATGTGTCTGTCTGATTAGCCTACCTCCAGAACGGAAAACCGTATGAAAAAAAAATTGTATCTGGGGACGTGAAACATAGATTGGCGATTACTTTCTCTTACTTTTAGTGCCACTTTACTTGAAGAAAATTTTGTATCTCGCGATTTTTTTTTCCAAAACTGCCTTTACGATTTTTTAAATTTTCTGCATGAGGTGGTTATACGAGGGCTAAAACTTTCATGTGAAACATTTTTTCGCAAACGTTCTCTGAAGGGTATTTATAAGCCACCCGCTCAGTCTTGTTTGGTGAACAATAAAGCTTTACATCAGGTTCAAAGAATTGAATACGCGCTCTTTGCAATACGGTCTATTTTTTATGAGAATGTGAAGTGAGAAAGGCGTATTGGCCATGCTTTTAGGGTAAAGAAAGTTACATGAGTGCGTTAATCAGATTTTATTTTGGTTGTGTTTCCTTCCGGGATGCGATACGATGTGGTAATGACATTTTGTTTATTTTTACATCCGATTTGCATGAAGAGAATATCATATATATAATAAACGATACTAAAGAGACAAAACTTTTATTTGCGCAGAGGAAATTATGTGTTTTGCTTCATACATATTTTTTCATGAAGTATCTGTGACGTATTTCAAGTGCATTTTTATCGTAGAATTCAGAGAAGACAAATTATTCACCATAACCTTTTGTTCGAAATAATTGGAGAGTGTTTAACAAAAACGAGCCTTGTAAAAAACTGATTTTCAGGATCATGAAAATTCGTTGAAGTTAAACAGACAGAATAATTAATTCGCTATGCTGAGACGCTTGTAATCGTCGAGGTCACAATGTGCGTCCGGCATGTGGTAACTGTTTCTGAATGTTACTGGAATATATATTACAAGAAAATAGCCCGTGGCTTTGCCACGGTTAAAATGATCCTTAAATATGAAACTACAGGTCTAGAATCCTGAAGGCACTAACAATACATTTACAAAAGTCAGCGCTGGCTTCATCAATTTTTATTTAAAATATCTCATCATATACTATAGCTTTTTCCTTTAGAATATAATTCGTTCCTACCAGTACGTAGGTTTCAGAAATTAATATTATATCGTAGGTTTTATGCAGTTCCAAAGCTACCTGTGAACACTGATAATACGTATTGTTTCTCAACTGTTTTTTGACAGATGAATATGGTGCGAATTTAATTTGATAAATTCAGTGTAATTTTGAGAAATCCTATAATTTTTAATTTGCGGAATATTTTATTAAAAAGTAATTCAACATCACTTTTATACTTCCCTCCCCAAAAACCTGCGATATAATAATATATATTACCATACCTTGTACGGTATTCTCTATGTCCGGGGTAGAGAAAGTCATGTGACTGCATCACATTGTGCATTTTTTCCTGGATTTCATCTTCAATATTTATTTACAGCAATGAATTATATCCATAGCTTCTCTAATTTGTCAAAGTCCCGTATAATTTATTTCCAAACCTACTTAAGACCAATGCCAACAATACACTGTTGTCATGTGAACTGTGATTTGGATTTGATAATTCTGTGTAAAAAAGGATTAAGTATTCTCAAAATCATTTGATTTTTGGCATTTAAAATAAAAAAAAATAAAAATCCTTTCTTAGTGAGCACTTACATTATAAAAAACGAAGGTACTATCAACCCAAGTCACTTCCTATTATAGTTTAGGCTCTATGTTGATTCTCTCTCAGTCATTAGTTAAGTCAGTCAGTCAGGACAAAGCCTTTTATATATATAGATATTTAACGGAATGAATCTCCTATTTTAGGCCTGCCATTGATAATTTTCCAGCAAGCGCGCCTAATTTTGTCACATGAGCTGGCGCACGTTGTAAAATTTACAACATGGACATTTTAATATAATAACAAGCCTGTGCTATACATGTTGGTGCATAGGCCTACATTGAAGAAAAGAGTAGCCTACACGTTCACTGTTGTCACATCCTATAGCAAGAAGTTTAGCTCTTTTCGTTGTTCATGATACCATTTTGTCCAGGTATTTTGAAACATTCACTTTCATAACAGCGTTCACAGATTTATATTTTAGTGTGCTTTTTACAAGCCGTTTTGGCATCTGTTACATTTAGTTGAAGTGGATGAATTTTTGACGTCTCACTAAAAACAAGAATTTTGCAATACAATAAAATGTGTTTTTTTTTTTTCGCGATTGTAAATTGACAATTTTTTGGCACCGAGTGAGATGGCCGAGATGGTAACGACTTGGACTCGCATTTGGGAGGTCCTAGATTCAAATCCCGTGGCCGGCCAATTTGACATCGGTTTTTCATGGTTTCCTCAGTCGTAAAGGCTGAATTGAATATTTACATGCCATGAATCATCCTCGCTATTTCACCCTTTATCATATCCGTATAAATTAATATCATTTGAAATATATTCCATAAAATACACTAACAATAGAAAATAATTGACATTCATTAGTATGATGGCCTACTGTATAGTCACAGATCACGAACTTCTGATATGGCCTCGAAATTGAAAGGAGTATAAATACAGTTGAATTTTAAAAAAATCGGCCTAGAAGTGTTTTATACAAAAACTCACTTTATTAATGGGAATAACCAAAATTCGTAAATCCATCACTCACGAAAATTCGGTATCTTTATACTGTATGATTGTATGAACTATCTGACCTTGTATGAAGTATTAATATTCGGAGCGCAAATGGACATTTCACCTTCACCAGGGAAAGCAATTTCTCCCGTGCCACTTGTTGCAGGAAGAGTTGAGCAATCTAAATATAGCCACTAGCCACATAATTAGCTGAGCGGGAGGTAACACAACATTTACCCCAAAAATACACTCAGAATTTTCTCTCAAACAATTCCCCAGTTGAGAGATAAAGTAGACCTTGTCCATGCAAGGTACTTAGATGAAAATATTAAGCCTTAGCTGTTAATTTAAAGATAATTTCCTTGTTATAACAAAATATTTATAACGATTTATATATTATGAATAGTTATAGTTGTGCTTATGTGTGACCGCGCATGTAGGCTACAAGTGCGTGTATATTTTAAGCGCAGGGACTTACAGGTTACATCGTTTCCCGAGATGTGTATTTTGCTCTTTTTGTATAGCTCCTTCATTCACCAAGGTTCAAGATATATGTACACCCAATAAAAATAAATTAAAAAATCTTTAAAAATTTCATTTTCGGAAAACGGCGTACTTATGTAGACAGTTATTTTCTCTTTCATTTCATACATTAGATTTCAAATTCTGGCTTCTAGTTCCTTAGATAGAACCCTTTTTTCTAAAAAAACTTCATTTTGCCATGCCTCTTGCTCTGCTATCAAATTTCAGTATTTTTATTTTTCCTTCTCTGCTAAAGCTTATAATACTGAATATTAATTGTCACTACTATACTAGTAGTAAGTGGAGTAATGTGCAGAGTAAGAATAACCTGTTTAAACTTCCTGTTTTCTCATTTATCTGTATAATGTGTTTTCCATGCGTTTTGATACAAGGTTTGCTTTCCTCTAAATTTCCCGTAAATAGTAAATCGCTTGGTATTCAATTATTTCAAACATAATTCTTCTATAAATTGACATATCAAAGTGATTTTGGTGTCATTTGGAAGCTTGAATTGTTCTCTAGTGCTTGACGTGGATAAATTTCTGATATATTATTATTCTACTGTGTTATAGATTTTTGTTTATAATGATGTGAACAAAAAAAAATCAGTTTAAATAAATGTATGTAAGAATTTAAAATCTTAAGTATAAAAAAAATCCTAAATTTCAGTCACTAGAGAGTTATTCTGTGTACGACATAGTGAAAATTTTGTGATTTTATCTTTCATAGTTTTGAAGTAGGCCTAATCATGTTTCAAGTTTATAGCCAACATTTTCAAGAAAACAATTTTTATAAATCATAAACAATTAGAAAACATTTTTCTTGTGAAATGTCTTAATATACAACTGTATAATATTATATAAAACAAAACTGAGAGTCCTAATGCTTAAAAATAAAATTTTCATACCTATAGGTGTACATATTAGATTAGAATTAGCCCGTTTCATCCCTAAAGGGCAAGGGCCTCTTGACTGGCAAGGTGGCTGTTTCGGCAATCCCGCTACCCGAGTGTACATATAGCCTACCTCAGTGGTTCCCAAAGTGGGGTCCGCGATGGTGTTTCAGGGGGTCCGCAGGCAGTTTAAGAATAAATAGGATATCCCGTAATTTTGAAGTTTTCCCGTAGTGTTCCACACTACTTATCTATGTGAAACAGCATTCTCCCACCTCAAGAACTTGAAATCAAAGTTGAGAAATAAACATGACGTTGAAAGTGACTTAATATTGAAATTATCAGACATTAAACCTAACATTGCAGAACTAATTAATCAAAAGCAGCTTCACTGTTCACATTAAGGAGTAAACTCTGTTTGTTATCATTTATATTGTTATTTTGTTTATTCAATTTAATACATTTTAATCAAAGTATTTATTTAGTTTTTTATTTCAAAACCGAGAGGGGATCCGCGAAATTTGAATTTTTTTCAAGGGGTCTGCGGACTGAAAAGTTTGGGAACCACTGGCCTACCTTAATGACGATGGATCAAGTCACCGCACAAAGAAGGCCCATAATTATGAAAGAAATAGTTACGTATAAAACGGCTAGTCATTTATCATAGCGACAATCATTCAATAAAACAGGTTCTTTATATTTATGTATTGGCTCATTTAAAGTACTAACAAAATTTGCATAATATATTTATATTGCTAATTTCTCAAGTTTACCTTTTTGAACGATTTGGCATTAATGTTCCCTGCATATTATGCTATGTATCCTGGGGTTATTGATCATTTCCGCAGGTTTAACAACTAATAATAATAATAATAATAATAATAATAATAATAATAATAATAATAATAATAATAATCCTCTTCAGTGTTGGTTGAAAATGTCATATGTCTGCGTGCCTTGACATTATAAACAAATGAATCGACCAGCGTGAGCTACAACATTCAAGCGATCGCGATGGTCTTATGTCCACGGTATGACAAAAATAGCCAAAGTCAACTGTAATTGATTTGACATTGAAATGTATCTGAAAACTGATGCTTCGAAAACGCAAAAAATACACGTTTTCTGCCCGTTTTTCACTCATAACTCACGAAAGATAGCGAAAATTAAAATTCCGGCTTCGAGGTGAATTTTCCGACCCTTTAGTCTACCCATGTTTAAAATTTCAGATCTCTGCGTTCTGTAGATTTCGCTGGGCATCGCGGACAGACAGACAGACAGACAGACACTTCCTTTTATTAATATAGATTGCTAATTTCTCAAGTTTACCTTTTTGAACGATTTGGAATTAATGTTCCCTGTATATTATGCTATGTATCCGGGGGTTATTGATCATTTCCGCAGGTTTAACAACTTGAAGTGTAGGACATACTGTAGCTATGATGTTGGCAAGTTTGTTAATGGAGTGAGAATAGCTGCAAATGCTGTGCTGTGGATTCATTGGAAGACCGCAAATCCCCATTAAGTTTCGCTGTCTTCCTTCCTCGAAATTAACTAAGAGATGATTTGGCGTACACGTTCGCAAGTTGAAGTCTTTGTCATAAAGTGAATACTGTAATTAGCCTATTTCAACTTTTAAGGTACGTTTACTACCTTCATTATGTGAATATAAGTATATTATTTTCACAAAATAATTTTAAGTCTTAAATGTTTATAACTATAACTTTTTAAGCTACTTCAGGTCTTCAAATTGCTATCAATCATAGACGCTGGCTTAAATTTATTGGGGTGTTCTCTCAGGAAAGGGAAATCACATCAAAGTTTAATGTAATTTATGTTGAAAGTCCTTCTTCGTGACCGCAAACGACATTATATCAATTGATAGACACACTATAATCTGTTTAATAAATAATTATTGCATTAATTATTAACTGCATTACAACTTTTCTTGACGATTAAGGGAAAATGGAGTTGATTTTTGGATGAAAATTGAGAGGTGTTTTTTTTTGTGAATTATGTTTTCATAGCAATTTTCTGCCTGCGAATTTCATTCCCACTGATGAAATCATTTGCTATTTCATCCAAATTTAAATATGGCCTCTTCTCTGTGGGAACTTTTACATGTAGGTCTTCATTAATGATAACGCCATGTAGGATTTATTATATTGAATACATAAATCGTCCATGAACAAGCTTACAACAAAATCAAAATCAATTAGCTGAACATTGACTTGTGACACTGTAGCTCGAAGCAACAGGACTCACTGGATATCGCTTACAAACGTGTTATATAGGTGATATTACAGAATGAGGCAATTTTCACTAAGCAGTCAAAGCATCGCCTCTGGATATTTGCATCGGTCGCAGGTTTGGTTTCAATAACACGCTGGTGGTAGAAATGTAATCTGGCCATCACTTTATCCCTGTCCATTACGCCTATCACATAGGACTAATAAACAATGAGGCTTACAAACAATAACAAACATTAAGGGTTTTAGCAACTGTATAATCCTAATCTCTATATTATGAAGCAGAAAGTTTCCGTCCTCAATGTTATTTACAAAGCTACGAATTCTGTGCTTGATCTGAAGTATAGGCGTAACCAGGCCGACCATATGGGGGGGGGGTTATAACATCCCAGGGAGAGGGGGGTCCGGGGGTCCTCCCCCGGAAAATTTTAAAAATTAAGACGCAAAATAACGAGTTTTAAGCTTCCGGGGGTATTCCCCCGGAAAATTTTAAAAATTAAGACGCAAAATAACGAGTTTTAAGCTTCCCACGCTTTATACTTGTATTAAGTAATTTATGGGCAGACTTTAAAAAATTATACAATTTTCCTTTTTTTAATCAATGGGGGGGGGGGTTCAAACCCACAAAACCCTCCCCTCGGTACGCCTATGATCTGAAGTATAAATCGTTTAAAAGGGAGTATAAAAGAGCTCTACGGAAGGCAGTTATTAAAAAGCATGAAATATATTAACAATTCCAACAACAAATGTAAAGCCGAATGTTTTCTAAAAATGAATTTCAGCTGTATTTATACTCCTTTTAGCAACGAGGCCATATCAGGAGTTCGGGATCTGTGTCTATACAGTAGGGTAGGCCATGGAACTATTGACTGTCAATTATTTTCTTTTGTTAGTGTATTTTATGGAGTAAATTTCATACATATATATATAGGGTATGTAACATGTAAATAAATTATTATTATTATTATTATTATTATTATTATTATTATTATTATTATTATTACAGTCAAACCTATGTATGACGAAGATCGATATAACGATAAACCCGTATTTAGCGATATTTTTCTTTCGTCCTGGCATATTCTCTTTCTTAATAACGTTAAAGTTCACTCACTACAACGATGAATCTATTTTAAAACACCCTTTTATAACAATATTTTGATGTTTAATTGTTATGTAAAGCAGCTAAACGGGAGCTAGTTTCAGATTTGTGTCCACCCCAACCACCAATATTATTTTTTGGAGGCCTGATAACTGTTAGGTTTATATATCTTAGAATTTCCAGAAGAGAAAGATTATATAAGTTTAACGGTCTTTTAAGATTTCGATTTGTGTTAATTGATAAATTATTATTTTTCTCTTCTTTACTCGCCTGTTCCCTGAATTATCCTGCAGATTACAAAGTATTTTGTTTGCCGTCTTTCTAATACAGCGCGCGCCAATAAAATGTACCTGTTTTTCTCGTTTAATATTTCGTGAAGTTGGTAATTATCTTTCTGTTCTTTTCTACACATTGTTGTGCAAGCCTGGGAGAAAATTCCACAATGGTTTTCACTACGCCAGAGAGAAATTATAATAGTCAAATTTTATTTGGAAACAAAACATATAGGCCTAATAGAGAAACAGGAGATTCTGCAATCACTTCCATGTTCGAGAAGCTCCAACACCAAAGACAATTTGCAGATTTCCTCTTGTGGGGCTACACAAAAGACAATGTGTACTACCCGCGCGCGATTTGTTGAGCGCTCGGCTCCCTAGTCCTCATTCGGTAGGTTTCGTTCAACTTCGTAGGTAAAGCTGACAACATTGAAACACGAAGTACGCTATACACCCTGACATCTAGTGGCGTCAATACTAAGCTTTCAGTCTGTCTCAGGATTCTTATTTATTTATCGACATTATCTTTTCTGACGCATGGAGTTATGGGGAAAAATACAATCTTTCGAACTGCTGATTTCACAAACACGTCATTGTACATCCAACACTTTCCTCACCTCTTTAAGAATTCCGTATGTGCTAATTTCTGACGATTCCGTGAACTCTGATGTCAATTTCATGGACTGAAAGTTGAGCGAACTTTTCACATAACGTATTAAATACGTTTAAAATTAGGCCTATAGTTTTCTCCACTTTTAGATGCCTTACCTCTCTTATGTTTCACAACACGAAATGGTGAAGCATGTTCTGCTAAGACTCTTCTTTATGCTTAAAACTAGTCATCCAGTGTAAAAATATTGAGCCTATTTATATAACATTCTCTTCCCGGAGGAAAATGATTTATTTGATAACTAAAGCCTTATGACGTGTTATTAATTGTTACGAAATACCGTCACCACGTTATATTATTGGACTGCATTAAAATCGTTGTATATTAAATGTCACTACATAAAATAGCGAGGATGATTCAACGGAAATAATTATCCAATTCGGCATCTACACTTACGCTGTTGACGTACGCCCGATTCTGCTGAAATGTGATTTCTTTGGTTGACAACACTGCAGAAAGACTGGCGGAGTAGCTATGTTTTGTTCCCCCAACCCTCACTTCCCCGTAAATCCAGCGCCCATGAAGTGGCGCGAGGGTAGTATACACGTCAACCGAACAATATCTGCCAGCTCAAGAGAAGAATCGAAGAACTTATTCATGCAATTCCGGTGGAAATGTGTGATAGAGTGATAGGCCCTACACAATTTTGGGTTTCGTTTGAATCGTTGCATGGGCCTTCCAGGTGGACATTATGAACATGTTCTTCTTAACAGATGATTCTCCCATATTTGTTCTCCATGTCTGTATTTTTACAATTGATTTATGTCATTTATTCTCGAACTTATGTGCATTTAAAAACAGGTACATTTTATTGGCGCGCCCTGTATGTGGTATATAACAAACCCTCAATATAACAATAACCCAAATATAACGATGCAATAGGTTAGGACCCACAGATATCGTTATACAGAGGCTTGACTGTATTATTCTGAAATAAAAGAAAATATCTTGATACTCTTGATCAGGCGTAAGAAAAGTAGGCATTTAAGGGACGCTAGGGGTGGGTTTCGAAAGTTTGTATATTTTACTCTAATTTATAGTACGATAAAAAAATTAAGTATAGGCCTACTAAGTTTCACCATGATTGGATTAATATTTTAAGAATCCTGTAATCTTCGCATGCTGATAAAATAATTAAAATTTTCAACAAACTTCATTAAAAACTGGCATAACAAGACTAGAAGACAATGTCCTTTTAATTTATCATTGTTATGCTTCTACGCAAACATACCAAGATGCTGCGAAAGACATACGAATGTCGAAAGGCCTAGGCAGCATAAATAAAGATTATTGAGCTGGTGGTTTTTATAATATATTTTATTTTATTTCATTTTATTTCGTCTTTACTTACCATAGGGCTTAATGATATAAGTTTGATTTAAGTTTTATTATTTATTATTTCTTGAAGTTTTCCTGAAAGTGTTCTCGGAATTGAGCTGCAGATAGCAGAACGAAGTTTAAGACCCAATTAACAGGAAACACAAGGCGTTAGAAATATTGCTGTTGAACTTATGACAATATGGAACTTAATTTTCCTTATCGCTTCGTTATGACACAGGCACTGGCAACTTTACGAGACTGCACACTTGTCATGCAACTGAAAGAGAGCCTTCTGACGTCACAAATATATATCATCAACCATCTCTCTTTTTTTCCAGGGGTTTCAGTGATTCCGTTAGGTATCCCGGGTACTTGTTCAAGAAATCGATGCAAACCCGTTTTGGTCCCTTTAACAAAGTTAGAATGGCATGCAGTCGGACTGAAGATATATCAGGTTACTGTCATCAATCATCACAAGTATCTGACTGTTGCAAATTTCACGAGTTCCGAATCCAGGCCACATAAATAGCTGAGCTAGTGCATTTCCTATTCTATCAATAGGAACAGTCCGTCCTGTAACTGCGATCAGTTGAGTCGAGGAATTAATTCAAAATCCTGCTTCAGCAAGGCTTAATGGGTTTAAGTGTGACATCCTACAAATTGCATTTACATCATAAATTAATTATTTGATGTATTCTCGACAGGAATGTACAAACAAAGCTATAATCATGCAATGTAAAACAAATTAATATTGTCGTTTTCTGTTTGTCGTTGAGAAATGCTGTGCTCATGCTGTTGAACGGATGATGTTCTAGTAGGTCACTTTTATGATTGTTTTCATGTAGTCAAACCTTTGTATAACGAATGCTATTTTTTTTCCCCGCTTGCTATGGCAAACCGAGCAAGGCCATTTTCAATTAATTTCACACTTGAATACTGGCTTGTTAATAGGTGACGTTGGATGTACCCGGAAACTCGAGTTCGAATATTATATCTCTTTTTTCTATACAGGGTGTTAATAAATAACACCGAAATATTTTACCTGTATATAGAGGAGACTTAGGCAAGCAACTTTTATAGGGGAGATTTTTGCTCTATGACGTAAAATGTGTATGCTACAGGGCATTAAAGACATAATTTGGTGCTCATAAATAAATAATTACGCGAAATAGGGTTAAAATGCTCATTAAATTGACTTCATGCCTTCCTAGTGATCGATAAAAACCTGACTCTTAATCATTCGTCAACAGCTATATCATAATTTAGTGTTTCCATAATCTGCAAAATTTACAGACTAATCACATGACTGATCGCCACTGCATTAGTCTTTTTTTTTATTCATAACTACTGACTACAGCATATATGGGCAACGCCCGGCCCGCGGGCCGGATGTGGCCCTCCCCGACTTTTGATCCGGCCCGCGGAACATTTTATAATTGCACTCGAAAAGTAAATATTTTCGGTTCGCGGATTGATGCCAACATTGATTATCTTGTTTCTCAAATTCAAGCTCAAGCTTCTCATTAATTTCTGCTGATTGTAAATAAATACATAATCAGTTCGATATTGTTCTCATTCACGTAACTTCAGCATTATACTTTATAAATACAAATAACCGCATCATGATTACTTTTTTAACAATTACCTATTATCTCCGGCCCGCGACTTCATAAATATCGTAAATTTTAGCCCGTATCTTTCCAAAGGTTGCCCATACCTGGACTACAGTGTTAACAACGAAGCTCCTTTGTTTTGCATTTTTTTCTAATGTTAGAAGTCAGTGGCGGCCATTCCCTGGGAGATTTTATGCTGTAACAGGAAAAATTGAATCAATAGAGCAAAAATCTCCTAGTAAAAATTGCTTGTCTATGACCCCTCTATACACAGGTAAAATATTTCGGTGTTATTCATTAACACTCTGTATATGAGGGGGTTAAAGCCAAAGTGGTGTAAGTAATGTTTTATGCATTTAGAGAAACAGAAGGTTTTATTAGAAGCATTATAATAATTTCTCCTAATATTGTCCTCCCACCTACGTATATATATATATACATACATAGTGTATGAACATAATAGGACTTACACGACTCTTCCTGCTAACGTATTTCTACCGCAACATTGCATTGCAATACTTAGGTTACAATTTTTTAAACATGACTTACACTACTTTGGCTTTAACTCCCTCACATATAAGAGGCTTTGTTTTGACTAACTAACATAATGACTGACAGAGGATCAACGTAGAGCCTAAACTGTAATAGGTAGAGACTTGGAATTTTGACAGTGCCTTCGTTTCATAATGTAAGTGCGCACTAAGGAAGGATTTCGAATAATTTTGATTTTTAATGTCAAAAATCAGATGTTTTCGGGGATACTTAATACCTTTTTACACAGAATTATCAAATCCAAATCATATTCCTATTGCAGTGTATTGTTCGCAGTAGTCACAGGTAGCTTTGGAAATAAATGAAACGGGTCTTTGACAAATTAGAGAAGCTATCGATGTAATTCATTGGTGTAAATAAATATTGAAGAATGAAATCCACGAAAATAATGCACAATGTGATGCAGTCACATAACTTTCTCTACCCTGGACATAGAGAATACCATACGAGGTATAGTAATATGTAACTTATATTATTATATCCCAGGATTTTGGGGAGGGAAGTATGAAGTGAAATTTATTTTTTGTTTCATTTCATCCCCAAAACGGTTGTATGGTAACATGGGAGTGAGAAATAAAATATTCCGCAGAGACAATACAATAATTTTATGTTACCGGAATTTCTGTTTCTTTTTATTTCAACTCCAACCAGATTTGGTGTGTAGAAGCGATGGGATGCAAAATTCTACATCCTCTATGATCCATAAAAAGCTATTCAGGTTGGTTCACTTTTACTCTAAACTTCATATTAGAGAGAAAGAGAGAGAGAATCAGATCTGTAGAATGAGTGAGAAAGCGTGATGAGAGGGATGCAGTTCACCACCGCGGGCGCTATAATCGGGTTACTTTGAGCAGTCTCCCGCTCGCAAACCTGTGCATGATATTGTGTTGTATTTCCAGAAATAACGAAGCCCGTGTAGTGTCTCCGGATTGCTGTAACGGAAAATTAAATTTTGAATTGCCGCACTCTCCCTTTCATCCTGACTTACATACATTGTGTGACAGCATTGTGTTCCTTCCTAAGACCCCGAGCTCAGCTTCAATCCGCTTTGATATCTTCAATCATCTCGTGTCGACATGGTTTCTTACTACACCTGTCGGGAAATGTAAAAGTTAAGTAGACCTCACAGTTAAGGAGGAAGAGAACTGATTTTTCGCATAATACTGCTCTGAAGAAATTATTACAGAATTCCAGGTATTATTCGCACACTTTATCTTGAGCTTCACACTCCATAATGCTGAAAACCGTCCATATAAAGAAGGCCTCGCTCGAAAAAATGAAGATCGCGACCCGTCCCCAGTATTGCCATACCCAAAAACTTCCCGTTGAGGCATTCTTGAGCTACCGTCAATTTTTTTTATTTGTTTACATCATATTATTCTGAAAATGACAGAATAAATCCAGGAATATTAGAAGAACAGTACTGGTGTTGTGGAAATGGTCGATATAAGTGACAACGAAGTTAAAAATAAAGATTCTTTAAACCAAGAAGTATCGGAAATCAGCGAAATAATGAACCAAATAAATGAAATGGAAAGAAAAGCAATTTAATGTGTTTCAAGCTGAATCTGTCGGAGAAAAGAACAAGTCATGTTTTATTATTTCGTTGTATGAATTGTGTTGTATTAATTACCTACAAACTTTCGCGAAAGACATTTAGTTAAATTACATCAATTCAGGCATGTGAAAGTGCGTATTCAAGTAGGCCTACATGTACAATGCTACGACTTTTAAACGATTTTCTATATTCTGAAGACCGGGAGAGAAATTGTCTAAATAGGCCTAAATATATTACTTTATTCATTTCTCCAGCGATATATTCTACTATAATATCTGAATCAATATAAAATCTTTAGTTTGGTAGCGAGAGTTGAAAGTGCTACAGATTACAGTTAGTTCCATTGTGACCCAGCATAATACTACACACGTTATATTTTCTGGTAATTGGCAACCCTTCAGAAACAACGTCAATTTCAACTCACCGCCTTCTGCAATAGTCAATCTCTTATACTGCATGCAATATCAGCTCCCCTCACCCCCGCATTTTTTTGGCTCAAGATAAAGTGTGAGCATAATATCTTGGTTAGCCTATATGTAGTAGTAGTAGTGTAGTGTATTTATTTCTCATAAAAAATTCTTACATATAAACCACATTATTTACATTAACCGGCGCACGGGTCGGTGTCGACCATACGTGCTCACTGCATACACTTAAATTATTACCCCATAAAAAAACCCAATTGAAAAAACTATATTCTATTATTTACTGTACATAACTACGAGTAACCACAGACGTAGCCCCCCCACCCCCCAGCAGTAAAAAAAAAAAATCCTATAGTGCTTTCACATTCGCCAGAGGTTTCAAGGCCACAACTTCTCACGTCTAATATACCCCCACTGATCAGCAGTCAACAGTATTCCCCTCTGCGCGGAGGAGCTGCGCTGTCGCACACACTCATACGAAACCAAGGGGAACTTCCTACTGGCTTGTCATGTGACTGGCATTGGAGGGGTATGATGTCGTATGAGTGCGGTAAGTGGGGGCATCATAGGCGTGCTACGTTTGGCCTTGAAACCTCTGGCGAATGTGAAAGGACTATAGACACATAGACATTATTAAGCCAGAACAAAAAGATAATAATAAAAAAATAAAAAAAATATCACTTAGATTTCCTTAATTCTCTAAATCTAGGCTTTCTCTCCTACATCTAACTTTCTGCAGAAATTTACATACGTAACCCATGGCAATTGTGCTCATGCCTACAGACCAGGGGTGGCCACTAACCTTAACTTTGGGAACCACAAATTTATGAAGCTGTTCGAAGCGAAGCACATTGATTTTACTCTACACATCAACATCATTGTTCAATTACACAACAAGAAATAATATTTTACTTTTGAGAAGTGCTTTTTTGAGTGTTCATTTTTGACACCTGATCAGGCCCAATGCAGAGTGGGGGTGCATGCCATTTGCGCAAAACTGCCCTTGGGATACTGTTACATTACCGCAAAAATTTAGGTTGCAGTACCGCAAATGGTTGTGACAAAGTAATCACACAGCGACTACATAAATTTAGGCAATCTACATCATTGATGATGCTAAATTTCCACCGGTGATAAGGGCTAGTTGTCCATCAAGTGAACCCCGAACGACAAATGGGACTGAGTCTTTCCATATACATTTTAAAAAACAATTTCATGAATCACATCCATCTGTTCATGTGCTGACTGCAATGGTTAAGGAATTCCAGAGCGAAATATACATCTCTATCACTTCTTTGCAGAAGAGAAAAGTTAGGAAACGTATCATACTGTGAAACACGCATACAACATGGATCTCTGGAAAAGTTATTCAGCAGGTACAATATCGTTACTACAGTACACCAAAACTTTGGGACGTCGTTGTCAGACACAACAGCTCTGAAGAAAATGAGTGTTATGACTAGAGACCGGATTTTAAAGGGAATTCCTTTTTTTATATTTCTTCACAAAACGTGATAAAATTGAACAGGACATTACTGAGTAAGTTTCAACTGCAAATGACCTGATTTTAACGTCCCTTTTTTTCCTTTTTTAGGCTCATTTCCCTTTTTTTTAGGAACTTTCCCTTTCCAGTACCTTTTTTGCTAATTTATTTTGAAAAATTCGTAAATTACCCATTAAACATTGTTTCCACTGATTCACCATTGAAAAAATAATTCCTCCCAGCAGAATAGAGCGTTACAGGGAAATCACAGGCTTGCCATTACCTAAGTTTCCCATTATAACAAGGTGGGGAACATGGATTTCGTGTGCTATTTTCCTCTGTGAGAATTTCAACGAGATCAAAAAATTTATTCAGTCATTAGATGTTACAGAATCAGCAGCTGTAGAGCAAGCAAAGGTTTTACATAAAACAAACATGTATCTCTCTGTTGAATTTTTACACTCTCTTACTTTTATATCCCCTTTTCCGCACCTTTTTTTGGCAATAATTTTCCTTTTTTTCCCACCTTTTTTTGACAATAATTTTCCCGTTTTTCGTCCTTTTTTGGGTGAAAATTTTCCCTTTAAAATCCGGTCTCTAGTTATGACGAATCCTTTGGAGAATGCAGTGGACGCCACACTTCTAGTGTAAGGCAAGCCTTAATGCTCATTTACACTAATGATACGTTAACTTTTGCGGTACTGTAACCATGTCCATTTGCGTAAATGCAACGTACTTTTGCATAAAAGTGCTGCACCGCAGAGTGGATATCTGTCGTCCGCTTATCGCTATTCCCAGGTATGATAGATTTTTTTTTGAATTGTCGCATATGATGAAAAGTGGGTATATATCGCAACCCTGACACCTAGAAATAGTGGCTCGATCTCCGTCAGCCTGCAAACGCTGTGGTTAATATTTACTTAGAACATGGGGGAGCTTGATGTTGCAGTCTGTAGGGCAGGTTCAATAGTACAATACAGGGTCCATAATTTTCCAACTCTGACGAATTCTGCACAGCCATAAATGAGAGTGAGAATATGTTAGATGTATTGGAATAAACTAAAACCTAGAATTCACATAAAAAGATCGAGAAAATCGTTAAAAATCATGAGCTACTGAGTGCAAAGCATTTATCGGAAGTTACAGACACAGAATGAAGGAAATGGTTTAAAACAGTGGTTCCCAAACTTTCGGTGGGTCGCGAAAAGGACGGGAAAAATTTAACTTGTTTTCAATATAAGGAAAGAGTGTTTAATTTAAAGAATCCAAAAAAAAAAAAAAAAATCCATAGCTGAAGGAAACTTTTATTGCTCATCAGGGCATTTGAACACAATAAAACTATTGAAAGGCATATATGAAAAACATGTGCTGTATTTTATATATTATATATCGTTATGTAGTAGTGGGTCGCGAAATTTTTTTTATAGATAGATAGATAGATAATAATTTCAGCCTTTCACATACTGGTAATGTAGCCTATATTGGTTATCCTTATGTAGTAGTGGGTCGCGAAAAAAAATTATAGGTGAAGGTGGGTCCCAGGACAAAAAAGTTAGGGAACCGCTGGTTTAGAATAATTTGGTTTCGTTTACTATGCAAATATAAGCTCAGAAGTAGGCCTACTGACGTCAGAATTATAATTGTGTTACTGAGAGTCTAAAATTGACTTAAATTATACTTCAACCCTTTTATATGCAGCTTATAACGAAAATAAATTTGAACATGAACTCATCGCGAGCTTAATTGGGTGAAAGTTAACCTTTCAACTTTTAAGAATCTGCTCGTCTTTCAGTAGATATCAAAGCACGGGTAAAACGACAAGAATGCTGAAGACAAGTGCCTACCTGCACTTCAAAGAAGAATCCTCCTTCTCAGGTTAAAGAGGTGTAAAATGAGAGTTAATTAAAATTGGTTTTGTCTCTACTTCGCTTCAAGAACTTCCGAAAACACCCATTTGCTTTACTCACATGAGAGTTTCTACAAAAGTTACCTCATTCATACGTTAATTATTTTTTTATTTATTTATATTTATACAAAACAAAACAAGACCACCCGAATGAGCATGCGCTCGTGCTCGTGCACAGTTCAGCCATTTACATTACAAAATATAAATTACAAATACATAAAGAAAATATAATATTAAATCAATACCTAAAAAATAATAATAAAAAAGAAAGAACAGAATAGTAAAAAGAAAAAAGGAAAAGTAGTAAGTAGTAATTACAAGTGTTGATTTTTTTAGTCTCTCTCTCTCTCTCTCTCTCTCTCTCTCTCTCTCTCTCTCTCTCTCTCTCTCTCTCTCTCTCTCTCTCTCTCTCTCTCTCTCTCTCTCTCTCTCTCTCTCTCTCTCTCTCTCTCTCTCTCTCATCCTATGCCCCCACGAAATCAGTCACAATCAGTCACGAAATCACTCTTACTTGTTTCGGTGCGGACTGCACAGAAAACAATCAACTCAATGATTAGGAGTAATCAAAGGAAATTTTTCAGACCTTACTTCCTCAATGGCAATAGACAATTCCTAAGCAATCTAAAGCCTTTATCTACTTTATGGAACCCGGAGGTTCATTACCGCGCAAATCCAAAATTAAAAAATACAAATTTCCAAAATTAAAAAAAAAAACAAAATTAAAAATTATAACATCCAAAAATCGAAAATTTAATAAATAATAAAAAAAAAGAAATAAAAAATTTAAAAATAAAAAAATAAACAATTCAAAGATCAAAAATTTAAAAAATCCAAAATTAAAAATTCAAAGATCCAAAATTAAAAAGTCCAAAATCCAAAATTAAAAAAGTAAAAAAACCCAATATTAAAAAGTCCAATAATGCAAAATTGAAAAAATCCAATAATCAAAAATTGAAAAAATAAAAAAATAAAATAAAGTTTTACTTCTGTCGCGTGGCGTTCCACGCACTCTTTTTTTTTTAGTAATGGCAACTATTTTATTTCTCCACATATAGCATACGTACATGGTTCTTACTTTTATAGGCCTTCAATGTAATCACCACCATTGCGTACAACGTGTTCCCAGCGATGCAGAAGTCTTTGGATCCCGTTGGCACTGCCTAATCTGTTGATGGTGCGAAGAGAGCGGCCGGTTGCCTGTAAAACATCTTCAACCATATGAATTAGATCAGGATTAGATCAAAGTCGCAGGGACTTAAATCTGGAGAGTACGGAGAGTGATAGAGCACCTAACAGCCTCAGCTATTGAACAGTTCAGACACAACTCCTGCTGTATGCGCCCTAGCGTTGTTATGCAGAATGATGGATGGATTGTCCATGAAGTGTCGCCGATTTCTTTTTAGAGCTGCTCGCAGATTATTTTGCAAAAACGAGCAGTGGTACTCCGCAATAACGTTCTGACTTGGGAAAACGGTAAGTTTTAATATCACACCATCCCAATCATGTTTTACAGGCAACCGACCGCTCTCTTCGCACCATCAACAGATTAGGCAATGCCAACGGGATCCAAAGACTTCCGCATCGCTGGGAACATGTTGTTAGCAATGGTGGTGATTACATCGAAGGCCTATAAAACTTAGAACCATATGTGGAGAAATAAAATAGTTGCCACTATTAAGAAATCAACCCTGTAAGTAGCATAAAATATAATATAATAACAAATGTATTAGTTGTTAACTAACCACGGATTGTGATTCTTGCGAAGATTAACGCTCCATAATTATCTTTTCTTTGCTATCATTAATACACGTAACAGGCAAACTGGAGGCAAGGATTATTATAGATATCTGAAATTTTACATGATCATTGGATTAATGTTACTTTTTTTTAACTTTTACAGGCTGAATTTATATATAAATATAAGTAATGAACTGAAATCATTATTGGGGATTAGATTAAAATCCCTGAGGAAAATTTCAATCAAATATCTGGTTTCCTTGAATGCTTATTGCATCTTACATATGGTATTATTCTACTAATCTTAGGTTTCTGCTTTTATACGATATTCTGAAGCGACGAATTTATTCGTCAGCAGAAGCGAAAATGTTAAGGGATATTCCTGTGTCCAAAACCGTGGTTAATTGAAAGCTCTAAATGAGAGCTTGTGTCAAAGGTTTATTCTTACAAGATCGCGAAAAAATTAACAGGAATAATTCAATGAAGAATTATTGCGATATTATATTTTTAGTCTGTTAAATTATAGCCCACTGTCTGAATATTTCAAATGAAATAAGCCGATGTTCGTTATTTCTTATTCAAGTGCAATATCTCTCGAAAGGATTCTGAGGGCAGTGTTTTGGGTTCTGACCACATCCTCTACCAAAGATTATCATAATGTATAGCTCTATTGCAACAAAAACGTTGAGCCATTTTTATCACAAAACCAAATCTAACATATCAAATGAATTGCTGAGAAACGTTTAGATGTTATTAGGGCCGTATGGTCATACCTGTTATAGAGGATTCTTTTCTGATATGTTACTTACTAATCTATTCTCTTATTGTTCCAGGTTGGTTTGGGTGGCAAACGTTCAAGATGGACTGACTTTGTAAAAATTAGCTCGGGAGTTACTGTAAGTTAAAATGAATCAGATTATTTTATATATATTTAGTTAAGTTACAATTCATAATAAAGGAAGGACGCCAAGATTAGTTTATACGAAATCATCATCAAAATTAAGGAAATTCTATGAACAAAATCGTGTAAGTTCTATAGTAAAGTATTCTCTTTTTATAAGTCTACTGTCCAGGGGTGGCCACTTACCAGGGTATGGAGCCACATTTTGAGGGAAGAGTTTTGAAAGAGAAACGCATACTTTTTAAGGTTAAATGTGAATTTTTTGAAGATCATTTATAGAGGAATAATTTAAACATACAAATCTACTCTTATACAATTCAACGGCCCTAAATAGCGTGCTTGCTCGCTCGCCCGCTTCGTGAGACATCGGGTATACTCGGCGATGTTCGTCTCTCGCAGTGTAAACTTTCATGACGACTACAAAATTAGGAAAGCCGTTTCTTTATTATATAAGGCCTAAGTGAAACGAACACAATGAACAAATATTCTAATTTTATTTTTACTTACAATTTTCATAGCTCTGAACCACAAACATTTTTAATAATCTACCAGTGTAAATTTCTTTAAAATCCTGGAGTCAATTAATAATGGCGGGCGAAGCCGGGGGCACCAGCTGTAAAATATTGATGGTTTAACTCTTGAAATATCGCTGATAATAAAAATTCCAAACAAACTATTCCTTCCCTTGAAAAATTATGTAATTTCTGAAAATTACACTGAATTTATCAAATAAAATTCACATCATATTTCTCTGTCAACAAACAGTTGAGAAACGATACGTATTATTCACCGCCGTCTCGAGAATTACGCACGAGAATTATACAGTTTAGAAGGCAGTGGTTCACAGTTATCTTTGGAACTGCATAATCGAATCTGAGATCGTTCTCCCAGGTGACGATTTCTCATCGTGGAATGTACTCTAAAGCCGGAATTTTAGCTGTTTCATTAATTATTAATGGTTTAGTTTAAGAATGATTCGCGTGCAAGTGTTAATAAATATAATGCTTAAATAATTATTATACTATTCATTTTTAATTTTTCAATTAATTATCGTGGGCGAAGCCGCGGGCACCTCCTAGTATTCCAAAAACTCACATCTCATCACCATTAATGTAGCACACTAAAAAAAAAAAGTATAACTCCCACAAATTACGAGACTTTTGTTAACAAGAACTTTTTCTGCTATCCACGCTGCTTGCTAATTCCTTGAAATCTGGTAGGTGGCCAGTTAGGGCGGTTCTCACAAGTTCAGTTAAAATTAACATACATTGTTAGAACTGCTTTCATTTCCCAAAAATGAAAATCGGTCTTTTTGCACACTGTTTTACATTTGGATATTTTTGTTCTGAGGTCTACAGGTCTTCGTTAGGCCCTACTTTATCCAGATGTTTAGCGACGAGTATAGAAATTGTTTTGAGAAATCTGACAAGTACCGCGGTACTTTTTGTTTGCTTTAAAGCGGTTTTTGAGAAGGAAAAAATTGAATCGGTAGACCAGAAAAAAAATCAATTTACCCTCATTATTGTTAGAAGTGCTTCATGCGGCTCGCGAACCAGGGTTGTTCAATGTTGCTGTAGTTCATGAAGGCCATTCTGCTTCCTGAAGTTTATTCGAGGAAAGGGATAATTTTTTAATCTTATGTGAAAGAATACGCTACGGTTGAATTCACTTACTGTATTTACCGCGCGTTTTCAGCTATCCGTCTTGAGCTGCAAAAAAGAAAATCGCCCATCATTGAACCGCACATTGCAGGGTAGAATTTAAAGAAGTATATTTTACCTTAGATTATGACGCTCGTTTTTCTGGTCAACGCCAGTCAGCTTAAAAATTCACCATCTGCTTTAAATGCAATTTCCCGGTTGTAATTGTTATGTGCCCATAAATCCACAACTATTAGGGATAGGAGACTGAAGTTTTGCACGTTGTATTTGCATGCATTTATGCCCATTTATATCCATGTTTTTAATAATTAAAAGATGATGTAAAAGAGCAATGAAATTTGAATTAAATTGTTAAAATAATTAATGCGGATGGCTAAAAATACTATATTTTGTAGAAAAAATATTATTACACACATTAAGAAATTCAATGAGATCAGGTTATGCTTACAGAAATTACAATTGCAAAAAAGTTTTATTTTTCATGTCCTGAATAGTCTTGATAAATTTCATGTTTATTTTTTTCCTACGAGGGATATAAGCCTGTTGTATAGTGTTTCAAAAAGCAATTCCACCTTTACCCTCGAATTTGGTTTTTATAAAATCATACATTTTTAGGATTTGAGGTTCGATTTTAGTACATAAGCCTACTGCTATGGTTCTAAAATATAATTTGTAATTTTTTAAATTAAACTGTGTAAGTTACTTAGGTTGCAGGAAGCCTTATCTTAGTATTCTGAAATTTTCGTTCACTTCTGATTTCATTTTCCTGTAAAAAAAAAAGTATTACAAAGCTTTTATTTTTATGATATTTCGTGTGGTTGTTCGCTTACATATACCCAGGGGGAAGTAGTTACTATATTTTATTTAATACGAGAGTTATATCAAAAGTTCTGCACACTGTAAGATAAAATTAAGGAAACTAATTTAATTTACAAAATACCTTTACATGCCTTCAATATAATCTTCATTCTTGCTTATGACAGGTTCCCAACGTTTTGGCAAATTCTGTATTCCGGATAGGGCACCTTCATTGTTGAGCTGTCTGATTACTCAGGTCACCTCACTGGAAGCTTCATCAATTGTAACAAAACGTTTTCCACGGAGTGGTTCCTTCAATTTGGGAAACAAATCAAGTCTGGTGGGCTCAAATCAGGAATGTTATGATGGGTGGGGAAGTCTTTCCCATCCATAGACTTTGAAAACGTTTTGTTACAATTGATGAAGCTTCCAGTGAGGTGACCTGAGTAATCAGACAGCTCAACAATGAAGGTGCCCTATACAGAATACAAAATTGGCCAAAATGTTGGGAAGCTGTCATAAGCAAGAATGAAGATTATATTGAAAGCCTATAAAGGTATTTTGCAAAATAAATTATTTTCTTCCATTCTACCTTACAGTGTGCATAACTTTTGAAATGACCCTCGTAATTTAATTCTGTGGCTTGGTTCTAAAAGGGCCAATGCCAATTTCTTGCAAAAATGAGATCTATGCATTATTGATATCGGCTAGTCTTTATCTTTCGTTTAATAAAAGTGCCAATATATGTTGCTATTAATAGACATAATAGCCTACAGAAATCTTAGAGGCTAATGTCGGAAGTTCTCAGCGAAAAAATCTTACTTCTACAAAGACTTCGAAGTCAGTTATCTCAAAAGCAAGTTTTATGATATTGGCCCTTTTAGAACCAAGCCACAGAATTATGTTGAGTTAAAAAGCATAAATTTCATTTATCTTACCATTAAAAATAAATAAAATAATATTTGCAATTAAATGCCGTCAGAATTATAGCATGAATTGGTAACAATACCACGGAATAGAGATTTACCCTGTATTATCGAGTTTTCATTAATATTCAGTAACATTTGGCATGCTTACACACTTGAACTTGTATAACATCGCTCAATAACGCAACACGATGGTGCGTGAAGCACCAGCGCGCAGAGAGGTAATTGATGTTTGTGTTTGTATGAATGGGACTCGAGTGTATGGGCGGCAAAGAGACCATCGTTGTATGTCACGACACATGAGTTATACTGCTAACATTAAACAATGAGATAGCTGTAATTAATCCTTCATCTCCTATTATTATATTTTTTATCTTAACATTCTTTACATTTCAATGGACAATTTATAGAGCATGTGTGTGTGTATTAACGGAGCTGTTCTGTTTATTATCTACATTAAATATAGCAATTGTAACAATGCGTGAGAGTTGGTTTCCGTCCCATGCTGTGCCTCTGCCATTTCAGACTGTTTCTCACTTTATTAGATTCCATTTCTTGACCCTAGTAGTCATTTGTCGTTTCTGTGGAGTAGAGATTACTTCAACAAAGAGCATAAACTAAGAATAATGTAGCGCCCCGCTATAAGTCATAAAAGAGCCCTATTAAAAATATTTTATTCATTTAAAACAAATTCTTTAAAACAGTTCTTAACTTTTAGTTTAATTAGGTAGAAAAAATTAGTTATGAACCGGTGTTTTAAGTTTCCTATTAATTTCTTCATCATTGCCATGTGGTCAATAAACTACGTAAAAATATTGATTCCAAAAAAGTTAATTATAGACCTTTAAAGGACTAAGAATTAAAATGTCCTTTTTTCATTTTTTTTTGGCAGATACGATGGCCTTAAGACTGAGAATACAAAAAAATCGCCCTCCAGTTATTTTACTGAAGTATGAATAGTTCGGATTCCACAGGCTACATAAATAATTTTATTTAATTAAAATATAATTAGGAAAAACATCTGTGGAAGCAAGAACACAATGAATATGAAAATACTGATCTTCGAGAAGGATAGAAATCATATCAACAAATGAAAGGTTCTATGCTTTAACTACTCTTTAGGCCTTTGTTATTTATGCCAAAGTCCACGAAAAAATTAGTGAAAACGTAAGATAGTCGTATGCGAATTTTTATATATCTTTTTGTGAATATTTTTGACTGTTCAAATAGTCGATCATATATGTTTTCCCAATTTACTCTTAGCGGTATATTGTGGAAGTGATTTCCTTCACATGATCTACTTCCACAACGTTATCAATTATTCTCTCCTATCTCGTTCAGCGTTTACGAACTGCGTACGGAGAGGAAGAAATGTTCCGAATTGCGTCCCAATGAAATCTAGGAACTACCGAGTTGCTTGCCAATGCTTTGTTTGAGGTATCCGTGTTGCGTGTCAAAGACATGTAAAATTTTCCTTCCCATTTTCAGACCATTATATAGGCCTACTATAATGCACCCTTCATTAATTTTAACACAACACTCCCCTTATCTTTATTGTCACTAGTACTTTTTAAAGTAAAATTTAAGCCATCGATGACGAACAGTTTCCTCTTTTTCTCACTTATCATTGTAGCTACAGTTAATTCCTTTTCCATTAGAAGCTTGGATGAAGTCACCTAAATACAACACGTTTCTTTAAGAACTATAACTCAAAATAAATATTATTTTCGTAAACTGTTGAAAACTTGTTTAAATACTTAGCTAAGATTGAACAGTGTTATGATAAATTGTTGGGTTCTTTAATTGGTAATAAAAATATGACATGTCCTAAATATAATTTTAAAACTTAATACTTTTATAGAAATAACTTAATAACGAAATAGATGATATTAATATTCTCGAAGAAATATCCTTTTATGCTCCACGTTATAGATCTTATAAATTGCATAATCTTTTTTTTTTCATTCATTTCAAAAGCAAACACTGATTCCCATATTAATTCTCCTCTTTATAAAGTGCTCCGTCTATACAATCAATTGCACCAAATGGGCTATATAGGTATATTTATTACTAACAATAATCGATTTAAAAATATCTGTGATAAAAATTTGTAAACTTTAAAATAGTAATAATTAAAAAGTGATAGCTAAAATATTCTCCATATCATTTTCTTTATTTAAGTCTTTCGTTTCCTCCAAAAATATTATATTACTTATGTTTTGAACTGTTCAAGGTCACACCAGCATGGAATTCAAGTGTGCGTTTAAAAAAAAAATCGCATGAAATTCGATTAATTTCTCCATCCGACCGATCCCGCTTGCAATTTGAGTTCTCCCATCTGATTACGGGACAAGGCTAACTTTTAGCTCTGTTTATTTCATGGCTATTGTGTCGACTTTTGAGTTACTGGTTAAGGCGAAGTATGTTCCTCAAACACTTTATTCTTTGCTGAATGTCATTCAAGATGCCGACGTTGTATGTACTCTATGAGTTTCTCCGAAGTTTCCTTTTAGGGCAGAAGCCTAACATATGTGCACAAGTTTTGTAGCGGCAATGGTCAGGGCTATTCTTCCTGGAATATTACTTTGTACAGTAAATACGGTAGAAGCCATCTTCACTGTATTTCCAAGCAGGGTCGGACTGGGAATAAAATTAGGTTCTGGCATCCAGAGAACACCGGGCCTCCATCCTCCTACAATTTCATTCCAATACTACCCAGACCTTACTTCTTTTGACTTGTCACAGAATGTTGAATTTCGAGTTTTTTTAATGATTGTCGATTTGTTTTTCAACTATAATTAACATGCAACTGCAAGAAAGAAATACATGTAATATTTTTATACCCACCAATTGAACATGCCATAACATCATTCCCCTCCATAACACACTATCTAATAAGACTGGATATAAATATTTCTCGTCTTTTGTAAATAGTATATACTCAAAAGCATGAGTTGCATTGTTTATTAATGCTTATTTCTCTCTTGTTAATGTTAATTTCTCTCTTGTTCATGTTTATTTCATCTTTGTAGATTTTGCCTCCCTTTTGTTAATGCCTATTTAAAACGTTTCTTTATGACTTTCTTTGCAGCTCGTGCTCAGATTAAAATTTTAGACATATATTGTAAATATGTAAAATGTATTATATCTCTAACCCTAATATACCTTCGGGTGAAATAGGGTTTAATCCAATTTTTTATATTCAATAATAATATTAATAATAATAATAATAACAATAACATTAATAATATTTTTGTACTTGAGTACTTTTCATAGTAGAAATTTGTACCTGTGACTTCTAAATCTTTTAGTCTATGCCGAGCAAAATTACCAATAGAGGTATGCTTTTTTATGCTAACCCAGCTATAGTTAAACCGCGTATTTGAAATAATTAAAAGCCAGGCATAGGCCTATTGTTTTAGAAATACAATAAAATATACACACAGATAGTGAACGTTAAAAAAGGACTTTCTTTGTATTAGCCTTTACAAGGATGAATTTATATATTCATATAAATAATCAATTACAACCATCACTGGGCTCTAAGTTTGATATCAAGGAACTTTTAGTGGAATATCTGGTTTCCTGGAATGCAATCATAACGGAAGGATAAAAATAATCACATTTTACATAACCAATAAAAATGAATAAATAGGCCTAAGTAAACTTCCACTAAACTAGGGTTATCCTCCTATTAAAAAAATTACTACATACAAGTATTTTTTCCCATGGCATCAAGTAATTTATTACAAACTGTTACGGAAACAATCATTAACGGCCGTGGAGTCGGCATGCTAACCACATGCTCCCAATCCTGTCATCTGCCTATGGTAGATGAAGCAGCGGTCGGGTGGTAGGCCAAGTCCCTTCAGGGATGTAGCGCAATGGAGTTTAGTTTTTTAATTTATGAAAACAAACTAAATACTTTCGTGGTATTTCAACTGATTATAAGCCGATACTCGAATTAGTTTATTACGAGACCGAGAAGCAATTGGCTAAAACACAGGAAACAAAAACAAAAATCCCGTGGGAAATTCAAATTACATCCATAACTTCCGGATATTTTCGAACGGTTCGGAGTAAATTCAGTCATCTTGTTTGTGTCGAAGGTAACTGCCTGTGAAAATGTATACTATTAAGTCTGATTATGCTAGGTTGCTGAAACTAATTAATGGAAGTAAATAAGGTAGTAGCTTTTAAAATCGCATCTTTATCACCCTCTTTATGGTGCCAATGGCAATCTGGTGACAGGAAATTTCGCGCACTTACTTAGAGTACGATTACTTCCATAAAGTCTTTGGGTTTTTACGTATATACCTTAGGAGCGAGTCTCACCGTTCATAGAGTTCCTGCCTAGGGGAGGTAGCTGCACCCTGATTGGCTCAGCTCTTCTATCCCACTCCACGTGTTGTCTGTCTCTGTCTCGCTCCAGTATTATCCTTCCACTCAGCTCCTCGTATTATAGTATTTTCTATGACTGGCAACGTGCTGCATGATCTTCACTCTGTGCTCAACAGTAGCTCACTGATCTTACGCGCAGCGAATCCGCGCAAGCTGGTAACGAAACGAAGCTCGCTGGCTGGGTTAGTCTTCAAGGCTAAGTAATCGTACTCTAAAGTGTGAGGCCATAAGCTGCATGTGAAGACTGCAGATCTAATAGAAAACATATTTACAGAATAAAATCATATTCGGGTTAGACTTCTATGAAATATTGATATTCATATCCGTTTCCATTCATATAGCCTAATTAAACCCAATTTCTATCTTGAAAAATTGTAAAAGATCCTCTTCATTTGCAATAGGCCTATTATTCACTACTTTGGAGGGAATGTCCTTGTAAGGCCATTTCGTTTTACGACTTCATACCTATAATATAAACGATTTTTGTGAGTCTCAACAGAGCTGAAAATTATACGATTTTATCAATCATCCCGGTGAAGAACTGTAAATTTAATTCTAATAATGGAATTAGTATCGGAGTTTGATTCTCGTACAATCTGTAGGGAATACCGGGGAAAGTTAGATGAAGTTGGGGTAGTGCAGCAGTGTAGGTTTCAGAATGTGTTCACTCTCAAAATCTTGATTACTTTAACAGATTTTAGCGTGACCAAGTTTAACAACCGCAGAAAAGTTCATTAGTTATTTTATATATTTTCAAATACGAGGGTAATTTCAAAAGTTCTGCACACTGTAAGATAAAATCAAAGAAAATAATTTATTTTCCAAAATACCTTTACAGGCCTTCAATATAACCTTGCTTATGACAGCTTCCCAACGTTTTGGCAAATTCTGTATTCTGGATAGGGCACCTTCATTGTTGAGCTGTCTGATTACTCGGGTCACCTCACTGGAAGCTTCGTCAATTGTAACAAAACGTTTTCCAAGTCTGTGGATGGGAAAGGCTTCTCCACCCATCATACAGTCCTGATTTGAGCCCAGCAGACTTGATTTGTTTCCCAAATTGAAGGAACCACTCCGTGGAAAACGCTTTGTTACAATTGATGAAGCTTCCAGTGAGGTGACCCGAGTAATCAGACAGCTCAACAATGAAGGTGCCCTATCCGGAATACAAAATTTTCCAAAAGTTGGGAAGCTGTCATAAGCAAGAATGAAGATTATATTGAAGGCCTGTAAAGGTATTTTGCAAAATAAATTATTTTCTTCCATTCTATCTTATAGTGTGCAGAACTTTTGAAATTACCCTCCTAGTTGTAAGTAATTATTTAAATTCGTGAACATTGTTAGAGAGGCAATGAATACAATGCTAGGCCAAGTTAACAGAATTACAGATTAATTAACATGAATGTGCAAATATAAAACCATCAGAGTTCCAGGGAGATTCGAGGAAAAATTGTTGAAATTGTGATGTCAAAGAAATTGTTCAATGAAATGCAAGTTGTATAAATAGAGGTTTCTGCTTCTATACGCATCCCAGGGCCCTGTTTCATAGAACTTACTAATAATATTAGTTAATAATATTGGGACTCATAATATTATTTATTAGTTAACAAAATATTATTTCATAAAATCTCTTCACTAATATTATTAGGTCATTAGCCAGCCGATTGATTTGGAGGTTATGTCTGGATATTTGTTTGTGTTTTTTCCCCTTCTTAATCTTTTTTTGTCAATACTATTTCAAAGCAGCACGGCCTACATATATCTTCTTACATGTAACAAATAATAACTAGCTCTAAGAAATGAGTAAATCTGCCAGGCACTTATCAAGAAAACAGTAGGCTTATGTACAAAAATCTAACTTCAAATCCTAAAAACTTCTTATGACAAAAATTAGATTCAAATCCTAAAAATTTCATGTGACAAAAATTCCTTTGATAGCGTACTTAAGCTTTTTCTAAATTGATAATTAAATTAGAGTGATTCATTTTCCACAAATTCAAGATTGGGTTCTGAATTACATGGATTTTAGAATAAGTTATTGATCCAAAAACACTTATAGAAAAACACCTGATATTATCAGTAAATATTATTAGTTCTGCTGTCTACGACACAGTTTACTAATAGTATTAGCAATGTTTACTAATAATTTAGAGCCATAAACTCATAACTAATAGGCTATTATTAGAAAATATTCTTAGGAAATAGAAGACTAATAATAAATACTAATATGATTACGTATTTGATAATAATATGAGTGTAAGGGTTCTATGAAACAGGACTCAGTTATATCATTCCTTTAAGAAATTCTAGCATGAGCAAGTTTATCAACCAAAGAAAAGTGCAATATAGTTTTTTTGTACAAGTTTTCATAAGTTTTTTAACAAAGTATATTAACCTACGCGAATATTATTATCGAGACAATGACTAAAATCCTTGTTTACAAAATGTCAGATTAATTATTATAAGGCTTTTAAGTCTTTCAAAATGGCTGCTCTAAATGCGTGGTAGGAGTACACACCTTCGGTATTTATCTCACCCACACTCACTCGCTCTGACGTCACTTCAAAATGAGAGTAAGTGGAATGTTTTATCGCATTATGGATTGGGAAGCTGACCTATCAAGACAGGTTACCATAGCATCATTAAAAATAGAAGGTCTGTAGGCTATAGATGAGCTCATCATTGAAGTGAGGTGGTACGGAAATTGAAGGATTTTGAGAAAACAATATATATATATCAATATTTTAGGGTATGACTGAAGTGTTGAGAATAGTTTTCTAAACTATTTGTGCTAAAAAATTGAAATTTGACACGCTTAACTAAAATGTGAACAGAAATTAGAGGTTCAAATTTCAGTTTGATATTTCGGTTTGTTCCTGAGGTATGAAAGTTTTGAGCTTTTAGAATAAATCGTAATTGATGAAGCAAACGACTCTCGTCCATCAGCTGTTAGTAGTTTTCATCTTTCCCGATAGATAGCGAGTTACGAGGCATGCAGGCCGCAGGGCTTCTCTTGACGTTTTAACGCCCAAATAATGCTTATTTAAAACACTAAATGAACTCAATTTAGTATAATATTAAAATTATCATGAACAGAATTTGTTTTATTTTAAATATAGGTTGTTTTACGCAGTTTCATTTGCTCCTCTCAAGGCTTCAAAGATTGTTTCGTGTTCGATGTTAGTTGATACCACACCAGTGCTTTAATGGAAATCTGTACTTTAGTGGATGTAATTGAGATACCGTTACGTCACATATAATGTTATCATAGTATGGTCAAACAAACAATGAATTGTGCTACATATTGTTCGTGCCATTTTGAGAAAACCTCGTCCCAAACCATCGTCTATCTACAAATGAATATAATAGCATTGTTCCCTAATCCGAAAATCTGCACCGACGCCGAATCCGTGAGTTTCCCTAGTGTTGCCGCTGTCATTCACCACTTCTTAAGTGAATAAATGTGCTGTGGAACTAATTTGGCAACATAGTACTGGACCACAGACAAGTGTGAATACACCTAATTACCTTTTTATTCACTGATTGACAGGTCGAAGAGGAATAGGGTGGCAGGAGGTAGAGGCAGCTCTTAGAAAAAAAAAGTATTTAAGGAGAGGCATCCACAATAGCTCACGAATGCATATAAGAAATTAACAGATCTACTTCTCATATTTTGGGGTACGCCGTAGCGTAGTGGTTGAGGCGCTGCGCTACAAACCGGAAGGTCGCGGGTTCGATTCCCGATGAGGTCGTTGAGGTTTTTCAATTGGCCTAATCCTGCTGGTGGCACTATGGCCCTGGGGTCGACTCAGCCTCTAACAGAAATGAGTACCAGGAGCAATCCTGGGGGTAAAGGCGGCCGGTGCGTAAGGCTGACAACCTTACCACCTTCACGTGCCGAATGTCCAAAATCTGGGAGCCTCAACCTCCTGGAACCCTCTGGGCCTCCATGGCCTGTATAGGGATCATTTTACCTTTTACTTCTCATATTTACAATTGTAACAACAAACGAGTTTTCTTCTATGTGAACCAAGTTTGGTTTTTTTTTTTTTTTTTTCCTCCTAAGAGAAAGAAATGCGGAAGAGGACAAGAAGTTACGTCACCGGTGACTTTAGTGAGAGATAAGCTTGCATGAAGTTTGACGACATTTTGCTAAAATTGACGTACTGAGTTATTGATATTCAAGGAGTTTGGAGTTTGTCACTAAGTTTCTCGATAAAAAAAGACTTGCTTGTCATTAACTGTGGCAGAGTGTAACGGGCGGGGGGTGGGGGGTCAAGGTGAGGCCGCGCTCGCTGCCATGTTTGCACCCTGTGTGTAGGTGGCTGGAGGCGGCCCGGGCGGGTTACCGTTTGTCCGCTCATTGGTGGAAAATACTGATATTTCTCTACAATGTGGGTGATAAGGGGCGTGTTTTCCATTTCGTAGCTTAAAAACACATTGGCCCATTATGGATGCCGTCAGGTATAACATTATATACACGCTTACCTAAGACGATGCGACATTTTTTTTAGCATTGCCGCATTGTCTCATTCTTAAAATCTTGTTATTTAAACAGCCTGGGCCGAAAAGAGGCATAAGGTAGTGATGGAATTATGATAGCAATTTTTGTAGCCAGTCTCTATTTTGCATGGTATTAGGAAGGCAAGAGATTTAAGGTCTGAAATCAGTAGCCAAACCAAAAATTTTAGTGGCCATTATTTTTATTTAATGTAAAGCATTGAATTAAGAAGAATTACTCCTGCTCTATTTGTTCTGTAAAATAATACAGCATGAATCCGTTTTAAATATGCAATATAAATTAAATAAATAAACACACTCCTACTGAACTACCCTTCTTTTCAAAGAAGTACTTTTTGCATGGCACCAACTAATTTCTAACATACCATTAAATCAAACTAAGTATTTTGGAAGTATTTCGGCTAATTATAAGCCAACACCCAAACTTTTTTCTTCCTAAATCACAGGGAACCAAAACCAAAATCGCGAGGGAAATTCTAATTATATCGATAAATTCCGGATATTTTAAAACCTTCTGTGAACATTTAGTCGTCTTGTTCATGTCGAAAGTACTGCTTATTGCAATATCTATATTAATTTTAATATACAGAGTGTTAATGAAAAACACTGAAATATTTTACCCATGTTTAGAGAAGAAACTTTTATTAGGAAATTTTTGCTCTATGGATTCAATTTGTCCTGCTATAGAATAAAATCTCCCAGGGCAGGGCCGCCACTGACTTATAACATTTGAGAGAAAGAAAAAAAACTGAGTTGTTAACACTGGAGTAAGGAATAAAAAATTATGCAGTGGCGGCCCATGTGATTAGAGTGTAAATTTTGCAGATTATGGAAACACTAATTTGTGATATATTGTTGATGAATGATTAAGAATCAGGTATTTGTCGATCACTAAGAAGGCATGGAGTCAATTTAATGAAAAAGTTTACCATTTTTCACTTTATTATTGACTTATGAGCGCCAAATTTTAATGACTTTAGTGCTCTATAGCAAGCACATTTTACGTCATAGAGCAAAAATTCATCTTCAATACTCCATCGTTATAATCGCCATAAGGAGGTTTCACTGTGTAGATAATAAACACATTTTGCTTTTTCATAGTAAGCTAATCTATTTATTTGCACTAGTAAATTATGTTCAATCTCGTAATAACTAGCTTGCAGTCTTACAGTCGGCAGTCGAAGATGAATTTCCGACTGCCGACTACAGAGTACAGTACCAACATATTTCAGGAGCTCTGTGATAACAGAACATGGTAAGTGGACGTACTCGTATATTGAAAAAAAATTATTGAAGGAATAAATTACACAAAAAACTCACCTTCTTCTTATTCTTGTGATGTAGGATGGCATCCTGTTTATTTCCCCTTTATTCCTCAGATGAGTGATGTGTACTGTCTTTCCATCTCGTAGCAGGTCTTCCTCTTAATCTTTTTCCGTCTGGTTTGCTTTCTTGAGCCTTTTTTGCTAGGCGATTGTTTTCCATTCTATCAACGTGTTCTTTCCAAAATTTTCTTCTGTCATTGGTAAATTTAGTTATGTCCTGAATTTGGCATTTGTCCCTAATTTCTGTATTGTGTATCTTATCTAATAAAGTTTTCCCCTGAATTGTTCTTAGCACCTTCATTTCACATGTGCTTAATATCTGTTTAGTTTTGTTTGTGTCTGCTCTCGTTTCTGCTGCATATGTTAAGATTGGTCTTAATATTGTTTTATAAATGCGCACTTTACTGTCTATCGCCATGTACTTGTTTCTCCAAATTATGTCTTTCATACAACCATACAAAAACTCACCCATTTATAAAATTAATAAAATTATACAGAAACTAGAGAATTAGCAGTTAACAGTCAATAAGGCATTTTCAATTCCTATCTGGCCATGGCAAATTTAAATAATTGGCTATATCGAGCGATGTAACATCGATGTTCCAGATGATTATCCATGCTTCTGTAATCCTCTCCAACAGTAGAGTACTTGTTTTTTGACTGTCCTGAATTTTGAAGATCAAGATATACCCTAGACTGAACTTTTTTGACAATGAATTGGCAAAACCTCTATTTTATATCTAGACTGTTAAGGCAAAAGAGTATAAGTAAGAAATTGTGAAAATGAGATAAGTAAATTACACTGTGTAAAAAAATCTCTTCCGAAAAATATATTTTTTGACTTATACTCTTTTTGCTTTAACAGTTCAGGTGAAGACTCTCAAGGCAAAACAGTATAAGTAAAAACAATTTAAAATGATATAATGTGTAAACAAAAGTCTCTCCTGAAAAATATCTTTTGACTTATACTCTTTTGCCCTAACAGTCTAGATATATTTAAAAAAATGTTATTATGCCCTTTTCTAATTCATCCACCGCATCTTTAATAAGTTTTCATCATAATGTTCAATCTCTTGTAATGCTAATGCACGATACGAATCTCTTCTTTCTTTCCGTCTTTCATTCTCTCTGGAAATTGAATAATAATTGTGTTTATATTATTTATATTTGTAATTGTAATAATTTTTAATAATTTGTATTTTGTAATTTGTAATAATAAAGTTTGTTTGTATTGTTTGTAAATAATAATAATAATAATAATAATAATAATGATATTAATACCGTAGGTCACGATTATAACTTTCTTTGTCCTATAATAAAATTAGAAAATAAGCAAAGTTTCGGAAACTTGTAACTGTAAATATTGCGGGCATGGTTTGTTACAATTATGCTGTATTTATCTTAATGCTGTATTTTAAAGTGCTGTACTAAAAATTTAAAAAAAAAGAAACCGATAATAATAATTTTCTAGGAATGTGAAACTTGAAGAAAATGAATATCTTAACATACCCCTTTTTGACAGGCCTAATGAACAATAAAATTGTATTTGTTTATAAAATTTTAATATTTCAATTCGAAACAGATAAATAGTGAGCGTTGTTTCTGAGAAACGACCAAAGTCATTGTGACCGCCTCATTTTACTTAGTGTAGTATTTTTTTTTTATCCATTGATGGTAGTTGTAGTGGTGCTTGTTACTACAAGTTATTCTTTTTTGGCAAGTGACACACTCCCCGCTTTCTGTCCGCCATTGTTGTTATAATAGCTCCACAAGTGGACGTGTTATTGATTATGATATTTTTAAAACATATCTTGTGTAGGTGTTGTTCGTATAAACCGCTGCTACTCTCTACATATTTTGAAACATAGTACTTACTTTGGCTATCGATTCTACGATGTACGTCGAGTTTAACTCTTTTCAGGATTCCAGGTCAGGGGTAGAACAGGAAAATCCACGCGTCCCCCATCAGAATGATCTAATATGCCCATTTCCAAGAATTTGTGGAATAATGTGAATAATACTATACTAATTCAAGAACATCAATTGTTACGGGCTTCATACTGTTTTGTAGTGCCCGGTTTCTATAAACTCGTGAAATACCTATGGGTAAATTATCCATGAGCAAATTAGTTCCTAATCACCCAATAATGAGGAAGGCCTTGGAGTTGTACAATTAATTTAATTCAGAAGGCTTTGATTCTCATTGTTTAAATTATTATTTATCCTATGATGGCCAGTTTCTATAAACTCGCGAATTACCTATGGGTAAATTATCCAATGCACAGAATTTACACAAGAATAACTCCACACAAACACAAATAATTTAAAGATAGCATCACATACACTTGTGGCGAGTTTCTAGATAAATATCCTCTGGGTAAATATGAAAATGTCAGAAAAAATGTTCCTAAAAACTCGGGCTAGATCTTTCCAAGGGTAAATCTTTGGGTTAATTTATCCTTTCATGGATGGCTGGATAAAATTTAACCTCTCATAGGATCAATAATAATTTAAACAATGAGAATCAAAGCCTTCTGAATTAAATTAACTGCACAACTCCAAGGCCTTGCTCATTCTATCATTGCGGGTGAAATGGAACTAATTTGTCCATGGATAATTTACCCACAGGTAATTCACAAGTTTGTAGAAACCGGGCATGAGAGGTTAAATTTTATCCAGCCATCCATGATAGGATAAATTAACCTGACGATTTACCCTTGGAAAGATCTAGGCCCGAGTTTGTAGGAACATTTTTTGTGTCATTTTCATATTTACCCAGAGGACAGTTATCTACAAACTCGCCACAAGTGTATGTGAATGTTACCTTTAAATTATTTGAGTTTGTAAAAGTTATTCTTGTGTAAATTCTGTCAGTTGGATAATTTACCCATAGGCATTTCGCGAGTTTATAGAAACCGGGCATAAGTTGTATAAACATTTAATTTTATAACTTATTAATACCTAACAATTCATAGAATACAGCATACAGTAAATGTTCTAAAAGTATTATTCAGACATTTATTAATTACTTCATTTTCTTATTTTGGCCTATATTTACATTTTTGCCACTGGTATGTCCATTATTTCATTCCTTACTTCATTTTCTCGTACTGCCTTATTTTTCATTCATCCATTCTGGCCTCTTGCCTTCTTCCTCCTTTCTTTTCTTTTTTCCTTGCTTCTTTCCGTCTTTATTTTCTTTCTCTTTCTCTTATTTAATCATTTCTGTCTTTCCTCTTTCTTACCTTTATTTATTTATTTATTTATTTCGTCCTTTCTTTCTGTGTTCTTTCTATTTCTTGTGAAACCTTTTTTTTCTTTTAATTTATTTTTCACTTTCTTTTATTTTTTTATTTTATTTCTTTCTCTCTATCTGGAAGCGTATTTTCTTCTTAATTTGTTAAATTCTCTTTATCTTTTTTAAATATATTATTATATTATACAAATACAAATATTATACAAATACTATATTATACAATTGATAAACACCCGAAAGAGCAGAATGCTCGGGCTCGGGTGCAGTTCAGTTTTAAAACGTACAGCAATATCATACACACACACACACACACACACACACACACACACACACACACATCTGCTTTCTTTCTTTCTTTCTTACTTACTTGCATTTTGAAGTCTTCTATTCTCTCTTGTTTCAATCTATATGTCTGACTTTCTTTCTAATCATCATGCTTGTCCACATCCATTCTTACTGTATTTATTTCTGTCATTGTGGTATTGTATGGTATTCCTATTCCATCCCGATGTTAAAACCAATTAATGTATCTGTCTTTCTTCCTTCTTTTCTATCTACCATTCTTCCCCTTATTATCCTCACATTTCTCTAAAATCTATTTCATTCTTGAAGGTCAGTTTTCTGTGATTTTGTTTTTCTTTCTAATATTTATCCTGTTTTATTTATTTTTCACATTTTCTTTCTTTCGCTCTTCCGTTATTTCTTCCGTTCTATAAGCATTTCCTTCTTTCCTTATTCTGATTCCTTTTTTTTATTCTTCCAGTTATTCTTTTTCCCGACCAAAGGAATGGGGACAGGTATATCAATTTTTATAACGGTGAATTTATTTCTGTACAACGGTAATGTAATGCTGAATGACGAACTATTTTATTAATTTGTAAGCTATTATTATCAATTGAACTAGAAGGTATGGTTGGTGGGAGAGACATGTGTTAGCTATATGTGTTTAGTATCAAAAGGATGCCATATGGATGGATGCAACGATACATCAAGCATAAAATCAGAACATGTTAACATGTGTTTTAAAGGTTATTATAAAATATATAAACAACTTCTTGTTGATCAATATACAAAACTTTTCCTTAAATATTTAACGTATGGTAAATTAAAGGGCAACTAAAAGTGACCGTAAGTTTTTAGAAGTCCACATATTGAGATATAAAACACATAATTTCCTCCCAAATCTGGCGATTATGGTGGATGTCTCCTCGACGGTTTTCATTGTTGCACGAGCAGCATGAGGACAGGCGTTATCATGTTGAAGCAAAACACCTGCACTTAGCAATCTCCTTCGCTTTGGCACTTTCGGATTTCCACATCTTTGGCCCATTAAAGGAGCACCTTGGAGGGCAGAAGTTCAAGTCTGATGAGGACGTCCAATTGACGGTGCACGAGTGGCTACAGCGTCAACCAAAATAATTTTTCTCACGCGGTATCGAAGCACTTCCTATCCGATGGCTTAAGTGTGTTGAACTAGGAGGGGACTAGGTAGAAAAATCTACAAGCAAGCATTCTTCCTGCAGTAAAATGGTGGGAAAAATTAATTGCGGTTTTCATTTGATTCTCCCTCGTAGTTTACTTCTGGTTTCCGTAGATTTCCACTCTAGTGCTTTGAGACCATAACGCTGTCATTGATTGGCAATTATTCATAACAACTCTTTCAACCTTCCTCTTAACGTCTGAACGTCAAGCATGAAAATCGAGAGATCCATCCTTAGGATAGAGAAAGTAGTGTGAATATCTCACATAATATTTTACTTAGGTTCATCCTTAGGACTAAGCTACTATAAATTTTCAGCGCTTTTAGTTCATATTCTTTCCTAATCAGTACCATCATTATCGTAGGGTGAAATTATAATAACCCTTTAATGGGCCTTTGGAATATTCCATAAGGAAAATGGATGTTATGCAAATGAAAGAACATTAAGAAAGTTCATAACGGCGAGTTCACTGTGCCACGAACATCAACTGTTGTTCAGGTTGTGGAGCATCATGGGAAATCTCACCGGGCGTTGAGAAAGACTAACGCCTCCTCAGGGAGGCAAAATTTATCTCCACGCACAAAAATACAAATAGCGACTTTTGCAAGGCAAACTTAGAAAAGGGAAAGACATAGGAAGTCTTCCACGGAAGAAGCCTATTACACAGCTTTCATTTTTTTTATTTATCTCTTCTTTTCCTTCTCTAACTATCTCTTAAATACTTGAAGGATTTCACTAAAGCCAAATGAAACGTATCAACCAGTGCTAGATACATGTTCAGGAGGACCATATAAATGGAGATATATCTTTAACCTTTTCACTGTTACTGACGCATAAATTCGTCACCACAGTAAAGGCGTGTTCGGCATTTGCCTTTACGATTGAGAAACCATGAAAAAACCTAAGTCAAATTGGCCGGCCACGGGGTTTCAACCCGGAACCTCTCGAAAGCGAGTCCCAGACGCTACCATCTCGGTCAACTAAAATTAATTTGTGTATTCTTAAGAAGTGAATTTAAATGAAATAAAACTTCGGTGGATATCGTATATCCTCAATCCAAATGTAATTTCACAGATTTAGTTTCCATACTCATGTTTTTAATTACAGTCTTACTTAGAATTCAGATTCCATTACGTTGCAATAAGTGGGTGGAATATTTCCGGAACACCTACTCCATGCTAAAGGTTCCACTTGTTGAGAGAAAATTTCCTCCCTCTTCTACCCCTTGCAATTACTCACCGTATAACAGGCTGAGCTATCCCAGAACAATCAGCGATGCCCAGACCTGTTTAAAAGTCAATCTGTTTGCTAATGATGAGGGGAGAGTTCCTGATTGCTTCCCTGAGTTAAGTTTCTTCCAGAACTCTCCTAGATTGTCTATCCTTTACGACATCCATATTGGTATCTTACCAATTTGTCTCATTTCCTATATCTGAATATGTATTTCATCTTTGGGCTACACATTTTCACATTAAATTAAATGTTATTTTTAACGGTTTTTTCATTAGTTTTGCACATGTATATATAAATCACTAGCATGTGCCCGCGGCTTCGCCCGCGATAATTATTTAAAAAATGAAAAATTAAGAGCATAATAGTTAAATCATTATATTTATTAACACCTAAATCACGTGGACTACATACCACGATTAGATAGCGTCGCCTGGTAAAAGCGACCTCAGATTCGAGTTCCTTGGCCCAGAAAACCCCTGTATAGTGAGTTTCGTCCAAATAAAACAATGTTTGACCATATTTAGGGCTTACAACATTCAAGCGATCGCGAAAGTTTAATTTCCAAGGCATGACAAAAATAGACAAAGCCAACTGTAATTGTCAAACTTCCATTTAATTTAATTCCAAACCCATCTGAAACCCACTGGCAACAATATGTTTTAATGTCAAATGTGATTCGGATTCGATAATTCTGTGTAAGAAGGGATTAAGTATTCTCAAAAACATTTGATTTTTGGTATTTAAAATCTGAATTTTTCAAAATCCTTTCTTAATGAGCACCTACATTATGAAACGAAGGTACTGTCAAAATTCCAAGTCTCTACCTGTTCTAGTTTAGGCTCTACGTTGATTCCTGTCAGTCAGGACAAAGCCTTTTATATATATAGAGATTGAGAGTAATTACAGAACAGTTTAAGTTATGGTCTCGTTATGGTGAATAACAAAAACACAGAATGGGCTCAGACCAAGAAATATGTTTCGGGATAAACACAAGTATCAGAGTACCAGCTCAAGAAGAGAATAATTAGCATTTTGCATATGAGATTCCTTATATGTGAACATGTAAACACGGATTCAGTCCGGAATGAATTTTCAATCCGATCCTTTGAAAATGGACGAACGGATCAAAAAACTTACACTATAATATTGATATTATGTTACTATTTTATAACATAACATAACATAATTTATGGTAATTAGAAATTATTAATGGAACGCATGCTTTTTTATATTTCTTTTGATTAAGGAATGGAAACATCAATATTGTTTACAAAGGTTAGCCACACAAATAGTAACACATAATGAAGTTAGCCAATAGCACAAAAAATCTCAATACACTTCAAGAACTTTGCATGTAAGCAGGACACCTATTGAGTTCGATTTTAATTCTGCATGTAAACGTGGTGATAGTATTGTAATTCTTTTAAGATTAAAGAGCTAGTTTTAAGCATGATTCGTACATAAAATGTCATGTTAATGCTGCTAAGAGAAAGATAGAAATACATAAAACATTACATATTTTTAACAACTATTCCACTCATATGCCACGTGTTTGATACTGACCAATAACGTTTAGCAAATCCTCGGATATAGACCAATCACGATCGTTTATCTTATAAAATGCTTGCTAATAATATGAGGAAGGGATTTTACCTGATGAAACGTCGCATCAATCTGCATTGATTAATAAGTCACATGTTACCATTAAGCAGCACGAAAACAGATTATTTTATACAACATAACTTGTTTGGAAATTGAAATAATATAAATGCACATCGATTAAAAACACAATTTCAATTCGGTGCAAGCCAGTTCGTGTGCTTTTATTCTGTTCTGCTGTTAGCTTAACTGAATTAAGTTAACTATGTCTAAAAATGCGCAATTGATAGCACTGGTCACAATATAGTAACTCGAATCTATTCATGGATGGTTGATTCATAGTATGCTGTGAACTCGCAGCTGTTAGTTTTGTTTTTATACAACAAAGCACGAAAGTAATTATTATTTGTATATTCCGTTACATTTTTATTCATGGAATACTCTTAATAAATCCAACTCGCGTTGACGAGTTTCATAAGATAAATCGACAAACTCCTCTCGTGGGATTACCTATGATAAAATATCATGAGATCCCCTAATATATATAAGCAGCTGGAAGACCAATAAATATGCATTGAGTGTTCCTTTGAAAGGCTGAATAACGATACTAGGAGTTGGCTTCTTGACTTTCTCTTGCTCGCTTGCCCGCTCAGGTCATTACAAAGTCTCCAGGCTCTCCACTTTCCCATCATTTCTGTTCTTTGTACAACTTGACACAAAGAGAAAAGTAATGGGTGTTCTATCGAGTCATCTCTGAAATTCCAACTAATTTTCTCTAGCTGAAATTCTATGACAGTAAAAGTTATACTTAGCATTCAATCTCGTTTTGATGATTTTAGAGACTAAGTAAGCCTATAGGGCTGGACAGGTTATAACGGCATTGCCTCCCCTAGAACTCCTGCTATAGCGTCCATTTCAGATGTGTTGAGAATAGAAATAAACAGTGGTTGTAACGGGAGAAGAGTTCGGTTCACCAGCTAGCAAAACTCTGATTGTGCCAAACCTGGCCTCCCACATCTTCCATGTGGGAGGCACTTGAAGCATATGTCGTCGATGGTTTTCATGGTTGCACGAGCAGCATGAGGACGGGCGTTATCATGTTGAACCAAACACCTGCTCTCAGCAATACCTTTCGCTTTGTCACCATCAGATTTCCAAATCTTTGGTCCGTTAAAGCATCTCCTTGGAGGGCAGAAGTTCAAGTCTGATGAAGACGTCCAATCGATGGTGCAGGAGTGGCTATAATGTCAACCAAAATAATTTTTTCACGCGGTATCGAAGCTCTTCCTATCCAATGGCGTAAGTGCATTGAACTGGGAAGGGACTATGTAGAAAATAATGTACAAGCAAACATTCTTCTTGCAGTAAAATAGTGGAGAAAAATTAATTGCTGGTTTCATCTGATTTTCGCTCGTAGCATCTGCACGAATTACCAACTTTTTTTTTTATTTCTACTAATTAGGTCTTGAATCTGACTGAATCGGGGCCTTATAATTAGTGAAGAAGGTCTGTTGCAATCACCAGGAAATTAATCTGATGACAATCGAAGAATGTGATTAACCAGGACAATAGCTTTCTTTTAATTTACCTCGGAACGCGGGAAGCTGAAAATAAATGCAAATTAATCCTGAAGCTTCCTTTATTACCTGCAGCTTTTAAAGATGAATCTTACGGAAAATCAATGTTGACACGGGAGGAAGATTTTCTGCGGGTTCAGGTTAACATGACCTCTTTCACTCGCAACTCTGTTTGAAGTACTACATTAATTGAACAAACCGTATTTTATTGCATAATTTTAACAATTTACGAATTGATTTGTATTTAAAACTTTTTTGAAATTCTTTGAACAGAAATTAGCTGCAGAATCTGTCGATATGGAATAGGTAATCTGTAAACGACTAAAATAGGAAGATTTATTTATTCTTATTTACTTATTTAAGTCTATATACAAGTATTTATGCACAAGGCGCGTCCATAAAGTAAGTTTCTCTGTGGCTGTTTACGGAAACAAAATACAATAGTATAGTATAACCCTGGAAGTATCGCGGACAGTAAAAATCCAAACAAACCACTCCTTCCCTTGAAAAATTATATAATTTCTTAAAATTACACTGAATTGATCAAATAAAATTCACATCATATTCATCTGTCAACAAACAGTCGAGAAACAATACGTATTATGTGTTCACAGGTTCCTTTGGAACTGCATAATCGAATCTGAGATCGTTTTCCCAGGGGGCGCTTTCTAATCGTGGAATGTACTCTGAAGCCGGAATTTTAGCTGTTTCATTAATTATTAATGGCTTAGTTTATGAATGATTCGCGTGCAAGTGTTAATAAATATAATGCTTTAATAGTTATTATACTCTTAATTTTTAATTTTTAAATTAATTGTCGTGGGCGAAGCCTCGGGCACCTGCTAGTTTGTTGCATTTATGAAGATATATGTAGGCCGTGCTGCTTTGAAATACTATGAACAAAAAGACTAAGAAGGAAAAAATACACAAACAACAATCCAGACATAACCTCCAAATGAAACACCTCACTAATGAACTAATAATATTAGTGAAGAGATTTTTGAGCAGTGTTCATATCTCAATAAAATAAGATTTTGTTAACTAATGAATAATATTATGAGTTCTAATATTATTAAGTAATATTATTGTTATTATCAAGTTCTATGATTCAGGGCCCTCATGCCTAGCTATAATACAAGAACATTACTATTTTTTAAAAAAATTTTTTTATTTCTGCCTATTGTTAATAAAATCAAATATAAATACAATTACAAAAATACACAAATAAACAAAAAAACATTTACAAATTTCAAAAATAAAGTACAATACTTTTTAAGAAAAGAAAAAGAAGGAAAATAACCAAATATTTATTTAGAAATACACCCGAATGAGCAAACTGCTCGTGCTCGGGTGTAGTTTCAGAACATCAGAGTGGAGAAAGAGAAACAAAAAACAAAGTGAGGAAGAATGGCACACTTATAAAAAAATTAGAAAAATGTTAAACAGAGCTAGAAAAAGAAAAGAAAAAATTATAAAAAGGAGACAAAGCTAATAAAATTACAAAAAATGTTTTACATACTTATCAAATTTAAAATTGGGGGTAAACTGCGATATCGGGGTATCTACTGATCATGGAGTTATAGATTGAGTTATTCAATGAGTTCTGAAAATTTCACAATTTAGTATCTCTTCATCTCCATATACTGTATTTTGAGATAAAAAACGGATGCATGTTGTCGCCTGTGCTTACCCATTTTGATTGTGCTGAGGCATAACTAGGTTAAATAAATTATGATTATTGTAAGCTATATCAGCTTGCATGCTACAGAGGTAATCGATTTGTGTCGTACCTGATGGTGTGGGCGGAACGGTATATGCTTATAACAAGAACTTGAGCGATTCTATAGGGTCTCGTGAAGTATTCAAGCAATACACATTAGCAAAGAAACGCAACACGTGGGTAGATACGCCACACTATATGCCTCTTTAAATTTATTAATGTCTAAGGGATCCATATTAACATTCCTTATGTTTTCTTCTGGCTTGCTTTTATGTCACACTTTTGTCTCTAGTGATAACTATCTAACCACTTGATCGTGTTCTGTATTTAGAAGTTAATTAATAATAATTAATTATTTGCAAATCGCATTATTCTTCCTTTCTTTCCAGAATTATATTAATCTTAGGTAAAACCTCTATATAACGACCATCGCTGGTTCCACGAAAAGTGGTCTTTAAGAGGGGTGGTCTCTTAATAGGGGGAATGCATTTTTGTGTCTTGAAACTGAAAATACAATAGAATAAATACGGTACAATACAGTAGGTGTATTATGTAACACACAGTTGATTATTAGGCTACTTACTTTTGCAGTATAACGGGGTAATGTTTTCCAGGAAAAGAAAGACACGTCTATTTTCCCTTCATTAAATTTTGCTTGAAGGACAATGAAAGGGACTAGTCCGGCACGCTTCTTAGAATCGAGAATTTCAGAAACCCCCTCATGTCCATTGAATAAACGTTTTCATAAGAAACAGAATTACCCCTCCGATTCACTGCGATCATGTAGACAATAAAGGCATGAATTCTTAAATATATTGAAACAAGCAGGTTAGAGGTATGAGATTGGAATGTGTCCTGTTCACACCACGCGCTGTACGGTACTTGTGCGTCTTGCAGTGCCCACATCAGTATTTCTGTTCAAATGCTGATTAATGCCTACCATTTGAGTAAATATTTTTTACGATTTTGATCCTTATAGAGGAGTTTAACGAAAATGAAACTCTGGTCGTTGGTCGGGGAGAGGGGTGGTCGTTTAATAGGGGTACAAATAACATTGGCCTTATATGTTTTAATGTAGGTTCCTAGAAAAATTGGCCTTTAAAGGAGGTGGTCGCTAAAGAGGAGTGGTCTTTAAGACAGGTTTTACTGTATAATAATCTCAAAAATCGAAATATTTTTTCTAGATTTTGTCCAAATTTGAATAGTATACTCTCTTAGGGAATATATCAGTGGCATAGGGAAGGAGGTCCAGGGAGTCCGGAACCCCCCCCCCCCCGAAACCAAAACCTAAAATTCTATTGAAGTTATTTAAGCTCCATTTTTTCAAATACTTAATTATTTTATTTACATAATAAAATACTATACTTGTAAATGTAGGCCTATTATTTCCACTGTTCCATGTGTTATTGACCTTTTCTTATAAATAGTAAAAAGTATTATAACTTAGGTAACGATTTCTTGTTTAAGTTGGCATGTCTTAGAGTATAGTAAACAAATTTGGTATCTAGTTTTTTAGTGCTAAAATAGCGTAAAATGTGATTTTCATTCAATTTTGAAAAATTTTCCGGAGTGGAACCCGTACCCCCTTTTTTTGGGGATTCCATATCCTTCGGCACTTTCGACCCTCCTCGAAATAATGTTCTGGCTACGCCACTGAAATATTTTATATAATTTATAAACAAACAGTTCCATCAGTCAATCTAATTAGTAAAACATAAGTTCGTCGATAATATGTTTCCGTTTGATATTTTCTTTATAATTTAGATACTGAATTATGGGTTGTTATTATCTTAAAGAAAATTCAATTTTTTTTATTTCGTAGTGAGTGCAATATATGGTAGCTCATATCGTTAATATTTACGATAACTGTAAAACCGTGCAGCTTACGTTTCAACCCCACGATATTCTGTTCTTGTATTCCAGTCTCGTCTGAAGCAAAATAAAATCCTTGCAGAAAAGAGGTCGTTGTAGCAAACTCCACGAAATGCTGAAAACCTTAGTTCATGTATCAGTATAGAAGCCTATGCTCTTAGCTTTGAGTTCAGAGTATGATAACTAGATCCTGGATTTTAATTTTAGAGATTGATTCATGTACATATTTAATATGGAGCCAAAATGAACTAGGATATTAGTGAATTTCATTTTCCGTTGATGGTAGCTAAGGTGTTTTTTTTTTTTTATAATGAAATGTCCACCTATACCACAAACATATTAATCTCGAAAGTTCAATATGATACGTTTACTATGTTAGTATAGATATACAGTAGTTATATAACATAATCACCTGCATATGATACATCTTTATAAAATTATCATATATCACATTATAACATAATCACCTACATATGATACATCTTTATAAAATTATCATATATCACATTATCTTCATCAATGCACCAGCTTTCAATAGCGTTGATAAATTATGTAAGTATGCTAAACATATTTAAGTGTTATCACTGTATAGGTAATAATTGTGTTAAATTATCGGATCACGGTGTCGTCATTCATCTACTACTGATACGATTCATATACTAATGATACGATAATTTAACACAATTATTATCTATACAGTGATAACATTTAAATATGTTTACTTATATGATTTATCAATGTTACTGAAAGCTGGTGCATTGGTGAAGGTAATTTTTTAAAGATGTATCGTATGCAGGTGAATATGTTATATATAGACCTGGGATTTTAAGGCAAATGCCTATTTTGTTCCTTATGAAATAACATGAAAATTTTTAAATATGTTCACATTTCATGATATTTCATTTATATTTTAGAGTTTTATAGTGCCCTAAAATGCCTATTTGGACTTTTGGCGCCTATTGTTACTATTTTAGTGCCTAAAATGCCTATTTTGTACATTTAAAATAAATTCCAACTTCTGTAACTTTTACTATCATTTATTGAACTTCCCTGAATGAAGAGCAAAACAGATGAGTGTGGGTTTTTCACAGAAACTAGATTTTCCCAATCAGTTGTCGCCAAAGAAATGCTGACTGACGGGGGAGGATTCGCTCAAAACAACAAGTAGCAGGTATAGGCCTATATAGTAAGAAGGAACATACTGTGTCAATTTTTCAGATAATCCTAAACTGTTTTTGATTGTTGAGAATAGGTATACTACATTTTTACAGTAAAAAAAGATCACGTTACAGTTTAAGAGCATATTGTAGTATTTTAATGTCTATTTTCTGTCTATTTACACATTTTTAAAGCTTATTTTAAGTGCCTATTTTCTTTCTTAAAAGCCTATTTTAGGTGCCTAAAACTAATTTTTTAGAGCCTAAAATCCCAGGTCTAGTTTTATAATTGTATATCTATAATAACATAGTGAACGTTGTATCGTATTGAACTTTTTCTAGATCACTTTATATGCTTGTGGTATAGGTGGACATATCATTATACAAAAAAACTAGGTTAGGCCTTTATTAAAATAATAAAAAAATAATTTAAACATACTTCAAGTTCTATTATAAGGATTTAGTGCGTAACTTACTGTTTTTATAAGCAAGAAAATGTAACTTTGAAACTTGAATACCTTATTTATTAAGACTTTTAGCTATCAGATTTATTCATTTTAATATTTGTTTCGTATTTCTACTTCCCTTTACATCAGGGCGAATTCTACACACTTTGTGCTGCCAATGTACTGATCAGTGAGAAATAGGGGACTATCAAAACGTTCCGCCATGCAAGTTTATGGACTAGCGCTGTAGCCTGGATACTGCACGCAGTACACCGGTGTCGGAGAAGTGTCCGCATCTGTACGGCGCTTCCCTTCGTTTAGTGGAGTTCATGCGAACAGCTTTGAGGAAATGACTCTCCAATTGGAATATGAATAGCATATTGTATTTCAGTGCTTAATAATCATTTATTAACGTGACTTAACAAAATTTAAATTATTGTAGGAATTTTTTCAGGGGTTTTATACAGTATGTTTCCTTTCTCTACATGTACCAACATTGTGGTTTCATGACTTCATTATTCACGATGGATATACAGGGTGCTAGTGAATATCACCGAAATATTTTACTTGTGTATAGAGGGGACATATACCTGTACAAGCTACTTTTATTAGGAGATTTTTGTCTAGACATTCAATTTTTCCTGTTACAGCATTAAATCTCCAAGGGCATGGCCGCCACTGATTTCTAACATTTGAAAAAAAAAGCAAAACAAAAGAACGTCGTTATAACACTAGAGTTATGAATAAAAAACTAATTCTAACAAAAAACTAATAATATTCAGGACGTATATAAAACCTGAAAAGTGGGTACAGAATTTCAGGGTGGAGCATAGCGCTGCCATTAGTTATAATTAGGGGGCGGATTTCTATGACCTAAAATTAGGATATATGCATGCATTTATGACCTAAAAAGCATTAAAATATGACCAATAAAATTTAAAATATGACTTTAGCACTTACACATTGTGTATATTTTTTAAGTTTCATTATAATATATTTTATTAAAATGTAGTGTTAATTATTTAAAATACCTGTAAATTCTCAAAAAGTATCATTTTAATGCAATATATGATATGAAACTTCAAAATTTCTTTAATATGCACAGAAATATGCAAACAATATGACCCAAATATGCTACAATAGTTGAAAATTTCCTAAATATACAGTTATATGCACAATAAAAGCTGTTCCATTTTCACCATGGTGCTTGGAATAGGGTTTAAATTAATAGGAAACCTGTATTAATTTAAATTGAAAAAATATGACATGTCATAGAAATTCGCCCCCTAATAATTACATAATTTAAAAATCCCTCTATAAGATATATAGTAATAGTTAAATTTAACCTTTCATCGTTGAAATAGTTGCAAGTTAACATTGATATCAACCGTTTTATCTCACCAAAATGTCAGGTTCCTATTTATATCACAGATTCACTCTCCTAAAACTTCTTATAAGGTGGGTGCTGACTTCCACATTCTTCTGAACGCAAGCAACTGTCCACCCCTGATCCATCAATCACTTCTACTTCTTCAAGTATCCTGGAACATTGTTGATGGAGTCAGTTCAAGAGGTATAATGTTTTCAAGTTGAGTGTTTCCAAGTAGGATTAGAGCACTTTATTGAGCTTGCTAAGAGAAACTTGATTCAGCGTAAATGTTGGTAGTTTTAACGTAAAATGAAAAGCTGAAAGTAACGTGGCAAATAATTACAGCACACTATTAAATTACTAATGACTATTCCACTCATATGTATGCAGCGTGTTTGATATTGACCAATATCGTTTAGCAATTCCTCGGATATATCCCATCGTTTATCTTATAAAATTCTTACTATTAATACGAGGAAGGGATTATACCTGATTAAATGGTCAGCTCGTTACTGGACATGCAAGCATCAATATGCCGTGATTATTACGTCACATGTTGCCACTAAGCAGCACGAAACCATATTATTTTATACAACATAACTTGTTTGGAAATTGAAATAATATAAATGTACATTGGTTAAAACACAGTTTCGATTCCGTGCAAGCCAGTTCGTGTGCTTTTATTCTGTTTTGCTGCTAGCTTACCTGAATTAAGTTAACTATGGCGTATATGCACAATTGGTAGCATTGGTTACAAGGTAACTCTAATGGTTAATTCGTAGTATGCCGTGAACTCGCAGCTATTAGTTTTGTTTTTATAGAAGAAAGCCCGAAAGTAATTACTATTTGTATAAGCCGTTAGGCCTACATTTTTATCCATAAAAAAGTCTTAATAAATCCAACTTGTGTTGACGAGTTTCATCAGATAAATTCGCTCTTGCTGCGCAGTCGCGAATCTATCGATAAACTCGTAAACTCCTGTGGGATTACCTGTGATAAATTATGAACTGTTTATTTTCGGTTTATCATTGTGTTGGATAACACAGGGCATTATACATGTAGTAAACGGAAACGACTACTTCAAGCTCAAAATATAGAATCGACAGTCACAATTCTCATTCAGTACTAGGCTATAGGAATTACGATATCATCAACAAGAAAATTATTAAAAAGCAAAACAAATGGCGATAAACAATTATATTCTTAATTCATACAGCAAAATTAAAGCATCTTAGAACATAATCAAGAATGAAATAGGAATGGCCATGAAATTCGTAATGAAGAAGTTTCCACAGTTTTTAGGGGTTCTGACATTAATTATAATGAAAGGGAAAACGTTGTACTGGAAATAAAGTGAATTAATTGTGATTACATCTGTTCAGGAGTCAGTAATATAATATTTTATGTTATGTACTGCATAGTTAAGCAATGCTGGTATTTAATTGTAGTCACTTCGTGTAAACATTATGGAGACTTAATCTCAACAGTCTGAATAAAATATATATATTCCTAAGATCTTGTTTTGCTCAGAGAAAACAGCCATATTGTCTTAAATATTATCTCATTCTAAAATACTATTAAAATAATCCAATTTGGATCTATTTAATTAATTATTTATTAAATATTGTTTATTACATAGTCAATATAAATACAACTTGTGATCTGGAACTCCCAGTCAGTCAAGAACATTTTACCAGTCTGAAATGACGACTGATTTAATTGATGTTTGTAGTTGGTCTGTTAAACCAGTGGTTCCCAAACTATGGGAACCGCGGGAGTAATTTCGGTGGGTCGCGAAAAGGGCGGCAAAAATTAAACTTGTTTTCATTATAAGGAATATAAGGCATTTTAACACAATAAAACTATTGAAAGGCATATGAAAAACATGTGCTGTATTTTATATAGCCTATATTGGTTATCGTTATGTAGTAGTGGGTCGCGGAAAAAAAATTCTAGGTGAAGGTGGGTCCCAGGACAAAATAGTTTGGGAACCGCTGTGTTAAACAGTAGCGAAAATATCTCTTATATTTATACTAGCTTAAAAGGCCCGGCGTCGCCCGGGTTTTGTATTTTGTAATTAGAATTTAACTTATGAAGGACTTTCGATTAACGAAATCTAGGTTCTTATATAGGTATTGAAAATTTGAAACGAAGAAGAACGACTTATCTTATCAAACTATTCTCTCAGAAAACGCTTGATTTAGCTTTTTATGGCTCATAGAGGGTAAAGATTTTTTTGCACTCCTTAGCTAGTAAGTATTTCTTACGACAGTTGTTTACATGGCTCGTAACTTGACATTACCACACGCAATCTTGTTGCTAGGGGCGACGGACGGGAAGTGAATTGTTGCTAGGGGCGACGGGCGGAAAGTTAGTTTACCGCCCGCAAATGCTTATTTGCGAGCAGAAATGACCAAGGCCTCCCCGCTTTATAAATATTCGGTTGCCATAAACAATAACAAATGCGAATCCCTTTCTGAAATAAGCACCATTCTTCAAGTCTGTATTTACATAATATTTTCAGGTAATATCACAATTAATATAATTAAATTGATATAAGTAACCGTCGTGCAAAAAATAGCATGCAACACACGGACCGTAAAGGCATTTACGGGTCTCGAAAACTTAAAAACCCTCGGCTGCGCCTCGGGTTTTCAATCTGTTTCCTCGACCCGTAAACGTGCCTTTCCGCCCTTGTGTCGCAATATACTATTGCATCCCATCGCTTGTACACACAAAGCCAGGTAGGGGTTCAAATAAGAAGAAACATAAATTCCGGTAACATAAAATTGTGATGTCTTTGCGGAATATTTTATTAAAAAGTAATTCAATATCACTTTTATACTTCCCTCCCCAAAAACCTGCGATATAATAATATATATATACTACCATACCTCGTATGGTATTCTCTATGTCCAGGGCAGAGAAAGTTAAGTGACTGCATCACATTGTGCATAGTTTTCGGGGATTACATCCTCAATATTTATTTACAGCAATGGATTATATCGATAGCTTCTCTAATTTGTCAAAGTCCCGTATCATTTATTTCCAAACCTACCTGAGACCAATGCCAACAATACACTTTTGTATTGTGAACAGTGATTTGGATTTGATAATTCTGTGTAAAAAGGGATTAAGTATTCTAAAAAAAATATTTGATTTTTGGCATTTAAAATCAAAATTTTTCAAAATCCTTTCTTAGTGAGCACTTACATTATGAAACGAAGGTACTATCAAAATTCCAAGTCTCTACCTATTATAGTTTAGGCTCTGCGTTGATTCTCTGTCAGTGCGTTGATTCTCTGTCAGTCAGTCAGTCAGTCAGTCAGTCAGTCAGTCAGCCAGTCAGCCAGTCAGCCAGTCAGCCAGTCAGCCAGTCAGTCAGCCAGTCAGCCAGTCAGCCAGCCAGCCAGCCAGCCAGTCAGCCAGTCAGTCAGTCAGTCAGTCAGTCAGTCAGTCATTCAGTCAGTCAGTCAGTCAGTCAGTCAGTCAGTCAGTCATTCATTCAGTCAGTCAGGACAAAGCCTCTGATATATATAGAGATAGAGATGTTTTCCTTCTATAGAATCAGCACCTTTAGTTGCCAAAATATATAGTTACATGATGTTCTTCCATTTCCTGCACGGCAGGAGTTGCTTTTTCACATGCGTTGTCGCGCTGATTGACTTGCTAGATAATGTAATACAGGAAACACGTACACAGGATCGCCACGGGACCTCCCACACAGACACGAGAGTAAGTAATTGGTCGATAGCACTTCAGCAAGCGTAACACCATACATTGCATATTCAATTTTTTTAATCCCTAGTGTCCTTCCTGTACTTCACGAAGAAAGCATATTATTATTATTATTATTATTATTATTATTATTAGCAGATTCCCACGCCAATTAATTGGAAGATTAAAAATTAAGATAAAAATAAAATCAGGTAAACTGATGTAACAAAGTGCCAGTATGTTTTTGTTTAAACAGTTATGACTGCAATTATGATATGCAGAATATGTTTTTTTTTTAATTGATTTCCAAGTTAAGCTCCAGATTTATTCATTAAGCAGGGCTTACGGAAGAACAAAGGCCTAGTTTTTTTTTTTATGAGATTAAAATCTTCCAGCATCACCTGAACTGTACAGATATGTGATATCATGACAATCGCACACTCACATAAAAATGTCAAAAAAAATTCAAATTGGCCGGTTTCGGGTTTTGAACCATGAACTCCAGAATGTGAGGCCAAAGCGTTACCATCTCGGCCACCGGGGTCTTTTAACGGTCTAGTTGGATAAGCGCTTGTAAATCGATAGTGTTTTTTGTCATAGCTACCTGTATTTTAATTTCCAAGGCCTTATAAGATAACAGTAAAACAATAGGCAGTGTTGTCAAGATAATTGATTTTCATTTTTTTTTATAAATTCTTTCGAATACGTATATTACCATAAAATAGGCACTAAATTGAGCAATACTCCGAAACAGGTCAACCGATTTTATCTATTATAAATAGACGTCTTCCCATGGACATTATAAATGCGTATACGAAGTTTCATAAACATACGATAAAGCGTATTTGAGTTATTGCGCCTTTAAAGTAGACATTAAATTGGGGTTTACTCCGGTACCGGTCAACAGATTAGGTTCAAATTCAATAGGGCACTTCTCATGAACGTCATAAATGAGTATACCAAGTTTCATGGAAATCCGATACAGCGTATTTGAGTTATGGCGCCTTTCTACTAGAAAGGCTCCATAATCTATTAAAATAGGCACTAAATTGGGCATTACACCGGTACCGGTGAACCGATTTGGTTCAATATCAATAGGGTTCTTCCCATGGACATTATAAACGTGTATACCAAGTTTCATTAAAATTCGACATAGCGTATTTGAGTTATCGCGCGTACAGACACACGGACGGACGGACAGACAGACAGACAGACAGACGGACAGACATTTTTCGTCCCCACACACAATCTCATAAAGTACCATACTGGCACTTAATAATGAAAACATTATATTTATTAACACTTGCACGCGAAACATTCATAGGCCTAAACTAAAAGATTAATAAATTAAGTCAATTACTAAAAATCCGGCTTTGAAGTGAATTCCACGATTAGAAAGCGCAGCTTGGGAAAAACAACTTCAGATTCGAGTTCCCTGGAACAGAAAACCCGTGCATAGTGAGTTCCATCCAAATCGAACAATGTTTGCCCATTTAGGCCTATATTCATTATCCCTCTTCCGTCTAGGTTGAAAATTTCAGATGTCTGCGTGCTTTGACATTATAAACAAATGAATCGACCAGCGTGGAGTTTCAAAATTCAAGCGATCGCGATGCTTTTATTTCCAACGTGTGACAAAAGTCGGCAAAGCCACCTGCAATTGATTTGACAAATGAAATGTATTAATGAAAACTGAAACTTGGATAGCGAAAAAATCACGTTTTCTATCAGTTTTTTACTTATAACTCGCGAACGAAGGCGAAAATAAAAAATCCGGCTTCGAGATGCATTCGCCTACCCTTCAGTCCATCTACGTTTAAAATTTCAGATCTCTGCGTTCAGTAGATTTCGCTGGGCATCGCGCACAGACAGACATAAAAATAGACAGACCTAACTTAGAGCCTCTGGACAAAATTCCTTAGCCCTTTCATGTTCTAGTACTACATACGTTATATAGGCTATAATGATCAGGCTGTACCTGCCAAAATCTAAATTATCTTTTAATAGTTAATTGGATTATTTATTTATTTATTTATTTAATCAATCAATCAAGAATGAACATTACAGGTATGCACCCAATTACAATGTTCATGAGTATACTAGCAATACAATCATGTACTTACAATAACACAAATATGAAGTAGATATAATAAAAAGTAGAAAAGTTAGGATAATGATCAATGTAAGGTAAGAAGTAAAGAGAATGGGAGAGAGTAAAGAGAATAAGAGAGATAAGGAGAATGCATGCATGAAGGATGTAGAGAAAAAATAAACAAGAAATAAGAGTAAAACAAGTAAAATAAAACAGTGAAAAATATGTTAGTTGACAACGGTGTTACTATTCACACACAGATTCCTATGAATTACCATTTTGGACAAGTTTTAACAGTTGGCTTGCAGCAGAATTAAATTGTTTAAGATTCATTCCAAATATATCTACATTAAGTGGGTGGATTTGATTGTACCTATTCAAAGTTCTGTTTATTGGTGAATTTTTGTGTAAGTCTGTGTTTACTCTAGGAGTAAAAAATAGTTTTCTTAATCTACTATTTTTACTGGGTAGGCCTACATATATATACATTTTTTCTATAAGGTTTGTATCATCAATATGGGAATTAATTATTTTATTCAAAATTACAAATAATGTGGTTATTGGTAAAAATGACGTCATTATCCAGTTATTTGGATAAATGTTATTCTGTTAATTGGATAAAAGATAATGGTTATTTAGATAGTTATTTGTTCAGTTAACCAATTAACTTTTATTAGGATAATCCCAACTCTAATGGAAGATACAACCCAGTTACATTAACACTGTCTGGTATCAGAGGAATAATTTACCGTAATATATTTTACACTCCGATAATTTGCGGTCTGTGGTTAACCTACTATTGTACAGCAATTTAATCAAGATCGATTTGAATCCCGTGGGAACCAGGTGCCTAAGTGACTGAATCGCCAGCACCTCTATACAAATATCTTAATAATAATTAATTCAGTTTCTTGCCTTCAAACATTTTGGATTAAATATGTTTGTATATTAAGTGCCAGAATGGTACTTCGTGAGATTGTGTGCGGGACGGGAAAATGTCTGTCCGTCTGTCCGTGTGTCTGTACGCGCGATAACTCAAATACGCTTTATCAGATTTTCATGAAACTTGGTATACGCATATATAACGTCCATGGAAAGAAGTCTACTGATATTTGACCAAATCGGTTTACCAGTACCGGAGTAATGCCCAATTTAGTACCCATTTTATGGTAATACATTAGAAATAATTCATCAAATGCAAATCAGTTCTCATGACAACGATACCACAAATCTGTATAGTTCTGCTGATACTAGACAATTTTAATCTGATTTAAAAAACTAGTCCTTTGTTCTTCCGTAAGCCCTGCTTAATGAATCAATCTGGAGCTTAACTCCGAAATCAATTTGAAAAAGAACTTATTTTTCGCATATCATAATTGCAATTATAACAGATTAAACAAAAGTTTTCCTTTAATTAATATATATATAAGATAAACTATTAATGTTAGTGTTACTCATATGATATTAATAAATACACAGAAAAATAATCACTCAGAAATATTGATATTTGTGGAAGTTTCAAGGAAACGGCATTTCAGTGCATGAAACGTGGCTGCCATTTTGAAACGATAACTACCCATAACTGTAATAGTTTTATTAATTTTTTAAAAAGTATGCAATTGTAGAATTAGTCAATAAAGAGTATGTCAGATTGAAAGATTGTAGAGAAATTCATTGCTGAGGAAAAAAATAATGAAATTCACCTATTTCTCACCTATGAATTTCACCGAAAGCTCTATGTACCCCCTTGACTCCGCCACGTTAAAATGAATAACAAAAAAATTGCAACAAAAATAATATTCTGCTGTAACTAAAAATATTTATTTAATATTTTCTTGTTCCAGTTATGCAAAACAAACTGTGCTGAAGTTGAGAGCGCTTATGCTCTAGTTGGCAGATATTAAGTCAGTCATTCCCTAAGAGACTTCATTTGGAATGTTGCCTGCTGGATGCTGTCACACTAAGTTGTATAATGACTCCCTTTAAACTGTAGTTGTTTACGTTACTACCATGTTATATGAAAATAAAAACATTACACTATGGTGAAAATGTGTCTGTGAAAATGTACGAAAAAAAGAGTTAACCACTACGTTTTGTTCTGTTTAAATCGAAGGGATAAACAATATGCACATACAACTGTAGCAATATCCCACATATTCTTAACTAACTTTGTGGGCCCGTCACAGAATTCCGGGCTTCTAGATTAAATGCCATTTTGAGGGGAAAAAAGAGTCATCTGCTAATTCTTGTTCATTTGCCCTAGGTAATTGTTTAAGCTGACTGTTATTCCTTCATTCAAGTTTATGCTCTTACTTCACCCACATTTTTATTCTTAATTTTATTAACTTTATTCTCAACACACTTCTTCTTCTTACAATAGCCTCGAAACAGCCCTCGGTGAGCCAAACTAATATTGTTTTGAATTCAAGTTCGAACGCATTCGCTTATGAATAGCGCTCAGACGTAGGTGCGTGGTGGAGTTGAATATGGAAACATTTAACTTGAGTGGCTATTACCCGCACCAGATCCTGGACGAGTCTTACTTGTACTGGTTTGATGTCAAAAGTCTGAAACTCAAACATTAACTTATGAACACAGTTCGGTTTCAGGTTCATGGGCGAAGTAGTAAAAGGAATGAGGCAAAACATTAAGTGGAGGATTAGGCTCTACTGCACTGCGCCGTAGAAGAGCGAGTCGCAGCAGACTGGCGTGCCCGCGGGTATTAGTGTACCGCTCACGATGGCACGAGAGATTTGGCGCCACTGCCATGTACCGCTATCTCCCCTCTTTCAAACGAGCCATTGCTGCAGCCGCTGAACCTTTTATTGTCCGAGTTGGAGCTGTTTGAAATTGATCTCCCGATTTCCGTCCCCGCAAAGTGCGGCCTCCACGAACCCATCTCGCACAAACCTTATGGAACATCAATTTGTCACTCAAAATGGTCTGTATGGAACTTTTAGTAATGTCAGGAAGCTGAGGTGGAGGAGGCTGTGCGCCAATTCCTTGCATCGCAGGGCACCGAGTTTTACCACAGTGGGTTCTTCAAACTGATCGCACGCTACGACAAATGTCTCAATGTCGCTGGCGACTATGTCGAAAAATAGTGCACGGTGTATAGGTCATGCTGCCATGCTGTATTGCTTTTGGGTCAATAAAGTGTCCGTGTGACAAACTGACGAAACTTACTTTCGGAATACCCCTCGTAAATTGCTGCTCATTATATCGGAAATATTACGTGCATTCGTAAAGCATAAACTCAGGTCATTAAATAAAAATGACATGAAAATGACAAGTAGTGTGATCTTTTGAATGTATAGGCTAGTTCATTTCGTAATAATTCATTAAAACTATTTTCGATATTAAACGGCGTGATATATTAGAAGTACAAGTAATTTGTGTTTTCTGAGTTTATTTCTTTTAAATTGTTGAATCAAGAGCTTAGCAAGTACCTTCTCACTTAATTTTGTACTACCGTTACAAGGTACGGAAACGTTAGGTTGATTCCATTTGCTTCTACAAAGACACACGGGTCAAGCTGACTTGTTATATTGCGGATCTAGCCAGCATTTACGACTAGTCTTTTGCTGAATAAAAGCTCCCAACAGCTGGCTACTTTGAGTTTTCCCTCTGTTCCACTACGTTAGAGTGTGTGTTGTGTGCGCTTGAGTTTGGGGGTGTGAGGGAGATAGTGAGAAGAAAGAGATAGAGGAAGCTATTTACTGTAAATAAGAAAGCCTGCCCTGTAACTTTCTATTAGCCACATTTCTCAGTGGACTCTGCCATGGTGTTAATGGCTAAGTCCAATTCCAACACTCCCGTCTCCGTGACATTTCCTTCCGCATTGCAACGATTGAGTCATGGATACTATTGCAGAATACCAAGGATAAAATGCATTATTTGTAACACTGTACTCGTTCCTTGTATAATAATAAATAAGATTAGCAACACCATTGCTAGGGAGTCGTAATTCTATTCTTTTTCCATGTCCTGGTTAGGGATAAGCCTATCACCCCTGCACTTTTGGCATAATTTTGGAATTTACTTCAGGCTTATCAGCAATAGTTTTTCTCTAGAAAATTTGGCATTTTAATACTTCCGCCTATGTTCAGCGAGCATTTTCATATTTACATAAAGTAATATAGGCCTAATGTTTTATTTTAAAAGTGTGTGCTGCTAATAAGACAGTCGTCATTAACTCTTTAGCCAATATGAAGGTTTTAATATTTAAAAGTTGTGTACTTAAAATGACCTTATTGAACTTTTTGAACACGAATTGTCTTGAAAATCCTTAGAATTATAGAGAATTTTAAAAAAACAACAAAATAACGTGGTCATTTCTCCTGGATTTACCCTATAATAGTTTTCGAAACCATTTCATCCAACATTTGTGTAAAAAACGTTATACCTTAAATACAAGTAAATGTGCACGTTAACACTTATATACACACAAACAAATGAATGCACGCACAAACACACACCTTCGAACTTATAGAAATTCCTCGTTGACGAAATAAATTCAGCGTACATTACGTATTTAAAACCATTCAGATATTTACTAGATAGCCTATGTTCATATAAATTTGCTGATAAGTGAGGGCAGGTTTAAAGAAAATACATTGTAAAGCGTAAATTGAAATTGACTAACTGAATTCTGTTGAAAATCTGAGTTACTGCCAATGACTGACTTCGAAAAATGTACTACTTTGAATTAAAAATTGAACTTAGGCTGTTGTAAGTGTAGCAGATGCTTTAAAATGTATTTGGGTGATTACCTACATCAAGGGCATTGATTACATAATATTCTGTCTGTCTATCCCTGTTTCGTCCTACTCTTTCCTTCCTTTTCTCTTTTATTTCTTTTTCCTCAAACAATGATTAAGTTTCTTCATATATATATATATATATATATATATATATATATATATATATCTTTTTATTTATCTCATTTCTTACCGTTTTTAATTTTAGTTTCATCATTCTTCCTCTTTTGTTCTATTTTACCCAGATTTATCTCTTTTCATCTTTTCTCTATCGACAGTCTGTTTCCTTCTAACTTAATTTCTCTCCGTGGCGCTCTCTTTCTTTCTCATATTGTAGCTAGTAATTTGATCATGCGAGTTTGTGCATTTTTCTTTTAGCAGATTTTAAAAAAATGATTTATTACCTCGCGTTAAAGCACCTTATCCCAATTTAGAACGAGGAACTTATCCGACACACCATCGACAGCGCTGCCGCACCTTCTTATGGCCTCCAATCTGCTATAATTGTGGACGATAGAATTCCTTGCGGACACGCTACCTATGCAATATCCCCCAAAATATTTACCCCCAGTTAAGACAAGTTTAAAATAATACACAGCCTTGCGTGTATTCACGTATGCAGCATGTATTTTTATTCGTGGTGGTTCGCAATTTTCCATAGTACTTGATATAAGTTACCGACAACCGCAGCATTCGCTAAACATGCCACTTATGGTCTGCCAACACCCTAGCTGACTACCTATTTGTTTATAGTGGCTTTATAATTATACTGTGAACGTCGCTTAATGTAATCGAGGATAATGTTTTCGGTCGGGTAATCTTATCACTTTATGAAGTCCCGTACGGATTAATACTCATACAATAAAAAAATACTGTTTACTAATCACGGCCGTTTATCTTACAATATTCTCGTAGCAATCGCGAGGATGGCATTTTATCGGGCAAAACCGCCTGCTCGTTCCTGGACCCAAAAGCATCAATGTGCATTGATTAATACGTCATATGTTGCCATTAAACAGCACGAAAACAGATTATTTTATGGAACATAATTTATTTGGAAATTGAAATAATATAAATGTGCCTCTCAATAGCAACCAAATTGAAACATTATAAAACAGTGACTCAACCGCAAATCACGTATGCATGTGAAACACTATTCAAAACAACTAACACAGTTGCAATAGATAGAGTACTCAAGGTAGAAAGGAGAATAGTAAGAACCTGTTTAAACAAAAATTACCAAGTAAATGGAGTCTGGAAACTAGCTTCTAATGAAACAGTATATAAAGAAATAGAACCAGTGACAAGTACAATGAAAAAAAAACGAATATCATTTTTGGGACATATTTTACGGACAGCAGAAAATAGAATTAGCAGAAAAATAATAGAAAAATTATGGAAGAGTATGAGTAAAAAAAATATAAGATGGATTAGAGAACTTAAGGAAGATATGGCAGAGCTACATATTACAGTAGAGGAATTAATATACAAGACAGACACACTCAAGATATTGAAAGACAAACACACTACACTACAGATGAAAATCAACAAACAGAGAATAGGAAGAGTAGTTCCAGAAGCAGAAAGAAAATTGCGGTCAGAAAGGATGAAGAAGTACTGGGCTGACAAAAAGAAGAAAAACCTCAACCAGAAACCTGACTAAAGTGGTCCTATGAAGGCCAAAAAATTAAAATTAAATTAAATGTAAGTCGATTAAAAACACAATTTCAATTCAGTGCAAGCCAGTTCGTGTGCGTTTATTCTGTTCTACTGTTAGCTTACCTGAATTAAGTTAACTACGTCTTATAGGCACAATTGATAGCACTGGTCACAGCATGGACATGGTAGCTCGAATCGTAGCACTGGTCACAACAAGGACATGGTAACTCGTATCGATTCATGAATGGTTGATTCATAGTATGCCGTGATCTCGGAGCTCTTAGTTTTGTTTTTATAGAACAAAGCACGAAAGTAATTATTATTTGTATAATCCGTTACATTTTTATTCATGGAATAGTCTTAATAAATCCAAGTCGAGTTTCATCAGATAAACTCCTCAACTCTCGCGGGATTACCTATGAAGAAAGCACTGGACTGATGCTGCCATCTTTTGGTTATTTATTTAAAACAAAAAAATCGGTTTCCTCGTGAAAGGTATTTACTTACAAGATGAATTCAAACTGTCCTTTAGATAAATTCTGAAGTATAAAATTATGCATGTTCTTCTCTTCCCTGTGACTGGATATGAAAGTATTATACGTCTGGCCTTCTCGATTCGCGTTCGCTATTGTTCGCATTTTGTGCTGTAGAAGATAATTGCTGTTGATTGCTATTGTTTGCATACAGGCAATTAATCAGCCGGTAGCGGTTATTGAATAAACTTCCACGTCGCACCGCATCTTCTCAAACTTCAAACCTTCTTCCTGTCTCTTTATTAAACACACCACCCTAGTGACCTTGTTGTTGCTGCTAACAAAGGCACCTCCAGTCGCTGTTGCTTACTGCAGTTTAATGATTCATGTTTAATAAAATTAAGTATGGCCTAGATTTTTAGGCTTTTATAAAATACTAGCTTAAAAGACCCGGCGTCGCCCGGGTTTTGTATTTTGTAATTGGAAATTAACTTATGAAGGATTTTCAATTTTAAATTCTAGGTCCTTATATAGGCATTTATAATTTGAAATAGGAAGAACGACTTATTACACTCAAACTATTCCCTCAGAAAACGCTTGATATAGTTTTTTATGGCTCATAGAGGATCTAGAATTTTGCATCCCATCGCTTGTACAGTGCACAGCAAGCCTGGTAGAGGTTTAAATAAGAAGAAACAGAAATTCCTGTAACATAAAATTGTAATATCGAGGCGGGAAATTTCCCACTCTTATGTTACCATAAAGCCGTTTTGCGGATGAAATTAAACAGAAAGCATTATCACTTTCATACTTTTCTCTCCAAAAACCTGCGATATAATATAATAATATACACATTACCATACCTCGTTTTGTTTTCTCTATGTCCAGGGTAGAGAAAGTTATGTGATTCCATTATTTTAGTGGATTTCATTCTGTAATATTTATTTATAACATGAATTATTTAGATAACTTATCTTATTAGTCAAAAGTGCATTTCATTTGTCTTTTTCCAAGCCCACCTGATACCATTTGGCAACAATATATTCTGTGATTTGGAATTGATAATTCTATGTAAAAAGGGATTAAGTATTTTCAAAAACATTTAATTTTTGGCATTTAGAATCAGAATTTTTCAAAATCCTTTCTTAGTGAGCACCTACATTATGAATCGTGTCTCTACCTGTTATAGTTTAGGCTTTACGTTGATTCCTGTCATTCAGTCAATCAGTCAGTCAGTCATTCAGTCATTCATTCAGTCAGTCAGGACAAAGCCTTTTATATATATAGAGATATTGAATGGTATGAATGGACTGTTAGAAAATAATTTTGGATTGAAAATTAATAAAAACAAAACAAAAGTGATGAGATGCAGCAAGAATGCCATAAGCAACATGATGAACATTAAACTCGGAAATGACTAAATACAGGAGGTGAATGAATTCTGCTACTTGGGGAGCAAAATTACTAAAGATGGACGAAGCAAAGAAGATGTGAAAAGTAGGATATTACCTACAAGCAGAAAGGGCTTTCTTTAACAAGAAAAGTCTATTGGTGTCAAATATTGACCTAAAAGTCAGAAAAAGGTTTCTAAAGTTATATATTTGGAGCATAGCACTCTATGGCAGGGAGACGTGCACTTTAGAAAAAAGTGAAAGGCATAAAATAGAAGCTTTTCAGATGTGGTGCTATAGACGAATGTTGAAAATCAGGTGGACTGACAGAATATGTAACGAAGAGGTCTTAGAAAGAATAGAGGAGGAAAAAAGTCTATGGACGACACTCGTTAGAAGAAGGGCCAGACTAGTGGGGCACATTATGAGGCACCCAAGCTTGGTCAACACTATATTAGAAGGAACAATAGAGGGGAAAATTGTAAGGGAAGACCACGATTAGAATATGCAAAACAGATTATTGGCGATTTTGGATGTAAAAAATTATGTAGACATGAAGAGACTGGCTCAAGATAGGAAGTACTGAGAATTGCATCAAACCAGTTGTAAAACTGATGGCTACAGAGAGAGAAAGGGTATTTTAGCCTTTTATTTTCGTGGAATACTCCTTTTTAGGCTTTAAACAAACAGTTTTAGCCGTCTTAATTAAATTTATAATGAACACTAATATTAACACAAAAAATTGTATTATGCTTTTGACACATTTATTCTAGTTTTTAAAATAAAATAAAAAAATAACTATTCCTTATATAGGCACTCGAAAATTAGCATGAACAATTGAGATATTTACCCTTTTAATGATACAGTTATTCAATACACCACTGAATTCATTTCCAATCTACAACAATAAGTAGACTGGAGTGTCACGAATTTGTTCCTTTAATACACTTCTCTGACATTGGTCGGCAACTTGCTATTTTAAAGAAGAAACGATAATGGATTAGTTGAAGATTTAAAAGTATTGCAGACGGTTCAATTTTCATTTCCTGCGACGGCGAAGCGGCACATTTTCGAGTTAGAAAGACAAGCGGAAAGCGACATAAACATCGTTAATTTAAGTGCGTTGTATAAATTTACTTCTATTGTGTCTTTTCTTAAAATACACAAATTCACATATTTATTTTCCTTTGCATTAATTGGAAAATCTATTTAAAAATCGTGTTTTTCTGCTAAAGTCCTTTTTAGCCCCTAGTTTGTCAGCCCATTTTAGGCCGTTTTAGCCCTTTTTAGGTTCTATAAGATTCATATATTCGGAAGTAAGGGACATGAAACGTAAAAATACGTTAAAATGTTCTAATTAGGAAGCTGGGGAAAAAATAGGTTAAAACCTTCAAATCCGGGCCCTTGTAATAAGGTACACTGTCCTGCCTTTCGCTTTATCGACCTCTAATAATGTCGGAGATGCAATACGAACGTTCGTGTATTGCAGTTTGCCTTTTGTATCAAGCAGAATCATAAGGAAAGTTAAAAGAACACACCACTGAAATTTGAAGAAAATCTTGAATTTAGGTTTGTTTGAAATTTAACGATTTCCAAAGAATTTAGATCCACTTGAATATTTCCATTTGTTTGTACACTAATGCCCTCGAAGGACATTCAAGTGGCCATTAGCACTAAAATATATGTCATTATTAAATTTAGTTTTAGTTTTCTCGCAAACTATCACTAGGATTCGGATGTTTAAGACCTTAAAAAATATTATAAAAATAGGTAAATATGACCCCCAAAAAAAAAAGACAAAATATGGCGAAACAAACACTTACATTGAAACGAAATTACGAAATGTCTACATAATTTGAAACGTCCTATTACGAAGTAAAGTTTTGTTTTCTCTTGTATTCTACAGCATTGCAATATATTACCAGAGGCATCTTCAAATTCTCAAAGAGGAAAATTTTCTGGTTGTCAGTCTAAACTAAAAATAATCTTATATCCTGAGAACCGTGTAGTCTAGCCTAATAAATAAGAATCGTTGTGTTAGGAATTATGTTGAGTTTCCCCCTTAATAAAATTCCTGGCAACGCTGATGCTTCCAGATTACCTTTCAGTGGCGTGCCGTCCATGGAAGCAATGGAAGCAACGCTTCCTCTAGTTAATTCGAAAATAATAATTTATTTTATAAAGTAAATTTAAATAATAAGGAATATAATATTTTATGATTTTAACTTTCATTCGCGGGAAGCAAATTTTACTCGCTACAATTTCGTCACAGCGTGGAAGTCTGAAATGTATGCCGTAGCCCAGCTTGCTCCACCCCTCCTGAGGTTATGAGGGGATGAAGTGATTGCTTCGTGTATTTTCGTAAAATCGCCGAACGAGGGACAGGGCGGTTTGAATTTGCAGTTTCCCGCCGAGCCACGGGTCAAAATATTAACGCATTTAAAAGGCTGTTTTTATAAAAATAATGTCGAAACCATAGTGTTTTATGTATTCTTATGTGCCCTATGTTGTGTTGTAAAACCATAAGGTTACTTTAGCAAGTGTCAAGATACTTGTTTGCCCTCAAAATCGTATTTTCTATGTGTGTTATGTACCTATGTACAAGCAAGTTTTTATAGGGAAGCATAATTGGAAGAATAGGAGAAGTGGTTCCCTGGCTCGACGTCACCAAACGAGCTGTCAAGAGCATCATGCTATCTCCTTCCCTTCCCCTTGTGACTGGGTGGGAGACTGGCAAATATTTCTCTTTTACCGCCCTCGCTTCGGCCTTGACCATGCACCCCATACATGATTTAGTTCAGTTCAATATTTCAGTAAGGCTTCGCGGTCCTTCGCGCTAAGTAAAGTGGAATGTCCAAGTTGGTATTTTTGGCCATAGAAAAAAAGATTATAGAAGATTTTGCTGCCAAAGATAGGCGAGTTGATTTGCTCTTCAAATAAATCGGGTGAGTTGTCATTTTTTTTATTTTTATTACAGGCTTATAAAAATCTAGACTATATTGCTTCCCTCACCTAAATTTTCACCGCACGCCACTGTTACCTTTATTACCCTGAGTACCACTGGGGTCGTTCGGGATATATTGATTGTATTGCAATCATTTTAATGAAATGCCGTAAGAACCCCCACACAGGATATTTACCTTAAAAACAGGACAATTATGTGTATCAGAATGTTTACATAACGTTACATTCAAAGAAAAAATTGAACGGGGTAATATAGATCCTAATGGTATTCAGTGCAAAGCAATGACTAAATTTTACTGGGTAGAAATTATAACAGTTAAAAAAATAATTGAATGTAGTTAACTCAGAAGGATAGAGTCATAATTTTTGAAAATCATAGTTTTAAAAACGGTAGAGACTTTTATTTGAAATATGCATTTGGGGTCATATTGACCCCAATAGTATTATGAAGGTTAAATATTCCAGTAAATTATTAATTAAATGTCCCATCATGCTCTCTGCTCCAGGGAATGATTAACTTCTCATGGATTCTAATTGTGTTCTTTATATTAAAAAAATCTTGCTAGGCTGCGGTTACTCCAGCTAGTACAGAAGCTCAAGGGTGGGTAGGTGGGTGTAAGCCTGTGTGTAGAGAAGCAGAGCCAGATTTATGGCTCAAGTTTTATCCCCTACGCCGCGGGGATGTAAGACGCCGTGTCTACAGGTAGCTCTGGAAGTGGGTCGTTACGTCACAGAAAGAAACCCCTCACTTTGAGAAAGAAAGAATAACATTTAAAATAAGCAGGTGACTTCTATCAAGGATTTTAGAAGTTGTAAGATTCTCCGTGAGTGAGGCTATTTCATGTCATGGTAAGGTAGATATAGTTTGATTTTGTTAATATACACTCCACCTATGCTCAGTATGTAACAAAATTTTAAGACTTCTAACTTATTTTAAAAAACGTAATTTATCCCATGACATTTTACCTTGTTTAAAAGTAGTATAAGCTAGTAGAGTACACAGATCGCATCCGATCCTTTGTGATCCAGTCGGATATACACAGCAGTGGGTTGCCAGCCGTATAAGCTACTGGTCTATAAATAAATAAAATACTTATGTACACATAATACAATAGTCAAAACCTTATTAAAATTCTTAACTCATTTAAAAAATGTTTAAAGTCCTTAAATTTTTTTCAAGTCTTATATTAAAATTGAGATGTTAGAAGAAGACATCTGCATTTTAATATAAGACTTGAAATTTTTTAAAGTACTTTAAACATTTTTTAAATGGGTTAAGAATTTTAATAAGGTTTTGATATTGTATTATATGTACATAAGTATTTTATTTATTTATAGACCAGTAGCGTATACTACTTTTAAACAAGGTAAAATGTCATGGGATAAATAATGTTTTTAAAATAGGTTAGATGTCTTAAAATTTTATTACATACTGAGCTTTGGTGGAGTGTATATTAACAAAATCAAATTATACAGCTCAGTAGGAAGATAAAAATAATTTAAAAAAAAAGGTAGATATAGACATACAAATAAGATTTTTGTAATCCTGGGCCCTATTTAATAAAAGTTACAATTTTACAGGTGTCAGGAGACAGAAAATTGTCTTACAGGTTTACATTTTGACAACTGTGTTTTTCATAAATGCTGACAACTTTACAAAAGATGTCATGACAGTTTTATATATTTGTATGACAATTTTACAAATATTGTTGTCTCTCGAAACTTTGATGTTGACAGGAAAAAATTCGACAAATTTGACAAAATACCTAACATTTATAAAACGTTATTATTGTTGCCATATCTACACCTTTAAAATAATTTAGAATGTTCATTATAGAAGTGATAGGCAATCTTTCGTATGTAGGCCTAGTGAGTAGATTATGTAAATGTGTATAGAACTAGGCACATTGCTTTTGTGAATATTAGACCTCTGCAACCTAAACTTCTTGTTGATAATGAAGACTAGTAGTACCGGCAGTGATATTAGCAGAGTTCTTACCAAAATTACTCGACATTTTGTCGAATTTGGAACATAGGTGTATAGAAAGTGTAAATGGCGGCCAAATGTATCTTCAAGACGTCGCTTGAAGCTTTCCCATCTAAAAGCAGACATTGAGAACACAAGATATGAACTCAATTTAGTATAATATTAAAGTTAACAGAACAGAATTGATTTTATTTTAAATGCGTAGTTTCATTTGCTGCACTGAAGGTTTCAAAATAATAATTTCGTGTTCGATAGCAAACGATACCACATCTGTGTTTTAATGAAAATCTGTATCGTAATGCATATTACTATGTTACCGTTACGTCACATGTAATAAGCTTATTATAGTATAGTCGAATTATGAGTTTTTATTTGCAATGTAAATTAATAGTACATTATGCAACAAGCCTAAAATGGCAATTTATTGTTTTCAATTTCATAATTTCTTTTCTTAATTACCATTATAGGCTAATTGCATACGACTATTTTTGTTCGATCACAATTAGTCTAAATCAGTGGTTCCCAACCTTCGAATATCATGAAATCCTCACGCCCCCTTTGATAGTGATGGGGAAAAGAAGGTCTAAAAACGTGATTGTCAGTACTTTTGAACTTTGTGTCGAGGACAAGATATGACTATTTAATATGACAGGGAAAATATACTTACAATTTATAAGATTATAAAATGTAAATTCACACTGTTCTGTTATTCTTGTTAATTACGGTATGTGTCTATGTATTTGTTTGGTTAAAGTTAACCGATTAAAAATTCTTGTCGACCGACAAGGCAACAACACTAAATCAAAATATGAATTTCAAATTTTTGCACGCCCCCCTAAGAAGAGCCTCACGCCCTTCCAGGGGGTGCGCCCCTCTGGTTGGGAACCCCTGGTCTAAATGTTTAATTTTGTTTTTATTTTTGATTCACTCAACGAAATGTCAACTTTCCCACCATGCCCCTAGCGTCAGCTGATTGTCGTAGTTCTTGTCTTTTACGAGAGATGGCAGGCTGTGGCAGGTCATGGCGTCGGTCAAATTGACGCTACCTTATGGTTGATTTCTTGAAACCAACGGATTTTTTACAACACGAATTTAATTCATTTTAGTATGATATTAAGATTAATACGAATAGAAATGATTTTATTTTAAATGCAGCCAATTTATTACGTAGTTTTCAGCTCCTAGTCTCAATGTCTCAAGATCGTTTCGTGTTCGATAATAATCGATACCATACCGATGTCGAAATGATAAACAGTTTCGAAATGTGTGTCATTATAATACCGTTAATCAAAGATAATAAGCTTATTAAAGCGTATAAAAAAAATTAACACATATTTGATATTGTAAGTTAAATTTACCTTTCATTTTTATTGAGTGCCAGAATTGTACTTTCTGAGATTGTGTGGTGGACGGGAAAATGTCTGTCCATCTGTCTGTACGCGCGATAACTCAAATACCCTTTATCGGATTTTCATGAAACTTGGTGTACGCATTTATAACGACTGTGGGAAGAAGTCTATTGATTTTAGATCAAATAGGTTGACCGGTACCGGAGCAAAGCCCATTTAGTGCCTATTTTATGGCAATACATTAGATAGAATTTATCAAAGGTAAATCAGTTCTCTTGACAACATATTATTTTACAGTGTTCATATACGGCTTTGGAAGTTGCAATACATTTAGCTCTGAGCGTTTAACTTGGTGCTTTACTTTAAAAACTGCGTCAGCAGCACCTATTTTATGGTCCAAATGACATTACATTTTTCTCAGTTACACTTTAGGGTATACTTGATTTATTGATACTAAAATAATTTTTACTTCCTCTGCCCGTACCATAGGTACTATAGGTAGAGGACGTATTGTTTTCGACCCCAAAATTCGAAGTTGAGTTTTTAGCATATATACACGTTTCAAGGCCCCCTGAATCCAAAAATACTATTTTTGGAAACATGTCTGTGTGTCTGTGTGTGTGTGTCTGTCTGTCTGTGTGGAAGTTTGTGAACAGGCTAGCTCCGAAACGGAGAATCGTATGAAAACAAAATTTCGTATTTGGGTCAGGTACCTTCTGAAGATGTGATTCAAAGATTGGCGACAAATTTCCCTTATTTTTAAGGGGACTTTACATGAAGAAATTTTCGTTTTTCGCGATTTTCTCGAAAATGGCTCTAACGATTTTCTTTAAATTTTGCGCATGGATTAATTGTACCAAGAGCTAAAACTGTTATTTGAAACATTTTTTCGAACAAATTCTCTGAAGGGTAGTTATAAGCAACCCACTGTGAATACGTGCTTTTTGCAATACGGCTTCTTGTAAATCGTACGAAAACAAAATTTTGTATTCGGGTTAGGTACCTTCTGAGGCTGTGAAGATTGGCGACAACCTTCTCTTATATTTAAGGGGACTTTACATGAAGAATATTTTGTTTTTTGCTATTTTCTCATAAACGGCTCTAACAATTTCCTTTAAATTTTGTACATGGATTGCTTATACCATTTCAAAAACATTCTCTGAAGGGTGGTTGTAACCTACCAACTTGCCTGGTGAACAACTCAATACGCGGACATTTAAGGCATTTTATTCTATATAAGCACGTGAAGTGAGAAAATGTACTGTTGGCCCTGCTTACAGTAAAGAAATATCTGAGGGGAATATTCGATAAATTTCGGAAATTATTCTTCACAGCCGAAAGTTCAATAAACGTTTGCAGTCACTTGTTTTTTTCCCCCATAGCCTGCGTTTTTAGTCGCAACATTCAAAGAAGGGGTTATAAGATATTTATAGCATAATTAGCGTAAATGCTGCAAACTTTTATTTGGGCAGAGGAAGTTATGTGACTATCACATCAGATTTTTTTTATTTATTTATTTTTTTTCTTTTAGCAAAATGGCTAAATCACTTCCGTCGTCATTAAAGCTATCACAAAATTAAATTTGTTTCCTTTTCGGTCTGTACAAAAGGCACAGAACGAGGGACTTTAGTAAACAGAATTTCTTAACATGTAAATATGCTGTAATATAATTATAAGGTAACTATGCAATGCACAGTGTAGGCTATGTTTATTAAGGGAATCTCATTTTCAACAATATTGCATTTCCAATCAGCGGTTGGTTCAATTTACCTCAGATTGTGTAACACAGGTCACCATATAATAGCTCATCACTCGATAATCATTTATGTGCTAGAGCGTATTACATAGTAAATGGAGAGTTTGATGCCACTCCGTAGAAAACAAGGAAGTTAATTAGATGCTGTCGTCGGAAGCGTGCCGATTTTCACGCTTAGCTTCCTATCACCCCTTTCGTTAAATTTTAAAATACTTTTTTTTTTAGGTTTAGAACTCTCTGGATCCAAGTATATTTCTATTCGTTTTCTTAAAGTATAAAGAAAATGAAAGGAAATAATTTTCTTCTTGAGAAATTATACGCGAAACTCCTCTAGGGATTGCTTTGTAGTTTGGGAATCATTCATGCGGTAAATGAGTTTCATTGAATTTTGCACAGAAGGTCTCCTTTGGAAAGAACGTAAGTTTTTCGTGGAACAATAATTGTGCTTTCATCGAGGATCCTATTTTAAATAACTGCTGTTTTATCTACGATATCAGCGTGAAAGAATGGGACATAAAAATGTTTACAATATTCCTTATTTATTTATTTTATTTATTTGTTTAACCTGGCGGAGTTAAGGCCTTAAGGCCTTCTCTACCACTCAGCCAGGGCAAAAACATGAAATACATAATGATAATAATAATAATAATGATTAATAATAAATTAAAGAAGAACTGATATACATGAATACAAGAAACATACATTAAATACAAAGAAAAAATTCGAACATAAGTACTGGAATAATACGAATATGTAATACAAATGACTAAAATAAAAAGATAAAAGAAAAATAATAAATAAATAAAAAAAAGATGTAAGTCTAAACAAATACATTCTTAGTTATTACAAAATATAATGAAAATTAAAATATATATTACTAATTAGCATCAATTCCTAAATGTTATTGTATACTAAATTTATTAAATGGCGCTTGAACTGTGAAGTCGTTTGGCAGCTCTTGAGATGGCTAGGCAGTGAATTCCAGTGAGGAATAGCTGTTGTTATAAACGAATTCGAATTATGTGGTATTTTTATCTCTTCCGTGTAATGTTATGGTCTTCTACAATTTCTACTTTATGTGAGTTTTACCTTTCCCTGAAGTGTAAGCAACGTGTCAGATTTATTAATACAGCTAAATTAAAAATTACAAATTACAATATAAAATCTTTACAAATGTAATTATAAAATTACCCGAAAAAACAGAGCTTTCGTTTCGTTTAATTTCAGTTTTGTTTTGTTGTATCCACTAAACTCAGTCCTTGCTGAAAGAATAGTTTTTCTTTGCTTCGTCATACTCTTTAACAGTTAGCAAAAGGTAACGTACACCACTGACTGCTTCCACGCTCCGTATGTTACACAAGAGGCACACTGTGTCATAGAGGGTCGTGGAAGGAGTTATGCAAAGGAGTGCTTTAGGTATTCAATGAGTGCCAGCTCGCAGACCCTGCATTAAGGGCATGGCAAGATGGTCGAAACGTCGGAAGACATCTCAAATATGACGCGGCAGATACCCGGAAGCCAAGACGATTTTATTTTAATAATAATAATAATAATAATAATAATAATAATAATAAAATATAAAGTCATGTATTGGAATTTAATAGAAACGAGATACGCTGGTATAGGCCTACATGGATTATAACAAAGACAATTAGCAAAGTCCTTTTGTGATAGACAATAGCGGGGATTGAAGTTTACAAGCTGATTACTGAGAATCCTTTTCATATACTTTAGTGAACTTCTAAAGGTGCTGTTCAAATCATTGTGTCCATGAGACTTTCACGGGGCCTGCTAGAATTTTGTAACAAAGCGTATAGGAGGCTTTCCTAGAATAGAAGGTGATCATACAAGTCACATGGGAACTGTTCTAAAGGCCAATGAGATTTAAGCCAAAATCACTGGTGGGTTAATATTAAAAAAAAAAAAAAAAAAAAAAAAAAAACAAGACCAGCAAATCAAATAATTAACTGTAAATGTGGTTTTAAGAAGGCCTTACTGGAAGAAAATTTAGCAAACAGAGTCTCTCTCCCGGCAGATGCTATAGTAATTACCGGTAGACTGGAATTATTCGTCAATTAACCGGTCCTATATAAAATTAGGCCATGATGATTTCCGATAGCCTGAAAAGCTGTTCGCTTTTATTATACTCTTAGAAAATTCATGGCAAATGATAAGTCAACATAGCTTAGTCTACAAATCTGCATTAAATATTCAGGCTTACGTACAATAAAGAACGAAATCCAAACAAAAAGTTAGTCTAGTAATAAAATCCTTATATGAAGCATTCTCAAGACTTTCTGTCCAAAATAAAGCTTTCAAATTTCTTGATTCACAACAATGGTATATATTAAGCAGCCAGAACGCAAATGACGTTTTTAAGAAGAATTTTCTTTGCACTCTTGATGAATAACATCTTCCTTTGCAGTACGAACATTCATTTCCTATGCCTTCATCCTCATTGCAATCAGCACCATAGTATTTTAAGGATATTAGTTTAGTTACATAAATAGGCAGCGAGCCTATAATTGCATTTATTAAGATACGAGTATGTTTGTGAAACGAGCAAAGCGAATTTTATAACTTTCATACGACTATTTTAATTTCCATTATAGACAAGTTGCTTACGACTGTTTTTGTTCGGCATTTGCTTTTGTGGTCTCCCGGATTATATTGTTGTTTATTGAGGATAAACAATAGTTTGCACTCTCAAATCCAAGCAGTCTAATAACAATAGTAATATAATACAAAATTTTGGCGTTTCTTTGATTCTCATTTCCGACTGAGACATGACAACACTTAACGCCGAATTTTTCCTTCTTGCATTAAACAAACAACACTTCAAAGAAAGCACCGCTAGCGACGAAAAAAAGTTAATACACTCAATGTAAATACATGAAAATGACTAAATAAGGAAGAAAATGACACGAAAATGACAAAATAATGACCTAAAACTGAAATAAATGCCCTAAAAATATAAAACCTCATAAAATGACAAAAAATGTATTTCTATAATCTAGAGGCCATGATTAGGATTTATCTACAAGTTGGCAATGTCTATGCAGCATCAATAAAAAGATAACATGTCATTAGAATCCGGGCCCTGCTCATCACCTTTTTCTGTTTACCGCTGGCGGCAGAGTCCTATGGCATACAAATGTTGGTGCAGCGGTACGATAAATGCCTCGATAACGGTGCCGGCTATGTAGAGAAGTAGCCAATGAATCCCAGTAAATATTGCAATAAATATTTCTTACTTATTAATGTACTTGTTTTCTTTATCGGCGATCGGATCTTACTTTCTGGATGATCCTCGTACAAGTCGGCGCCCACGATGGTACTAATACCATGTGTATTAAAGTAACAAGACAGTCATATTCATCAGAACTCGAAGAGAAGTACTTATGCCTATGAGTATAACATTTCCATCTTGCATCTTAATTTGAGTTCGGAAGTCGTAATGTTAGAAAGCACGCTCAAGTGACGCACTCCTGAGGGACTACGTGGGCGCAACTCTGATTTGCTGCAACAGCAGGAACAGAGGTGTGACTAAAACATCCCCCGGGAGCCTCCTCATACATTGTTGACCAGCTTCCCTCTTCAAGTTCCATTATCCTAGCAAGGTAAACCCGACACTTTCATGTTCAACTTTACCACGAATCTACGTACTGCAAATGATAGTGTTTTAACCTACCCTAGAATGCAGGGAAAAGTATTTTTAAAAATGTTCTTTGTGGTGCAATGAATTTAGGTGAAGTATGTAATGTTCAACAGAAGCAATGTTCTGTGGTTTCATGAGTATGTACATCTGCATCTTAAGTTACAAGTTGTCTATTTTTTATTAGGGATGCATGTATGTAATAATAGTGAGTGGATTTTCTTTTGTTAACTCATAATTTTTTACTTCCTCTGCCCGTAGGTACTATAGGTAGAGGAAGTATTGTGTTTGACCCCGAAATTTGAAGTTGAATTTTTAACATAAATACACGTTTTGAGGCACCCTGAATCGAAAAATACTATTTTTTGAAATATATTTGTATGAGGGTGACTGTGAACAGCCTAGCTCGAGAACGAAAAGTCCTATAAAAACAATATTTTATATTTTCGTTAAGCATCTTCTGAGAAAGTGACCTGAAGATGGGCGACGACTTTTTCTTACTTTTAATGTCACTTTACAGGAAGAAAAATTCGTTTAAAGTAAATGATTTTCTCGAAAACAGCTGTAACGATGCTGTTTAAATTTTCTGCATGAATTCTATAATACGCCATAGTACATTACAATGTACGGTATATTATGTATAATAATTAGGGTTCGGATGTTTATGGCCTAAAAAAGTTTAAATTATGACTGCAAATATGACATTAAAAATACCTAAATATGACCCAAATATCCTAAATATGACCTCATAATAGAAATTTTTTCTAGAAATAAATGTTGCAATTTAAAACGTTTAATGGGACTAAATTATTACATCACATTAATACAATCGGATAATCATTTTTTAAACAGTTTTACAGGTGATTTGCAGTTTTACTTGTAAAGAACTTCTAATCTGTTAATATTTCCAGATACCACTGCAAATGTGAACTGAAAATATTTTAAAAACATGTCTATTGGAAGTCGTTAACAACAAGGAGGAAGAGGTAATTGTGCTATTACTTGTTATTGCCCCTTCACATTTCAGTTACAGTAAAACCAAAATATTAGATATGTTAGAAGAACTTAAAGACAATATCAGAAGACAAATTAACTGTATCTCGGAAGCTGAACTTAACCTATGCGCATGAAAGAAAATTTCTTAAAAAGGTGCCATTGTGTGGTTGCAAGAGGAAGAAATTTCAAACATATCTTGTGATGAGATGCGTGGTTATTTTCATTGTAATTTTAACCACAATTTTGAGAAACTGAATCGTTACACCGTTAGCGGCTTTATCTGCGTAGATATTTCACCCGATCGCTCGGGAGTTAAAGCTGTGGCCGTCGCGACGCAGAAAGCGAACGATTGCCAACTCTTACGTGAAACGCATTGTACAAAATTTACATATTATTTGACAAAGTAGAAGCATAGAAGCAAGCAGTCCTGTTTGTGCAATACATGAAGGATCTAATGAGAGAAAGTGCTATGCCACTATGATAAGTAATCCCAGTAGGCTAAATTGAGTCCTATAATCCAATGTATTGAGTCATTATTAGGGACCGGATTTTTAGGTTTTTAAAAACACTGGTTTAGGTTTTCCATTAGGTGAAATAGTTTTTTTAGGTTTTTTGTCCAAAATATTGTTTTCGGGTAGAATAATTGGTTTAATGAATTTGAATGTGCTACATAGGATTGAGTACATAATACTTGTAAAGTTTAATTTAACAAAATTGACTTAAATTTGTGTAAACTTGCTTTAAGACATTATACAATTGAAGAAAGAAAGCATAAACAATCAAAAGAAGCAGTGAAAATAAGATTGCCTCACATTTCCTGGTTACAGTACAGTATATCACTAAATATCTTTCAAGATTCTCAACTGTGAAGTTCTTCCTGTTATCTCTTAGTTAATAGTTAATAGTCTACTGTTTCTAGACACTACCCTTTTCAGGATTCGAATCCGATACTTCTAATTTAGTGAGTAAATTACTTTATGGTTGGATGTGGATAATGTGAAACTGATTATTTTCCTTTTTTCGGCTGTTACGCATGCTAACCGCACAACAGATCAACTAGGGACGAAAACTTCCCCCTTTTCTAGAAAGGTAAATAATACGTGTTTCTGGCAGGCTTGACAAAATATTACTTTGCCATCTGTAGTGAAATTCAGATCGTCGCCAATCCACTGCCGTAATAAACTCGATTTCATTTGTTTCGACATAATTAACACGTATTCTTAGAACTCAGTATGAATAACAGAGCAGTACTAAAGGCAAACAAAAAACAAGCGCTTTAAAACACAGAAATCTATATCCTTGTTCATACACGGCAACAATGGTTGTTCGTACGAATATTTTAAAAGGAATACGCCGGTACTCTTTTCCTCTCTTGATACTGTCCATCCTAGACGATAATGGGTTGAATGAAACGCTGGTGGTATTAATTTCTACCCGACAAAAATTATTCTCTCCCCGAAAAATATCGATTTCTCAACTGACAAACAAAAAAGACAAAAAAGGAGCCTAAATTAGATATTTCAGGTTTTATATCCCGTTTAGGTATATTTAGGTTTTTATACCCCATTTAGGTATTTTTAGGTGCCACAGAATTAATGTGGGTGAATCCTATGGACATGATTCGAAAAAGTGTATGAGCGCTTTTTGTTTTGGAAGTAAGGAAAAAAATAGGTAAAAACCTAAGAATCCGGTCCCTAGTCATTATGTACATAAATAGTGCTGAGGGAGCCATGCCACATGCTTCTCGTTAACAGAATAGATGGACAGTGGTAGTAAAATGGTATAAACTTTTAATTCAAATGAGAATATTATAGGAGAAAAATTCCTCCAACACTGGGTGCACTGTGGTGCATGAAATCTTATATATCTATCTTGAATGTTAACTGTACAATAACAGTGGGAGCCCGGTCACAAAAATCACTAATTAGTGTGCCTGACAGTACTGCATATGACATAACTTGTCTGTCTGTGAGGTAGACCATTAGGGCATTCAGTCATACGAGAGAGGTTCCATCTGGCGCTGTGAATTGAACTCCGGCTTAGCTCAGTTGGTAGAGCATTGGCGCGAATAGCCAAAGGTCCTGGGTTCAAGTCCCAGTGTCGGAGGAATTTTTCTCCTATAATATTCTCTTGTTATGTCCAACAGAGACAATAATCTGTGGTGCATGAAATCTTATATATCTATTGTAATTCAAAGTCTCTCGCTAGACCCTAAAATGATTTCCTCCTAAAACATAGGTATGGTAGGAGACTGCGTTAAATACCGGTATCTAAAATATGAACTCAATTAGGGAATATTTGACAGACGAACTTCTGTATTTCATTAAAATGTGGGCATTGATGTCATAGTGTCTCCTTGCAAGTTCATGAATCCTCCAGAATAGCATGAAATGCTGCTATTTGTAGTTAGTACTGTATAACCTTTAGTTTTCCTGAACTATAACCTTTGACTTTTCTTGTGGGAATATAAGTTATAAGTAAACACTTCTTCCCTCCTCTGAGAATTTTATTAATTACTTTCTTCAACTCACTGTAACGCTAGATGCAGATTCGTTTAGACATGAAATTAAACTGTAGTCTAATTAATTTTTCCTTCGTTTATTTTGAATTCCAGTTATGTTTTGTGTACTTGTTTTTTTCTATAAATTTTATGTATATCACAGAATTACCATACTCGGTTCCATACACATGATATTTGAAATATGTAATGGATCCAAAATTTATGAAGAAGTAGTGAATATTATGTATTTTATAGCCTTAGTAATTCCAATATAGAGATATTGGCCGTAATTGCTCTTTTAATAGTTGGTGTTTGTTATATGTCAATAAATATCATAAAATCGTAATATTTCTTGTTATCAGCATATTTATTTTAGTTAATTGGTATTACTTATAATACGCCGCCCCCTTGGCTGAGTGGTTAGTCTGTGAGACCCGGGATCGAATCTCGATGGACTATGTAGAATTTGTGTTAGACAAAATGGAGTCGGGGAGATCATGTCTCTCCTGCCATAAAAAGGATATAGAGAAAAAATGAACAGAGTCACAAAAAGTAAATTTTACAGGAGAAGCTTCTTAAAGTTTGAAAAACTTGGTGTTTCAGACTTCATTGCTGACTATTTTTTAGTTTTCATTAAGTTGTGTTACAAATACATTATTATGTCTCTATGGAATTTCTAAATTTATGCAATTACTATTTATTTGAAAAACTTATGAACTCTGTTCGTTTCCTCCCGTATTCTTTTAATTAAATAGAAACAGATTTGTGCAGAATTTTGAATAATTTAATTTCTTCCTTAAAATTACACTTGGAAGATATCAGTGTTAATAATCACTATCTTTTTCCTCTTCATGTTCTTGGACCAACTGTTCTTTCTCAGTCTTGAAAGACTCATCTTCTCTACAAAACCTTACGTTTACATAAATGCAACAATCTCTTGTCTGTAGGTTCACAGCAGTTATCAATACAATAATATTAATAAAATGATCAGTTGGAAACAATAAGGCAAAACAATTTCAGATAACTCTTTCATTTGTGCATTGCTTGCCGCGGGCTTTGTTCGTTCTTCCTCTCAGCACACTTTTTTTAATGCTTGATATCATGGACTCTGTTCGTTTCAGCTTCGATTTCTCGCATATTGCTACATCTTTCAGAAAGCCATGAGATTGGAGTACTAACTCAATCATGATTTTCTTGTGAATGTTCGTTTATCTTCTTAGCTTTTCATATGTCATTCCACAGCTCCTCCATTCTTCAAAATATGGTCATTTCATTGGAATAAAAAATTATATAATAATACCTCAAAATAAATTAACTTACAAAGAAAATTGCTAAAATTTCAAAATATTTAATACTGAAATGTCCTGTAATATGAAATATGAAGAATATGAAATATGAAGAATAAATGAAATAAACCTGATTGAACAAGAGGACAATGAACAAAGTGAAAAGTGTCACGAAAATTATGAAATAAAAAATAATAAATTTTTCAGAACGAAGGCTGAAAGTAAACATAACTTAAATACCTTAGAAAACACCCTGACATATAAATTATAGACGTTTGACATGGCGATTAATTGTAACAGTAGGATAAGCAGACATTTGGGAGTACATTCTAAGTATAGAGTTATAAATCAATCAGTGTTTTGTCAAGGGTTACATAAGAAACAGTAGACCATATTATAACACAGAATAATATAAAATACGGTATAATGCAATATAGACTATAGGTCTGTACAAAGTTAATTTATGACATTTACAGGAGAGTTTCAGATTCTGAATGTACAATTAGTGTCCAGAGTTAACTTTTACCTAATTTTAAGTTGCCAGCATTTTCAAAGAGTATGACATTTTTTTTATAATTTCTTCATGATCTCATGACATAATGACAACAGAATTAACATTAAAATTTCTTTCTTTGATTTCAGGAAACCACATTTTATCTCCTGCTACCACTACATTGCAGCCAACAATAATGTAAGTAGACCATGCTATTGGGTTATTTTTATTTAGATTAAACTACGTATTCAGAAGAATATTTTCACACAGGACACGTTTATATAATTATGGTCCATTTCATATTCAGAAACCTCAATAGTAGGCATACAAAGTTTACGCATACCCTGAATAATTAGTATATTTTTATCAAAAGTTTGGTTACTCGAATAATAGGTTTTTTAGATTTTTATTGCTGAATAGAAACTCGATCAATATCGTATTTAAACGATTCCGACCTCACTGTCAAAGAATATTGTTAATTTAAGCTTTATATCAAGGAACAAAGCCTACCCTACTGTACAGATACAGATCCCTAATTCCTGATATGGCCTCGTAGCTAACAGGAGTATAAACACAGCTGAAATTTTAAAGGAAGAGAAAGAACCAGTGGATAATACAATTAAATGTAAAATTAAAATTAAGAGAGGTCATGTAAATAACACTAGGAAGTGGAATAGAGAACAGGAAGTAAGAAAAATTCAAACTTAACCATTCGTTTGATAACATATTTAAAGCAGTTACTTCTATTATTATTACTGAATTATATAAAAGACAAATTTTCTGCTGTGATTTTTATGTTTAATACAATCACATTTGAGTCCTTGTACTTTTACTAAGACATTTCGTCTAGTACTATACCCTTATGGATTTAAGTTTAATAATTTTTAAATCATACCTTCCTCTGTGTCTTAATAATAATAATAATAATAATAATAATAATAATAATAATAATAATAATAATAATAATAATAATAATTTATTTATATACAGAGTACAACGGCAACATCTTTCTGTGACTAGAGTTTTATTTTTTCCTTCATTCGTCTCTGTCAATCCATTTCATATCTTGCAGTTCTCTTTCATTTAGTCCTGCATCCATGAGTTTCGAGTTTTCCTTCCAGATGGACACCATGGTAGCCTTTCTTCTTCCATTCTTCTTACATGCAGTCTACATTTTACATTTTTTTATCTTACAAATTTCAAATTAAAATTCATGATATTTATTTCTTCTCTTATAATTGTATTTCTTATTTTTCTAATTTTTATTGTCTTTCTCACCGCCATAAGAAATCCATTTCCTTTGATAATAATTTTGACTTAAAATTGTGATTAAATTTCCATGTTTCAGCTTCATGTGTAACAGTATTGTCTTGTGTTTTTATACAGCAATTACGTATTTTTACCTTGGGAAGTAGAAATAACCAACAAGCATAACTTTTTATGTCATTTTTCTTAATATCATTTTCCTGTCTATCTTCTTTGTCAATTTTCAGTACCGTTTAGCATTGCTATTCTTACTCTACCTTCATTAATCCTGTTCTTAATATCATTTTCCTGTCTATCTTCTTTGTCTATTTTCAATACCGTTTAGCATTGCTATTCTTACTTTACCTTAATTAATCCTGTTCTTAACATCATTTTCCTATCTATCTTTGTGTATTTTCAATACCGTTTAGCATTGCTATTCTTACTCTACCTTAATTAATCCTGTTTTTAATATCATTTTCCTGTCTATCTTCTTTGTCAATTTTCAATACCGTTTAACATTGTTATTCTTACTCTACCTTAATTAACCCTATTCTTAATATCATTTTCCTGTCTTATCTTCTTTGTCAATTTTCAATACCGTTTAGAAATGCTATTCTTACTCTACCTTAATTAATCCTGTTCAGAATATCATTCTCCTGTCTATCTTCTTTGTCAATTTTCAATACCGTTTAGCATTGCTATTCTTACCCTACCTTAATTAATCATGTTCATAATATCATTTTCCTTTCTATCTTCTTTGTCAATTTTCAATACCGTTTAGTATTGATATTCTTACTCTACCTTAACTAATCCTGTTCTTAATATAATTTTCCTCTCTGTCTTCTTTGTCAATTTTTACTGCTAAATATTCATATTCCTCACATCCTTAATAATACTACTACTACTAATAATAAAATAATAATAGTAATGATAATAATAATAATAAACAATGATAATAGGATTACCAAAATGATAGTGGGGGTCAAGGTATAAGCGAGTACCAGTGAATAACAGGAAGTGATGTTGCAATTAGCAGGAAGTGTGCTGAAATTCATATCGATTTGATTTCTATTTTTACAACACGAAACGGGGACTACCCCTTTGCAATGTAAGTATGGAAATAAAAAGGTGAATGGTAGGAAGTTATCACATAATTTCATCTTAGCGACCACTCATTAACAGGACTTTGACGTCAACTACAGAACAAAGTCAAATTTCATGAGCACTCTGGCAGGAGCGAGGTCCTCCCACGTACAGCATTGCGTGTCTTGGCTCTATTTAGCATGGCAGCGCTACGGGGCGCGGCAGAGTTACGACGGGAGCGCGTTGCTTAAGATAATCCATTCTTTTGTATCTCTTTGTTATGTTACAGCTCGCTATTCGCGACTGTTTACATTTTGCCCTCAACACATGTTATTTATCAGAAAGGATTATCGCTCTAATTCCTGTACACATTGTTATTCGTGTTAATAAGTGACCTGTGCACCATTTTTACGAAATTGAAATTTATTACCTTGATATTTGCTATCCTTTACTATTTACTATGATATTTACTTGATATTTACTATGCGCACATTAAAAAAAGCTAGTCCGAAGGCAAGAGAATAGCATACAGATACGTCATGCAGCGATAGTTTGGCATCGTTTATAGGCTAAGTCGTATCAAATTATGCAATAGTGAAGATCCAACTCAGGGCAGGTAAATATGTTAAAACCGGAAGTGGTCAGGACGAAGATATTGTAAAAACAGAAGTCGTAGGAAATCAAGATTAAGCTTCCTGGTAAAACATACATAAGAAACCAAACTTTGTTCTACAAGTCATTTGATGTTTAAGGATTGTAGAAATGTCAGTAGAGATGCCAGTCGTTAGATCAGGAAGTACAGTTGGACTGCAGCATTCATCTGCGTTTTTCGGAGAAAAAACTTTTTCCCGGTAATATAAGGTACTGGACTCAACTTGGACTCAATCCCAAAGCTTGATGGTCAGTAATCAATAATTTTCATTCCCCGCATCTTTAAAATAACATCGTTCAAACTTTTAGGGAAACTTAGAGTTTTTTCTTTCTTTCTTTCTTTCCTTTTTTTCTTAATAGTGATTTCACTTTTGATTGGTTATGAAACTGGTTCGCTGATAACATGTTTTTATTCGATCAACAAACAAACAACGAAAAAATTCCTTGATGGCCAAATTTTCTATTTTTACTTCAGGTCACACATTCTGATAAAAATGAAACTTCCTGATCTCCGAAATGCATGGAATATAATTCACTATTCCATGCTACAACGTTTCTATTTATACATTTATGTTTCGTATGCAAAGGTGTCCTCTTTTAAAAATCCCCCTGGAGATCTAATACGTGTAGGATTCTGTCTTGAGACTCCTGCACAAAATGCGTTGGAGCCTGCGCTCATTTCAATGTGGGGGAGTGAATTATTTATGATTTATACAGTCAGTGGCGAGGTGTTGGCATTTATACACCACATTATGGTGCATATGGGTCCGGAGAGACTCAGCCTTACATGACTTAGTCATTATTCACTAATAGATGAGCCTGTATTCATCCTTATAGGCTATTTGCGGCCTATTCTCAATGGCATAGGGAATGGGGGGAACCAGGGGGTCCGGACCACCCCTCCCCCGGAAATCAAAACTTAAAATTCTATTTTTGTATTATATTAGTGCTGTAGTTACTTAAGCTCCATTTGCCAAATATTTAATTATTTCATTTTATAAAATAATGAATTTGTAAAAGTAGGCCTATTATTTCAACTGTTCCATGTTGAACTTTGAACTTTTCTTATAAATAGTAATACGTATTATAACTTAGGTAACGATTGCTTGTTTAAGTTGGCATGTCTTAGGGTATAGTAAACAAATTTGCTAACTAGTTTTCCAGTGCTAAAGTAGCGTAAAATGTTATTTTCATTAGTTCAATATTTAAAAATTTTCCGGGGGTGAACCTCCGGGGTATGGAATACTCCCAAAACCCCTGACACTTCCGACCCTCCCCGAAACAATTTTCTGGCTACGTCACTGCCTGTTATATTGTCACCTAATCATCGTATTCAGCATCTTGATCTAATTAAATCACACTTTCTTGTTATTACAGTTTGATGTGCATTCATCAGTCAAGTAGAATCCTGGATGTTGGTAAAATTCTATTAAAGTAAACATACCTAAATTTATAATCCAGTTTGAACTTATAAATCGTACTTAACACACTTCCAGCTATAAAATCTTTTTATACATGTTTTAATTAATAATTTCCACCAATGCTCAGTATTTAAAAACTGTAGAAACTTAACCTACTTCATAAAACATAAATTATCTTATTATTTCTAGACTAGTAGCTTATGCTACTTATATTTGTTAACTATAATAAGATAAGTTATGTAACGATAATTACCCGTAACAGTAACAGTTTAAGTAATCCTAAAAATTGTAGAGGTAGTCGATAAAGAACATTACCAGATTACAAGGTTACAGAGCAATTCATTGCTGAGAAAAAAAAAATCACCTATTTCTCACCTATAAAATTCACTCAAAGTTGTATGTCTCCCCCTTAAGGGTTTTTTTTTATTATTATTATCATCTTTATTAAACAACATGCTCCATTGCAATGCAGCAATACTACATGCATTCCTTTTATCTTAACTACTCAAAACTATCTACATATGTACACTTATAAATATTATTCTGAATTATGTATTTGGTTTGTTTGTAGAGCTTCAAAATTTATTTTGTTCACAAATTGTACGAATTGCTTTAGATTTTTTTGTATCAGTTCACTTTTCTCAACGGGCCAACACTTAAAAGTTTCCAAGATGTGCTTTCTGAATTGAGCTCTTTCCGAGTTCAGTAGTTCACACTCCCACAGTAAGTGGTCCACTGATTGCGAATTTCTGGTACACACGCAAGTTGAATCTTCCTTAATTTTAAAATGGTGAAAATATTCGCCAAACCTACCATGCCCTGTCAACATAGCTGTGATATTGTGGTTTAACCTCAGGGATTTGTTTAGTCTGTGTTTTACGGTTGGAAAATATGATTTTGTTGTTCTTCCATTTACCGTTCCCCCCTTAAGGGTAATTTTCACCTATAATGATTTCATGTAAATTTGTAATGAATGGTTTGTTTTCGATACGTACACGTTTCTTAAATCCCTGATCAATACGAAAAATTATACTTGCTGAGCGGTAATTGTTTATTATCCAACATTTAAGTGGAATAGTCGGTGCAAACATTTTCGGTCGTTAACGATGACTTCTCTAAGTAAACAGTAAGTAGGCTACTAATTGCACTGTTTATGTTTTCTAACAAACGGCTTATATCACTTAATTATATTGAGGAGAATTTATTCCATTTATTTCATTTTCAAAGCATAGTACTTTTAATTACTCTGGTTTTGGTCAGTAAAACATGGATTGCCTTTTGTTTTGTTTTTGCGGTGAAAGCAAACAATAGTAGGAGGTTACGGCAGAGTTTATTAAGTCAACCATGAGTAATGACTAGTTGACTTTGCGCCCTGCGGAGTAGCATTAATTTCCAAGCCTCTGTCTCCGACTTTCTGCGGTTCTTGCATGACCTTCTCAGATCCCCCTAGTTAAGTAATAACACCTTCTTGTTTCTCCTTTGTTTACGCAATTAAAAGTTGCAGATTATGAATACTTAAGTTACACGAGTTCTTGTGGGACTCTTGTGTAGCAGAAGTTCTGAAACTATAATAAATTTACTTTGTATAGTGCTATAATCTTCACAACTGATATTATCTCCGACAAGAAGATAATAAAGGAGGTTATTAGCATGTAGCAATATAAATAATAATATTAATAATAATAATAATAATAATAATAAAAATAATAATAATAAAATAAAATATTTTTCGTTCAGCCAGTTACAAACCAGCAATAGACATCGTCCTAAACATTAAACAGTGAACAACAATATAAAACATTAAAACATAAAAATTAATCCTATTGTACAATATTTCTTGTGAAATATTCGTCTATCTTATAAAAAGGATTCATTGAGAGCCATTCATGTATCGTATTTGCATATTATATATTAAAAGGCAAATGATGCCAGGCTAAAGGTAATCTATTATACAGTCTTAATCCTAGATAATGGTGGTACCTCATAGTTGTAGACAATCTACATCTTGGTAAGTCTAAATTATTACTATACCTTGTTTGATGACCGTGTATGTTGTTTCTTGATTTATACAAATGTAGATTTCTTTTAGCATAGATTAAAACATCATATATGTACAAATTAATGATGGATAAAATTCCTGTTTGAATAAATAGTGGTCTACAATGGTCCAAAGGCTTCGAATTGGTGAGGATCCTGAGGGCTTTCTTCTGAATAATTAATATTTATAATAATTAATAAATGGTGAAATACATATAGCACAAATTTTCTCACACATAGGGTAAGGTTCCCTATATCGTACTAGTTTATAGACTGTGTGGTAACGTCATAAATATTTAACATTTTAATTCAGCAAATACTCCATCATAACTTCATGTACTAAATCTTCTTATGCAATTGCAGTCAAACCTCTGTATAACGAAGATCGATGTAACGATTAACCCGCATATAGCAATATTTTTGTTTGGTCCCGGCAATTTTCCTATCCTAATAATGTTAAATGTAACTCACTATAACGATGAAGCTACTTTAGAAACACCCTTTATAACGATGTTTCGAAGTTGGAAAGTTACTGCAAACCGGTGGCTTAGCCCTATGGATGGTAGCTGGTATCAGATCAGTATCCTTCCCAGCCACCAATATTGTTTTCTGGCTACCACATTTCTTAGAAATTCCAGAAAAGAAAGGTTCATGTTGGGTGGAGAATAGGATAATTGAGGTTAAAATTATCCCTTATGTATGCAAAAAGTGACGTTTTTAGTTGGGGGTGTAAGTGTCGATGGTTACAATTCAACGTAAGTCAGTTGAGTAATCTTTTTTTATATTTGGATTTGTGATTCATTATTTTCCATTTCTTCGCATCCCCGTTCTATGAATTATCCTGTAGAATACACAGTTTTCTGCAAGCAGTCTTTCTAATGTATGGTAAATGACAAGCCCTCAATATAACAATAACCCTCATATAATAATACATTCCGCTAGGGCCCACAAATATCGTTATAGGGAGGTTTCAGTGTAAAAAAATGTGCGTGGAACGCCACGCGACAGAAGTGAAACTTTCAATTTTGGATTATTGGATTTTTTAAATTTTGGATTGTTGGATTTTTTAATATTGGGTTTTTGGATTTGAAATTTGGATTTTTTAAATTCTGTATATCTTTTAATTTTTTTAATTTTGGAATCTTGGGTTTTTTAATTTTCAATTTTTTAAATTCTAGATCTTTGAATTCTTTATTTTTTAGATTTTCAATTTTTTTATTTTTAAATATTGGATTTTTATTTTAAATTTTGGATTTTTGTTTTTATTTTTTAAATTTTGGATATTTAGATTTTTTATTTTTTAAATATTTAATTTTTATATTTTTTATTTTTTTATTTTTATTTTTGGATCTTTGATTCTTTATTTTTGGAATTTTGTTTTTTTTTTTAATTTTGGATTTCTATAATTTTGCATCTTTAAATTTTTTGTTTTGGATTGTTTAATTTTGGATTTTCGTTTTTAAAATTTTGGATTTTTTAATTTTTAATGTTTGGGTTTTTTAAATTTTAGATAAGCCTAATCATTAAGTTGATTGTTTTCTGTGCAGTCCGTTCCGCCACACCTCACTAATTTCGTGACGATTTTGAGCGTTACACAAAGCTCTCGATTCACCCCTACCGCGGCTAAAGAAGTTTTACTTCAAAAATAGTCATTATGAAATGCTTTTAAAAATACTTACTTTGAAAACTAGCTTCGTAGAAGAACTGAAATATACTCTACATGCAGTTATATAATTGAAATTATTGAAGCAAATAAAGACATTCTTTTCTTAACGATTGTACCTGAATTTCATAGTAACTAGTTAATAGATTCGCGTGCTGTGAAGTAATGCGGATCTTCTTTTTCAGGTCAAGTCATGTTACACCATACAGTAATTATACATGTAATCTGAGGTAGTGTTATCGTTCTCTTTTAGGATTTCTAAAATTAGTCTGATATTAATAGCATCAGCCTTAAAATAGTCACCAATGAAAAGCATCACAACATGGTTCAATTTGTACCTACCCATAATATCAGTTTAGATTTATCTTAAATTAGTATTTTTTAAAAATTAAAATTGTTTTGTCTGAAGTTAATATATTATACCTGTATTTTATGCGCTTATGTTGTCCATGGTACCCAGCAATTGCAATATCACAGAAAAATTATGTACGAGGCGTATATAGGAGAGTTATACAAACAATCGTCGAGGAAAACCAACTGTGGGCTATAAGTTTGAAATAAATGAAGAACATTTCAGTAAAATAGCTGGCTTCCGTAAATAAATAGACGTAATACGTGGATAAAAATCTTCACATTGTACATAAATTATTTATCTGTTAGTTATATATTTCTGCTTTAAACAATTATTCGAAGTAATACATTTAGCTATACCGTACATCAGTAGCAGTGAAAAGATTAAAATAACCGAAAAATCTCCAACTTATGTAGGGAAGTTTATAATGACCGTACTGTTCGTGCTATTTTAAGAAGACCTCATCCCAAACCATCGTCTGTCTAATCTATCCTAATTTTGCATAAAAATTGTCCCTATTACTCTGATGAATGATTCGTTTCTGTTTTTGCATATTTTCATCAATACCCCTTCGTCACTCACGTCTGCTCATTCACTCTTCATTAGGTTTCTGTCTTTCCAGTTTATTTGCTTAAATTTTAACAATATGTACCCCATATAAGAGGCACTTGTTATTCTCCATATTAGATCTAAGACGTCTGTGTTTCGAATTCCCTAATCTAAGCCATTCCATACCAATTTAATCTACCTCTTCTATCACAAGTTGATAGGTACGATTCAGCTACTAAAAGTGTTTTTAAGTGCCAGTATGGTACTTTATGAGATTGTGTGGAGGACGAAAAAATGTCTGTCCGTCTGTCTGTCCGTCTGTCCGTCTGTCCGTCTGTCTGTCCGTGTGTCTGTACGCACCATAACTCAAATACGCTTTTTCGGATATTCATGAAACTTGGAAAACACATTTATAATGTCCATGGGAAGAACCCTATTGATATTGAACCAAATCGGTTCACCGGTACCGGAGTAATGCCCAATTTAGTGCCTATTTTAATAGATTATGGCGCATTTCTAATAGAAAGGCGCCATCACTCAAATACGCTGTATCGGATTTCCATGAAACTTGGTATACCCATTTATGACGTCCATAAGAAGTGCCTTATTGAATTTGAACCTAATCTGTTGACCGGTACCGGAGTAAAACCCAATTTAGTGTATATTTTAAAGACGCGGTAACTCAAATACGCTTTACCGGATTTTTATGAAACTTGGTATACACATTTATAATGTCCATGGGAAGACGTCTATTCATAATGGATAAAATCGGTTGACCTGTTTCGGAGTAATGCTCAATTTAGTGTCTATTTTATGGTAATATACGTATTCGAAAGAATTTATAAAAAAAATGAAAATCAGTTATCTTGACAACATAGCCTATTGTTTTACTGTGATCGTATAAGGCCTTGGAAATTAAAATACAGGTAGCTATGACAAAAAACATATTGATTTACATGCGCTTATCCAACTAGACCGTTAAAATGACCCAGGTGGCCGAGATGGTAGACCTTTCTTCTTCCGTAAGCCCTGCGTAATGAATAAATCTGGAGCTTAACTTGGAAATCAATTTAAAAAAAAACACATTCTGCATATCATAATTGCAGTCATAACTGATTAAAAAAAACATACTGGCACTTTGTTACATCAGTTTACCTGATTTTATTATTTTTCTGTAAATATCCAACAAAATTTTGTTATTAACTAGGAGGTGCCCGTGGCTTTGCCACGGTTAAAATGATGCTTAAATGTGAAACTTTTCTGGATATCTTACGCTTTTTCCTTCAAAATACATTCCTATCAGTATGTAGATTACAGAAATTAATTATATCGTAAGTTTTATGCAGTCCCAAAGCCACCTAACACTGATAATACGTATTGTTTCTCAACTGTTTGTTGACAGATGAATATGATGTGAATTTTATTTGATCAATTCAGTGTAATTTTCAGAAATTATATAATGTTTCAAGGGAAGGAATGGTTTGTTTGGATTATTATTATTACCAGCGATATTTCAAGAGTTAAACCATCAATATTTTACTTCTGGTGTCCCCGGCTTCGCCCGCCATTATTAAATGACTCCAGGATTTTTAAGAAATTTACACTGCTAGATTATTAAAAATGTTTGTGGTTCAGAGCTACGAAAATTGTAAGTAAAAATAAAAGTAGAATATTTGTTAATTGTGTTCATTTCACTTAGGCCTTATATAATAAAGAAACGGTTTTTTCTAATTTTGTAGTCGTCATGAAAGTTTACACTGCGAGAGACGAACATCGCCGAGTATACCCGATGTCTCAAGAAGCGGGCGAGCGAGCAAGCACGCTATTTAGGGCCGTTGAATTGTATAAGAGTAGATACTGCTAAACACGGTTTGTCTCTCTAATTCGTTGAACTGGTCCATACCTATTTTATTGTAATTTTTATATATTTTGTTTCCATCGGGCCTATGTTCTCCATTTCACCTTTTAGGATGTTTGCCCAATTCTTAGCGCAATAATTTGATTCATTAAATTTGTAACAAATTTTGACTATATTGTCGCCTTTATTTCAATTTTTATTTACCAGTAATTCCCTATTCTGAATATTATCACTCGTCTATAGCTAGGTTTACCGCACTACAGCGTTACTGCCTTACTGAGTGCAGAATTCTGGAGTCCTAAGGCTAGTTTACAGTTTTTGTATATAATGTTATGTAGTTTCATCCAGCTTCTATTACAGCCCCAGAACTCGATCGCAAAAATATCCTAGATTCCACTAAATATTTATGTACTGAATCGAGAATGCCAACGCTGATATTTGATGTTTTAGATAAGTATAAATTAATTATTGCATGTAATGACGACCTGCCTTTAGAAATGACACTTCTATGAAAAATAGGGCGAATCTTTTGAACACCCTGTAATCTTTGAAAGTCTTTGACGTCACCGAGTTATGGGTCTGCTATTTACCTTAGATCTGCGCTTAGATTAAACCATTTGATTGTTATTTCCCTAGCTGTTTCTCTGTGTGCTTAAAACAGTGGCTCTGCCAATGCCTTTACGACCTCCGTAGTTGTAACATACCTCGAATTACAGTCAAGATTATCATCGATGTAAACGTTTATGACACATGTGAAGTGTATTATTATATAGAATATAAATGTAGTTCAAAGAACACAATTCTGGTAGTTTATTACTTTCTCTTCGATAGGAATGTTTAATAAAAGTTCTGAAATTAGAATTATGGCACTCACACATTTTCTTCAAGGCTAGATAACCTTATTGCATCCACCAGGTTTTATTGGGCACTTGTGTTGAACATGTCGGGGTTTCATTAAGTTTTATCACATTGGATAATTATAATGAAGGCTATTACCTGGAATTTTTTAAACACCAGACCTCAAGAAATTTATTTTTAACGCCGTTACGAAGATGGTGAGCGTGCTAGGTTCTCAAAGGGGCGGGAAATAAAGTCTTAAATCTCCAACCAAGCGTTTATACTTTGTGTCACCACCTTTTCCTTATCTTCCTAAAAAGGGTTATTACTGACGCGAAAATTTCATCTAGTTCAAATAAGGTTTTACCGTACAGAAAAGTAATAGAATGGCAAATTGTCATACAAAAAATAATACATGCAAAATATATTTTAAATTGTAGCTATGAAGGTGTAAATAAAGTCTTTGCGACAGTATTATAAATAAGTGTTGGTTCAAGTTTATAAATAAACACTCACTCAACAATTTTTATAATCCTCTAGTGAATGTAGAAGGTTAATATTTCAGCATTTATATAGGTGAAGGTAGTGTAACAGCAGATTGGATAGAAAACATCCCATTTCTTTATTTGTGACATCTAAAAATTGTGTATAGAAGCAGTTATATAAGATTGAATTGAATTGAATTGAATAGGTGCCCTTAAGGCGGGAGGCGGGGTGGGAACGCCCCTAAGCACCGAAGCCGCAGGCTTATTGTACCTACCTCCGGGATGGAATGAGTTGCGTGCCCAGAGGCCGCCCAGGACTGCAGATCCCCCCGCAGGCCCCCACGGAGCTCCCCTACATCCAGCAAGCCTTATTACCATGCCACGTATGTGCCACCCCCTTCGGTCCCTCCAACCGGAGCCCCGACAGGTCCGCGACACACACCACCAACAACCTCTGACCACAAGCAGCGGGGAGAACGGGAGAGGCCCCCAAAGGGCGCTGACTGCCAAAGCAGACCCGATACCAGAAGTGGAAACGGGATGATGATGAAAAGGGGGAAAGGTGAGATGAAGTGGAGAGTGTTGGTGGAATGAGAGGGGGAAACGGGAGAACCCCGAGAAAAACCCCCCAAGGCACGGCTTCGTCCATATATTATTACTTTATGTGAATTGTTAAGATTTTCTCCCCTCTTGTTATCATTGTCATTCATGGATACCAGCTAAAATTTTCCACATAGAATCGAAACTTAGAGCCCACTGATGAATTTACTTGATAATTGCTTATTTAAACATACATAAATTCAGCTCTGAAAGGGATAAATACAAAAATAATGGAATCAGGTAAACTTATGTAACAAAGTGCTAGATGGAATTAATAGGCCTGTAAAGAAACTATTGAGTCTAACTATAATGTCTAACTTATGCGTTCTCTCAGCAGACGTAATAGCCACGTCTGCTGAAAGAGGGCTTAGACATGTGATGGTAAATAAGACCATCTCCTTGTAGAGTAATAATACGTTTGATAACTTTTTACACTGTTCTTGTAAATGATAGGCAATAATTCAAAATAAGCAAACGCAATACGAATATTCGTCGATCGTTATGAAACTCTTTGTCAACAAGCAACCAGGGCTACTCATACTAAAAATATCGGTCAGAAATAATTTTAATGAGCTCGTTAAATGACCATTTGTAGTTTTAATTAATCTAAACCTATACTGATAGGGTCGGCCGCGGTGGTCTAGAGGTAGCGTGCCTGCCTCTAGATCCGCAGGGCGCGGGATCAAACCCGGCCGCGGTCGATGGATTTTTCAGGACGTAAAAATCCTGGGCACGGAGTCCTCCGGGAGGGACTTTAAGCTGGGGGTCCCGTGTCGTAGATTTACGGCACGTAAAAGAACTCCAAGCCTAAATTAGAGCCTCTGGACAAAATTTCTCGGCCCTTTCACGTCCAAGAAATACTTAGTTTCCAGAAGGGGGTTGCGAGGCGATGGGCTTACCACCTGTCCCTCTACCCTCTATCAAAATTAGTGTAGGTAATGACACCTCCACTTGGAGGCCCCTTCGCCCCACCTGGGGATCATAGGGTACCAGATAGATACTGATAGGCCTAAATCAATAACATTATATACCTTGTTATTATAGGATAGGTACATCTCCAGTATTCATATCGTTCAAATATTCTAACATATGTAAGTAAATATAAAGAAATCAGAACGTTCCTTTCATGAACAGAGGTTTATAATGGGCGCTCATTGGCGAATTATTTAGAAGCTCGATGTCATGTAAAATAATTCAATCTAACTGTGGTAGATAGATATTTCAACGTCTAAAACTTCACGTCGCTTGATTTGAAACTGTTTCGATCCTATTTCCGATATTGAATGCAAAATGTCGCCCACGATGTGAGCGAAAGAATAGCTTTCGATATGAAATCCAAGATATATCGATACATCGGAATATGAAACTCCATTTCTCGACGTGCCAATCATACGGGAAAGTAGAGGAATGTGAAATGTATATTCCACCATACACCGTCAATAAGTTATTGCTCAGGGGATGGTGAAAAAGGACGGAAACGAAGCTTCTACTTTCTTGTTCTTTAAGATTTTGTTTGGTCTACTTGATGCTACTTTTATATTCGATATCTTTTTCTCGCTTGCGTCCTTGCTGGAGTACCAGGAGCTTATTGGCTCAGTGAAGAAGAGCAAAGAAGTTAGTTCTTTTCTGATGGCTGTGGAGGAGCGAGGGTAGGCGGGATAAAGAAACCTAATGCCTTAGTTCGGATAAAAATATCAGATATCTTCATTCATTGTGCCGGAGTCTTCTGGCTGCCTCTTCATGGGTTTCACATTTCTTTATTAAAATGACGCAATCGAGTGAAACACTGAGCTTTAAAAAATCGCTATATTGTTGTGAATGGATTACATATTATAAGTAAGATTAGACTGATAAGGGAAAATTTGCTTACTCAATGGACTAAATATACAAAAGTCATATATTCAATTCAATTCAATTCAATATGTGTATTTATTGCTCACAAAAATTCTTACATATAAGTCATGTTGAAAAAGGGCTAAATCGATGTATTAATGAATTTCTTGTTAACCAACGAGGGGCTAATATAACTTATAGACATCAAGACTCCACCTTATGCCCTCGTTAATATAGGCCTATGATCAACCTAAGAATTCCAGGAACTAATAATATATAAGTAAAATAGATTACCAGGTGGTGTGAGTTATTGTTTCATTTATAAATCACGTAAAAATGATAGAAGTTAAAATTATAAAATCAGAGGTACCATATATGTCTTTCACATACGAATTTGATGTAAATTATATTTATAACATCAAACGTATATGTCTATCACATAAAACTAGAAATAACTCACTCCGCCTGGAAATGTATTTACTTATTTTAGCATAAGCCTATACTAACGGGGGCATAAGATGAATTCTTTACGTCTACATGCTAAATCAATATATTTAAAACTAGTAGATGTTCAAATATTTGAAGCAACAGAACAGAATAATTTCATATTATGGTAATTAATTATATAATTATAATTTATATGATATGGAATTGAATGTCAATTTGCACCTATGAAGCAGACGAGTGAAGATACGGCAAAATGTAGCATAGTCGAAATGTGGATGTTTAATTTAAATTTTTACTCCAACGTAAACTGTACGTCATTGAACTAAAATATAAAATTCACTAACAAGTTAGCCGTTTACTTATTAAACTTGTATATCCGTTTTTTTGGGGAGATCCCGGGTTTAGATCCTGTGGCATAAAAGATTGAGTAGAGATTGGAGAGTTTTCTCCATTCTAGGCGGCGAAGATTTTATATAATGTACAACTTTTCCTTCGTGTGTCTTGTGTCAAAAGTTCTACTTTTAATTCAAGCTGTCTAAAAAATACTTTTCGTGCATGAGGCTGAAACAACTAAATACGTACTCTGAGCAACATGGATCTAATTGTAAGACTATATCAGACTGTAACGTGCGAAAGCTGTTTTGCCCTAGGGTAAAGAAAGTTATGCGACACATCAAATATGTTACAAGTTTGCTTGCTTTAGACTTATATAAACTAGCTTAAAAGACCCGGCGTCGCCCGGGTTTTTTATTTTGTAATTGGAAATTAACTTATGCAGGACTTTCGATTTTTAAATTCTAGGTCTTAATATAGGTATTTATAATTTGAAATAGGAAGAACGACTTATTACACTCAAACTATTCCCTCAGAAAATGCTTGATATAGCTTTTCATGGCTCACAGAAGAATTTTGTACACCTTTGCTTCTACACATCAAGCTTGATAGGAGTTGAAATAAGAAGAAACAGAAATTCCGGTAGCATAAAATTATATTGTCTTCGCGGAATATTTTATTTCTCACTCTCATGTTACCATAAAACTGTTTTGTTGATCAAATTAAACAGAAAGCAATATCACTTTCATACTTCTCTCCAAAAACCTGCGATATAATAATATATACATTACCATACCTCGTTTTGTTTTCTCTATGTCCAGGGTAGAGAAAGTTATGTGACTGCATTATTTTCGTGGATTTCATTCTGATTTTATAACATGAATTATATTAACAACTTCTCTTATTTGTCAAACTTGCATTTCATTTCTTTTTTCTAAACCCATCTGATACTCACTGGCAACAATATGTTCTGTGATTTGGATTTCATAATTCTGTGTAAAAAGGGATTAAGTATTCTAAAAAACATTTGATTTTTGGCATTTAAAATCAAAATTTTTCAAAATCCTTTCTTAGTGAGCACCTACATTACGAAACGAAGGTACTGTCAAAATTCCAAGTCTCTACCTGTTATAGTTTAGGCTCTAGTTTGATTCTCTGTCAGTCAGTCAGTCAGTCAGTCAGGACAAAGCCTCTTATATATATAGAGATGTTAATTAATCAAATCGTCAATAAGCTTCTGTACGATTGACAGTTTGTAATAAGGAATGGATAAACTGGGCTATACTACGGTATACTGTAATGGTATTTAATTTTGTCTTTAGATGTAAATCTTATTCGGTTCATTTTCTTTTCCCACTCCAACAATTATTTATAGTGGGAAATGAGCTAGTATAATTTTAGTTTTGGAAGTAAATTTTTGCATGAGAAGACATATATGTTTAATCTTAAACCGGAAAGATTTATCAAATGAGCTGGAAATTTGCGTGCATAGTGAATATAGCGTGAACATAAAAAATAGGTTCAACATTTTGACTTTTAAAATTTATCTTCAGTGATACCTTGAACTATATCAAGTTTGTCCGCTTTTGAAGAATAATAGAACTTTGTATACGTTCAGTGACATTATAAGTCATAGCTGAATGTAAATATGACACGTATATGGAGATAATTTATAGGGTAGCTTTATATATCGAACCAGCTAGTATTTATAGCTCTTTGACTTCGAATTAGTTAACAACAGGCACAAAGCTATTTGAAAGACAAACTCCATTGTACTGAAACTTAAACAAACACAGTAGCTTCACGAACTGCTATCGTTTCAAAGTGCGGGGGGCTTTGAAATGTTGATCTATATCAGGAAACTAATACTACTTGTCGTTTAAACTTTTCCGAAAGAACTTGAATGAAGAATTTCATTCAACATATGCCATTAACTTATACAACGGTAACCCATAGTTTGATAGCTAAGGTAACTCTGTGTAAAGAAAATAAGTTAAACTATTTGGGAAGTTAATAGAGGGGTTTCTAACGAGTCAAAATGTGGGAATATATAAGAAGACTGAAGGCTTTTGGTTACTTTTCCCCTTTATTTACTTAAATTTCTATTTCTTTTTAATTAAAATAATTGTTCAGATTCTAAACGTTGTGTACATCCCTCTATTCCTATTTCCGATAAGTCAAATATTTAGGTATTATAAGTGATTAACATTTAAGATGGGCCAGACCCATTACACATTTAGTTAACGGACTGCGTAAAACAATATATCAATTTATTAGCCTTCGCTCAGTTCTAAAAATTCACGATTTAAGAAAATATATTTAATTCAGTCCGTTATCATGTCTTACAAAATTGGATGACCATGAGCTTCGAAAACTATTTTTTTGAACTAATTTTATTTCAAAAAGTATTATTAAAGTTTGTCTGTCTAAAACTCTTGACTATCCCTTAAATAATATCTTCCGAATGTAATGTCTATTGTCTATCAAATCTATAAATATATTTTATTAAATTAGATTCATAGAAACTGAAGCTTTAGTTCACATCCATATCCCCATGCATACGACACAAGAAACAACTAAAAAATTCCTTTAATTGAACCTAACCGTTTCACCATCTGCAGGTCTAAAACACAATTCTAATTTTGGTCCCAGATGATACAATTCCACTGTTAAAATTAACCTTGAATTACTTAATCTGAACAATTACAAATTTAAGAAAGTACTTAGGACCTAAGTTTAATATAATATATATACATAAGGCTTCATATATATTTTATCTTTTAAAAATTTCCTCTCTTTTACTATGGCAAATGAATGTAATTGATTGTATTTTTAAAAATAATTTGAATTTTTATTTATTGTATTTATCCCTGTCCACCGGCGTAGCACTGGGAATGAGTTAGCTCCTTTCACGCAGCGAGGAGCCCGGGTTCGAATTCTGATCGGGACAAGTTAACCTTGGTGGTGATTTTTTTATTTTATTTTTGCTCACCTTTGAAACCCATATCGGGTAACCCTTGTGGTCCACGGATATCATCTGGCCGTCATTATCATCTTCATCTCATCCTCGACTTGTTCTGAGTGAATGTGTGTTAGAATGTTCTGTCTAGTTAGAATGTGTTGTCTCGGAGGTGGTCATGGCGTAAAGCCGATCCCTCACCAGGAGAGGTCCTCCATGCCCTTGTCTGGTCAAAAAATATGTATGTGTGATCAATGGAAATCCCTACCCCGACAGGATGCGGCCTTGTCCTTCGGTCGCGTAATTCTTAAAAGGTAGAGGTAAAACTACGAACAGGAAAGAGAGTATCTATATCTGAACTGCATCCAACCAATGTGCATGTGCTCATCCGAGTAGAATCTTAATAAAAGTAAGAAAAAAGTAATAACAATAATAATATCAGCAATAATAATAATAATAATAATAATAATAATAATAATAATAATAATAATAATAATAATAATAATTCTCTTCTTTTCCAGGATAATCCTCATATCGAGGTTTTCCCTGCGACCATACAATCAATTTCGTCTATCAATTCTCCTTCTCCATCTATTCCGGTTATCTGCGTCTTCTGGTGTTAGTCCAAACGTCTCCATTGAGCAGTAAACGTTGTCTTTCCATGAGGTCAGTGGTTGTCCCCTTCTTCGTCGACCCTCTGCTTCCCATTCTTGAACCATCTTTGGGATCCGGTCATTTTCCATTCTTCTTACATGTCCGTACCACGTCAGTCTCTTTTGCTCAATTACCTCACCTATCGTTCGTTCAGTTTCCATAATTTGTCGAATCGTAGTATTCCGTATCCTTTCTCGCCGAGATTTCCTAGCCGACCATCTCCAAAAATCCATCTCTACTGCTGTTAATCTTTCCACGTGTCTCCTATTCATAGTCCATGTTTCTGCTCCGTATAACATAATGCTTTGCAGTATGGAATTATATATTAATTTCTTAGGCCCAGTTGTATAAAAATCGCTAACTGTAGTTCAGTTTTAATCGAAGTTCAGAACTGAACTCAGATTAATTCGCTGCTCGAGTTGTATAACGCTAATCGTAGATCACACGAATTTGGTTTAGTACTAATCGAAGATCACAGAAAGACGTTTGACAACAGCGCCAAGTTCGAGGGAAATGCGAGGGAAATACATAATATTATCGCATCGAATGTCAGTTGTCTGCGCTGTTCGATTTTCTTTTGTCTCAGTTAATGTTACGTAATTGTCTGTTGTTGTTATAGCTGATTATTAAAAGGAAAATAGATAACAGAACACCAGGAAAATTACACATGTCATAAAAGCATCGCATTACACGGCTTTTTCATTCTCGTCAGTAGGCATCTTGATGAACTGGGGTTAAAATTTGCAATCTCTCTTGCTACTTATTGTATGGTTCTACTTGCAGTTCCTTTATTCATATGGAAAATATTCCCAATTACCATCCGGAAGCTACCATTGCAAATAATCGCAGGGTGAGCAGAATTATAAACATTGAATTCGATGCATGATTTCTTTTAGTTTGAGTTTCTAGCTGTGGACGCAGTCTTTGTTCTACAGTGCTTTTACTGTACGACTTGGCCGGCAATCGCGTGGGCCGACTATCTGTGACTCATGCATCAAGCGCCCAAGTGATGCCTCGTTGTCTCGTCGCTGAAGTCTAGCATGTGATCTGATTGCGTTCACACGTGAATAATTATTACAGCAGTGTTTGTGTTTTTTTATGGTTAAAGTAGTTTTTAATTTTGCTTGAAGTGTTTTTAAGTGTTTTAAAAATGCCACGACATAATTATACATTAGAACAAAGAATGTTTATGTACGATTCGTATGGACGGCATTTCCAACATCTCCTGTGATAAGGTAAATTTATATTTTAATTTTATATTTCATATTTTCATATTTTATTGTGATTACCATTACGGAAATATATACGATTCGCCGGGAGTACCGTGATATGACACGCTCCTGGCCCCGCATGCGGTTTATCTGTGACGGTGGAGCGGCCCGTGCGATTGCCGGCCAAGTCGTACAGTAAAAGCACTGTAGTTCCTCGACTATATGTTTACATAATCGAAATCTCATTTTAAAGTGGTGTTGAAATACACGAGGGTCCCGAGGAAACTAAAAACCTTCATTTTCGGATGAACCATCCTAGTTATCTAAAAATAACATAACCTAAAAATGCATAACATAAAAATGCATCCTATGTGTAGCTCATAAGCTCGAAACAATGCGTTTAGCGAATAGTTGAAATGCGAAATTTCCATACAAATTCTGTATACAAGTAATTAAATACAAAACGACTTACCATTTCAGTTTTATTTACTTTAAAAATATATAAAAGCAATTTCGTATCTTAGCTAATCTAAGTTCATATAGATTAACCTTAGAAAGTTTGCCGGTTAAATCTGATCTTCGATCAAGGTGAATTAATCTTGGATTAGCTTTTATACAACCAAAATTCTAAGTTTAGCTTGACTGTAGATTAGTTTCAGCGCTTAAACTTCGATTAATGTTTTATGCAACTGGGCATTAGTCTTGTTGATGATATTTCGACTCCATAAGACCGAGTTGAGCATACCTATTACCTTCTTTCCATCACTGATCCTTTTTGTTATTTCATGTTTATAATAATAATAATAATAATAATCATGTGGAAAAATCTAAATTGTAATTGAATTAACTCGGATTTTCACTGAAAAATATTACTCACCGTTTCTCTTTCTTTCTTTTTCTCTCTCTTGCTCTCTCCCCTTCTCTCTCTCCTTCTTTCTCTCCTTCTTTTTCTTTTCCTCTCTCGCTTTCTCTTTTCCTCTCTCTCTCTCTTTTTCTCTCTCTCATCTTCTCCCTCTCTCTCTCTCTCTCTCTCTCTCTCTCTCTCTCTCTCTTTCTATGGATACAGTTATGTCTCTTATGTTTTATCCATATAATGGAAACCGTTACTATCAGGGCACTGGTTCATCAAACTTTCAATCCCTTCATCCTCTTTTCACTTATTTTCTCTCTTCGGTGCCAACTTGAAATAATTCAGGGTTTTAAATTTATTTTACCAATGGTCTAGAATGAATAGGTGTCGTTACAGGTGATGTAGGTATCACCTTTCGGATAAAGAAGACAATGGAAGTGCATAGCAGCTTACGCCTTGACTAGGATCATTCTCATTGTGTGGATGATTGTGAGCTGGGGGTTAATATCGATTGACCGAATCGAGTTATCGTAGTTGCACGTCTGTTATCCAATAAGTGACGCTTCAATGGCGTGATAATAGCCCTGTTGAGAGAATTTACTCAACCTCAACTTCCTGTGGTATGCTTTCGGCTAAGACTACAATTGTGGTTGCCATAGAAAGCAATATTGCTTATGGGCAGTCACCAAACTTCACATTACGTGTGCACAAAGGTGGGGAGGTCTTCATACCGTAGATTTCTGCAGATAAGACAACCTTCAGAAAAGGCGAGGTCTACATTTTCGTCAAAGTTTTATAGTTATAGTATAAATCTGTCCTATAAGACGACCCCCAAACTATTAATGGTGAACTGCCTATGAATTTATATTTACGAAAAAAATTCAAAAAGTTTTGATCTCAGAAATGTTTTTCAACCATCGCCCTATAATAATCTATAGGGTGAGTAATAAATTTATTTTTAACTATTATTTGTGTAATCGATTTCCGAGTTAAGCACCAGATTGTTTCATTAAGCAGGGATTACGGAAGACAAAGGTCTAAAGTTTGATAAGAATATCTGAAGGAATATGTCATAGCTAACTATATTGAAACTTTCAAAGCCATATATGAACACTAAAACAATGTGTTGTCATGAGAACTGATTTCCATTTGATAAATTCTGTATAATATATTACCATAAAATAGGCACTAAATTGGGCTTTACTCCGGCACCAGACAGCCGATTAGTTCCAAGGTCCGATAAAGCTTATTCGAGTTATCAGGCCTACAGACACAGGGACACACAGGGACACACAGACAGACAGACAGACGGAGACACTTTTCCCGTCCACCACACAATCTCAGAAAGTACCATTCTGGCACTTAATAATGTCAGTTGTTAAATGGTAGCCTATATGCACAACCAGGCACAGTTTCTGATATAAACGAGAACAATGTTTTCACTGCAGAAATAAGGCACAGACTAATTATAGTAATTGTTTATCAGTGTATAAAGTTGCAAGTAAATGTTTGGTTTTAAATTATTAATGTTTTACTTCTAAATAGAACTAAATTATATTTACATTCACCTAACTTCGATACGTTGTGTGAGTTAAACAGTTACTGTAATTAGACGGGCATTTTTTGTTTGAAGTACTTTTGATGTCTCTATTTGTGTTACTTGTTTCTTTTACCCTACGCAGCAAGGAAATGAATTAGTTTGTATTCGGTGTAATTAGCCGGACGTGTGAAGAGGAAATGGAGTGAAATGTTATCACTAGAAAGTAGCATGCAACAAGCTCCATCTTGAAGTCATCATACAACTAGAATGCCGTATAATTAACCTCGAATAGGGCGGTCAGGAGTATGTTAAGAAAAAAATATTTGCTACCCACGCGTAATACCACGTCGTCAGGACAGTGTAAACCCGCAAGGGGACTCCACGATATTATCTTTATTTTCTTCGAAGAACAAATAATTTAAACAAAAGCTGTTTATAAATTTTTATACCTGCATATCCATTTTTGTTATGAGATAATTTTGAATGTTACCTTACAGATACTCATATGATTTCCCTACTATTTTTTTGTATTTTTTTTTTTGCACTCCTTAACTAATTAGTGGTACTTACGAACGTTGTTGCCGTGGATCGTAAGTTGACATTCCCGCACAGTCTTGTTGCTATGGGCGTTGCGATGCGGTTAAATTACTTACGGTGCTTGCGCCACGTCATAATTCATTACGATACACTTCATAATACAAGCCTTATGGACATGGCCCCCAGGACAATTATTCGGTTCCCATAACAACAAACACATGCGAATCACTTTCTGAAATAAACATCTATCTTCAAGAATGTATATACATAATATTTTCAGGTAATATCACAATTAATATAATTAAATTGTTATAAATAATCATCGTGAAAAAAATAGCATGCAATACACGTGCCGTAAGCGCATTACGGATCTCGGAAAATTGAAAACACTCGGCGCAACCGCCTCGTGTTTTCAAACTATTTCCTCGATCCGTAATCATGCCTTACGGCACTTGTATCGCAATATACTATTACCTAATTTATCTGTTGTTATAGCCTACTAGAGTTTAAAACGTAAGGCCATCTAACCAGAATTACCGTATTACACGCAAGTACGGTTAATTCTTGGGAATGATCCATAGAAGTCATAGTTCAGTCCGAAAAGTTCTGAGCCAATTATTTATAAAATATTACACTGTACGGGTGACAATAGGCAACCTAAGTACTAGTCGAATTACCGCAGTGAGATCAACTCCGTAAAAAGTTCACACCTTGTTCAGATGTAGAGATAGGTCTTTTTAACAGCACCTACCTGAAAGCTTTTTGTGCTTAAAATAGATTGTGCATATAAATGAATAAGACCTTAAAAATAGCTACCTGACGGGACAGTCTTCGCATTATTCATATAAATTATACCTCTAATTTAACCCGCCTCTTATGATAATAACCACGGCAACAGCAAAAGAAAGAAAAAAAAAAGATTAACATTCAGTTCATAAATTTAGAAACCTTTTTGAGCACGCTTCTGTTGGTAGCATGAAGTGAGCTGTGTTGTACGCAAACGAATCAAGCGTTTATCTGCAGTTTCCATCTTCCAAGTTCTTCCGCGTCTCTGTATCATTGAATTATGAGCTCGCATGTAGGCTAGGTGTCATTTTCCTTAATGAACAAGGTCTTTTACCTTAATTCTCAGAAAATAAAAAATCAGGTAAACTGATATAACAAAGTGAAAGAGTGCTTTTGTTTAATCATTGATAATAATTGCAATTATGATATGCAGAAAATGAGTTATTTTTGTAATCTATCTCCGAGTTAAGCTCCAGAACGATTCATTAAGCAGGGCTTTCGGAAGAAAAAAGGTCTAAAGTTAGATACTTAACCTTAATTCAAACTCGTATACACTGATATGATAAATTCTTGAAATATGTCAGCATTTCACAAAATGCACTGGCAAAGAACTCCGCTTAATGTACGTAGGCCTAATTATTTCACAGTAAAATACCTTCTGTATGTAACATTATTCATGTAGTACTCATATAAACTTGATCAACGAAATAAACATGTGACTGCGTTGGAGTCAAGGCGCTCAATGATTAAGCAACGCAGGATTGTAGTATAATCATGATTTCTCGTTTATAAACGTGTGATCTTTAATTAGTCGTTACTCCGGTAGCGGTCAACCGATTTGGTCCAAAATAAATATACTTCTTGCCTTGGACATTGTAAATGCGTATACCAAGTTTCATGAAAATCTGACAAAGCGTATTTGAATTATCGCGGTACAGGCACATGGACGGACTTACAGACGGACAGATATTTTCCCATTCCGCACACATTCTCATAAAGTACCATTCTGGCACTTAATAAAATCAAGTAAACTGATGTAAAAAAGTGCCAGTATGTTTTTGTTTAATCAGTTATGACTGCAATTATGATATGCAGAATATGTTTTTTTAAAAATTGATTTCCAAGTTAAGATCCAGATTTATTCATTAAGCAGGGCTTACGGAAGAAGAAAGGTCTACCATCTCGGCACCTGGGTCATTTTAACGGTCTAGTTGGATAAGCGCATGTAAAACAATAGTGTTTTTTGTCATAGCTACCTGTATTTTAATTTCCAAGGCCTTATAAGATCACAGTAAAACAATAGGCTATGTTGTGAAGATAACTGATTTTCATTTTTTTTTATAAATTCTTTCGAATACGTATATTGCCATAAAATAGGCACTAAATTGAGCATTACTCCGAAACAGATCAACCGATTTTATACATTATGAATAGACGTCTTTCCACGGACATTGTAAATGTGTATACCAAGTTTCATAAAAATCCGGTAAAGCGTATTTGAGTTACCGCGTCTTTAAAATATACACTAAATTGGGTTTTACTCCGGTACCGGTCAACAGATTAGGTTCAAATTCAATAGGGTACTTCTCATGGACGTCATAAATGGGTATACCAAGTTTCATGAAAATCCGTTACAGCGTATTTGAGTGATGGCGCCTTTCTATGAGAAAGGCGCCATAATCTATTAAAATAGGCACTAAATTGGGCATTACTCCGGTACCGGTGAACCGATTTGGTTCACTATCAATAGGATTCTTCCCATCGACATTATGAATGTTTATACCAAGTTTCATGAAAATCCGAAAAAGCGTACTCGAGTTATGGTGCGTACAGACGCACGGACAGACAGACAGACAGACGGACAGACATTTTTTCGTCCCCCACACAATCTCATAAAGTACCATTCTGGCACTTAATAAGCGAACGTGTAATGGTACATCATTTCCGAGTTTCATAATTTTCATACGAGAGTCTTAATTACCGTTATGGGCAAATTTCATACGACTGTTTTTGCTCGATCATAATCAATTGTTTAAGTTTTGGGTTTTTATAACATTTCGTATTTGAAGAAGCAGTATTTCATATTATTTGGTATTTTTAGGTATTTTCGGTACTTTTAAAAACAAAGTGTTATAGTCTATTAAGAATGATTTTAAAATTTTCGTTACTATTTCGGCTTTTAATACTTATAAGTATATAAATAATGTTCACAGGAAACAAAACATAATCGCAGCATAACTGCTACCTTTATAAAGTGCCAGTAACTTATGGTACTTTATGAGATTGTGTGTGGGGACGAAAAATGTCTGTCCGTCCGTGTGTCTGTACGCGCCATAACTAAAATACGCTTTTTCGGATTTTCATGAAACTTGGAAATCACATTTATTATGTCCATGGGAAGAATCCTATTGTTATTGAACCAAATCTGTTCACCGGTACCGGAGTAATGCCCAAATTAGTGCCTATTTTAATATATTATGGCGCTCAAATACGCTCAAATAACTCAAATACGCTCGGATGTTTATGAAAATTCGTATACGCATTTATAATGTCCATGGGAAGACGTCTATTGATATTCGACTAAATCGGTTGGCCAGTACCGGAATAATGCAATCACACAAAATCAAAATTTTTATCGATTGTACATTTGTCCATATTCTGGTAAGTTGCACCTTATTCAAATCTATTAATCCAAAATGAGTGAAATTTTGTTTGTGCATTAAACAGATCCATTTCATTAAAAATAAGAAAGAACTTTGCACTGAGATTCATACATCTTAAAAAAATGCACAAACATTTTGATTAGCCGCGGTAGGGGTAAATCGAGAGCTTGTGTAACGCTCAAAATCGTCACGAAATTAGTGTTACGCTCAAAATCGTCACGAAATTAGGGAGGTTTGACGGAACGGACTGCACAGAAAACAATCAACTCAATGATTAAGCTTATGGAAAATTTTAAAAATAAAAATAATTAAAAATCGAAAATCCAATATTTAAAAAATCTAAAAATCCAAAATTAAAAAAATCAAAATTCCAAAATTAAAATATTAAAAAATTCGAAGATCCAAATTTAAAAATTCCGAAAGTAAAAAATAAAAAATTCTAAAATTAAAAAATTTAAAGATCCAAAATTAAAATGTCAAAAAATCCAAAATACCAAAATTAAAAGTTAAAAGATAAAAAATTTAAAAAATCCAAAATCCAAAGTAAAAAAGTCCAAAAAACCAATAATCCAAAATTGAAAAAATCCAGTAATCCAAAATTGAAAAATAAAAAAAAATTAAAACAAGTTTCACTTCTGTCGCATGGCGTTCCACGCACATTAAAAAAAAATTAAAAATGATATATTATTACCTGTTAACGTAGGCTAATACAAACAGTGATAAGTATTATTAGGGTCAAATGTTGTAAAAAGGAGCCTTGATGTAGGCTACCGTAGATATCTCTAATAGTTTTCTTTGTAGTGTGCATCGAAAGTTCGTGTTTTTAATATTGTTGATATGTACAGTATGTTCTCACTTTAACATTGCCTATCCATTAAATAAATTCAAGTCTAAAAAATTATTTTTCTGTCAGTATACCCAAAAAATGAGGCCAAGTATTTCGCTTACATAATGAATTCGCTTCTAAAAGGGTGATTATATTCCCTTATATGTTATCCAGAACATATCCAGCTGTTGCATTGGTAACTGTTTTCTCTCACTACCATAATAACGCTATATCATCACATACATCACATCTTAATGTTCATTACAGTGGAAGCGGATGAAATAATACAGCCGTCGGGAAATAATTATTTTGAGAGTACAGTAATTTCATAAATGGAAGCTCAGCTCGATACACGAAACTACAGATGCTTACATCCTCCGCTTTGAATCACTTTACCCTTTCGGCTTCCCTTAAGCATAATGTAACTAGTTTCCTGACGAAGATTCTATCGTTTTGTGTTGTTTCCTCCTTAGAAATGTGTTAAGATGACAAGGAATCAGCAGACAAGAGAAACGTTTCTTTGTAGTTTGCAATTTTGAAGGCACGCCGCTGACTTGTCGGAATTGAGTAAAGTAAAGTAAACGTGGGTTTGTGAGATCGTGTCAAAGATCAGTACCAAAAAGAAGTTGGGAGAACAAGGAAGACATGTGCACAAAATAGGTCAAACCTTTACAGTTGAAAACTTGGGGATTACATAAATGCGCACTTGTGGTTTTTGAAAGAGAACACGCTTCGCTCGTTGGGGTCTCCGCCCCCGATTAAAGAATATAAATTATGAAATTTCTTTAACAGATAGAAGGAAATTTTGTTAGTTCTGGACAAAAATATTTTAATCGGATTTAATTATTATAAACCCGAGACTTCAGAATGCGAGTCCAAGACGTTACTATTTAGACCACCCCGTTAGGTTTACGGAAATAATTATTTCTAAACTTTCAGAGCACTACCTGAACACTGTTTGATAATACCGTTGCCATCGAAACCGAGCTCTTTTTCGGGTTTTTTTTGGCTAGATATTAAAAAAAAAATCTGGAATTTTCCTGTGGTTTACAGCCTAAAAGTCATATGTGTACCAAATTTCAAGTTTCTAGCTCATTTGGAAGTGGGCAAACATTAATGTCAGTGACCCTATTATAGGGATAACGGCATTATGTTATAATGTTGTAAAGAACATTCCGTACATAAATAAACTCGTATAAACACATTTTTAAGAAAGATTCTAAATACAGTATAATTAAAATCCTCCAGAAGTGCACAGAAAATGAACATAAAATGAACGAAAACTTGATGTTGGCCCCGAACCCCCTTCTGTAACGCACCTCCTTCTATAGATCTATACATAATACGAGGGTGAGTCCGAAAATAAGTTTCCCCTGGCAACTGTGTACAGAGGTGTGGATGAAAGACAAAAAATATGAAACATTAAAGATAAGATGTACCTTTATTTTTCTACATAATTACCACGTACATTGAGACATTTGTCATACCGCTTTATAAGCTTCAAAAATCCCTCCAGGAAAAAATCAGGGCTCTGCGTTCCCAACCAAGTGTTGCAATATGGTTTTGCATTGCCGTCGCCGGGTGCGGTCTCGCATTGTCATCCAACAGCAGAATGCCAGATTGGAGAAGGCCAAGCCGCTTTTTCCGAATCACCTCCTTCAATTTTGACAGAGTGACAGTACCGCGTAGCAGCAATGGTTCCATCCACCCAAAGTCCAGCAACAAAACCCCTTGGGTGTCCCAGAACACTGTGAGGAGCACTTTACCTGCAGAGGCCGTTGTTTTGAACTTCTTTCGGACAGATGATGACGGATGTTTCCACTCCATAGACGCGGCCTTCGATTCGGGCGTGAAATGGCGGACCCACGTTTCATCCCCCGTCACAATCCGAAACAGAAAGCTATTGCCATCACGATGGTGTATGGGTGTCTTTCGCGTTCAACTGATGTCTTGTTTCCCCCATTGCTGTTCGATTTCCTGGGGAAAAATAGAGGGGAAACTTATTTTCGGACTCCCCCTTGTAGAAAGAAGACATTCAGCCTACCTTGTTGCATTTTTGTTCTGAAGAGATTTCTGAAATATTTAAACCGATAAATTTAACGTTCAGCTGAGCAGTTTGTGACCATTAATGTTAAAAATACAGGAAAGGCAATGTTCACATTTGGAAAGGCACACTCTGTAGGCCTATTGTCTTCTAAAATTATTTTATGAAGTTCACCATGACTGAATAAACAGAAGTTATTCATTTTTCATTAAATTTTAAAAATGTCTTTACATTTAATTAATGTAATAATTTAAATGATAAATTTGGCTATGAAAAACTTCTTACTGCTTACTTTCCTTATAGCAAAATCCAGCACTTTTTTAACGCCTATGTTCATTTATTTTAAAGTAATTTTTTTTAACTAGAAGGCAGAATTCATAACGCAGATTTAAAGTTAGCAGTAAAACATATATTTAGGCTTTCTTTTGCTTTTCTGAGCAGTCAGTCATTTTCAAATAAGTTATTCTTATGTTCTATGATGTCTAGAAACTTTGTACGATGGATTCTTGAAAGGAAAAGCATGAAGAATGTTGTACTTGAACAAAACTCTTTAGAGTATATCACGTTTAGATTTAATTGAATTGAAGCCCACACGTTAAAGGTTGGGTCTGTAATTGATACTCGTCCGGCCTACAGTGACATTCACAGCTTGGGGGTGATTTCTCGCTGTACTGGAAATCATATTTCATAAGCATGATTGCATGCATGCCAATAGCATTTAGTGCACAATTGGTGAGGCACTCACATCGGTACTTTCAAATAGGATGTACCTAAACTTGAACTTGCATAGTAGATTGAAAATTTGCTTAATATGTAACCTTGGTCCACAAAGTATAACAAAATTTTTCGCAGCAAATTTGACTCTCCACACAAAGTACGACTTTTGGCCGAATTTTAGCGCAACCTGTCTTCTGGTGCTGCCCAGAGAGCACTGTGTCGGGTTGCTACTTTCAAATTTAAATTTACGTTAATAGTAATAATAATAATAATAATAATAATAATAATAATAATTTTACATGATTTCTGGATCCTGTCGATGTAAAATTCTCCCGAAGTAAAATAGTTCCTCGTTCGGACTTCCGGGCAAGGACTGCACTGTGGTAGACTATAAATCGCAGGATACTAAATTATAGATTTGATTGCACCGAATATAATAAGGGTAATTAAATCACGCAGGGCGAAATGGACTGGGCATGTTGCGCGAATGGAGGAAGAAAAACATACCTAAAAAATATGAATATATAGAAACCCGAAGGAAATATAGGCTAGGCCTACTACTTGAAAGACTTGTAGATATCCATTTGTTTATAAATAATTCACGATTTATTCCTTTAGTCAGATCTTTCTGGTTTTGTTGGGTTATGATTAGACCTGGAATTTTAGGCTCTAAAAAAATAGTTTTAGGCACCTAAAATAGGCTTTTAAAAGAGAAAATATGCACTTAAAATAAGATTTGAAAATGTGTAAATAGACAGAAAATATACTTTAAAATACCACAATATTCTCTTCAACTGTAACGTGATATTTTTTGCTGTAAAAGACGTGGTATACCTATTCTTAACAGAAATAATTGCAAAATTCAGACAGAATTAAAAATAGATTTATCAAAAACAGTTTTGGATTATATGAAAAATTGACACAGTATATCCTTTCTTACTATAAACCTGCTACTTGTTGTTTTGAGCGAATCCTACCCCGTCAGTCAGCATCCTTTGGCGACAATTGTTGGGGAAAATCAAGTTTCTGTGAAAAACCCACCCTCTGCTGTTCTGCTCTTCATACAGGGATGTGCATTAAATGATTTTAAAAGTTACAGAAGTTACAGAAGTTGAATTTTATTTTAAATGTACAAAATAGGCAATTTAGGCACTAAAATAGTACAAATAGGCTCCAAAGGTCCAAATAGGCATTTTAGGGCACTATAAAACTCTATAAATATAAGTGATATATCATGAAATCTCAACATATTTTAAAATTTTAATGTTATTTCATCAGGAACAAAATAGGCATTTGCCTTAAAATCCCAGGTCTAGTTATGACACAGCGCTTTGTTTTCAACGAAATGTTGCCAAATAGTTCTAATAAATTTAAAATTACGATTCAATTCACCTTCTTGTGAAATGTATTTCTAATCCCAATGCGTGTTTTAAAGGCTATAGAAATACCTATCACCGTAAAGAGTAAATACGTTAAAAAGTAATGAAACGGATGAATATTCAGGGAATACTTAGATGCAGAAAACAATAATCAGGTTAGGAATAGTTGGTTAAATTCTATAATGATCCACTCGGGGGGCCATCTAATTATAGTGTAATGCTACACAATGTTCGCAGGCCTGCATGAAAGCAAACAGAACCACACTCCTCTTTCCATAATATTGCTCCCACAGTTACACCTGCTGCATTAAACAAACCCTCTAATGTAGCTCGTACCACAATGTACATAACGCTCTGATATTTTAATCCTAGGTTTCATGAATAGATTTGCTTTATAAACATGTTTACCGTTTGGTTTGTTTAAAAGTGATTTCACAATTAGTGATTAAAGTTTCGTGCACTCGATCCATCTAACTGTACTGTAATCTATGTAATCGTGTAACTGCTATTAGATACAAAATCCGTGGCGCTATATTCCTGATGGGACAGGGCCTACCACCCGGCCGCTGCGTCATCTACCATAGGCAGATGGCAGAATTGGGGGGCCATGTGGTCAGGATGCCGACACCCACGGCCGTTAATGGTGGTTTCCATGACCGGGGCCGCTACTTCTCTATCAAGTAGCTTCTCAATTAGAATCACTAGGCTGAGTGCACCCCTACCAGACCTTCCTACCTCAGAAAAATCCGAGGAGTTACCGGGCGACGGATCTGTAGTCAGCGACGCTAACCACAAGACCACGCCGGCGGTCACTTCTATTAGATACCTGGGGAAAAATAACGGCGTAAGAAAGTGGTGTATTTAAACACGTATAATGCATTTTGTGCTGCGACTAGCAGATGCCATTATAATTTACTCAACTGCTAGATGTTTTGTTTAAATCATTTAAAATAATAATACATTATATTTATTAACACTGTCATCGTTTTTACATAAATTGCAGGAATTACACCATTTTATTCTTAATTGTATTGTTTAACGTTAAAAATATTAATAATTAAACTAAAGCCTCAGATTAGACTTCCCTAGCCCCCCCCCCCAAACCGCACAGTGTGTTTCGACCAAACCGTTCACTGCTTTCCCATTAAGACGTGCATTCATTCTCCCCTTCTATCCACCTATGTTTAAAAAAATAAGATCTTTGTAAATTGTAAACAAATGAATCAATATATCAACCGAGCAAGGCCATCATGAATTAATTTCACAGTTCAGTCACAGTATAAGTATACAACAATCGAATTGTTCGTGTGTTTCTTATAGAATATATTTCGTCTGCTGGAAAACATTTTACTTTTGGTATTAAAAATACAAATTTTGTATAATCCTTTCTTAATTTACACTTACATTATAAAATGAAGGTACTGTCAAAATTCAATGTCCCTACCTATTATAGTTTAGGCTCTATGTTGATTTTTAATAGTATTTTTTCTCCTTATTCCCTCTAATAATAGCAACAGTACTGTGACACTGTGACATTTAGGGGCAACTCTAGTTCATTGACTTGTTGTACATGAACTTATATTGTGTAGTACATTTATAGACATGAAATATATGTATTACCATGGGGCAAATGAATAACCACATATTTTAATTGAGATTAAAAATAGCATGTATAGAGTAAAAATAACTGTCAAGTAGGCCTATATTGCCAACTGATAATAGTGAAGATATTAAAACTATATCTTATAACTTTCCATGTGCAAAAACATTTTGACTGATAAACCTGATTATTAAAAACTTGGAAAGGCTGTTGGTAGCCTCCTCAGTGCTACTCAAAAATAAAATGTAAGTTAGAATTTTGTTAGTGCATATTTGATACCAATTGAATGTAAGCATATTTTAAGATCTGACAGTGCATGGATGTCCTGTCTTTACTAATAACGTTCTTAACAAAGTGATTGAAGCACTTCTATCTGCTTTAAGCATATATCACCTTTAAAATATACAGAGTCTATTAAGCCTATAATTCGTCTCGTGAAGCGTTAAATTAAAGAACTGCGTATTGATAGCGAACGGAGAATTAGTAGCACCTATGGAAATACATCCCCAGGGTCCGTGTAATCTGAATTTATTTTTTAAATGTCAATGATAATGACATTAGGCAGATGTTGGAAATTTAATTCGGAGCTCGCAGTCTATGGAGACTGGACGGTGTTCTGCATATTTCCCTTCTAGAGAGAGAAATACAAGTGCAACTTATGTGTTATAAGACTCACTGTAGCAGAAATGTTGCTTTACAGTAAAATTCATTTCGGCGAAACAGTAATGATAACAATGATTATTATCAATAAAAGTTTTTGATAATCAAAATATCACATAGGCCTATATGTTGAAGGCATTTTGTATAATGAAAGGTCCACCTATACCACAAATATGGAAAGTTAATCATCAAAGTTCAAATTAGTACAACGTTTACTATATTATTATAGATATACAATTATACAACATAATCACCTACATATAATACACCTTTATAAAATTATCATATATTACATTGTCTTCACCAATTTTCAATAGCGGTGATGAATGATATAAGTAAACATATTTAAATGTTATCACTGAATAGATAATAATTGTTTTAAATTATAGTATCACATTGTCGCCATTCATACACTAGCATATAATGGCTTAAAATCATTAAAATTGTAACATAATATGATATCATGTATAAGCACTTTGTCAGTGAGATTAAAAGTTATTGTAAATTTTACACTATTGCCTGTTGTAGTTGTATTGTAGCTAAAATTGCTGCTTTTTTATCTCAATAGATTGCAATATACGTTCATATAAAAGTGTATAAGTATATATGATGTCCAGTGAATGTAGATCAGTTATAAAATTCTGGTGATTGTTCATAGTAGCAATCCGTTGTATCAGTTGAACTTTGTAGAATTGTCTTTGGTAGGCCTATATGCGATTTTCGGTCATTCATCGACAATCATCAGTCCTTTATATTGACTGAAAAGTTGGAACATCCGAACTAACTGAGTGCACCTATGAAAACCTATATGAATCGGTTATTTATGAAAGGGCTCATGTCATGATTTTTTGAAAAACGAGTTTATCATGAAAATGGATTGTCCCAACATCCACGCATCGTTTACTTATGAAAGATCTCTTGTCACACCAATACTTTGCAAGATACAGCCATTGCAAGTCTGTGTTTAGTTATGAAACGGCTCATGTCAATGACAAGAGCCCTTTCTTAAATAAAGCATGGTTAGCAGCAATGGTCTGGTAACCAGCTGTCTCTGTTCACTTCTCATTGTTATTGGTATTGTTGATTAGGTTCCTACTTTCTCTTACAGACAGTGGACGATTCAAAAAGATTGTGTACAGACTGCCCATAAGGGGCCACTCTTATCTGGCCTGTGACAGAGTCTTTGGCCTTGTCAAAAGAAAATTAAGGAAATGTGACCGATATTACACAATAAAAGACGTATGTGAAATGATATTAATGTCTTCAGTACAGGGAAAGTTTACTGTTGATTTAATAGAAACAGGAAATATTTTGGATTTTCAAAAAATGGTGGCCTCAGTTCTATAAAAAATGTACTGTTTCCGAAGAAACCAAATATGAAAAGAAGGGAAAAAGATAATATTTTACTATTTCTAACTACCATGAATTCTCGTTCCAGCAATCAAGTAAAGGAAAAGTAACAGTATTATCTTTTATTAGTGGACACATTCAAACTACATGTTTCAAACTACAGTAGCTATCCCGAAACAATCAAGCATTTCTCTACCCTACCCATTTCTCAGAAAAAATACCTATTCCTAAAACGAAAATGGATGATATAAAGAAGCTTGTTCAGTTCGTCCCTGAGGAACATGGTTTCTTTTATGACGAGGTGATTCAGTGGCCTTCAGTTGAAAAAGAACTGTGAAATGTAATGATATGAGACTTTACTGTAAATGGTGTGTTTGTTAAAAACCCATTATTATGTATCTGTTATAGCCAATCTCATTTGTGTATACAATGTTTAACGTAAAATAAGTAGCCTTCGTAAAGTCTCATTCATTGCATTGTTTGTTTTTACTTTTGTCTCTATGAATGGGCGCTTGTCAGCCCTTTGTTTATGAAAGGACTCTTGTCAGACAACTTTGATAAGCCCTATCATGCAACATAAACAACATAATTGTTTTTAGTCATCGTTATTATTAGTGGTTAGTAGAAGCAAAATAACTAGAATAAAAAAATCTTTCGTATTTATTACTAGTTGGAAAATAAACAGTTTTTTTTAATTCCCCAACATTTTACTTTTCGTGACAAGAGCCCTTTCATAAATAACCGATTCATATGTTAAAGCAGGGATTATTCTCCATATTTCCTGTAAAATGGATATGAGGCCGTTGTAGTAATCGGGTGATTTATCGTGGTACCGTACGTATGTAGGGTACATTTGGTATGTATATACAGTTTCCATTGGAAAGCTTCACTTAAGATAAATGTCTGATAGGATTTGTGAGTCGAAAATTACATCAATAACGCAAAAGGTCTATTTTAGTGTAATGCCCAGTATGTTTACGTCCTCGGTCGGGTTTGAATCCGCAATCTTGGATCCAGAGGCGCCATGCTCTGAACTACCGAGGCCGACGGTTTACAGTTATATTAGTTGAAAATCATCTCTGAAGGAAGCATAAGTAATTGAGTTCAACGTACTTTAATCCGTAATTATTTTTGTTTTCGATAAATGAAACACTTAAAAAATATATTGAAAAAATTGTTAGTAATCGTTAAGTTTTTATAGTAGTCAATTCGTATGTCAGTAATAAAAAATTAATTCACTGTTATTTTGTTTTTTATGTCTTGTTTCATTCTGCAGGTAATCAATCAAAGAAACATCGCCGAGACTGAGTGTGCAATATAACTACAATTTTTTTTTCTGGATAGCCAACGTAACAACTCACTCGAGTAGCTATAAGGGCTTGTACATTTATGCCACGACTGAAACTAGTTCAGCCTATCAGTCACTCTTTCTAATGGCCCATGTCATATTGTATGATGGATATAACCCAAATCTCTCTCAATATAGTATATCATTCAATACAAATCATTTCTCGAGGCATTACTCTGTTAACATGTGTTTAATGCTCAGTATATGCTTGTACTATGGCCTATTTCGTGGGAATATTTGTTGCAACAGAAATATTAAGTGTTGAGCTATATTTCAACATATTCGCCACAGGAATTGAGACATTTGTCATACCGTGAGACCAACTTTTGAACACTTGTGTCGTACAAATTTCCCTTCTGAGATTTGAACCACTGTATAACAACTATCTCCGCTTCTCTGTCATTTTCTATCATTTATTGAGGTGTAGGAAAAGATGGAAATCATTGGGAGCGAGGTCCGGGCTGTAGGGTGGATTTTGAAACATCTCCTAGCCGAACTTTTGCAGGAGACTTGCAGGGAGGTGTTTAAGCCTACACCCTACAGCTCGGACCGCGCACCCAGAGATTTTAATCTTTTCCTACCCCTCAAGAAATTACAGTTAATGACAGACACTGGTAGAGATTTACAGAGAAACGGAGTAGGTTATCAGTTATCACACAATGCTTCAAATCCCAGGCGGCAGACTTCTATGACACAGGGATACAAAAGTTGGTCCCACGGTATGACAAATGTCTGAATTCCGGTGGGGAATATGCTGAAAAATAGCTCAACACATCCTGTATCTGTTACAATAAATGTTTCCATTAAATTGTGTTTTGTTTCCGTTAATGGCTTGTGGGAAATTTACTTTATGGTCGCCTCGTATACGGTTGAAATATGATTTGAGTTTTTCCTGGCGTACCATGTATAGAAATAATTCTGCTCGGATTTTCAGGCAAATATATCGAGGGTTAACTGTATTTTCGTTTCAAAATTTACAATTCAAAGTTACGTAAAACGTCGTGCAACGTTCAACCGTTTTAAAGAACTCAACATGCTCACATAATAAGTTCTATAGTACGTTTTTACATCGTAAATAACTATTTGGGTTTTGTTGTAAAAAATTCAATTGAATTCAGTTTTCAAGGCATGAGGCTCAAGATGTTTCTGGATACTTCCCACGAGGAGAAGATCATATTAACAGATGGATAACTTCTAGTTGTTACTTAATACATCAACTGTATATTATCTGCTGTGATTTTTAAACTCTTTATTTGCTGAAAAATGCATAATAATTAATACCGTTAAACTTAAATACTTGAATCGCTGCTAAGTTCAAGGTCATAACGTCTGAGCATAGCAGTTTGTTCCTGTGTAATAAGCATTGTGTACGTGAAACTTATATAATTTAATTAAAATTCAACTATAGGGCATATCATTGGATATAAAAGCTTCATTAACATATGTAATGCTCCCGGCATAATACTACTTCCCTCTGATGATGCTTAAAACTAACAGCAAAAGGCGAGACGGAAAACTTGTAGGAAATGGAGGAACTTCAAGGGCACGTCTAATTAGATGAAATGCTAATTTAATAACACTGCAGACCACCTATTATACAGATGCAGTAAACTCCAACAACAGAGAGACAATTTAATAAACCATATTGCAATCAAACACGGGCAATGGCCGGTTCCTCCAGATCAACTCATTGTGAAACACTATACATCATTTAAACGCTTTATACACTCAATAGACTTCAGTTCATTATAGATAATAATAATACAGGTTTAGGTAACAAAGATGTACAATGATAAAATTTTATAACAAAATTTTAATTTATTAGAATTAGCTAAGAAACCATTAACATAATGATTTAATGTACCTAACATTGTATATACTAGTATATAATTAATTTTTATAATGAGATATAGCCTAGCATGTAGTATTGCAACACTTAAGTAATGGATCATGCTGTTTTAATTCAATAATAAAAAAAAACACTGCAGAAGTGTTATTTTAACTCGGAAAATTAGAAAGCGGCGATTCTTCTGAAATAATATTCTGTTATTATTTATTATATTTTATATATAATATTTTGGATCACCACAAAAAGGGGTACGATTATATTTCCTCCTAATCAGGAAGATTTCTCCCAAGCGTAGTTCAACCGTAAGCAAACAGCACATGTCAAAGCTTACGACGATTCTGATTCTTGGACTCTAATTAAAAAATCGATCTGAATTCAGCCGACCACGTCATAAATCGTCGTGATAATTTCATAGCGGATTTTTTGCCCTATAACTAACCTTCAGATTGTTTTTTTAGAAAAATATTTCGAATTGAAGTTTTAGCTGCTATTATAAGCTATTATCGTGACAACGTTTAAACTTATCCATAAGCCGTTTTCAAGAAAATCGCAACAAAATGAAATTTTCTTCATATGAAGTAATAGTAACCTTACGAGAAGTTCTCGCAAATCTTCCCCAGAAGATATCTAAGTTGAATACAAGATTTTCCTTTTAAATGCTGTTTCGTTCTTTATCTATGCTTCAGAAGCATGCAGAAAGACATTTTCTGAAAATTTTATTTCCGGATTCAGGTTAAAACTTAATATTTTGCTCCTTAAGTCTATATGGTTATGTGTAAGAGCCAATTCTCCTGTTCGCACTTTGGCTAGTTATAGGCAGATTAGACACTTGAATATGAGGTTCTTCATATTACAACTTAAAAAATCTATAATAGCATCAAGAAGACAGAATTAAACATGCGATTGCACACTTAAAATTTCATTATCCTCTTACACACGAAACTTCATGTCACATATATCTAAAGAATAACATTCATCTTTACAAAGTATAATACCTTATAAGAAAATAAAGAAAGTTATGAAACCCTTCTGGTTCATGATTTTAATTACATTTGTTTGATGGATCTGCTAAATAAGATTAAATTAAAATGGCCTATAATTATTTACATGTCTACCACGTTTTGTTTACTCTCTGCTGTAAAGGAGGCAGCCAAAATTCTATTCATTTGAATAATAGTCGGCATACCAAACCTTAAGCTAGTGTTGCAAGCAAATTTTTATTGTATATTGTATGTTTCAGCCTATCTGTCTCAATCATGCAAAACTATTGGATGTGAATTAACAGAAGTTCGTATTCTGATATCAGGATGGAAGTAACATTATAACTGTGCAGATTAAAGGGGCGAATATGACATTAAAATAAAATATAAAACCTATTTTGCATCTTCCGAGGAATTTCACGGCTAATGACAGTTAGGTTAATGATCTCTGCAGAATGGCAACAGCGCACGGTCAGATCGCACCACTTGTGATTTTTTAAAACAATTGATTGCCTTACAAAATATTGTATATAATGTATATTTGGGTTCTTTATGTGTTACTTCAGTCTATAAATTATTGTATGAAATGACAGTAATTCAAAGAAGAAGTGCCAGTATTATCATCATCATCACTTCTAAATGCGCCCTGAGATGTGTGTATGCTTATGTGCTCGCTTACTCCTCCAAGATCCTTGAACCTTGAGGTTTGAAAATTTCACCATACGTTTCCCTTGACTTGGGGGATATCTATCTCAAATTTCATCGTGATACCACAGTCTAAATTAAATTGTTGATTTTGGTTAAGTTTTTTGGTGCTTTGTGTAGTCCTGTTTTGTGGGTGCCACTTCTTAAAGACTTTTTTCGAGTGTCATTGGAGCTGTTAGCTGCTTGAAATCTGGGTCACTAGTTAAGGCAGTTTGCATAAGTTCACTTAAATGATCATCACTCACTTTGATTAATTTAGGTGTTTAATGCAAGAACAGATCCCATAAATGGAGATGAGTCTTTTGGCACATCCTTTTTATCTTGAATACTTTTTGTTCGAATTTTTCTAAAAAATGAATGGGATCTCAGTTTTAAACAGTCTTAGTCCTTCATTTTCTTGAATCTTCAGTTGCTCCAACTCTACAGCTGCCAAATCAAGCTTAATTAACCTTAAAACAGGGTAAACGTTCTTCATTGCATCAACAAGAATTTGGTTTTAATCAGGTAGACATTCACAATTTTGTCAAAATTTCTTGAAGAGGATCATAAGAAGGACAAAAGAACCACATGCGGCAAGTTATGTGTACAGGTACTGCAATAAATGACGGTTTAAAACATACTGTAGTTAATTCCGTACAACATGAAAAATATTCTCTAGATGAAAATATGTGTTTCTTGTATATTTTTGGCTGAAAATAACGAATCTGTAATTATTTTTTGTTTACCACGCATCATTTTAAATAAATCCATACTTTTGCTTTTTACGTAAATATGAGAAGTGTGTCTCCTATAAAAACGGTACGTGGTGTACCATTTTGGTTTTGATATGAATCAAGAACCTTTTGTTTATACAGAATCACATATTTTCATATAAAGGACAGAAAAAATTCAAAATTTGTTGTACAGTGCAATCAATTATCACCTCTCACATATTATATATTTTTTGCACGACTTAACTAATTAGTGGTACTTACGAATATTGTTCGTAAGATAACATTCCCGCACGCAATCTTGTTGCTATGGAAACAAAACAAATTTCCGTGCGGTAAGAATTTACTTACGCCACACATCATAATACAAGCCTTTATGGACTAGGCCCCCCAGGACAAATATTCGGATTCCATAACAACAAACACATGCGAATCACTTTCTGAAATAAACATCTATCTTCAGTAATGTATATACATAATATTTTCAGGTAATATCTCAATTAATATAATTAAATTGATATAAAAAAAATAGCGTGCACTACTCGTGCCGTAAGCGGAAAATTTAAAAAACTCTGCGCAAGGGCTAGTTTTTTCAAACTTTTTCCTCGATCCGTATGCACCGCTTATGGCACTTGTATCGCAATATACTATTCTCGCTCGTAGCATCATATTGTAATCTCAAATAAAGACATTGTTATTTTGATACATGTTCGGATTAGTATATTCCAAGGGTGCCTATGGCTCCCCTTTAATAACTCATCCACTGAGAGCCGGACATATGTTTCCTGGTTCGCTGTGTGTAGCATATTGTCAGAATAAGCTACAGGTTTCCACATCATACAAAAGGAGACAGATGTATTATGCTGAATGACGACTGTTTTGTCCAATTTGTCCGTTCATTTCCAATGCAAATTCCGCTGCATGCAGACGTACTATTTTAATTGCAGAGGGCGACACAGAAAATTGCAGATAACGTGTCGTCCCATGCACGCCAGCTGGTTGTATTTTTTTATTATGCGTATTGTTCATTAGTATCTTTATCAGCGTTATGTCTAAAAGAATGAATGAAAATGAACTTATTACTTAAAAAGCAAAGAACTTTACCGCTATATTAATGAAGAAGATAACGGTTAATGTTAAAGAGATAAATATGCCATATATCGTATTAAGGAATTCGTCTTAACGTCTGCATAATAACGCAGCCTTTTAGAGGTATGCCTTAAGGCAATGGAAACTAATGACAATCATTTTTTCCTTTTAGTTTATACAATAAACTAGCATGTGCCCGCGGCTTCGCCCGCGATAATTATTTCAAATATTAAAAATTAAGAGCATAATAGTTAAATCATTATATTTATTAACACCTAAATCACGTGGACTACATACCACGATTAGATAGCATCGCCTGGTAAAAGCGACCTCAGATTCGAGTTCCTTGGTCTAGAAAACCCCTGTATAGTGAGTTTCGTCCAAATAAAACAATGTTTGACCATATTAGGGCTTACAACATTCAAGCGATCGCGAAAGTTTAATTTCCAAGGTATGACAAAAATAGACAAAGCCAACTGTAATTGTCAAACTTCCATTTAATTTAATTCCAAACCCATCTGAAACCCACTGGCAACAATATGTTTTAATGTCAAATGTGATTCGGATTCGATAATTCTGTGTAAAAAGGGATTAAGTATTCTCAAAAACACTTGATTTTTGGCATTTAAAATCAGAATTTTTCAAAATCCTTTCTTAGTGAGCACCTACATTATGAAACGAAGGTACTGTCAAAATTCCAAGTCTCTACCTGTTATAGTTTGGGCTCTACGTTGATTCCTGTCAGTCAGGACAAAGCCTTATATATATATATATATATATATATATATATATATATAGAGAGAGAGAGAGAGAGAGAAGAGATATCGAGCAGTGAGGTATTTTCCATTTTTTAAAATTACCCAAATGAAGGTTTTCACATCCTAACTGATCTCTTTTATTAATGTGGTGTAGATTCATTGTACTTTCTAGTTAACATTCAATAATTTAAAGCCTGATTAATCCTCGCGGGGGGCCCCGGAGTGTTCTTCCTGAGTGAGTCACTTCGTCATTAAAAGCACAATGATATTTTATTAAACTATTTGTATTATATTTCAAAGAAAGTTAATATGACTTAAATTTCATACATTATACTGTACATTATAATAGGGAAAAGGCAAAAATTACAAAATATAGAATTACAAACTCAGCCAAACTGAAGCTATTATATACGAACGCCATTGAAAGCATAATAATACTTCACGTAATTAACACAAGCTTTTCGTGTAATCTATGCAAGAAAATCACACACGATGTCAGAAAAATCTATCTACATACTAACATGCTTAAGAACTTAAGGTAAGAGAGGCGGGTTTGAATCATGCACGTCCTCAGTAGGTTTTTTAACTGTCCGTTCTGCGCTGTATTTTATGCCCATTAACACTAAATAAATTCTTAGAGCGATTTCTGTGTTTGGCAAAAGTACATATCATATTAACGATTCAGCCTCTAACAGAAATGAGTACCAGGAGCAATCCTGGGGGTAAAGGCGGCCGGTTCGTTAGGCTGACAACCTTAGCACCTCACGGGCCGAATATCTAAAATCTGGGAGCCTCAACCTCCTGGGACCCTCTGGGCCTCCATGGCCTGCATAGGGAACACTTTACTTTGCTTTACTTACATCTCATATTGTTCTTGATAATGAAGTTGTGATAGAAAATTTCAACAGAATAGCAGTCTTTTTTTTTTTTTTTTTTTTTTTTCGCGATTCTTTTTTTTTTTTTTTTTTTTTTTTTTTTTTTTTTGAGGGGGTTAGCGGGTCTTCTTGACTGCGGGGGCACTCCGGGCTTAATCCGGGCCTGACCATATAAATTTGGTTTTCGAAATCGTAGAGGGAATCTGATGTAAATTGCTTTATCTGTAGATATGCCAAGGTTTCGCCTGCCTCACTTTTTCTTTTCTTGGAACTGATAGGAAGCACTCAATTAACTCAGGTTAAGCAGGGGATTCTCGTTGTCACGCTTAAATCAAACACGCCAGTAGAAAAACTACGTTAAAAGTATTCTCTGGCTCTCATATTACTCATGCTGAGATAACGTATTCTATGAACACGGAAAAATCATCGTTCATAGACTTAATATTTAGCGATTCCATACATATCTCCATCGTTGTAGCTTACAGGATGCATTCGCTCCTCTCATGCAGAGGGCCCGGGTTGGAATCCTGGTTGGAACAAGTTTCCAAGGTGGGTTTGTGGGTTTTTTCCTCACCTGTGAGACGTATTTTGGATCCCCGGATATTATCTTGCTTTGGGTCTCCCAGTCAATATTTTTGAGAAATATCACCTCCCCGTGCCACATGTCGATTTAATTCTCTACCCTTACTATATCCGGTGAAAAAGTACAGGTTATGAAGTTTTTCATTATGCTGTTTTCTCCAGTCCCCGTTTTCGTCTCTCTTAGGTCCGAATATTTTCATAAGCACCCCCCCCCCCCCGAAAAAAAAGAACTGGACCGTTCTACTGATATCGCAGAAGCGGTTTGAGTAGTAAAAATAGTACCAAGTAAACAGAAGTTTCATCCTCAAAGACAAGTAGGTTTCTTGCAAGAAAAATGTTGACTTCCTTGGATAATTTCTAGATAAAGCTCAGTGGTAATTTACTGTATTCTATTTCTGAGTCAGAACAAATTTTACCGTGCATAATGTGGATTTTATCAGAAAGATGTATTAAATATAATTATAGGCCTATTCAGAGGTTTTACTCTTTCATTTCTCAGTGGGCTACGTTTCAGCATGAATGCCTTTGAACTCAGCTTGGAGCAACGGCATAATATCGAAACATATTGAACAAGGCATGCATGCTAGCAAGGTGATTTAGAAGCTCTGTATCCCACCCACGTCCTACTAAAGTGAAATAGTACGGTACTATTATGAAACCAATTTTGTAAGTTATTTCCACGCTACATTCACGAGTATCTAGATCTATTACAAAATTTCGAACACGCAATGCTAAACTTAAACTATGTCCTTAAAGAATGAAAGGCGATAAAAAAACGTAAGTTGCAATATGGATGTGGGGAAGAATCTATCAAGGTCTAAACGATAAAGAAACTATAATAATAACGAAACCAAAATTTAATCTCGGCAATACTTTATGACTCAGTTGTTTGAAACGCAAGGTATTAAACGGCCAATCACATTGACGTCATGGGTTTTATAACTATTTTTAAACCGTATAAATCGTAAATAAATTGCAGAGTGAACTAACTCAATTGTCTGAAACGTTTGTGAACGAATTTGTTTAACTAAACTAAACTAACGTACTAGCTATTATATATCTACTTACCTAACATACTACTAACTTACTGATTTATTGACTGACTGAAAAATTTACTGCTGCGTGGACAGTATGATTGACAGTTTGATGGTTTGTTTGATGGAAAGATTGACTGACGGATAGACTGACTGGCGGATTGTTTGACTGAATGAAAGATGCAGAGACGATTGAACTGATTGTCTGACTGTTTTATTTGCAAATTAACAGACTTACTGACGGATTGATTGACTGTCTGATGAAAATATTGACTACTAGATGGACTGACTAACGAATTGACTAACTGAATGAAAGATTGAAACTGCTTGAATTTCAGATTGGCGGACTCAAAACTGAGATTTACTGATGGATGAACCGACTTGACTTGCGAGGTGTTGGATTGACTGCCACTTGAACTTATTATTAACGATGGCTTGGCTGTTGTTTTACTTACTGATGGATTGATTGTTGAATGAAAACTTAATGACAAATTAATTGACTCACTGATTGACAAGTTGGCTGCATGTATGGCTGAAATATTGACAGATTGGCTGAGGTAGTGACTAGCTGACAGACGGTTTTACTGATTGACTAACTGGATGATTGTCTGACCTGACAAGATTTACTTGACTGTTGGAGCGATGAATTGACTGACGATCGACTGCCTTATTAAATACTGAAGACTTTGCATTTGTCAGTACTGAAGAATACCTTAATTCATTTAACATATCTGAACACCGTGTTCGTTAGGTCAATTGTCATAACTTTTAGAAGGTAGAAATGGAACAGGACTGTCAATGGGATTTTACTCTAAAAGATATTTTTAGATAATGGTATAGGTCAGTTTCGTTCCCTTCTTATAGAAATAAGAGCACTTTAAATTCTTTTAAATACGTTTACTATTTATTTCTTTCTTATTTTCCTAAAACAGTCTTAACTTCACGAGGTTGACTTTCTGAGTAGCTTTATTATTTCCAAAACCATTACGACTATGCTCGTCTTGTGCAGCTAGAAAAGCTTTTACCCAGAGATGCAATCAGATCTTGATAGCTGGTCCAATAAACTGGACTTAACAAGTTATACTTGGAAGGGAAATCTTCCACTTCGATGATGGTATTTACAAACACAATCAAAATTTACCCATATTCCGTTCCTTTCCGATTAGGATTAACTCGATTGTTTTAACATATTTTTTTAATTTATCGATTATTTTAATGGTATCGCAATTGTAATCATATAAGAGTCAACCGATCCCACGTGAGTTACTATAAATACCTGCACTTTGTTTCACTCGAAACTTCAGTATGCCCTGAAGATGTAGAAAACATGATCCTCTGAAACGTCGCAGTCTTCCAAATTAATCACCTGGCTAGCAACTCCAGAACATTATATTCTGCACCAATATGTGTTTCAGTTTGCTTAAACGAAAATTTCCCCCTAGCCATTATCATGAGTATTGACTTAATAGTATTTCTTAAAAAAATATATTATTGAATTTGTGTGTATTGAATTTTTGAGAGAATTACATGCTCAGTGATTTTGTTTATATGGTTGTACGAAATTAATTCCTGCTACCAACTGTCTAGTATGAGATATTGTTATCCTCCTCGGGCCAGATGAATGTTTATAGAAATGTACCATTTTATTTACAAAGTAATTTCAACCTCACTGCTAAAACCTGGGATTTATTCAGAATATGCTTGGAATACAAAAGGCTATTTTTGTTCAGTCGTTTGTTTCGTCCACTAGAATTACAATTAAACCATTCTGCTTAGTGGATCTTGAATGCACGCTTTAAACAAACAAGAGGCTGATAGAATACACGTGGTTAGGCCTATAGCATTTTCTCCATCCTCTCTCTTTTAGTCCCACTGTAGCTTGCTTACATCTTCCACGAATCATAAAGTTAAAGAAAATTGCCAGAATCATTGTGACAATAAGTTTCTAGCACATGTTAGGGTTTCTGTAATTAACATTTTTAGTTAGGATTTATTGGGTTTTGAATAGGCTTACCCTATGTCCAGGATTAGCCTGGACAGCCCTGGATTTCTTACGCTGTCCAAGGTTATGTCCCGGATAGCAAAATGTCTAGAGTACTGGAAATCAGAATATTATTTATTAGCGCTTATATAGTTCATTCTTTGGAATTAGGTTTAGTTCTTTATTCTTTGGAAGATGGATATCTTCAGATTTAAATCCTGTACGCAATTCCTTTATTATTAAAGAGCATACAAATTTTTGTTAAATTGGTCATTTTGCGTAGCAGAGGACAACTTCCTACTGCCTTCCGTATGCGAGGTATATGCGAGGAAGAATCAAATGAAAACCAAAATTAATTTTTTTTCACTATTTTTCTGCAGGAAGAATGTTTGCTTGTACATAATTTTTCTACAGTCCCTTCCCAGTTCAATGCACTTATGTCATCAGATAGGAAGTGCTTCGATACAGCATGAGAAAAATTATTCTGACTGACACTGCAGGCACCATGCACCACCGATTGGATGTCGTCATCTGACTTGAACTTCTGTCCTCCAAGGAGCTCCTTTATTGGACTAAAGATATGGAAATCTGATGGTGCCATACTGGAAAGTATGGCAGATGTGGGAGGCACTTGAAGCATATGGTTGCACGAGCAGCATGAGGACGGGCGTTATCATGTTGAAGCAAAACACCTGCTCTCAGCAACCCCCCCCCCCCCCCGCTTTTTAACCATCAGATTTCCAAATCTCTGGTCCGTTAAAGGATCTCCTTGGAGGGTAGAAGTTCAAATCTGATGAAGACGTCCAATCGATGGTGCAGGAGTGGCTACCAATCTTTCTCATGCGGTATCGAAGCTCTTTCTATCCAATGGCGTAAGTGCATTTAACTGGGAGGGGACTATGTAGAAAATAATGTACAAGCAAACATTATTCCTGCAGTAAAATAGTGGAAAAAAATTAATAGCTGTTTTCATTTGATTCTCCCTCGTATCTGTATACCTGTATATATTGTTTGCCACTTGCTGTAATTCTTGTTAAATCGGAAATATTTTTGTGATTATTTTGAAAATTTAAAAATAGGGTGGAAGAAAGTGTGTTCAGTAAAAAATTGCAGGAAGTGTACAAATTTGTAAAAATAATACGTGAGGAACATGTGATCACGTTCAATGCACAACACATAACGACATTTTTCTGCTGCTCACATATGTATCTAGATCTAGAAGATATTGAGGGCCACACCAAGACTGGCAAACACAAGATGGAACTATTTACTTTCAAGTTCTCATGCAATTAATTTATTACGTGTTAAAGTCTGACAAACAGTTTCTTAGAAAATTTATGTATATTCTCCTTATTATTGTAGGCAGTGTTTTTATCCCATTTTGAAAGTATCAGTGCAATTTAATCTATTCGGCACGTATCAAAAAATAGTAATATATTTTCACTATTTAGCTCATGATTCAATGATAAATCCGGTATAAGATGTGTAACATTTCAACCAAACACCGCTGCCTGTTGCTTTATTCTTATCGTTTCTTTTTACTGCACCTATTTTTAATTACTTTTATATGCGATCAGCTTCAAAGCTTGTAGTTGTTATATGATAGCCTAAATAAAACTGGAAGTGTGTCAACGAGTAGGGCCTATCCTATATCAGAAGTCTGTAAAAATCCTATCTACTGATACGTTATTTATCGCTGTAAGCTTTATTTTAATTGAGAAATACGGATTTTTATCATAGGCCCTAAGCATGTAAAAGGACAAAATACGTTGGAACATTTTTCCTCCAGTGCGCGCAGTAAATTATTATAACTCAGGTTTTGACAGAGGAAAATATGAAAGCGATATTGATTTTCTTTTTGATGTCAGCCCCGAAACTGTTGTTCGATAACATGAGAGTGAGAAATAAAATATTCCGTAAAAACTCTACAAAATGATTGTTACCGGAATTTTTTTCTCCTTACCAGGCGTGGTGTGTAGAAGTAATGGGGTGCAACATTCTAAGTCCTCCATGAGTCATATAAAGGTATATCAAGCGTTTTCTGAGGGAATAGTTTGGGTGTGATACGTCGTTTATCCTCATTTCAAACTCTACATACCTAGAATTTGAAAATCGAAAGTCTCCATAAGTTAATTTCGAATTTCAAAATACAAAACCCGGGCCTTTTAAGCTAGTAATGATATAAAAAGCCATTTCATTTTTATCTTCGTGTACACAGTGTGTTTACTGATTCTTATATAAAAATCCATTGCGCCTGTTTGCACTGTTTAGACTACCATGCATAACAAGGTTTTGAAGGTAGTCTAATCAGTTCAAAAAGGCGAAATGCAACTTTCTTTTCCGACGTGTCGCAAAAACTACTAACCTGATAGAGCTGATATTCTGTATGAACATAGTTTTTATACGCGGTAAATTGATAAAACTAATAATAATCGTTGACTCATTGTCTATACTTTATTTAAGATTACTTTGAATAAAATTTAATGTTATTTAACATGAACATTAGCCATGGTGCGATAACAATATAAAGAGATGAACATCAATATTTCATGGCCTACTGGTAAAACCAACTGCAGTATTAGAAAAACCTACTTGGTTACAGCATATTACACGAGTATTGTAATTAAATAATTATCAAGAAAAATTCGTTATGAGCAATGTGGTATTTTGTCACATAATTTTCAGCTCAATTATTCAATTTATAATAATAATAATAATAATAATAATAAACAAATAAACTGGTTTGCATGGAGTTAGATGCAGAGAGGTGTCATTCGTAAACTCCGGAAGAACGTCAAGCTCACTTAAAACACGAAGTAAGGTAACTTCCTCGTGGTTCTCGGGTAAGCTAAAAAAGTACAAAATACATTTTTCACCCTACGAAGGACGCGTAACCAGCTATATAATGAAGCCAGTTTATTTATTTACGTATTTTGAATAGAACAGTGAAATCATTTCCAAAATATCGTACAAATTGACAGAGTTATCGGTTTTAATTAATACCTTACAGGAAAATTATTTAATAAAATTTGGAAGCCCCCTTAATTCATAAAAAGACACTTTTGCCTATGGACTTACTCTTTCCCGTGGGTAACTGTGCAGTACGGAAAACTTAAAAAAATAAAATAAAAACATGTAATACATTTAAATTTTACCATCTCTTCCCGTTGTAAATAGAACTGACTGAAATGTAAGAATATTATTTGTGAAGTTATTCTATATTTCTGTGCTGTAAAGTTCAGTTTGATCTGCTGTCTGTGATCACATATTGATGAGTTATATCATACCTGGCATTATGGAAATGTCAATCACATGTTCACAGGTGGATGCAATACGAGAGTAGGTTATTTAGTTATCGTGGCCTTAGGGACGTAACTATTGACAACACAATTTCATGTGCAAGTTCACCGAAGAGGATATTATTGCAACCAAAGGAACTTTAAATACACTACAATATATTTGTCGGTATTCAATAACAAGCACCATGAATAGCAACTGACATTTTAAAGAGCTAGCATTTTTAATGCTTAAGAATTGATGTGACTTTACTTTTTGACGAGGAAAGGCTTCTTAATAACGAGGGTGGATCGAAAAGTAACGCACAATAATTTCAAAATAAAAGAATAAAAACATTACATTAGATTATAATTTTCATACGAGCACCAATTTCCACTATAGGCAAATTTCATACAACTTAAATATCTAAGTTTAAGTTTTTAGAATACTCATAATTCATTTAACAGATTCTCTGTCTCGGCGATCAGTTATTAGTAGACCTAGGATTTTAAAGCAAATGCCTATTTTGTTCCTTATGAAATAACATGAAAATTTTAAAATATGTTGATGTTTCATGATAAATCACTTACATTTATAGAGTTTCATAGTGCCCTAAAATGCCTATTAGGGCCTTTAGAGCCTATTTTACTATTTTAGTGCCTAAAATGCCTATTTTTTACATTTAAAATGAAATTAAACTGCTGTAATTTTTACAATCATTGACTTCCTTGGATGAAGAGCAGAACTGCAAAGGGTCGGTTTTTCACAGAAACTTGATTTTCCCAAACAATTGTTGCCAAATGAATACCGATTAACGGGGGAGGGGGAGGATTAGCTCAACAGAACAAGGAGCAAGCAGTAAGAAGGGACATACTGTGAAGTCGCCAATGTGTTCACCACACGAGCATCCAATATCTGCAGGTCATAAGCTGCCCATTATTGAAATCCAAGGCCCTTCAAGGCCTATAGTGATCTAATTTTTCTAATGACCCATGACTGCTTTTGATGAATGTCTTTTTAATTCTGTCTTAATTTTGCAGTTATTTCTGTTAAGAATAGATATACCACGTTTCTAACAGTAATAAAAAGATCACGTTACAGTTTAAGTGTATGTTGTAATATTGGAAAGTCTATTTTCTGTCTATATACACATTTTTGAAACATATTTTAAGTGCCTATTTTCTAGTTTGAAAGCCTATTTACTTGTTTTAAAAGCCTATTTTAGGTGCCTAAAACCAAGTTTTTTAGAGCCTATAATCCCAGGTCTAGTTATTAGTAAGTTCCCGTATCGGAAGATGGCAGGTGACTGCGAGCAGGCAGTTCAGGTCTTCTTTTGGCATTTTAACTTAAAGAAACAATGTACATTCAAGAACACAAAATGAAGTAAATTTCGTTCAATATTAAAACCAACACGACAATAACTTATTTAAATTTGTTACAGGTTGATTATTTTGCAGTTTGAATTGCTACCTGCAAGGCTAAAAATTTTGCCGTGTTCGATATTAATCGTTACCAAAACATTGTTATAGTGTGTTAAAAACTTGTTAAAAAATACAATCTTATACCTTAACTAAAACTATTCTGTGCCCATACTCCACTTTTCAGCATTCTTAAGATAAAACATAACATAATATGTACTCGTAAAAAAAACACATTAAAATAATGGTTGTCACAATATTAAATTAATCACATTTATGAAACTGTTTTATAAATAAATTGTTCCTTTTTACCAGGCATTGTGCAATTCTATAAAAGTACAGATGGTTAAATGTAAATTAATGTACCCCAGGCAGGGAAGGAATTAATGAACAGGATCCATTATTGATTCTACTATAGAACTTACCATCGGAATAACACAATTGAAATAGGCGAGTGTCAAGTTCATATGCAATTATTCTGCGTTTACGACAGAATTGCAACAATAAATAGCTTAATGTGTTGCACATGTGAATTCAAATGCAGTTATTCATGCAGAACTAAATAGAAATACACGTGTTTACCTTCATCTGTGCTTTGCAGAATATTTCAAACCTGACAGTAACGTGAACTTTTAGGAAAGACGAAGACTGAAAATTTTCAAACAATGAATGTAAATACCGTATTCTGAAAGATACGAGGGAGAACCAAATGAAAACCACAATTAATTTTTTCCACTAGTTCAATGCAGGAAGAATGTTTGGTTGTACATTATTTTTCTACATAGTCCCCTCCCAATTTAATGCACTTACGCCATTGGATAGGAAGAGCTTCGATGCCACATGAGAAAAATTATTTTGCTTGACGCTGTAGCCACTCCTGCACCATCGATTGGACGTCTTCATCAGATTTGAACTTCTGCCCTCCAAGGAGATCCTTTAACGGACCAAAGATTTGGAAACCTGATGGTGACAAAGCGAAGGGGGTTGCTGAGAGCAGGTGTTTTGCTTCAACATGATAACGCCCGTCCTCATGCTGCTCTTGCAACCATGAAAACAATCGACGACATATGATTTAAGTGCCTCCCATATCTGTCATACCTACTTGCCACATTGGCACCATCAGATTACCACATCTTTAGTACATTAAAGGAGCTCTTTGGAGGGCAGAAGTTCAAGTCCGATGAAGACGTCCAATCGGCGGTGCATGAGTGTCTACAGTGTCAACCAGAATAATTTTTCTCATGCGGTATCGAAGCACTTCCTATCTGATTGCCTAAGTGCATTGAACTGGGAGGGGACTACGCAGAAAAATAATGTACAGTCGGTCAAATAAAAAACGTCGGGCGGTATTTGATTAAGTATCACGAACGAGCATATGCGCATGTACAGGAAGACTTAAGGTTAGGTTCACACACGCCTCTTGTCTATCCATGTATTTTCTTGATTATTTAGTCAGTTTTGTTCCAAAACAAACATGTATAGAAGGCTGTGGCTATATGCCTCAAATCCGCCATATTCTTCGTTGCAAATTTTTATAATATTAATAATTAATAGATTCGCGAGGAATATGTTTATTCAAGGAGCATTTTTTAAAGATTTTATTTTATAATACCGGTACTTCTAGTGCAAAATCAATTACTTACGCTCAACTTCTGCAACCAATCTTAGCATCGAAATACGCGTCCGGCCAGATCAACGTTTGCTATGAAAACTTCCGGTCGCATTATAGTAAAGTACCCACCTCTTAGCTGCTCTTTCATAAATATGGAACCTTCTCGCTGCTTCAGAGATCGAAAAATGCAGGTCAATTACAGCCCTAACTACACTTTCTCTCACGTTAGCATTTGTATGTGGCGGTGACACAAAGCAAATGAATTATGACAATGCATTAAGTTGAATTACGTGTGTTGCGCTTTCCGCGTTGTTCATTTTTTCCCTCCTTGTTCAAAATTTTCCCTCCTGCCGCATGGCCTCATATGTTCCGAAAATGACCTGTATTTTGTGTATTTTTATAGGAAACTTGTGAACTAATGCGTCAAAACTTTAATTTTAACAGCATACGAGTCCCGACGTTTTTTATTTGACCGACTGTACATTAATTGTTTAAAACATTATTTTATTATTACAATCCATATAATAGTAAGAGGGAGAGAAAAAATCCACAAGGAATAGCTGCCCCAATGTTACTAGGAAACCCTGAGGGTTCAGACTATCAAAAAATCTAGAAGACAATTTAATGAAAATAAAAACAAATGTTTATATGCAGTAAATGCAGGAAAATGGCAAAAATGTAAAAACTGTATTCCAGAAATAAATAAAATATATTGTAATCACTAGCAGATAAAGTTGAATAGTAGCTGTGGCATGACTCCATAAAGTATAAAGTTACCGGTCGGATTTTCACAATTTCATTCAATGGCTCTTAAGAAAACGGGTCATGAATTGATCAATGAGAAGTTGGAGCATTCATGCTTTCCACGAAATAGTTAGAATTTTGTGATAAAATGAAAAAGAAAGTAAAGAAGTTTAAAATTGGTTCTAAAGTCAAGTGAAATACAAATAATTAAAATATAATATTTCAATTTGATATTTTTTTTTTTAAATTATGGAGTGGAGGATGCCTGGTAAATAACAAGTAATGGGTAAAATTATTGCAAAACTTATAAAAATGCATATTACTCCGCGACTTAACCTCAAACTGCATAAATAGTATTTTTTATATTTTTTATCTAATTATATACATTGCAGCACAATACATAATTATTCAGACGAAGCACGCACATTCAGCAGCACATGTAGGTGGATAATGTGGTTGAAGGCACTACGCTATTATTTCACCGTTAATTCATTTAAGTTAAATGGAATTAAAACGAGTTTATTGATGTTATTTTTATTTATTTTATGAAACACAAGAGAAATACATCAATGAGCAAGTGGTCGTGTTCGGGTTCAATTCAGTTATTTATATTACAGAATACACAATTAAATACAAATACATAAAACAAAACATAATTATTTTCAATTCCAATATATAAAATAATATAGTAGCCTAATTAAAAGGAGAAAAAAAGCACCCGATTTTCCTAAGAAATTATATCATCAATGATATCAGAAAGCAGAAATGCTTGACTTGTAAGCCAACAAGGCGAATGCAGTCCTACACTGGGAGCGGAAAGAAGATAAACTAACGTGATGATGCAGTACGACTATACGCATACTAGAGGATTCATAGTTTGCGTGGGCAAATATTATTTAGTTGGTATAAGTACTCCAAAATATAAATAATTAAAAACAAATTTCTTATTTCTTTGGATCAATCCCTAAGGGGTGAAAAGGAATAAAAAAATTTGTAACTGGAAAACATTTTTTTAAATTGAATTTAAAAAAAATTACATAAATACTCTATAACCAGAGGTGTACATATTCTGATTTCAGCTTGCTTGCCCCTTTGAAATTCTGCAACCAGCCACAGCTTTTAACTTGCTTACAAGAGAGCAAGCCAGATTGCAACGATGAAAAGAAATACTGTCGCTATGAGTCACAAGCTCTTCATAACCTGGTGGGTTTCACGGGGCCTAAAGAAACTGCAAGGCCTGGCGGAAAGAATATGAATCTGGGTATATCAGTGCACCAGTAAGTCGTGCAGTTACGTAGTTGAGGAACTTCAGATGTGTTTAGAGTTCAAGTAAAAAGAGAATGGAGAATTTTACCCTGAAGGAAGCTGAGGAGAAACTTAAATGTGGAGGGTTTGAATTATCAATGAACAAAGGTATTAGTCCGGCATGGGAAAAATTTTCAAACATTTTCGAGAAAACCTCAAAAAAATCAATAATAACAATAACAATAATAAAAATAATAAATGTGTCAAGACGCTAAAACTATTTTTAATACTTTATCCACCTTCTATTTATCTGCATGATGAATTTCTTCTACCAGCATGTAGAAAAGCAAGAAGTATTACCTACACTTAGCATCTACAGTTGTTTGGCTGATAGGAATATCGCAAGCTTATTCAGACTTGCATGGGTTAAGTTCAGACCGACCCAGCCAAGTCCAAAGAAACCTGCCTGCTTGCTAGCTGCGACGCTGGCAACTTGCTTGCCTGGCGTGCAAGCGGGTATGGGCAAGCTAAAATCGAGATTTGTACACCTCTATCTATAACACAAATAATGAAACACATATTTAGCATTTTCCAAAATGCAACCCAAAGGGGTTTATGAAAGCAAAGAGGTCATAAGAGGTTCGAAGTTTATGTAGAGAAACTTGGTAAATTTTTACACACTCTCGCTTGCAACATTAGTAAGAATTTTTTAAAAACTTAGTAAAAACTAAGGATTGTATTACCAAGTAAGGGTTGTTTCTATCAAATTACGAAGTCTCAATTGAGACAAATAGAGACAACAGTTGGGGTTTACTTAAAATGTTGCTTCCGAATGCCTTACTCTTAAATTTTCTTGAAAATATTTGTTAGTTTTCACCTTTGGAACGCGTAAGTTAGAACAAGTTCTAATAAGAACAAATTTCCATACAATGAAATGTAAAAGTAATTACTAGTTTGTTACATTAAATTCATATTGTCGCTATACAGTAAAACAAGTGCCATGTTAATGTTAGACAAACCTTGCGCATCAGGGCGCAGGTCTGCCCCACGCTCGAATCCGGGGTCAATCTGGGACGTTCACCTGACGCCTCGTTGCCCTATCTCTTTGCTCGTTCTACAGTCATCAGTATTGTCACACATCTCATTGTATCACATCTTCCGTCCGTCATACCTTTAGTACTAGCCAGATTAATAAATCACCCCTTACTATGTCCTTTGCATGATTATTCTTATTAATATTCAACCATTTGATGTTGAGAGGAAAAGTGAAATATCTTACGTATAGTACACGATTCTAAACAATTTCAATGTTATCAGATTAATTCATGTAAGACTAATTATCCTACTTCGGGTAAGAGGTGTTTTGTACAGACCGTAAAGGGCTTTTAGGATTCCAGGAGGTTGAAGCCCCCAGATATTTTAGGCGTTAAGGAAATAGATCTGTGCACAGGCCGCTTTACCCAGGATTACTCATGGTACCTTTCTGTTAGAAACGTTTACCCTACTGTGTTGTTGACATGTTTATTGTATTAACTTGCAGCGTAGAGAAAAATAAAAGGGGGTTTATATACAATATTTTAAGCTAATAATTGTGATTACGAAATTAACTTGATCAACAAAAGAGAATAATTTGAATATGCTGCATTAATAACTCTCTTGAAGGGCAACGCAGTAAAGTGTTCTTATATAGGATGTGGAGGCCCTTAGGAAAACTCCGGCAGTCTTTATTCCAGAAGTATTCTTGATACTCTTTTGTATTAGAGCCTATAAATTATAGACAGATGCATATATGTTGCGCATATATATTTCTGAAAATAGTAGTTTTGGATTCAGGGGACCTCAAAGCATGTATTTATGTAAAAATACTCAACTTCGAATTTCGAAGTAGAACACAATACTTCTTCACCTATGGTATGGACAGAGGAAGTAAAAAAAAATTGTCGTATGTTTACAAATCTTTGAAATTCATATAAGACTACGCGCTATAATTTTTTTGATTCGTAATATGAAACTGCCGCTTATTGATCGGGAAGAACATACAGTAGTCTGAGAGTTTTCGAAAACAGGGTGCTTAGGAAAATATTTGGGCTCAAGAGGGATGAAAATGGGAACTGGAGAAAACTACATAACGACGAGCTTCATGACCTGTGCGCTTCACCGGATGCAGTAAGTGTAATTAAATCGCGAAGGATGAAATGGGCTGAACATGTTGCACGCACGTGGGAGGAAAGACATATCTCAAAAATATTGACAGGGAGACTCGAAGGGAAAAGACCACGCGGAAGACCTAGACCTAGGTGGAAGGACAATCTTAAAATGGATTTAAGGGAAGTAGAATTTGCTAGGGATGATTGGATGGAGTTAGCACAGAAGAATAGGATTGAATGGCGGACTCAGGTGAGCGCGGCAATGAACCTTCGGGTTCCATAAGAAAGATAATATTCCATTAGCTTGCTGAGGAATTGTCTTTTGCCATTGCGTAAGTAAGTAAGTAATATGAAGCTAAATATTTCATAGAATAAACCACTAGTATCCCTACTAGAAACGTTTATTTAATATACCGGTACTGTTTTTATTTAATTTAGCTTGGAGATATACAACTCCCGTTAGAGACTTATTTGCATTTGTGGATTTCAACGTAGAATTCTGTGGTGGATCCTACATACAGAGATTCGTAATAAAATGTTACTCCTCGGTATTAGGAACATTTAGTGAAAGGGAAAGTTTCACGTTGAAAGTTAGCTGGTTTACTAAGAATTTCGTATCCTGAATTCGCCCTGATGTTCTTTTTATGAAATGCAGGTTCCGAGAACGTTCCACATACACAGGACACTGTTCAGCCAAGTACTGTATTCCTGGGACCTTTGGGAGATCACTACTGCAGGATTTAATTTATATTCCTGCACGGATTTCTCTGGAGATATTAGACTCTCAGAAGCCAGGCATGTTGTAATTCTCTAAACATACTGAGTCATCCTGATACCATTAAAATTCCAAACCGGATACTTCTCACATATACATACGAATAATGCAGAGAAAATAAAATCAGGTAAACTGATATAACAAAGTTCCAGTATGTTTTAGTTGAATCAATTATAATTTCAATTACGATAAGCAGAAAATAAGTTTTTCTAATCAGATTAAAATCGACCAGCGTCAGCAGAACTACAGATTTGTGATACCTTGACAATCGCGCACTCACATAAAAATAAAATAAAAAAATCCATGTCAAATCGGTCTGCTCCGGGATTTTATCCGGGGACCTCCAGAATACGAGTCCAAGGCGTTACCATTTGGCCAACTCAGTCAGTTTGATAAGCAAAGTGAAGGAATAGTATTAACTGTCAAATTATACCGGTAGACAAAAATTAAAAAACATGTTACCTTTAATTAGTCGTTACTCTGGTACCGGTCAACCGATTAGGTCCAAAATTAATAGGCCTCTTGCCATGGACGTTATAAATGCGTATACCTAGTTTCTTGAAAATCCGATAAAGAATATTTTGTTATATAATACCATAAAAATGCACTAAATTGAGCATTATTCCGGTACCGGCCAACCGATATGGTCCAATATCAACAGACGTCTTTCCATGGACATTATAAATGTGTATACCAAGTTTCATGAAAATCCGATAAAGCGTATTTGAGTTATGGCGCTTATAAATAAAAACAATAAATTGGGTTTGACGCCGGTACCAGTAAACCGATTTGGTTCAATAACAATAGGGTTCTTTCCATGGACATTATAAATGCGTATACCAAGTTTCATGAAAATCCGAAAAAGCGTATTTGAGTTATGGCGCGTACAGACACACGGACAGACAGACAGACGGACGGACAGACATTTTTCGTCCCCCACACACAATCTCATAAAGTACCATACTGGCACTTAATAAACGAACATTCACAAAATATTCGTAATTGAGTTAGTGCTGGCTTTCTAGGAGATGTTGCAATTCGTGAAAAATCACTGCGCTAAAACGAACAGGGCCCATTCGAAGCTATGTAAAAATGAAGCTTATGTTGCCGTATTATTCACATCTGATCGTTTTATTAGTCTGATTATCGTGTTGACCGCTGTAACATGCATGAGAATTGTTGTATTTATCTTTTATCTATAATAATAAGAAAAAGTGTTTGTCTGTCTGTGTGCGATGATGCCCAGCCAAATATACTGCACGCAGAGATCTAAAATTTTAAGCATAGATGAACTGAAGAGTGGCTGAATGCACCTCGAAGCCGGATTATTAATTTTAGCTTTCGTTCACGAGTTATGAGAGAAAAACTGGCAGAAAACTTGAATTTTTTGCGCTATCCAAGTTCGAGCTTTCGCTGAAATATTTCAAAATTGTAAAATGAACTACAGGTGTCCTTGCTCTGATGGATTCATTTGTTTATAATGTTATGGGAGAGAGAACATGCGCATAGATCTGACTTTTTACATAGTGAACTGAAGAGGAATATTGAATGTAGGCCTGATTTTGACGGAACTCACTATGCAAGGTTTTTTAGGGCCAGGAAACTCGAATCAGAGGTCTTTTTTCCAAGGTGGCGCTTTCTAATCGTGGAATGCACTCTAAAACCTAATGCACTCTAAAACCTATTTTTAGGTGTTTAATTGTAATTATTAATCGTTTAGTTTAAGAATGATTCGCGTATGTTAGTAAATATAGTGTATTAATTATTTTGCTCTTAAATTATTAAACATCTAGCGATTGAATTAATTGCCGCGGGCACCTGCTAGTGTGAGCATAAAATATTGTAAAGATGTTGCTCAAAAGTTATTTCAAAAGTTGTTTTCATCATTTTTGAGCTGAAAATTGAATGGTTTACAGATTCTGCACACATCTGTGGTCATTTAATTGAAAGAATACATATGAAAAACGAACTGAGTCCTTGCATTGTTGTAATAAAACATTGATTGTATAAATCCATAGAAACATATTTCTAACATAGCTTAATAAACTTTGAATAACTTCAGCTCTATTGTTCAGGTTATTGTTCAAAATTTAAAAAGGTTCTCGTGAAAATTTATTTTTTTGTGACAATATTTGCTTTTCCCTCCATACCTAGTCTATATCTAGTCACTTCTTGCATGTTTTCATGATGTTCTTGCCAGTGGCCATGAGTATAAGTTATTATATTGAATTCACAAGCCTCGTTATTCTTATTGCCCGGAAGATACAGCTGTTGTTACAGAAGTTTTGTGGGTCTCGACTGTAATAGCAGCAGTAAGTACAGCTGTTAATTGCCCGAGTAAATTTATGGGACATTATTGAACCCATAAACTGAAAGAGAGGATCGTTGGCAGCATTACCGTACTTGACATTCTCTTCAAAACCGTTTCCATTCTGCCGTAAGTTTTTTTAGGCGATAGACCAACCAATTAACATAAGGGTCATAGCTGGAATTAAGGAATTATTTACCTTTATTGGTTCAAGGGAATACTTACATATGAATCATAGGCAGACAAAAAAAATCGTGACATCATAATATACAAACAATGCATAATCTATTCTAAAAAAGTAACTTAAATATTAGGTATTCACAATATGTAATAGAGAAAGGTAAAAGTAAAGTAGTTCCTTCACAGGCCGTGAAGAACCTTAGGGTTCCAGGAGATTGAGGCTTTCAGATTTTCAGACATTCGGCACATGGAAGTGGAAAGGTTGTCGGTTTTATTCGCCGGCCGCCTTTACCTCCAAGACTGCTCCTAGTATTCATTTCTGCTAGAGGCTATGTAGACCCTAGGGCCATTTTTAAAAATACATATTTATTGATCCATTGACCCATTTTCCATTAATTGTTTACAGTTTGTGCGATTGACCCAACTACAAATAAGATCTATGCATTATTGAGCTCGGCTAGTCTTTACTTTTCGTATAATAAAAGTGCCAATGCCTGATGCTATTAATAGACATAATACAGAATCCTTAGAGGCCAATGTCAGAAGTTCTCAGCAAAAAATGTGACTTCTACAAAGGCTTCAAAGTCAGTTATCTCAAAAGCAAGTTATATGACATTGGCCCTTTTAGAACCAAGCCACAATATTATCTTAAGGCTATAACAAAAACGAAACAAACATATCTACATACCAGAAGAAGAAAAAACACACACACAGAAAACACTTGAAATATAGCCTACTAATCAATTTTGAAATATAAAGATTTTTTTACAACTGTACAGAAATATAATATATTATATCTATCCTATTGATTAATGTAAACATCTAAAAAATATGATAATGCTTTTGGTTTAAAATTTATAACAGAACCGGACACACTTTCAGGTAACATGTTATACAATTTTATTGCATGAGGTAATATTCCTTTTAGGCCACATATAATGGATTCGCTGTGAGTTACCAAGAGTTGAGTAACTTGTCTTGTGGTTTGGAGATGGAACATCTTCGGGTGTAATTAAGGTGGTGTTTGATTTAATAAGTTTATGTTTGATAAAATGTAGGCCTAAATGACTGACTATTGCTGCATTTGTAGAGACAGAAAGTGGCTTGATTCCATAAATCTTTAATATATCACTAGTATGGGTTCTAAAGGGAATGAATGAATGAGCCACATGTGTCCCATTTAGGGCTAGGGCCTCCCTCTGATGAGGGGTAGCTCGGTTAGAATCTCATATGGAAAAGGAGAAAAAGCCTATTTCAGGAGCTAGAAATAATTCAAAATAGAGCGATTAAAATTATGTTTAATAAAAAAAGGGAATATTAAACATAATTTTAATCGTAATATTTTGAATTATGTCTAGCTTCTGAAATAGGCTTTTTCTGCAATTCCCCCATATGATGTTCATATATGTAAGATGACTGTGGATTAAAGAAAAATATACCATTTTAAGGAGTTGTCTGGGCATTCCTGAAAGACGTAATCTTTTAATTATACCTACTACTGGGAGTATTTTCTTCTTAATTTTGTTAATTTGAGATTCCCAAGAAAGGATACTGTCGATATTTAATCCTAAAAAGAAATAAATTTAACTCTCTCTATTGCCTTATTATTTATGTTTAAGTTTATTTTGCTTTGAAATTTGTGCGATCTTTTATAAAAGAGTTTAGTTTTTTCTTCATTTATTGTTAATTTATTATAGTTAAACCAATTGATTAGGTCATTCATGACATGTTGCATTTTATATTCTAGGTCTTTTTCTGTTCGTCCTGTATAGAAAATATTTGTGTCATCGGCATACAAAAGCATTTTACCAAACAAATAAAATTAAACAAATCGTTCACATATATATTGAAGAGAAGTGGGCTCAGGATAGATCCTTGAGGTACTCCATACTTTATAGATGTTACTTCACTATTATATAGATTTATACTAAATGCTTTCGATTACTCAAATAACTTTCAAACCATGCTAACGATAATCCTCTTACCCCTGCGCAATTCAATTTCTCTAGTAATAAATCATAGTCTACGGTCTCGAAAGCTTCTCTTAAGTCTAAGAATAAACCTGATGCTAAACTATTTAATTTTAGAAATTGGACACGCTGTTATGAAACTTCTAAATGACGCTGTTATTAACTAGCAACGTAAAGTTATCCGCACGTCCATCCAATTACTCTATAGTTCTATACTCTATAGGACTGGTATCTGTTTTCTGTTTTAATAATTTACTTGGAACCCTCTGAAATTTTTGTTTGGGAGTCAGCTAGTTGACTTGCTCCCTGGGGCTGAGTTAGTAAATGTGCAAAATTGAAGGGACCTAGGTAGAGTGCGATACGAGCAACAGTATACAATTGCCGTAGGGACGTGTTGAGTATTGTTGACATTTATTTTATTAGTATTTTAATGTTTTACTAAAACATAATTCCTTAAATAAGGGTTCAGATACAACATTCAGACTGTTCAAAGCAAAAATGTTTTGAATAATAAATTTTTATTAAAATTGTTGGAGTCCACTTTTAAATCTATTTTTTAAAAGATTTTCATGAAAAGTTCCCTTAATATTTCATTTTTAAAAAACATGTTTTGGGCGTTTAGATATTATTAAAAAAAACCTTAATTAAAAAATAAGTAAATCCAACGTACCGTTTATCTGCTGTGCCTGTCCACAGACAGACAGACAGCAAACGTCATTCCAAAAACACTTTCTTTCGATTTCAAGGAATTGTGAAACATATCTTCCCGGTGTTATCTAGATTTCGATTTTTTTGTCCCGATCGCAATACTTTATCTATACTACGTATATGCGGAGAAAGTAAAACTAGAAAACATGCCGAAAAGACAAAAAATTACTTAAAATGATGAAAAATGCAAAAAAAAAAAATCTAATTGCCCTTACTTAATCAATACATATTTGTATGTATTCGAGCTAGTTTTCCAACAACATAAAAAATTGGAGCAACTTTCTCTATACATAGCGTTGTGTGCCAGTCTCTAAAAATATGGTTTAAGATAACCGCTACGCATCAGTCTGAACGGAGCGTATTGCTCTGACTTGAGGACAGGTTTTTCAGTTCAAACTTTTATGTGAGTGAACAAGGTTATGCCAAACCAGAAAGTCGAAATATCAGTGAATGGTCCAAAATTAATATTATACTTTTCAACTCCACATGATTTAAAAGTGTCAAATCTTTCAAATATTGCAATAGCCGCTATTAAGAGGTCTCTTGAATATTGAGAAAGGTCTTTTGACATGAAAATAAATTTAAATTTCAATATTGGGAAACATAACGTAATAATTAATGTAATATATTACTTGTAAAAAAATTATCAATTTGCTGCATTGTTCGAGACTAGATCACGTTAACCAAAATATCAATTGTTTTTATTTCTTTGTCCTTGTAGGAGTCTTTCAATTAAGGAAGTTTAGTGAATAAAAATAAAAATAATATATATTAAAACTGAGAAACGATTACTAACTAAAAATAATGTACTAATTGTAAAAAAATATTTAAAAAATCTCAACTTGGAAGTTATATTGTGGGGAATACATTATAACCTCAAAAAATTTTAGGATTGAATTTCCGTAAAAAACAACGTTAGAAAGTAGACTGGGAAAACTCTTCGCCAATAATTAGTTTATTTATGAGATTTTGTTGTTTATTTGGTAGGCTGTATTTATCGTATGATGCAGCTGAACATCAATCGACTTGATGGAGACCAGCACACTTGTTGAGTCCTGGCGAGCAACATGTAGTCGCCCTTGACCCAAAGAGACTCACTTTAAAACTCCAATAAAATAGCTCCATGTTATAATTCATTTCAAAATTCCCAGTCTTATTCATTTGTAACTGCAAACGGAAGGTGGTCTTTGAGTTATGGGCTTACGTTAAAGAAAACCTACTTGTGTTACAGAGCTGTCCTTTCAGTCAAAGATTTACGGGTTTTCATAAAGAATTCATATAGCCATTGCATGTGTTCGTAAAAGTCAGCAAATTAAACTACTTCCCTATTTTCAAACGCAGAGAAAATAGTATTTTAAGCGTGACGGGGTTCCAACAGAAATTCTAATTTCAGTTAGGCAGTTATTTTGAAGCTTTATAGTAAATTTAATTTTTGATGTGTAGCCTATTTCAGAAAAATGCCGAAAGGTGGCCTTAGCTGGTTTTTAGGTGTGTGGACATTGGCCCACAATGATTCTCAACTCTTCGATTGAGAAGTAGTGTTAGATTTTTTATATTTCCATTTATGTAATTTTTAAATACAGGCCCTTTGAGTCTGGGACATCATCTGAATCTTACAATTAATATTTGTTGCACAGTAGGCTGTTATTAAGATTTATTAATATTGAGTGTATTTATAACTGTGCCGACACCAGCTTTTGAGTTTACGCAAATGCTAGAAAGGTCATTAGGCCACGGAATCAGTTCAAAACAGAGAGACTTGGGGAGAGAAGGATGCTGGATGCTAGCTCAAGGGTTTTTTCCCTTGTGACCGGCAACGTTTAAATTACTACAAAGCCATTATACTATCTGCAGATTTATTAAGATACTGATTAAAAAGTAACAGTGAAAAGGCTGAGTTCTTCAACCGAAAATTAATATTTTTATCCTTCATTATATACGTCACAAAATAAATTTCCAGAAGGTTTATCAATGATAAGTGCTCCTGATTTTCGTATTTTTATATTTTGCTCCATTAGTGGCCCAATATTTTATCCATTTTTCTCTATTCTTTACGTTCAATATCCACCTTGTTTTAAGTAATATTAATTAGCAATATCCATGATATTTCATTTTGATATCTAAGATATTCAATAATATCTTGAAATATAGTAAGAGTTTATGTGGAAACAGTGTCCATGTCAACAAGATGTTCAAGTTACGAAATCGTGCTATAAGAATAATAACAAATCCATGGAAAATAAACAGTGTCAGCAAACGAAAGCGAAAATTAAAAATTCGGCTTCCAGGTGCATTCGGCCATCCTTCAATCCATATATGTTAAAAATTTCAGATTTCTCTGTGCAGTAGATTTGGTTAGGCATCGCGCACAGACAAACAGACAGACAGACACTTCCTCTTATTATATAGAAGACTAGCAGGTGCCCACGATAATTAATTAAAAAATAAAGAATTAAGCCTATACATATAGGCCTAGAGAAGAGTTACATTGTGTTTTCTTTTACAGAAATCTACAGTTTGATTCAGATCTCGATGAAATTTTGCACACTTGGTATCAAAACACGAGGAAAAGCACTATCGACCTATCAGAACTTTCCACCAATAAACTTGTGGCAAGTGGCTGCCGTTTCATTCTTATTTTCCAGCTCTCAGAAGAGATTTAAAAACGCATAAATGCGTTACATAAAAGAAGAGGTAACAGTTTAGTAAAACAGCTGGTCTCCATGAATAATAATCGTGCTACGTACTGTAGATAAAAATCCCCACGTTTTACCGAAAGCATTACTGCACCCTTCGTTATACCCTTACTAGCTTAAAAGGCCCGGGTTTTGTATTTTGTAATTGGAAATTACCTTATGAAGGACCTTAGATTTTCAAGTTATAGGTCCTTTATGTAGGTATTTAGAATTTGAAGTGAAAAAGAACGACTTATCACATTCAAACTATTTGCTCAGAAAACGCTTGATATCGCTTTTTGTGGCTCATAGAGGTTGTAAACTTATGCATCCCATCGCTTCTACTCATCAAGCCTGGTAGGAGGTGAAATAAGAAGAAACAGAAATTCCGGAACATAAAATTGTTTTGTCTTTGCGGAAAATTTTATTTCTCACTCTCATGTTAACATACAGCCGTTTTGGGGATGAAATTAAAAATAAATTCAATATCACTTTCATACTTCACTCCCCAAAAACCTGCGATGTAATAATGTATTTATTACCATACCTCTTATGGTATTCTCTATGTCCAGGGTAGAGAAAGTTATGTGACTGCATCACATTGTGCATTATTTTCGTGGAATTCGTTCTTCAATATTTATTTATAACATGAATTATATTGATAGCTTCTCTAATTTGTCAAAGTCCCGTTTCATTTACTTCCAAACCTACCTGTGACCACTGCCAACAATACACTGTTGTCTTGTGAACTGTACATGGAATGTGATTTGGAATTGATAATTCTGTGCAAAAATGTATTATGTTTCCTCTAAAACATTTCATTTTTGGCATTTAAAATAAAAAAATCAATATCCTTTTTTAGTGAGCACTTACAGTATGAAACGAGGGTACTGTAAGAATTCCAAGTCTCTACCTATCATAGTTTAGGCTCTACGTTGATTCTCTGTCAGTCAGTCATTAAGTCAATCAGTCAGGACAAAGCCTCTTATAGGCCTATATGGGTATTTAGAGATAAAGATTTACTTTATTAATGTTACTGACTAAAATTCTTCAACTTTAAAATTCATTTTCCCAAAATTCACACAGACTTATTTTGTTTTTAACTCATTATATCACACTTTTTTCTATAAAGTGGTACTATGGAGTAAACACTGTGTTATTTTGTCTGGAATAAGACGTTGGCTTCCCTAAGGAAAACAAAGTAGCATCATGCCTTCATTGCGCAATGAATTTTAATTAATTTCACATCTTGAGATAATAAACTCTCAGATGAGTTTCAAATGACTTTAAGTAGTTAAACAAAAGCCCCTTTCTTCTTTTGATAGGGAGAGAATTAAAATAATTATGTTTTCCAAAACTCGAAAATATTTATTCACTTGAAACAGACCTCGTTTGCAAACTTCAAGAAAGCGACAAGCAATAACAGAGGTGAAAGTCGCTGCATGGTAATATCGTAATAAAGTCAAACTTCCTGCACGAAATAGCTACGTCCCACTGTGTTGTATGATTATACTCCAAGATACCATCTATCCCTTATAGTGCAGATAATAAAATGAAAGTAGTGACATGCGTTGAACTTAACATATCCATTCGTAATACATTTTTTACTTCCTCTGCCCGTACCATAGGTATTATAGGTAGCCTACAGGAAGTTTTGTTTTCGACCCCAAAATCCGAAGTTGAGTTTTTAACATAAATACACGTTTTGAGGCCCCCCCAAATCCAAAAATAGTACCTGTGTGTGTGTGTCTGTGTGGATGCCTGTGAACAGGCTAGCTCCAAAACGTAAAATCGTGTAAAAACAAATTTTCGTATTTGGGCCAGGTACCTTTTGAAGATGTGACCCAAAGATTGGCGGCAAATTTATCTTATTTTTAAGGGGACTTTACATGAAGAAATTTTCGTTTTTCGCGATTTTCTCGAAAATGGCTTTAACAATTTTGTGTAAATTTTGCACATACGAGCTAAAACTTTTATTTAAAACATTTTTTCGACCAAATTCTCTGAAGGTAGTTATAAGCCACCCACTGTAAATACGCGCTGTTTGCAATACGGCCTCTTGTAACGGAAAATCGTACGAAAACAAAATTTTGTATTTGGGTTAGGTACCTTCTGAGAATGTGACACGAAGATTGGCGACAACCTTCTCTTATATTTAAGGGGACTTTATATGAAGAACATTTTGTTTGTTTGCGATGTTTTCAATGACGTCTCTAACGATTTTCCTTAAATTTTGTACATGGAGTGCTCATACCAAGGCCTAAAACTTTTATTTGAAACTTTTTTCAAAAAAATTCTACCCATTGTTTTTAAAAACTGTCTTGGTTGGTGAACAACACAATACGCGGAGATTCTCGGCCTCTTATTATATAGGCCTATACGAATGTGAAGTGAGGAAAATGTATTGTTGGTCATGCTTGCAGTAAAGTTCATTTGTTTTTTCTTCTTTCTTTGTCCATAGCCTACGTTTTTGGTTGCAACATTCAAAGAAGAGGCTATAAGGTATCTATCACGTAATTAGCGTAATTGTGTCTTGCGATTCTGTACAAGGATATGTGAATACTGCTAACTTTTATTTGGGCAGAGGAAGTTATGTGAGTTTCACATCAGATTTTTGTAATTTGGATTCTTTTCTATACAGTATTTACTAGGCTTCGAGTTATTTTAATAGTTGTAAAACAAAATATAATATTGGCCTAAGCCTACTTAAATATGTCCTGAAATCCATTTATGGGTTTAACTAAGCCTACAAGTTACTGAAATAGTTTTGGAATAACCGTTATTTACGATGTAATACCGTTATTTGGAACTTAACAGGCAAGCAAGAAATTAACAAAAGAGCGTTAGCTAATTTTATTATTCGTGTGAATATTTTATGTTATTTTGAGTCGTAAACATTGTGTAACAAAACTCTCTCCGTCGATATAGTAAAAATTTAGGTGCTAGCCCGTTATATAGATTATAAAGGATATCACCAGATGTCACTATCGTTCTCTTCCTTTTCATACAAATTAATAATGTTATCCATTTCATTAATTTTAACCACTACAATTCCTATTATTCCTAATTCTACTATTTATCGTGTACCTATTAATCATTTACAATTCAAAATAACATAACTATTTCAGCAATAAAACTTAGGCCCATAAACCAGATGGTTTTTGACAATTCAGAATCGTACCAGCACAATATAATAGTATCGCTCTAAACATTACTTTCGACGTTCATTTTTCCCCCCATTCATTCCAAGTCTGCAATTCCGTATCATAGCGAAGGGTATTTTTTTTAAAGATTAGTTCTTTATTTACCTATTCTATAACTTGAAGAGGGATATTATAAGTAAATATTCGATACGAATAGATCACGATTTAGTATTTTCAACAAATGTAGAAACTTTGTTCATTTGTTTTCATACGTCATTAAATAACAAATTTTGTTCCCAAACAAATTATTCCTAACCTAATGGGCCTGAATTTCGCTATATACGAAATTACCAAAACGTTTTTTGATTACTGTTCTAAGCACAAGCGAACTTAAATTATTTTCTTTTAAAATTTATGATTCAAAATAACATAAAAAGTCGTACAATATTCATCCGTTATAAGAACTTAATAGGCTCACACGAATAACAAAACTCGCTAGCACCCGTTTCGTTAGTTTTGTGTTTGCCTGTTAAGTTCTATATAATGGTCTTACATCGTAAATAACCTACATTGTAAAATTTTGAGTTTCATTTTTTCAAACACAAAATTGTAGCCTTGATCCTGTTTAATTTTTCATATTTCAGATATTAAAATTATCAAGAGTAAGCTATGTTTCCACCCATGAAACTTTATTAAGGCTCTTTCAAAGGCATGTAACAAAACATACAGCCCCGAACATAGTTACAACCATATCCTATTTTTCCTATACAAGTTAACAAGGAAAGTTTTACTGCAGTTGCTTCATAGAGTAAGGCTATACCATGCATATTGGAAAATTTCATAATGCAGAAGCAAGAAGGAAGTGAGCTGCGTATATCTGATACCAAGTGTTCGGATTTAGTGGTGTGCCCCAGGGAGCATGGCCGGAATAAGCTATGGTTATGGTTATAAGCTATGAAAATAAAGTGTACAGTAAATAGTTAGCTTCTTAGGATTCCGTAACTATATTATAAGGATTTATTGTCTTCTTTGTTCGTTTGATCTTCCGTTCCTTTATCCATCTGCCCAGAAAAATAACATAAAAGGTCGATGCCCAGCGAAATCTACTGAACGCAGAGATCTGAAATTTTAAATGTAGATGGACTGAAGTGTGGGCGAATGCACATCGAAGCCGGATTTTTTATTTTAGCTTTCGTTCGCGAGTTAGAAATAAAAACTGTTAGAAAACGCGTGCATTTTTTTCGGTATCCAAGCATAAGTTTTCAGTAATACATTTCATTTGTCAAATCAATTGCAGGTGACTTTGCCAGCTTTTGTCATACCTTGGAAATAAAAGCAGCCCTGCCTGGTTGATTCATTTGTTTAAAATGTCAAGGCACGCAGACATCTGAAATTTTCACCCTAGACGAAGAAGGATAATGAATATAGGCCTAAATGAGCAAACATTGTTCGATTTGGACGAAACTCACTAACTTAAGAACTTTCATCAAACTTGGTATAAGCATTTATAACGTCTACGGGAAGAAGCCTTTTTATTTTGGACCAAATCAGTTGACCGGTACCGGAGTAATTGCTAATTTACAGTAATTTTCAAATGGGAAGCGTTTTCCTTCACCGCCAATCACGTGTACGAGCTAAAGAGGTACCGCTATCAGGAAGGGTCTTCCTTCCGTCTCGCCGTCTCTGATTGGACCGCGTATCTAAGCAAGGAGAAGAACAAAACGCTTCCCATTTGAAAAGTGGTGTAGAGCATATTTTTAGGTAATAATATTATTAGAATTTATGAAATGCAAATTAGTTATCATGACATCATATTGTTTTACAGTGTTCATATACGGCTTTGGAAGTTGCCATACAGTTAGCTTTGACAAATAACACTACCCACATATTTCTTCACATATGCTTATTAAACTTCCGAACTGTGTTCTTCCGGAAAGCCCTGCTTAATGAATCGATATGGAGCTTAACTCGGAGACTGATTAAAAAAATAAACTTCTTTTCTGCATAGGTCTATCATAATTACAATTATCAGTGATTAAACAAAAGCATTCTGGCCCTTTATATCAGTTTACGTGATTTTATTCTGTACAAAAATCTGTATCATATTCACAAGAAAAATGTAGTCTGATTCTCATCCTACGGTTATATCTGTATCGTGTGGTGGTTCAGAAAGAAATATGACACTGTACTTAGTCACGAAAAATGGATGACAGCCATTTTGTCTCTGCCTTTAAATCTCAGCTGGAAACTGTCTTCCGAAAAAGTTTTACTTGCATCTTCTAAGCATGCAAAAACTTCACAGCTGTAGATGGTGAGAATTTACTTATGAAAGCAATAACAAGTGGCAACGACAAACTCTTTAAGAGTGCAATAAAACCATGTAAACCGATATAACAAAATGCCAGAATGCTTTTCTTTAATCAGTGATAATTGCAATTATGATATGTAGAAAAGAAGTTATTTTTGTAAACTATCTCCGAGTTAATCTCCAGATCTATATGTTAAGCAGGTCTTGCAGAAGAGCAAAACTTTAAAGTTTGATTCTTAACCTTAATTGATATTCGTATACACTGATATAAGAAATTCTTAAAATATATCAACATTTCACGAAATGCACTGGCAGAGAGCTCCGCTTAATGTACGTAGGCCTAATTATTTCACAGTAATGTACCTTCTGTATTTAACAGTATTCATTAATACTGATTTCAACTTGATCAACGAAATAAACAAACATCTGACTGCATTCGTGTTAAAGCCCTCAATGATGGAGCAACGCGGCATTTTAGTACAGTCATGATTTCCAATTTAAAAAGCATTTGACTTTTAATTAGTCGTTACTCCGGTAACTCTGGTAACGGTCAACCGATTTGGTCCACTAGGCTTCTCCCCATGGACTTTGTAAATGCGTATACAAAGTTTCATGAATATCCGATAAAGCGTATTTGAGTTATCGCGCGTACAGACACAGGGACGGACAGATAGACGGACAGACATTGTCCATCCTCCACACAAGCGCATAAAGTACCATACTGGCATTTAATGATTCTGTTTTCATTTTCTCTCTTTGGAAGAAGTGAAAGAGGTGAAAATATAAGGAAGAAAATAGGGTGAATTATTGGATATAGAGGGATCCAAATAAAGAGACATAATGAGTAGGGACCGGATTTTTAGGTTTTTGAAAACACTGTTTTAGGTTTTCCATTAGGCGAAATAGTATTTTTAGGTTTTTTGACCAAAATATCGTCTTCGGGTAGAATAATTGGTTTAATGAATTTGAATGTGCTACATAGGATTCAATACAAAATATTAGTAAAGTTTAACTTAACAAAATTTACTTAAATTTGTGTAAACTTGCTTTAGGACAGAGCAGACGTAGAAACCCGCGGGGTGCGTCATAAAATAACCTCAGAAGAAGAAGAAGAAGAAGAAGAAGAAGAAGGGGAAAAAGATGAAATTCAGGTCATCGCCAATCCACTGCCGTAATAAACTCGATTTCATTTGTTTCGGCATAATTAACACGTCTTCTTAAAACTCACAGTGTGACCACTCATTATGAATAACAGGGAAGTACTAAAGGCAAACAAGCGCTTTAAAACACACAAATCCATATTCTTGTTCAGACACGGCAACAATGGTTGTTCATACGAATATTTTAAAAGGAATACGCCGGTACTCTTACACTTCGTCTCTTGATACTGTCCATCCTAGACGACGACGGGTTGAACGAAACGCTGGTGGTATTAATTTCAACACGACAAAGTTATTGTCTCTCCGTAAAATATCGATTTCTCAACTGACAATCAAAAAAGACAAAAAAGTAGCCTAAATTAGATATTTTAGGTTTCATATCCCGTTTAGGTATATTTAGGTTTTTGTACCCCATTTAGGTATTTTTAGGTGCCACAGAATTAATGTGGGTGAATCCTATGGACATGATTCGAAAAAGTGTATGAGCGCTTTTTGTTTTGGAAGTAAGGAAAAAAATAGGTAAAAACCTAAAAATCCGGTCCCTAATAATGAGAAAGATAGAGGGAGAAAGCAGTACTATACAAATAGAGCTATGACCTAAGTTTTATAGAGATACAAAATTTAAAGAAAGAAAAAGAGAGAGAAAAGAATTAAGAGGGAACGTACAGCTCTCGGTGAAATTCATAGGTGAAAAATATGTGAATTTCATTAGTTTTTCCTCAGAAATGAATTGCTCAACAGTATTTCAATTTACGCACTCTTTATTGACTACTTCTGCAATTGCATACTATTTTTAAAATTAATCAAATGTAATTATCGTTGCAAAATTTTCAGCCACGTTTCGTGCACTGAAATGCAGTTTCCGTGATAATATCCACAAAATGCAATATTTTTTGTGATTATTTTTCTCTCTATTTGCAAACATCATCTTCAATCTTTGGAATATCTACATTATAAGTACTTTTTTTTAAAATCAATATTTTTAAATTTCTTTTTTATTAAAATATAGCCTACATGTTTTAAAAAATAAACTATTAATGTTAAATGGATAATTGTACGCAACCCTGCTCAGATAGATGCGCAGCAGTCAGGAAGAATCCACTATCGAAATATTGTAATTTGAAGGGATATTGTTTCATTCGTAGGGAGTCACATCGCGCAGACTAAGTTACACGGCTATGGCTGTCATGATCGACCGGAGGGGAAGGTTGACTTGTCTATCTGAATTCAATACCAGCCTCTGAATGCCCTTCCCCTCACACGCGTTTCACCAGTGTCAGGAAGATTTTGTTTTACTGTAAATAAATAAATACTGCTACTAAGATTTATCAGTTAAAGAGAGAAAAAGGAGAAATGAAAAAGGACAGAAATAGAGTTAGTGAGAGAGAAAGAGCGAGGTTTCAGAAGAGCCTCTCAGTGGCTGGATTTTCCATACTAGAACGAATTAGACGGCTCCGCCAATTGAAGTGTTTGAGCACGCGACTTGCTTGTGGTATCGCTGTTAGAAGTAATATGAAAATCGATAGTCGTTTCGTGAATGCCATGTATCCCTTGGACATACAACTGCGGTCTCGGAAGCCCACGCTACTTTAATAGCTCGGTCGTGAGGAATTCCAACAATGTGCCTCGTGATGACGGATACGTGATTTCGTCAAGCATTGTATTGATATCAACAGAACCTCATCTATAGACTATAAATAAGAATAGGGAACTTTACAGTTCGAAAATCTGCTTCTTGATAATTTTTAATTGTTAAATATTATTCACATGGTAGTAATATTATTGATTACGCTAAGAAATTATTAATAATAGTTTAACATTTTTAGGATAATATTTACGATCATTGCGAAAAACTTAATTGAGTTGATATTTATCAAGGTATAGGCTTAAATGTCTTGTAGATTAATTAACGATTAGACATCTAGTTAAGTAACAATCTTAGAGCCTTTGACTGATATTTTGGTGGCTTTAAAAAATAGCCTACACTATCCATCACCATGTAATGTGGCTCAGAAAGCATGTCTCGTCTCCGGCCTGTAAATAAGCAACCTGTCTCATAGAAAGATTGCAAATAAGCAACCTATCTCATCTCTGGCTGAAATATGTTTTTTTTTTTAATCCCGGAACCATCTCGTCCCTATTATAAACATGTTTCTTTTATCCAGCTGAATTATGTTTGTTTTACCCATGTACTCGTCTCGTCCCCGGATGAAATATGCTTCGTTTATCCAGGAACCCGTCTCGTCCAGGGTTGAATTATATTTCGTTTATGCAGGAACCCGTCTCGTTCCCAGTTGAAATATGTTTCGTTAATCCAGGAACCCGTTTCATCTCTGGATGAAATATGTTTCATTAATCAAGGAATTCGTATCGTCCCTGAGTGAAATATGTTTTGTTTATCCAAGAACCCATCTCGTCCTCGGCTGAAATATGTTTCGTTAATGCAGGAACCCCCTCATCTGCTGAAATATATTTAATTAATCCAGGAACTCGTCTCGTGACAATCTGAAATAGGCTTCGTTTATCCAGCAGTCCAGAAACTGTACTTACCAGTGCGCATCGGTATGAACTATAAGAATAATATAATTATGTTTTATTCAAGATATCTTCTTTCTTTCAGCAAACAATACCAGAAGAAATTAATGTTTATTAACTATTGAGCATGGAACGAACAACCACGTTCAGATAAAACCATATTGATTAGTCTATACATGTCATGGAATGCCTTTCAATCTAAAATACAATTCAAATAATTCAATTTCTATATATTTAATTATTTATTACATATTATCCTTTAAATAGTCATTTTAATGCAACTTATGACTTGAAACTCTCCTTGATGAATTACGTTCATTCTTATCGCGTCATTAGCTATCATAAATTACGAAGCGTTGATGTTAAAAAAAAATTACATTTTTTGGAACAACCGCTTTCGTGAAACTTTAAACGTTAATAAACAATAGTAATAATAATCACCATAATGATAAAAGGCCTACCATATATTGTTAGTTGCAAGTTAAACGAATTTTGCTACAAAAAATCTGCGGAGAGAGGGACGGAGAATGAGAGAGAGAGAGAGAGAGACTGTGTGTGTGAGAGAGAGAGAGAGAGAGAGAGAGAGAGAGAGAAGAAAGAGAAAGAAAGGAGAGGGATGATCTGGGAACAGAAATGAAGGAAGACAGAGCATATGTTTAATCTTCTACTTTTGATATTTTAAAGTGATGAGATATATTAACGAGTTGTTAAACCTTGTACAGTCGGTCAAATAAAAAACGTCGGGCGGTATTTGATTAAGTATCACGAACGAGCATATATGAATGTACAGGAAGACTTAAGGTTAGGTTCACACACGCCTCTTGTCTATCCATGTATTTTCTTGATTATTTAGTCAGTTTTGATCCAAAACAAACATGTATAGAAGGCTGTGGCTATATGCCTCAAATCCGCCATATTCTTGGTTGCAAATTTGTATAATATTAATAATTAATAGATTCACGAGGAATATGTTTATTCAAGGAGCATTTTTTTAGATTTTATTTTATAATACCGGTACTTGTAGTGCAAAATCAATAACTTACGCTCAGCATCTGCAACCAATCTTAGCATCGAAATACGCGTCCGGCCAGATCAACGTTTGCTATGAAAACTTCCGGTCACATTATAGTAAACTTCCCACCTCTGAGCTGCTCTTTCATAAATAGGCCTATGGAACCTTCTCGCTGCTTCAGAGACCGAAAAATGCAGGTCAATTACAGCCCTAACTACACTTTCTCTCACGTTAGCATTTGTATGTGGCGATGACACAAAGCAAAATGAATTATGACAATGCATTAAGTTGAATATCGTGTGTTGCGCTTTCCGCTTTGTTCATTTTTTCCCTCCTTGTTCAAATTTTCCCTCCTGCCGCATGGCCTCATATGTTCCGAAAATGACCTGTATTTTGTGTTTTTTATAGGAAACTTGTGAACTAATGCGTCAAAACTTTAATTTTAACAGCATACTAGTCCCGACGTTTTTTATTTGACCGACTGTACAGGGGTTGTACAAAGATAATATTACATTTAATACAAGCTTCATCGTTAGTAAATACTATAGGTACTACTAATAAATTCGTATACAAATACAGATTGCAATCGTTTGAATTTATCAAGTTTAAATGTGAGGCGTTGAGTAAATCACGGTTTCGTGCCAAGGAGTGTTTGTCAGGGTGTTAATTTTACGCCGGTTTAGCATCTGTCAATGGATTCGTGGGAATGCTACAGATGACGTCCTCGTCAAAGTATTTTCAATGCAAGCTCCGGAGAATTGCGGACCCATCCACATCCTCAAAGTATTAAAGGAAGTGGTGGTGGTTGTATCTATGCTAAGTATGTGTAATGAAATTTATATAATGCTATACCTTCACCCCTGTAGATGTCTGATAAGATTGTCAGTTATACGCTTATGGAGAAATTTATAATCCAATTTAGCACATCATAAGTATCTACATTTTCTCGGTAGACTAGAGGCAGCGTAAAAGGACTATGGGAATGAAATATAAATTGCAAACATTAACAAATTCAATTTTAAGTAATATTTTCGTACATATTTATCAATAGGGTTCGGATGTTTATGACTTTAAAAAGTGGAAAATATGGCTGCAAATATGCCCACAAAAAGACCAAGTATGACTAAAAAGTCCTAAATATGACTTCAATAAAGAACGTATTTTCTAAACATACATGTTACTATTTAAAACGTTTAATGAACTAAATTATTACATCACATGAATTCAATCAGATAATCATTTTTTAACAATTTTGAAAGTAATTTGCAATTTTACTTGTAATGAACTTCTAATTTTAAAGAATTTTCTCCTTTATACTTGCTTCATCAGCTCAAAATAACATTTTAAAAACCATATAAAATAAAATTGCCTATAAAATAATAGTCACTGTTATCATTTAAGGCTTAAGAACTAGTTCTCTAGAGATAACACAATACACAAAAACCAATATGTTGAATAGATTACTACTTACTGAGTTTTAAACTATTACTAAAATTTTAACTATTACTAAGAAATGTAGTATGCAAGAAAAATGAAAAATTGTGGATAGTTAGAAACGCTTACAGTAGTCAGATATCTGATGATTTATTGTTATTATTAATGTGTGACCCGTCTGTTTTGTACGTCCATACTATAATACACTTATTATGTGTGACATAACAGTATCATAATGATCTCATTTCAAAACTTATTTTCATTATGACATCGGTGTGGTATCGATTATAATCCGGAACGATCTTGAGACTTGGACGGTATCAGCTGCGTAATATATAGCATGTGCTTACCATAAAATGAATTCTGTAAATGTTAAATTTAACATCATACTAAAATGAGTTAATTTAGTGTGTACGAAATTCGTTAGTTTTGAAAAAACGACCAAAAGGAAGTTTCGATTTGACCGACGCCATGAGTTGTCATCTGTCGTAGAAGATTAGAACTACGACTAACAGCAACCAACTGATGCGAAGACAGCGCGGGCGTTTATTTGAGTGAGTCTAAAATCTCAAAATTTAAACATTTAGACTAAATAGTCGGAAAAAAGTCAAATGCAAGTTGCCTATAACGCTTTGCTCATTTCATAAACATACCCGTATCTTAATAAGTACAATTATAGGCTTGTTGCTTAATTTATTATTCTATAATTAGATGTAATAATTATATTATTCCAAATTGATATTCACCTCTCAAAATCCCCGAAAATCGCACGCACTGTGTCCGGCAATTGGATGGACAGAAAGTAAATCCGCAGTTTACTGTTTCGGTCAAAATGGTCTTTTCTGTACATCCAAAATGGTCTTTTATGTACATTTATGTAGCAGTATGAATTTAATCTTCTTTTAGTAAAATTTTCAAACGCTTTTTGGCATGTTTGAACACCTGCTGGATAAAAAACCACTCCAACTACTGAGGCAGACGTATATATATGTGCTGATACAGGATATGTGTGTACTGTGTACCCACTTGGCAGTGCAACTGTACTTGACATCCACTTCACTTACCTTTGATATCAGACTGCCTGTGTTATAAGTTACCTCGAGAACTCTCGCTTTGCACAAGCTAACATGTGATAAATGTTATATTACAGTCTTACCTACCGCTGTCAAAACGTTCAAGAGGTTGTATAGGCCTAATTCCTGGTTAAATGCTGTTAAAATTGAGGTCAATAATCGGCGTTCCTGGATTTTCTCGTTAAAGTATCTTCTTTCTTCTCTCTCATTTTTACCTTTCCCGTTGTAGGGGCCATTATTTTATGCGGCCCATGGAGCCCAGGTCTTATTGCACCGCGACTTGGCGGGAGAGATCGTGTACTAGGGTACCTTAAAAATACCTTAAAAATAAATAAAATCAGGCAAACTGGAGTAAAAAAAATGCCAGAATGCTTTTGTTTAATCAGTGATTTATTGCAATTATGATATGCAGAAAATAAGTTATTTTTTTAACCGATTTCCCAGTTAATCTCCAGATCAATTCATTAAGCAGAGCTTACGGAAAACAAAGGTCTAGTTTGATAAGTATATGTGAAGGAATATGTGGGTGGTGTTATTTGTCATTGCTATTCCTTTATTGGTCAGTTGTGATAATATTTTTATGATGGTCTACATCCAACATAGCATATATTAGGTAATGCCGGTGTGTGTGTGTATATATATATATACATATATATGTATATATACTTTTATATATAGCCTACCGAGGGTGATTAAAAATTCAATTTGCCACTATAATAAAATCAGGTATACTGATGTAACAAAGTGCCAGTATGTTTTTGTTTAATCAGTTATGACTGCAATGCAGAATATGTTTTTTTTAAAATTGATTTCCAAGTTAAGCTCCAGATTTATTCATTAAGCAGGGCTTACGGAAGAAGAAAGGTCTACCATCTCGGCCACCGGGGTCATTTTAACGGTCTAGTTGGATAAGCGCATGTAAATAGATATGTTTTTTGTCATAGCTACCTGTATTTTAATTTCCAAGGCCTTATAAGATCACAGTAAAACAATAGGCTATGTTGTCAAGATAACTGATTTTAATTTTTTTTTATAAATTCTTTCGAATACGTATATTACCATAAAATAGGCACTAAATTGAGCATTACTCCGAAACAGGTCAACCGATTTTATCCATTTTGAATAGACGTCTTCCCATGGACATTATAAATGTGTATACCAAGTTTCATAAAAATCCGGTAAAGCGTATTTGAGTTACCGCGTCTTTAAAATATACACTAAATTGGGTTTGACTCCGGTACCGGTCTACCGATTTGGTCCAATATCAGTAGACGTCTTTCCACGTACATTATAAATGGGTATACAACATTTCAGGAAAATCCAATAAAGCGTATTTGAGTTATCGCGACTTCTAATATATATTAACATAAAAACAATAAATTGGGCATTATACCGGTACTGGCCAACCGATTTGGTCCAATATCAATAAACGTCTTCCCATGGACATTATAAATACGTATACGAAGTTTCATAAATATCCGATAAAGCGTATTTGAGTTATTGCGCCTTTAAAGTAGACACTAAATTGGGTTTTACTCCGGTACCGATCAACAGATTAGGTTCAAATTCAATAGGACACTTCTCATGAACGTCATAAATGGGTTTACCAAGTTTCATGGAAATCCGATACAGCGTATTTGAGTGATGGCGCCTTTCTATTTGAAAGGCGCCATAATCTATTAAAATAGGCACTAAATTAGGCATTACTCCGGTACCGGTGAACCGATTTGATTCAATATCAATAGGGTTCTTCCCATGGACATTATAAATGTGTTTTCCAAGTTTCATGAAAATCCGAAAAAGCGTATTTGAGTTATGGTGCGTACAGACACACGGACAGACGGACGGACAGACGGACAGACATTTTTTCGTCCACCACACAATCTCATAAAGTACCATACTGGCACTTAATAATTAACTATAGGATAATTATATTCTAACAGCATAAACAAGAGAAACCAGCAAGAGAGATCTAAGGGAGAAAATCTTGGAGAGTTTCTTACACCGTTATAGCATTGTAAATAAGACTTTCTTTAGGGATTTATTATTATTCTATGTAATTTTACTTTAATTTATACTAAGTATCTTTGTTTCAAACAATGTATATATTATCATTATTCAACTTGAAATTATGGCATGTAATGCATGTAATATTACTCCGTAATGGGGCATGCTGTAATAATAAATTTAAAAAAAAAAAAAAAAAAAAAAAAAACCGTTATAGCATGTTAGCTTGGTCAGAGTTACTATGTTGACAACCCATCATTTACATCTAATTTTATTAATTTGTGTAAGAATAAATACATCCGATTTGTTTAAACGTATTCTTCTAAGTATAATGAGTGTAATTTATTTGCATTTTAGCGTATGGCCTGAATTGCTAAGCACTCTGTAGTAGGTTAATTGGTTGTAAAACTAATTTCACAGTCATCGTAATAAATTGTTCAATGAGAGGTCCCCCTCCCATCCCCGGTAAATGGGAACACAATGAAAAATTAGAATGCATAATTTGCAACGAGTGGGTTGCGGGAGCGTCGCTTTGTAAATTTTTATGCATAAAAATCAATACGATAACGAATGCATAACACCACTCTGATGAAAAAGGCTTTAGACCTATGAAGTTATTTGTAATCAAAATCCAATTCCATGGCTCTACAATCAGTGTCGGAAACGAACAGCTGTACTAGTAGATATATAAAACTCAGCCAGCACGTCCTAGCATTAGTAATTATACAGACTTAGATAAAACATGTATTTACTAATCCTCATTTACTTATGCTTTTGATGGTTGAAGGTATAGCCTATGTACACTCCGAGTGTAGGGAAACTTTCCGATGATTCTGTTTTTTTTCTAGTGTTTTTCTTTCCACATCAGCCATGGATGAACCAATCTGTTATTGGTTTCAGTTTAAGTCTGTCCACTTGGATTATACGAGGAGCATCCATAAAGTAAGTTTCCCTGGGGCCGTTCACAGAAACAAAACACAATTTCAAGGAAATATTTATTGCAACTGACAAGGCCAGTGTTCAGCTATTTTTTAACATATTCGCCACCGGAATTGAAACATTTGTCTTGCCGTGGCATCAATTTTTTACACTTGTGTCGTAGAAGTCTGCCGCCAGAGATTTGAACCATTGTGTGACAAACATCACCGCCTCTCTGTCATTCCCTATCATTTCTTGGGGTGTAGGAAAAGGTGGAAATCACTGGGAATGAAGTTCGGGCTGTAGGGTGGATGTTTAAACACCTCCTAGCAAGTCTCCTGCAGAAGTTCGGCTGGGAGATGTTTAAAAATTCACCCTACAGCTCGGACTTCGCTCCCAGTGATTTATATCTTTTCCTACATCTCACGAAATGACAGAGAATGACAGAGAAACGAAGGTGGTTGTCACACGGTGGTTCAAATCCCAGGCGGCACACTTCTACGACACGGTATTCAAAGTTGGTGCCACGGTAAGACATATGTTTCCATTCCGGTGGCGTATATGTTGAAAAATAGCTGAACACTAGGTGTGTCTGTTGCAATAAATATTTCCTTGAAATTGTGTTTTGTTTCTGTAAACGGCCCCAGGGAAACTTATTTTATGGACGCACCTCGTAGCATGAAGAACACTCAGGTTTAGGTGGGCGGTGAGAGGGGCCAGAAGGCGTGCTCACAAGATGGACCTGAATTTTTAAAAATCCTTGTAGTTTACCCTGCGATTCGGGAGAGAACTTTGCCCTTATGGGATTAGTCAGAGTCATTTATTTAGTTGTTATAAATACAATCATAAGATGTGTTTGAAGTTGGCCTAGGCCTATATGTTTTTTTCTGTAGAAGTTAGTTGATTGAAAATGCTTGTATTTTCAGCTACTAAATTATAAAATACAGAACCAGTCATTTCTCCTATATGTTCCAGAGCTCATGACACATGATCAAACTTCAGAGGGCTTAATTTCATGTCTGTCATAGATGTCAGCTTTAATGATGTGACAACATATCCGGTTCCTGCGTTTTTCTGTTTCACTAATTATGTGGCTCAGTATTGACACACGGACAGAAAAAAAATCACCAATATTTATATTTTCACTTTCCGCACTACACAGGAAAATATATTGTTTTAAACGCCACTACCACAAAATTTATAAATAGCGTTTTTTACCGAATATATTTAGGTGCCTTACATAATATTTATATGTCATTCAGGGCTAGGATTGAAATGTATTTGCATAACTTTTTCTGGTAAGATCAGTAAATTCCTCATCTAAATTAGGCATATCGGTTGGTGCATTGTTTCCCTTTTTGGGATAGGGCTAAAGTATTCTAGGCCTATTTTTGGGATTGTGTGTTTTGTATGATTGTGTATCTTTTCTTAAAAAAAAATCCTTTTATGCCAATATGACAGCAAACATTAGTTTCTAATTCTAAGAGACCAGATAACAATTACCTGCCACACCAAATATGTCTAATTAAAACAGCGACAAGTGATTTGGGAATTGTTAATGGCAAAGGGAGAAAGTAGCAAAAACGTTAGTTTATTTTCATAAAGTTGGCACAAAATAGTGTTAATAGATTTCTAACCTTTGGCAGAGATCTACCAAATATGAATTAGATTGTGTTAATTTCGTAAATCTGACTTCCGATACCACTGTAACCTCTGACAAACGACATTCTACATCTTCCATGTTTCTGATGTAGTTTTTACGAAATTATTTTGAAACGTTGCCTTCATACACGATGTTGTTCCTTCTGATGTTGTCCTTTGTGTTATGGATACCTCATCAAGACTCTTTGCCTTGGCATATACCTAGATTCTCTTCATAAATAAGTGATAAATAATCAACTCGTGTTTTAACATATAGGCCTACGATATGGTACATAAAAAAGTTGCTGCTTCCAGCAGTACCATGTTGTACAACGTAAGAGGTCAATGAACATGAAATGAAATAGATATATAAGCTTTCATGAACCACAGATTATTGTCTCTGTTGGACATTACATGAGAATATTATAGGAGAAAAATGTCAACTGTACAATGACAGTGGGAGCCCGGTCACAAAAATCACTACTTAGTGTGCCTCACAGTACTGCATATGACATAACTTGTCTGTCTGTGAGGTAGACCATTAGGGCAATCAGTCATAGGAGAGAGGTTCCATCCGGCGCTGTGAATTGAACTCCGGCTTAGCTCAGTTGGTAGAGCATTGGCGCGAATAGCCAAAGGTCCTGGGTTCAAGTCCCAGTGTCGGAGGAATTTTTCTCCTATAATATTCTCATGAAATGAAATAATGATCTTTGCTTCTTTTTTCTCTGAGTGCTACCGGTAGGCCTACTATTACGTGGCCCATGCCGCACAGGTCTTAGAAGACAGAGACATGCAGGTGGAGGGAGTTTCTATGGATCCCGAACATACAGATTATTATTACAAGACTAGGACATGGAGAGTCTCCTTGGGTAAGTGATCAGCCCAATCCCGGTGCCACCTCCGAGACAATATGACATATGACGAGACAAAATAGTCGCTCACACACTCATGACTAGAGACCGGATTTTAAAGGGAATTATTTTTTTTATATTTCATCACAAAACGTGATAAAATTGAACAGGACATTACTCAGTAAGTTTCAACTGCAAATGACCTGGTTTTAACGTCCCTTTTTTCCCTTTTTTAGGCTCATCTCCCTTTTTTTAGGAACTTTCATTTTCCAGTACCTTTTTTGCTAATTTATTTTGAAAAATTCGTAAATTACCCAGTATTTAGTAATATGAAAACATTAAAAATTGTTTTCACTGATTCACCATTGAAAAAATAATTCCTCCCAGCAGAATAGAGCGTTACAGGGAAATCACAGGCTTGCCATTGCCTAAGTTTCCCATTATAACAAGGTGGGGAACATGGATTTCGTGTGCTACTTCCCTCTGTGAGAATTTCAACAAGATCAAAAAATTTATTCAGTCATTAGATGTTACAGAATCAGCAGCTGTAGAGCAAGCAAAGGCTTTACATAAAACAAATAAGTATCTCTCTGTTGAATTTTTACACTCTCTTACTTTTATATCCCTTTTTTCGCAACTTTTTTTGTCAATAATTTTCCCTTTTTTTCCACCTTTTTTCGGCAATAATTTTCCCTTTTTTCGTCCTTTTTTTGGGTGAAAATTTTCCCTTTAAAATCCGGTCTCTACTCATGACGAACAAGACGCTGATGGGATGAAGGTGATAATGACGGCCAGTTGTTATCCGGGGAGTACAAGTACATACAGTTTCCAGAAATTTGTCTAACAAGACGGGAAAAACCCCGGAGAAAGCCCACTCAGGAAAGCATATGCCTTCTTCCTTTCTGTTGAATTTTCCAAAGGGTGTTAAGAACTTTGAAAGATTTTTATATTTAAACGAGGAACGCTGTTATTGGCGCGACAAACACAGTAGCCAAGACTTCTATAAAAAGAAGTCTGCAAAAAGAAAAACGATTGACGCCTTAACAGCACATATATAAGAAAGTACTATTGATGCAGGCGCCATATTTTACGACTTGTAAGCGAGGAAATAGCTACTCTGAAAAGATCACCACAGGTGGAACGAAACGACGGAAAGAAATACTCCAATTGCACGCGGCCTATGTCCCATAAAAGATATCTGTTATTCATGATTCCAGCCGTGAAAGCCTAAGATAAATTACCATCTTGTTTTCCCATTTATAAAAGACATTAACATTTAGTTCACGATCTTTATCACTCTACCAGTGTTTGTCTTTCAAGTTATGCGAAATGTGGGAGCGAAATTTACAATTTATCTCTGAGCCTGTACAGCCTTTCCATGGGCCTCCCACGTGCAAAGCATCTCTTCCCTCGGGAACAAGTGCTGTGACGTCATCGATTTACTTCGTCTCAATCTCGTTTGCTTAAGGAAAGCGAGAGAGAGAGATGGAAGTGAGGAGACTGTTTGCGTGAACTGAAGGAGAACTCATCATTCCTTAAGATGTTACAGTTCAAGTATGTTGCATGAATAAGCACCACGGAAGGAAACATTTTATTACAGTTCTTAATTTATAAGAAACTACGAGGTTACTTCTTTGGAGGAAAATGTAATTCAAACTCAAGAAAAGGACTTCAATACAAGGAAGATGCTGTAAGTTATACCTTACGTTCGTAATGAAAAATAAATTAAATAAAGTACAGAAACTTTAGTTCCTATTTTTTGTCTATCGACAAAATTATTTCTCTGTATTTTTATGCACCTTTATATGTATTTGTGGGGAAAAAAATCCAATAACATTATCTTAAATGTCATCTGTACAGACTGACGAAAGAAACAATCATGCCTTAAGTAGAGTGTGTAAAGGACAACCTGTTTATACAGGCTGTGAAGGCTCTAAGTTAGGCCCGCTGTAAACCTTATCAACGAACTATTTCCTTTTTATAGTGCCGAACATCTGTTATTGCTAGTAATACGACAAAACGGGTATCTAATTTCAAATATCGCCAAGAACTGCAGCTGACTTGTGCTGGCTATATAAGGGACTAGGTTTTTAGGCAATCTGCGCATGAAACTGGTAAGATTGTCGGCCTGCGCACCGGCTGCCTTTGTTCCAAGATTGATTCTAATTCTGAAGAGGAAAGAAGAAAGAAAGAAAATAGAAAGAGGGTGAAGGAAAGATAAATAAATAAATATAGAATTTAAATTGTAATAAAATCAAGAGACTGAAAGAGTGGAAGGTGGAGAGAGAGGGAGAGAAAGAGAGAAAAAGCGAGGAGTCAGAAAAAAAATGTTTAACTATATTCACTGTTTTCTTATTGTCATGGTTTTCGCGAGAAAACAGCCGATCAACAGCCGCGCGAGGCTATCTCGTTCGAATCCGGCATCACAAGCGTTAACACTAACGAGTTTGCCGCGCTCGAACAGCGCGAAGTGGATACGCAGCTTTAGACCTTAAACAATAATTAAGATGTAATAAAAACACTATATACAGTCAACCCTCGATATAATGCCACAATCCGTTCTCTAACATTTAGTGGCACAAAGCGAGGGTGGCACTAAAACGAAATTTATTTTTTTTAAATAAAAATGACATAGTACAGTGCTGTATTAATTTATTCTACTGTATTATGAAATAAATATTAAATATAGGACAAATAGAGAACTTTAGCACAAAATCAAATACGCTGTACTGTACTTCAATTTATTACAGTATATATCCAGTGCTACAGTCCACAAAGGAGTTGAAAATCATGTGGGTAAGTGGGTAAGTGATTATCAGGGCCCGGATTCTGATGACCTAAAATTGTTTGAAAAATGACCTATAAAATGACCCTAAATTTGAAAGAAAATGACTTAATAATTATAAAAAATGACCTAAAAACTGATATTTTATTTATAAAAATTATTATTGTACACACAAAGTTATAGACTAGTTTGTACATAATTGTAAAAAATGTAAATAACTCTAATGTTATGAATGTTTTTTTCTCATGGAAGTTTATAGTGGCCCTGAGGCACCAGGGAGTCAAAATTCGGCATTTCCTTTTGTGGTCTGCCGGATTATATTGTTATTTATTGAGGGTAAACAGTAGATTGCACTCTCAAATCCAAGCAGGTGGCAAATTTTGGAGTCAAGTCAATCTAATAACAATAGTAATATAATACAAAATTTTGGCGTTTCTTTGATTCTCATTTTCGACTGAGACATGGCAACACTTAACGCCGCATTTTTCGTTATTGCATTAAACAAACAACACTTCAAAGACAGCACCGCTAGCTACGGAAAAAGTTAATACACTCAATGTAAATGCATGAAAATGACTGAATAAGGAAGCAAATGACACGAAAATGACAAAATAATGACCTAAAAATGAAATAAATGCCCTAAAAATATAAAATCGCATAAAATGACAAAAAATGACCTAATAAAAATGTATTTCTGTAATCTGAAGGCCATGTTTAGGATTTATCTACAAGTTGGCAATGTCTATTTAGCATCAATAAAAAGATGACATGTCATTAGAATCAGGGCCCTGGTGATTATGAATACAGTACAGTATCTTTAGTAACTATAACTGTAGTGTAGTGTTTAACAGCTGGATGGACACCGGACTAAAAGAAGTGAAAGTTTGGAATGTCTCATTGTATGAAGGGCTCTTTCTACCTGCTCCACCCTCAAGCAGACACTCTGTCTGACTTCTTAGCGTAGATTCCTCATTCCATCGCACTACATTTACAGTTAGTGACAGGGGAAGACTCACTTCCTGGAAATACAGTACAGCATGTTTCTTAAATACTCTTCCTAACATCCAAGCCAGTTTTAAAAGAATTCTTCAACTGAAAAAAAAAATCACTGTAAGCTATATTTTGTAAAAATCTTGTCTTATATTCACCGGCATTAAATGAATTGGCACAGTAACGAGGTCTCTTATATATTTTATATGGGAGAAGATCCGTTCACTTGCATTTATTGGCGCAGTGTGAGGGTGGCACTATAAAGAGGGGTAATATATCGAGGGTCGACTGTACCATGTAAACAATCTTACAAGAACGTCGAATTATCAATGTGGCTTGGTTCTAAAAGGGCCAATGTCATAAAACTTGCTTTTGAGATAACTGACTTTGAAACTTTTATAGAAGTAACATTTTTTGCTGAGAACTTCTGACATTGACCTCTAAGGTTCTTGTATTATGTCTATTAATAGCAACAGACATTGGCACGTACAATAAAGATAAAGACTAGCCGAGCTCAAAAATGCATAAATCTCATTTTTGCAAGAAATTGACATTGGCCCTTTTAGAACCAAGCCACAGTAGGCCTATACCATACTTGCAAAGTGTTTATTTCATCCGGAGCTGAAATCAAAACTAAGTGTAAATGTTAAAACTGGATTGAGGAGGAAGCTCGGTACGTGAAAGGATACGAGATAATACGTGTACATGGTGACATTCATTTGTAAATGTCGCAGCGGATTGCATTGTAACTGAATGCTTAATGGAGCGACACAGCAGAAAGGTGTCACAGAGGCAGGACTCGGCAAACTTCTGTGGTATCAGAAAACTCTCCATAATGTTACATCCGTCATTCAAAAGCAGCAAGTGTTCTGGCTGTCTGAATACAGGGTGCTGATGAAACAACCGGTTATTTTTTTTTTATCGAGTTGTGATATAATAGAATAGCAATGTAACAATGTGAAAGTCATGAGTATAGTTTAAAATGTTATGTATTACAGAGAAAGGTTAGACTGTGACAATAGTATTTCTAGATTTTAGCTTTAATGCAATGAATGAGGTTTCCTGAATCTAAAAGTAACAGTTACAGTAAAATATCTGAATGTACCTGTATATATTTGTAAAGTTAGAAATGGTGCTGTGGCACCAACTGTATGACTATGTTAAAGCTAGAGACGGAATCTTCAGAATCCTAAAGTTAATAAATAGACTATATATATGTATATGTATGTACACATACACACGATATATATATATATATATATACACACACACGCGCAAAAGAGATTCAAATGAAAACAGCAATTAATTTTTTCCCACTATTTTACTGCAGGAAGAATGTTTGTTTGTACATTATGTTCTTCTTTGTCCCCTCCTAGTTCAACGCACTTAAGCCATCGAATAGGAAGTGCTTCGATACCGCGTGGGAAAAATTCTTATGGTTGACGCTGTAGCCACTCGTGCACCGCCGATTGGACGTCTTGATCAGACTTGAACTTCTGGCCTCCAAGGATCAAAAATGTGGAAATCTGATGGTCCCAAATCTGGCGATTATGGCGGGTGTCGTCGACGGTTTTTATTGTTGCACGAGGAGCATGAGGACAGGCGTTATCATGCTGAAGCAAAACACCTACTCTCAGCAATCTCCTTCGCTTTGGCACTATCGGATTTCCACATCTTTGGCCCATTAAAAAAGCACCTTGGAGGGCAGAAGTTCAAGTCTGATGAAGACGTCCAATCGGCGGTGCACGAGTAGCTACAGCGTCAACCAAAATATTTTTCTCACGCGGTATCGAAGCACTTCCTATCCGATGGCTTAAGTGCGTTGAACTAGGAGGGGACTAAGTAGAAAAATAGTTTACAAGCAAACATTCTTCCTGCAGTAAAATAGTGGGAAAAAATTAATTGCTGCTTTCATTTGATTCTCCCTCGTAGACTATATATAACAGTTTCTTGTCAGAGTGTTTGTCTCTTCTGGGTTGAATTTTTAACAGGGCATTTCGGATTTTGATTTGCCTGCCCGAATTAATTTGAGAGCTTCCAAGAACTGAAAAACGTGTGGATGTTAGTGGTAGGTGTTTGAAAATGTGTTGTTCATACACTTAACTAATCGTTTTATTTTCAGATTTACTGGTAACATGGCTGAAGAGGACAATGTTGCAAGAACAATTTCCAGAAGGTGTAGCAGAATGGTTAGCAGTACAGTCATGACGCCGCTGAAATCAGGACACAAATTCAGAAGGTAGGCTCTTATGAGCGACATGACTTAATCAATGTACAATACTCTCATACATGTAAAGAGGTTTGAAGGAACGCATTTCGATTACGTTAGTTGAATTCAAATCTAAACTAATTATAAATCGAGTAATATGGATGTTGGTGCATTTGAAGTATTGGTAGTGATAAAAACCTAAGCCACAAGGAATAAAATGAGGTAAACTGATGTAACAAAGTTCCAGAATGCTTTTGTTTAATAAGTGATAGTTAAAATTATGATATGCAGAAAATAAGTTATTTTTTTAATCGATTTCCGAGTTAAGCTCCATAAAGATTCATTAAGCAGGGCGTACTGAAGAACAAAGGTCTAGTTTGATAAGCATATGTGAAGGAATATGTGGGCAGTGTCATTTCGTCAAAGTTAACTGTATTGCAACTTCCAAAGCCGTATGTGAACACTGTAAAACAATATGTTGCCATGAGAACTGATTTGCATTTGATAAATCCTTTTTAATATATTACCGTAAAATAGGCACTAAATTGGGCATTACTCCGGTATCGGTCAACCGATTTCGTCCAATATCGGAAACTTTCCGTCCCCACACAATCTCATAAAGTACCATTCTGGCACTTAATACATTTTACAGGAGAGCATAATTAATTTAAAGAAATTCCATAAGTCACAAGTAGTTATTAAGTACTACTTATTGCATTCTCATTAATCATGATAGTTCTTTTATGACTTTCACAACACAATATAAAGACCTAAAGGATAATTATAGTGTAAGAGTAACTGTTAAATTTGAGTCAGCTTTAATTTATCAACGACACGATGCTCATGAAGAAACGGGATTTATATGTGAAACTACAATCACTTATTTGAAAGCTAAATACAAAAGTGGGTGTTTTATTTTATAATTGGGGAAAGGGAATATATCAACAAAAATTTTATACGATAATTTGTTGGTACAAATAAAGAAAATCATATACGATGTTGCTCTGGCGTTTGTAGACTTTGAAGAAACATTACACTCCTTCTCCTTGTTAGCCTATTCTGTTTTGTTTGTGGAAAAACTAAGAACACTCGATTTGACTAACGGTTTGGCTGTAGCAACTCGTACCTACTCTGGATTTAATGGATGTTTTAGCTGAGAAGAAGTTAACTGTATTTTTAACTCAGTTTTTTGTTACTGAGAAAAGAGATTCAACAATTGACAATCTATGTAATGTAGTTTTTGGTCTTCTGAAAAATTACCATTTTAAAGGAGTCGTACCCTTTTGCGTCCCAAAGCGAATGGTCGCTTCATCAAAAGTCTCGTGCGTCCGGTGCAATTTGACGTAAAGAACCCTCGTGCTCCGTCTATCTTTTATAACACGATCTAGCGAAAAGTAGCATGAATTCCGCCATATTTCTCTCTCCCTATGATGAAGAAACTCATGATTGGATAATAGAGGTGTGACGTCACATCACCAGAGCACCTAGAATTCTGGGTAAACAGGTTCAAAACACGACAAACCTCGCGGGAGATGTAATGTGGCACATTTACGAAACGGGAGGATTCAAAATGCCCTACTAAATTAACATCACTGTTCATAACTCAACAGAACCTATCACTAACACTAATATTACCGTTCCTATCCTAATTGCCACTAAACTAGAATTTCGGGATAATTCAGAATGCCTTACTAAATTAATATCACTGTTCATAACCTAACAGAACCTGTCACCCACACTACTATCACTATCACTATCACTAATATTGCCTGTATTCCATGGGACGCATTTTGGTCATTGGTGTAGAGAGACTCGGGACGCAAACGGGTCATTGAATCTGAGGATCTATGGACGCAAAAGTCCTAGTTTAGTGGTTTTGGTTCGCAAAAGTCCAGACCCCTTTTAAAGATAAGCCCGAGGCGACCTCGACGGACAATCTGCTGTTTAGACGACACTTGATAGTTTTTTAAAACTGTAGTGAAATATGTGTTTCTGTTTTCATCGCTACTGCAGTAGGCCCTATTAATGCTGAAGCAGGTTATTTTATTTTCAAAAGCTGCTTGATAATTTCTTTTAGTTAAGGCAATCTGTAATTTTTATTGTCTAAACTACAGTGCTGTATTATTTAACATGATTTTTCGTGCACACAGACTTTTTTGTGCAATTACGTAAGTCCTAATTTGTTATATAATAGTTCGAGGTAGTCTCGGTCCCCTCCATCTCGAATTAATGTGTGCATGAAAGAATCACAGACGGACTGGCAGAAACCACTACGGCTATATTAATAGTAGCCTTATACACCTCACTTAATGAAGTGGTAAGTGAGGAAAAAGAAATAAAAATTATCCTTTATGCTGAGTGTAGCCAGTAAGAACTAAATTGTTCCCTCTTACATCGTCTGCTGCCTCGCTGTAGGGAAACAGTTTGAAAACATCATACTTAGTAGGTATTGAGTGGAAAATTGCTCTCACTGGAGTTGTACGTATGAAGTTTATTCTTGTGGAAATGCACAGATTTGGAAGGCAGCTCACTGAATAGCTTGCTATTTTAGAAACCAAATAAGGTGATCCGAATTTCATGAAACATCTAATCGAATTTTAAAATAAATATTAAATTGACAGCTTCTAAACGTTGTCTTTTCTTGTCATAGAGTACATTTTAACGTGCAGAAAACATGTGCTATTTATAGACTAGTGTAAAAATAAGTTATTGCAATTTATTAACCAAGAATGTTTAATTCTCTTTTCTTCGTCAAAAGGTTGTTAGGATCAGCTTCCTATGCGCAACAATTTCCCTCGTATTTCACGCTGTTGCAAAATAATTCACTTTAAGAGATAACCAAAGTGTTGAGAGTGATTTTCTAAAATATTTTTCCTAGAAACTTGAAATTTGCACACTTAACTAAAACGGGAAGAGATTTTGAAGTTTAAAATTTCAAGTCAATATCTCGATTTGTTTCTGAGATATTAATTTATTTAATTGATTATTTTTTATGAATGTTAAAATATATCTCTTATGTCATATTAAAATATGAACCTGAATTTTTTATACGCAATTCTTTGATGCTTGATTTACAAATTTACTGATGATTTTTTTTATTTATACTTTTTTTTAAGAAGTACTTCACTCAAAAAATGAAAAGTTAAAAAATCCGACGTATGAAGAAACTAAATATATATTTTTAAACAGCAGTAAGGCCTATACAGAAAATCTGATTAGAAATTTTGTTACGCACATTGTAAAGTATATTGTGAAAAATGTTCATAGCTGCATCTCTATTTTTCTAAAAGAAGATGGATAATGAATGTGGCAAATTAAAATGCAAATTGAAGCAGGCGATTGAAGTTTGGATGCACTGGCAGTTGGAAGCACAAAGAGGTTTAAAAATGCTGTCAGCATCACAAAATCAAAAGTGTATGGACCCTACATCTTTGATGAGTGAACAGTAACAGGTATCACCTACCTTGACTTACTGCAAAAGCTTTTGGAGTCACAGTTGATACAAGATGACATTTTGGATTCTGTACTCTACCAACAAGACTTGGTACCTCCCCATTTTGCCAGAATTGTCCGGGACTACCTGAATGTCACTTTTCCTGGGAGATGGATTGGCCGTCCATTGCCAAGACTTTGGGCTTCCCGTTCGCCCGATTTGACCCCAATTGACTTTTTCGTCTGGGGATTTATCAAGTCCAAGGTGTATCAGTTGAAAAACCGCATTTATGCCGCTGCGGAACAGATAACGCCAGATATGTCAGCAAGGGTGTTTCGGGCTACAGAGGAACGATGGGACTTGTGCTTAGATGTGCAGGGTCATCACGTTGAAATGTATTGAATTTGTGTTCAAAATGTCTAAATGTATGTTCATGTTGTTTATAGTCTATAAAAACGTGTTTAAGTGGAAAATGGTAAGTGACTTTACAAACACACTGCATATCTCGTTGTTTTATAAATTCAAGTTTAAAGTTAATTCCAGTTAGTGTATTTTTGCAACTGAGATTAATTCTTCATTAATCAGTATTTGAAGATTCAGTATCAACATGTATTTCTCTATTGCTATCGCACCTGTTCGCATGTGTTTACAAGTACTCTTCATATGACAACCAAAGGAAAAGCGTCGATAGATAAAGTCGTAGAAAAGAATTCCTAAATAAGAGAGGCAAGGCTATATTTTCTTTAGCTCAGCGAACAAAATGTTTTTTAAACGTGGCAGTCTTTTGTTCTTCTCGAAGTAAAAGATCCGTAGCCTGCAGCATTCGCAAACTCATGAAGTCTAAATGAACACTAAATTACGTTTTTCATAGCCTCTTTTCTGACTTTGTGTATTTGTAGCTTTCTACGTTTCCTCAGTCAATGTTTTGGAGGGAATAAAGGGTTTTTATTTAGTGAATTGTTGGAGTAAAGTTAATAGGATTCTTTAACTCCCTAATTTGTGTCTTTTCTATATTTTCTGACACTCTTTTTTTCTGTTTTCTGACTTCTTTCTTTCTCTTTCTGTTTTTTATTGTCTTTCGAACCTTTGCATACCTTTCTCTTAAAAACTTGGGAAACATTTATCTCCAAACACTGTATCCTAGGGATGCGTTTGCTCCCTTCATGCAGCGGGCGCGGCTTCGGATACTGATCGGGACTAATTACCTAGTATGTAGTTTTTTTTCAGAGAGTGTGAAGTTTTTAGAGAATTCACTGTCGTCTGAAAACTTAAGTATTATTTTCAAATAAAGTCTATTGTTTTAAATTAAGAATTTATTTTGCACTATGCACACTTTAATCAGTTCAAATTTGAAAGTAAACAAAAATATCCAGTTCAAACTTAAGTTTTTAAATATTTACTTTTTTATAAATTTACTGAGAATTTGTAAATAATAGTTAAAAATAGGCCTACAGCACACATTTTTAAAAGGATAAAATTCATATCAGTATGTACTATTACATAACTTATATCAAAGGGAAGGTATATAAAAAATTTCACCCATATAGGCCTATCGCCTCATACAGGAAATGTAGTTAGATTTACTTCGTTAAAAATATAGTCATCTAGTTGAGGCATGGTAGCGATTTGAAGTCAGTACTGTATATTGAAAGACTGGTGAAATTACTACATTTAGTTATAGTTGGTTTCAGGAATGTAGGCCTACGTCAAGATTTAATGGAGAGAAATGTTGCATTATGCACAAAGTACGATTCTACTGAAAAACGTCGGCAATGAGGTTTCTAGGGGTAAAAGTCCGCCCTTTATGCACAGTGGCGCCAGCTTAAATTTGCTGTATATTATCTTAAATATTTATTATAATAATTATTAGATCTATTATTACTAACAAATCATGTTTAGTTGGTGCAAAACGAAAATCAGGCTAGCCTATAGATTTATACAAAATCGTTGACACACGTAACATGATCTCCCTTGTTTAACTCAACTTACGGTACGATCGCGATCGTTTAGAATTGTTTCTGAATTTTTTAAATTTATACGTCAATTTTACTCTGTTAATGCCAGTTTTCCCAGCATTTTCCGAAATACCTTTTTCCCGCTTTGAAAAGACTGGAGACATTGTTACGTTCGACAATATTATAGAGAAGACTTAATTTTACACATTGCTGTTATAATTGTAATCCTACATATGGATAACGGGGAAAAGTTGGCTTTCGATTTTGCTTGTGAAGAATTTATAGGGAGAAGTAGGCCTACTGTTTATGAAGACCTATAACACGCAGTTCTACTAAATAGTTAATGCATGTTTTACTTTATTTTAATTTATTTTATTTTAGTTGGGCTCAACCCAAGACACGACCTTACACTATCTAGTGTGAGAACTTGCTCTTCCTTTCTTGGGATGTCCTTTTTCAAATACAGAATTATACAGCATAATTGTGTCCTAATGTTGAAGCTTATAGACCTGTAGTCATTTCCTGTTAGGTCACTAAAATGAATTATTGTTGAAACTTACAAATACTAATATTGTCAATAGAATTTATTTAAAATGTCACTCCTTGTACCCCTTTATAAAGTAAGGAGGGAAACTAACCTTATGCAACAGACTGTCAGACTTTGTGGAAACAGTTACAAGATTTGTAAGTAAGCAAATTTATTACCAACAACACAAATTAGGATTGTTTAAAACACATAAAATGACTTATACAAAAAAATATATAAGAAACAAACTTGGCAGCGTAGAACTTGGAAATAAAATGACTTTTAATGCTAATGAATGGTCCTACTTTTGGCTTGAACGCAATTAAATGCATTAAAAACTCCTATAATCTTATGTACAGTAGAATTATTTAAAAAAATTCATATAATTTTAGGCTTAAAAACATGTAAAGGCCTTGAAACTGAGTGTAGACAGAATAAAAGGTGGATTTACTAGTAAAAATAAGTATACTGATGTGTGTATATACAAGAGAAGTGTGATATTAAAATTAAAAAATTGTCAGTTGAACATAAAAGCATATCATAAGTGGTATAAGTTGTGATATTTAGCTGGACAACATACCTTGTCATGTACAGATGCTGTTAATAAGCACATATTAGATGTGCGCAGTTCTTAAACTAATGTTTGTAATTTTCAAATGTTACTGCAACAACGAAGTTGTGTTAGGAGTCTTATTTTTAAAAAAGTATATAAAAAGATCATGAGTGTGTACTATACAAACCAGCTTATACTGCCTGGGCCCTGTTTCTTAGAACTTGCCAATAATATTAGTTAATAACATTAGGACTCATAATATTATTCATTAGTTATCAAAATCTTGTTTCTTAGAGACATGAACACTATGCATAAAATCTCTTCACTAATATGATTAGTTCATTAGTCAGCTGATTCATTTGGAGGTAATGTCTGGATTGTTGTTTGTGTTTTTTCCCTTCTTAGTCTTTTTGTTAATACTATTTCAAAGCAGCACAGCCTACGTATATCTTCAAAAATGTAAAATATAATAACCAGCTCTAAAAATAGAAATCTGCCAGGCACTTATTCAAGATAGCAGTAGGCTTATGTATTAAAATCTAACCTAAAAACTTGTTATGACAAAAATTCCTTTGATTATGTATGTAAGTTTTTTCTAAATTGATAATTAAATCAGAGTGACTCATTTTCTACGATTTTAATATCACGAAATCTGAATTACATGGGTTTGAGAATAATATATTAGCCCAAATGCACTTATAGAAAACACCTAATATTATCAGTAAATTTTATTAGTACTGCAGTCTATGAAACAGTTTACTAATAATATTAGCAATATTTACTAATGATTTAGATCCATGAACTCAGTACTAATATTTTTTAGAAAATATTCTTATGAAACAGAAGACAATAATAATAATAACTAATATTATTATGTATTTGCTAATAATATGAGTGTAAAAGTTCTATGAAACAGGGCCCCTGAAGATGTTATCATCTTATGTTGTGTTGAGTTGGCTTACACAGATCGTTGAAATAGTGTTCCGTTAGGAATACTGACTAGGCCCATTCTGGTGTTGCGTGGGAAGAATTCTTGTTTCTTGTGTAGATAATTCCGTTTCCACAAGGATGTTGTAGACTTTATTCTAAAAGATGCATTTCGACATGATTCTGGCATGTCATCATTAGTTCTTTGTTAATGTCGAACTGTAAAGCTATAGTCCTTTCACATTCGCCAGAGGTTTCAAGGCCAAACGTAGCATGCCTATGATACCCCCACTTACCGCGCTCATATGACATCATACCCCTCCAATGCCAGTCACATGACAAACCAGTAGGGAGTTCCCCCTTAGTGTCGTATGAGTGTGTGCGACAGCGCAGCTCCTCTGCGCAAAGGGGAATACTGTTCAGTGGGGGCATATTAGACGTGAGAAGTTGTGGCCTTGAAACCTCTGGCGAATGTGAAAGCACTATAATGAGAAAGCATTGTATCTCTACGCTGCCAAGTTTGTTTCTTATTTTTTATTAATCATTGTACGTATCTAAAAACAATCCTAATTTGTGATGTTGGTAATAAACTTTGCTTACTTATAAATCTTGTAACTGTTTTCACAAAGTCTGCCAGTTTGTTGCATAAGATTAGTTTCCATTCCTTACTTTCTAAAGGGGTATAAGGAGTGACATTTTAACTAAATTATATATACTATCCCCTGTAGTTCAATATGCGCGATGCCCAGCAAAATCTACTGAACGCAGAGATCTGAAATTTTAAATATAGATGGACTGAAGGGCGGGCGAATGCACCTCGAAGCCGGATTTTTAATTTTCGCTTTCGTTCGCGAATTATGAGTGAAAAACGGGAATAAACGTCCTTTTTTGCGCTTTGTAAGCTTCAGTTTTGATTAATATAATTCAATTGTCAAATCAATTGCAGTTGGCTTTGCGTATTTTCGTCATACCTTGGAAATAAAAGCTTCGCGATCGCTTGAATTTTGTAGGCAGTCTACCCTGGTCGATTCATTTGTTTATAATGTCAAGGCACGCAGATGTCTTGAAATTTTCAACCCAGACGGAAGAGGGATAATGAATATAGGACAAACATTGTTCGATTTGGATGAAACTCGCTATGTAGGGGTTTTCTGGGCCAGAGAACTCGAATCTGTGGTTGTTTTTCCATGCTGCGCTTTCTAATCGTGGAATTCACTTCAAAGCCAGATTTCTAGCTGTTTTATTAATTATTAATCGTTTAGTTTAGGCCTATGAATTTTTCGCGTGCAAGTGTTAAATATGTTTTAATTATTTTGCTATTAATTTTTAATCTTTCAATTAATTAACGTGGATGAAGCCGCGGGCACCTGCTAGCTTTGTAATATTATTGACTCTACATCAGACACTATGCAACCTTATATCAGATTTTAAACTTTGATTGTCCTCCAATTCAAGGGATTTTTGTAATTCGAATACACTTCAGAAAATGCTTAGAATGCATTTTCATTCATGGAAATTAAATTGTGATAAAGTTTCTAATTGTGTTTTTTTTAATGTATTTGGAATTTCCTCAATCGTCTCGTAGCTTTGTCGAAATATACACTCCAACATCTAATTCCAGAATAACCTGTTTAGTGTAGGCTTCAAGAAAAGCTGACACACCGGATATTGCATAGAGATAGAAAGCCTAAGTACATGAATGTCTCCCCATTGAGCACAGGGTGACACCCACTACCACCCACCTTAGACAATGCACGTAAGAGACAACTTCTTAAGCATAGCTTAAACTGTGAAATATTAAACGTAATTGTTCTTCCATTCAATAATCCTCTTATTCGAATAATGCCTATTGTGTTTGATATATTGTTCAGTATACGTAGTTCTTTTTTCGTTATTACAAGCCGCGAATATTGAGGGGAGGAAATGTGCTTCTCTTGTCTAAATATTCTAGTCATTATTTTAAGTGTCGGTTATGGACAAAGAGCCATTTTGTGATGAAAGTGTACCAATTATTCACCTACTGCTGTATTGATCGGAACGGTCATAGACACTAAATCACCGTTGCTGTAAAGCCTTATCATGTTTTCCTTAACGTAAGTTTTTAGAGAACGTTACTGAGGAAATGAGTTCTGAAACGTAAATTAACTAGCAGGTACCCGCGGCTTCGCCCACAATAATTAATTGAAAAATTAAAAATTAAGAGTATAATAATTATTAAAGCATTATATTTATTAACACTAGCACGCGAATCATTCATAAACTAAACCATTAATAATTAATGAAACAGCTAAAATTCCGGCTTCAGAGTACATTCCACGATTAGAAAGCGCCGCCTGGGAAAACGATCTCAGATTCGATTTTGCAGTTCCAAAGCTAACTGTAAACACTGCCTTCTAGACTGTATTACTCGTGTGTAATTCTCGAGACGGCGGTGGATAATACATATCATTTCTCAACTGTTTGTTGACAGATGAATATGATGTGAATTTTATTTGATAAATTCAGTGTAATTTTCAGAAATTATATAATTTTTCAAGGGAAGGAATGGTTTGTTTGGATTTTTACTGTCCGCGAAACTTCCAGGGTTAAACTATCAATATAAAATATAGGTGGTGCCAGTGGCTTCGCCCTCCATTATTAATTGACTCCAGGATTTTTAAGAAATTTACACTGGCAGTTTATTAAAAATGTTTGTGGTTCAGTGCTATGGAAATTGTAAGTAAAAATAAAATTAGAATATTTCTTCGTTGTGTTCATTTCACTTAGCCCTTATATAATAAAGAAACGGTTTTCCTAATTTTGTAGTCTTCGTGAAAGTTTAGACTGCAAGAGATGAACATCGCCTAGTATATCCGATGTCTCACGAAGTGGGCGAGCGAGTGAGCACGCTATTTAGGGCCGTTGAATTGTATAAGAGTAGATATTTAAATTTAATTCTAACAATGCTTAGCAAACAATGTATTCCTTTAAAACGTTTACAGTAATAACACTTAGGTCTCCTCTAGACTAGTGGGGAGGTTTCCGGTTAGCTCATTTCAAGTATTTCCACCTAGGACGTGAAGGGCCCACGTTCGAATTTTGCGTAGACCTAAGCGTCAAAAATAGCTAAAGCGCGTCACTGGAATCGTAACAAAGCAGAATATGAATTCGAATCATCGTATTATAAATAGGCCTATATATTTCATGGAAAATTTTGGAAAGTAACGAAAAATAAAAATTAGTTTTCCATAATAAAACTAATAATAATAAAAAAATACTAGTTGGTCATAATAACAAATAATACTAGTTACATCATATAGTGAGTAGCATACTCAATTGGCATTCGGTGAGGAAAGGTGTTCCTCAAGGTTCGGTTCTTGGCCCGTTATTATTCTCAGTATTTAAATGACATATCGACAGTTTTATTGGACAGTAGATACTTACATCAGTGGGCTCTTGGAATAATCTCCCACCTCATGTCAGGGCCCCATGGACTGGCCAATTTTTCGATCTAGGCTACACGGAGTGAATACTTGTTCAGTAATATATTAGTTTTTCTCACTCATTCTTATTATGGAAAATTATATTCTTTTTTATAGTTGTCTTTGTGTAATTTTGTTTATGTATTTATTTTTCAATATAATAATGAGTATAAGATAAGGCATTTGGCCTCAACTGTGCCATTCAAAACAAACATATTATTATTATTATTATTATTATTATTATTATTATTATTATTATTATTATTATCATTATCATCATCATTGATATTAATTCAAAATTCAGGTTTGATTTCTTCCTATGAAGAGTTTTCTTCTAAATACAGTATTTTCAAAACTTTTGTGTGAATATCATTTCTCAACTGAATGCTATTTTACTGAAGTGGCTCGATAAAGAAGTGAGCGTCGTTTTCGAGCTCGTCTTTCTTTCAAGTCCCTCGAGTTTTGTCTGCAGCTGGCAAACAGCATGACTGTCAGATAGAAGACAACATACCCATTGTTTGTGAACAGCGCTAGCATTGCAGTCCCTAGCTCATTCCTTAGGGATCTTAGTAGCAAATATAACGGTAGATGTTAATTTAAAAGAATCTTTTAAAACTCTGAAGAAAAAATCATCAGTAAAACCCTGCATCAATAGAAGTATGATATTGAATGCGGAAAAGATAAAGTATACGAGGAAAAGTGTCAAACTCAACTTTTACTAAGGACTAAGTCGACATAGCAAATTGAATTCCAAGAGCCACAGGTCGAAATGAGAATATAATTTTTTTCGAATAAAATTTAAGCATATTTTTATGTTTTTTTAAAAAGCAACCACCATATATACCATACACATCATAGAATAAAACACTATAGGCCTAATTAAAATAATTCATTTCCAACAGATAAGGGTTATAATATTAAATATTTTTACAAAGTTCCGCCTTAAACCCTTAACACTTAACACACAACTTATCTTGATTCACTCAACAACAGCATATAAAGATGTAGATGAAAGCTGGAATCTGAACCAAGATGTGTCATTATTTAAATAGAAAATGCATTTCGGCGTATATGCTGCGCCATCTTCATTTCTGATGAGTTGTAATGAACACCACGATTCGTCTGAAATAATGTTCATCTTGGTTCAGATTCCAGCATTCATCTACATCTTTATATACTGTTTTTGATTGTATCAAGATAAGTTGTTTGTTAAGTGTAAAGGGTTTAAGGCGGAACTTTATAAAAATATTTTCAAGATTCAAGAATCAAGATTCAAGATTTTTATTTGTCATTTAGTAATACACTGATTACAATAGACTTCGTCAATATATTAAAATTAAACAATTACTTATTTTAAAATTATAAACATAAAAATATATAAATATATAAAAAGTAGGTCATTCTAGTGACATTGATGCAAACAATATACACAGAAACAATCAGTACATTCCTATAAATAGTTCAAAAAATATATTACATATGCAAATTTTACTTTATAGCTTGTTACAATCTAAACTACCTAGTTAAAATTTATTTCAGAAGTATCTGATGCAAAAAAGGCTTCTACATTATAAAATGCCATTTTAATAAGCCAAGTTTTAAGAACGTTTTTAAATTTAGTGAGAGACGTTTGTGTAGCAGAATTAGGTAACTTATTAAAAAATTTAATTTGCATGTATATATGACTATCAGTACATTTGCGCAGTCTAAAAGTTGGCAATTCTATTTTGTTATGAGTTCTAGTATTATAGCTATGTATATCTGATCTTAGTGAGTATTTGTGTATATTTTCTTTGATTGAGATTAAGTTAGAGTATATATAAAGGCTAGGTAGGGTCATTATTTTTAACTGTTTAAAAAAATCTACACAGCTGTCTCTATTCTTAGCCCCTATTATAATTCTTATAGCCTTCTTCTGACATATAAAAACCTTGTTGGCTCCAGCACTGTTACCCCATAATTTAATTCCATATGTAAGATGCGGATGGAAGAAGCCATAATAGGCTATTTAATACTATAGGCCTACATCCTTCTTACCACTTGCTGCTACGTTTATTACAATCAATACGTTTTAAAAACAGTAAATAGATAATGTGTGGAAAACCAAAATAACAGAACTTTAACGCAAAATCACTTACAACTTTTAGGCTTACACTCATTAACCATTAATTGTGATATGTTGGAAGCAATGGGGGAACCTTTTAAATCTCGGTAGGTGGGAAAATTAATTAAGCTGCCGCTTGCAAGTTGCCCTTCCAAAGGCTTTAATATTATCATACAACAAAATTACAAAACTCATCTTTCCCTTGTAATTTAAGTCATTTGAATGCTCTGAATTATCTAATATGAATGTCAAATCTCCAAGTCAATTACTAGGCTATCGACACTTAGCATATCGGGTGATTCTCCCTTCATTTCTAAGAAAACTTTAATTTCTTCTTGAAGGGGCCAAAAGCGTTTTAAAACTTCATGGCAAGAAAGCCAGCGAAATTCTTAATAGCAAGATAAGCCAATATCACTAATCAACCTGGAAAACCGATGTTGATTCAGTCCCTTGGAACGAATAAAATTCACTGTTTTCTTTTCAAATTTGAAAACATGGTCCATTTTTATTGTTTTGAGCATTGTGCTTCCTGGTGGACATTGCATTGCATAGAAACTGCACTAGAAAGGCTGTGTTTTATGATACACTTGTCTTCTATGCTGATAAAAAAATCAGGTTTTAGCAAATTTTATTTTAAATTAAATATTTTTTTGGCGTACATCTTTCAGGCTTTGTAATCTAAACTTTAGGGGGTCGCATTTCGTAACTAAAAGTGCCGAACAGGCTCACATGAATAACAAACCTCGCTAGGGATCGTTTTGTTAACTTCGTGCTTACCTGTTGAGTTCTGTATAACGGTCTTACATCGTAAATAGTTATCATACGCTAAAAACAGTTAGTCTACGGATGGACAGAGGAACGCGCAACTGAGAGAAAATTTGGGATTCTTTGGTAGAAAAAGAGGTTATCTTCGGAACGCTACGAAACATCTCATGTGTAATACAGTGAGCCCTCGATATAATGCCCCTCTTTACAGTCTCAACCTCGCACTGTGCCAATAAATGCAAGTGAACGGATCTTCTTCCATAAAGAAATACATCAGAAACCTCGTTACTGTGCCAATTCATTTAGTGCCAGTGAATATGAGACAAGATTTTTTACAAAATATAGCTTGCAGTAATTTTTATTTCAGTTGCAGAATTCTTTTAAAACTGACATAAACGTTAGGAAGATTATTTAAGAAACATACTGTACTCTATTTCCAACAAGTGAGTGTTCCCTGCCACTAAATTTAAATGTAGTGCGGTGAAATGCTAAGAAGTCGGACAGACAGCCTGTGTGAGGATGGACCAGGTAGAAAGGGTCCTTCATACAATGAGACATTCCAAACTTTCACTTCTTTTAGTACAGTGTCCATTCAGCTATTGAACACTAGTACAGTTACTCAGTTACAGTTAATCACTTACATGGACCCAACATGATTTTCAACAACTTTGTGTACTAAATTGAATTACCGTACATAAATAATAAATTGAATTACCATACAGTATTTTATTTTGTGCTAAGGTTCTATTTGCCATTTATTTAATTAATACAGCAGTGTATTATGCCGTTTTTATTTTAAAAACTAAATTTCGTTTTAGTGCCACCCTCGATCTGTGCCACTTAGAGAATGGAGGGCAGCACTATATCGAGGGTTGACTGTAATTCGACATACCTTTAGAGTTTTAGATTCTACAGGAAAATACGGGTAAAGGGTTAGACACATGTCGGTAAAACTTACCTACTTAAGTAAAAGCTCCTGAAAGTGACATTTGAGTAAGCACAGCACCGAAAATCGTGTTTATAATATTCTATGAAAACGCTATCGTTTTGGAAAACTCGCCTTCGCTGCCGGCTTCAAAATGTTGCTATGGAAATACCAAAAGTTCAGCCACTATAACGCACTTTGACTCAAAGGTCAGATAAATATGACGCGTGAAAACAAAGAAGATTCATTCAAAGTCGATAAAATTTACAGGTCATGAAAGATAACCTCTAGTAACCTAGGTTTATAAATACGATTCCATCCAACGCAAACTTGTGTTACAGTTCTTGGATTAAATAAATGAAGAATATGCTGGCTTATAGACATAGGTGTAATAGGCTGTATTAGTGCATTATAACCATCATTGCTGTCTTCCTTTGAAATAACTAAAAGAAAAATCAGCTGATAAGAAACACTCACATAATTTCCTATCCTTCATATTGTATAGCAAATTTATAATAAGTGTATACCTTTTTCATTCATATTACTTAAAATTGCTTAATAAATATAGCACATAGCATTTTATCTACCGTGTTCTTTGTAGTGTTATAAAGTATTCATAAAATTATCAATAAAATTATAACTTACACTGTTCACTTATGATAGGCCTATGTCCAATAATGTGGACATTTATTATAAATTTGCTGTACATTAATTACCGTCTTACTGTAGATCCATCATCAACTTTGTCAATCTTTATATTGTATTTTAAAGTTTGCGTTCGCATTGCGGGAATGCATTGGTTAAGCCTTGTTAGGAGCCATAGAATTCACTACGAAAGACAAACTGTACCACAGGATTTGAATCACTATCTACTGGGTTTGCTCAATATATAAACTAGCTTGCCACCAAAGTAATTTTTTTTTTAAATGTAGAATTTATAGTCATTGATCATGTTTTACTCATTATGTTAAGAAGCTGTTCTGTTATACAGTAGAACCCCGATAATTCGAGCCAATTGGGGCTGAGGCTACCTCGAACTACAAAAAACTCGGATTATACGGAAATATAACTAAATCGATGGGTAAATCATAAATAAATGTTTAATGAGCACAATTTGGCTTAAAAAAATAAATAAATAAACAATATATTAGTTCTACATAACTGTGTTACGCCTGTATGTATATTGGCAAACATTTCCAATTTTCTACATCGGCATTCTTTAAGGATTAAGTCATTGTCTGACCCTTAATAGAGTGGAACAGGAAAGCGGCGCTACTAGGAAAACACTTTTAATTACCATTGTTGCTGAGTAGGGATTACTGTAACAGTATTCTTTTCTGAAAGGATGGTATGCACTGTACAATTGATTGACACGAGGTCCCGACAAAGAAAGATCGAACCTACGGGTTCTGTCAATCTGTAATAGAAATGCATTAGCAGTCTGAAGCCAAGGTTATTTCTGTGTATTATGAACGAAAACTCTATGTGGGACAGTTTTACCTGCATTTTTGTATATGGAAAAATTGAAAGTAAGCTCAAAATGTAACACATTCGGAAGTGCGTAAAACTTACTTGCGGACACCGTATATAAACGGGAAAAATTAAAAAGTGTTATGGAAAATTTTAATTTTGTTAAAACCAGCTCGAATTACACGGAACCTCGAATAACCGGGGCTCGAATTACCGAGGCTCTACTGTAATTAGAGAGAGCATTTTACTGAAGTTTATCGCATATTTCGCTGTAAAAGCAAGCACTTACTCTAAGGAAAGCGGTGTTTGAACAGCGAAGACAAAACAAAAGTAAGCGGGACCAATATAGTCGTTGCAGATTGATAATATTTCAATAGATAAGAGCTCCGATCCAAACTCTAGTAGAATTTTATATTACGTAGGCCTACCTAGGCGGCTTCCTCTTGTTAGGAGAAAACGTTTGCCGACAGCTCAACTAATGCTCTTTATTTTTACCGCACCTCAGCTGATCAAAATCTAAGAATGTCCTGGGACGGCTGTGACAGCTACTCGTCTACTCCGCGGGAGTGAAACGCGGGGTTGCAAAATCTAGTTACAGTAAACAGTAACACGTATAAATTGATTAAAGCGAGGGATGAACTGAGATCAGAATATTGCAAAGTTGCTTATGTTTTGAAAAGCGTACTGAAGACACTTGTATGTTAATTATGAAACGAGCGAAGCGACATACTCGTGCTTAATAAATGCCTTTATAGACTCGTTGCATATTATGCTAATAATTGTTCAGATAGTCTGCTGTATTTTTGCATTCAAGGGCTATCAAAAGGTGTATTATTGCTGAAAACTTGACATGAAATTTCGAAGTCGAACACTATAATCCTCTACCTATATATCTACAGTAGTAGACTTTCCTATTCTACGAGTAAGAGAAAATAAAAGTTACATTCTCATAAAGGATAGAATATCTGGAGCAAGATGATATAATTATCATATTATTATAAACTAGCATGTGCCCGCGGCTTCGCCCGCGATAATTATTTCAAAAATTAAAAATTAAGAGCATAATAGTTAAATCATTATATTTATTAACACCTAAATCACGTGGACTACATACCACGATTAGATAGTGTCGCCTGGTAAAAGCGACCTCAGATTCGAGTTGCTTGGCCCAGAAAACCCTTGTATAGTCTCGTTCAAATCAAACAATGTTTGACCATACAGTATTTAGGCCTATATTGATTATCCCTCTTCTGTGTTGGTTGAAAATGTAATATGTCTACCGGCCTTAACATTCTAAACAAATGAATCGACCAGCGTGGGCTTACAACATTCAAGCAATCGCGATGCTTTTATTTCCACGGTATGACAAAAATAGCCAAAGACAACTGCAATTGATTTGACATTGAAATGTATTACTGAAATCTGATGCTTCGACAGCGCGAATCACGTTTTCTGCCAGTTTTTCACTTATAACTCGCGAACGAAAGCTAAAATTAAAAATTCGGCTTCGAGGTGCATTCGCCCACCTTTCAGTCCATCTATCTTTAAAATTTCAGATCTCTGCGTTCAGTAGATTTCAATGGGCATCGTGGACAGACAGACAAACAGCATGTGCCCGCATGTGCCCGCGGCTTCCCCCGCGATAATTATTTCAAAAATTAAAAACTAAAAATTAAGAGCATAGTTAAATCATTATAATTATTAACACCTAAATCACGTGGAGTGCATTCCATGATTAGGTAGCGTCCCCTGGTAAAAGCGACCTCAGATTCGAGTTCCTTGGCCCAGAATACCCCTGTACAGTCAGTTTCGTCCAAATCGAACAATGTTTGACCATATTTAGGCCTATATTGATTATCCCTCTTCCGTGTAGGTTGAAAATTTCATGTCTTCGGGCCTTGATATTCTAAATAAATGAATCGTCCAGGATGGACTTACAAAATCAAGCGATCGCCCGCGATAATTATTTCAAGAATTAAAAATTAGGAGCATAATAGTTAAATCATTATATTTATTAACACCTAAATCACGTGGACTACATGTCACGATTAGATAGCGTCGCCTGGTAAAAGCGATCTCAGATTCGAGTTCCTTGGCCCAGGAAATCCCTGTATAGTGAGTTTCGTCCAAATCGAACGATGTTTAAACCATATTTAGGTTTATGTTGATTACCCCTCTTCCGTGTAGTTTGAAAATTCCATATGTCTACGGGCCTTGACATTCTAAACAAATGAATCGACCAGCGTGGGCTTACAACATTCTAGCGATCGCGATGCTTTTATTTCCACGGTATGACAAAAATAGCCAAAGCCAATTGCAATTGATTTGACATTGAAATGTATTACTGAAATCTGATGCTTCGACAGCGTTAAAATCACGTATTCTGCCAGTTTTTCACTCACAACTGGCAAACGAAAGCTAAAATTAAAAATCCGGCTTCGATGCGCATTCGCCCACCTTTCAGCCCATCTATGTTTAAAATTTCAGTTCTCTGCGTTCAGTAGATTTCGCTGGGCATCGTGGACAGACAGACAAACACGTCCTTTTATTATTTTAAGATAGCATGTGCCCGCGGCTTCGCCCGCGATAATTATTTCAAAAATTAAAAATTAAGAGCATAATAGTTAAATCATTATATTAACACCTAAATCATGTGGACTACATATCACGATTAGATAGCGTCACCTGGCAAAAGCGACCTCAGATTCGAGTTCCTTGGCCCGGAAACCCCCTGTATAGCGAGTTTCGTCCAAATCGAACAACGTTTGACCATATTTAGGCTAATATTGAATATCCCTATAATAATAATAATAATAATAATAATAATCATAATAATAATAATAATAATAATAATAATAATAATAATAATCGTCTTCGGTGTAGGTTGAAAATTTCATTAAAAACAAATGAATTGACCAGCGTGAGCTACAGTACAACATTCAAGAGATCGCGATGCTTTTATGTCGAAGGTTTGACAAAAATAGCCAAAGCCTAGTGTAATTGATTTGTATTACTGACTAGCATGTGCCCGCGGCTTCGCCCGCGATAATTATTTCAAAAATTAAAAATTAAGAGCATAATAGTTAAATCATTATATTTATTAACACCTAAATCACGTGGACTACATACCACGATTAGATAGCGTCGCCTGGTAAAAGCGACCTCAGATTCGAGTTCCTTGGCCCAGAAAACCCCTGTACAGTGAGTTTCGTCCAAATCGAACAATGTTTGACCATATTTAGGCCTATATTGATTATCCCTCTTCCGTGTAGGTTGAAAATTTCATATGTCTTCGGGCCTTGATATTCTAAACAAATGAATCGTCCAGGATGGACTTACAAAATCAAGCGATCGCCCGCGATAATTATTTCAAGAATTAAAAATTAAGAGCAGAATAGTTAAATCATTATTTTATTAACACCTAAATCACGTGAATTACATACCACGATTAGATATCGTTGCCTGGTAAAAGCTATCTCAGATTCGAGTTCCTTGGCCCAGAAAATCCCTGTATAGTGAGTTTCGTCCAAATCGAACGATGTTTAACCATATTTAGGTCTATGTTGATTATCCCTCTTCCGTGTAGGTTGAAAATTTCATATGTCTACGGGCCTTGACATTCTAAACAAATGAATCGACCAGCGTGGGCTTACAACATTCAAGCGATCGCGATGCTTTTATTTCCACGGTATGACAAAAATAGCCAAAGCCAACTGCAATTGATTTGACATTGAAATGTATTACTGAAATCTGATGCTTCGACAGCGCTAAAGTCACGTTTTCTGCCAGTTTTTTTACTCATAACTCGCGAACGAAAGCTAAAATTAAAAATTCGGCTTCGAGGTGCATTCGCCCACCTTTCAGTCCATCTATCTTTAAATTTTCAGATCTTTGCGTTCAGTAGATTTCGATGGGCATCGTGGAAAGACAGACAAACAGCATGTGCCCGCATGTGCCCGCGGCTTCCCCCGCGATAATTATTTCAAATTATAATTATTAACACCTAAATCACGTGGAGTGCATTCCACGATTAGGTAGCGTCCCCTGGTAAAAGCGACCTCAGATTCGAGTTCCTTGGCCCAGAAAACCCCTGTATAGTGAGTTTCGTTCAAATCGAACAATGTTTGACCATATTTAGGGTTGATTATCCTTCTTCCGTGTAGGTTGAAAATGTCATATGTCTGTGGGCCTTGACACTCTAAACAAATGAATCGTCTAGGATGGACTTACAAAATCAAGCGATCGCGTTGCTTTTATTTTCAAGGTAGGCTATGAGGTATGTTGACAAAAATAGCCAAAGCCATCTGTAAGTTATTTGATATTGAAATTTATTACTGAAACTGATGCTTCTAAAACGCAAAAAAATGCACGTTTTCTGCCAGTTTTTCACTCATAACTCACGAACGGAGGCGAAAATTAAAATTCCGGCTTCGAGGTGCACATTCCGACCCTTTAGTCCATCTATGTTTAAAATTTCAGATCTCTGCGTTGAGTAGATTTCGCTGGGCATCGCGGACAGACAGACGGAAGACAGACGGAAGACAGACAGACGGAGGACAGACACTTCCTTTTATTAATATAGAAGAAGAAAACTCATGCTTCGAAAACGGAATAAATGCACGTTTTCTGCCAGTTTTTCACTCATAACTCACGAACTAAAGCGAAAATTAAAATTCCGGCTTCGAGGTGCACATTCCGACCCTTTAGTCCGCCTATGTATAAAATTTCAGATCTCTGCGTTGAGTAGATTTCGCTGGGCATCGCGGACAGACAGACGGATGACAGACAGACGGAGGACAGACACTTCCTTTTATTAATATAGATATAATATTATCCAAAGATTATATAAATTAAAGAAAATTAAAGATTTCCTACGCCTCACACTACACACGAAATTCAAAACGCACCTAAAAGTTGTTGTTTATGCTTAACTAAAAGTTTACTTTTGAAACAGGACTACCGTCCCGGTATTAATCGTTTAAACTATTTAAACTATATTGTATATAACTAAAAATTCAATATTCATTGAAACATAGTAAGATAGAAAAATGTATAATTCCATTCTATTGCAAGATCAATTAATCTGAGAGTGCTCGAAAACAGGGTGCTTAGGAAAATATTTGCACCTAAAAGAGATGAAAATGGGGACTGGCGAAAACTGGATAACGACGAGCTTCATAACCTGCACTCTTCACCGGACAGAGTAAGGGTAATTAAATCACGGAGGGTGAAATGGGCTGGACATTTTGCACGCATGGGGAGGAAAGGCATATCTCAAAAGTATTGAATGGGAGACCCAAAAGGAAAAGACCACTTAGAAGACCTAGACGTAGATGGGAGAACAGTATTAGGATAGATTAAATGGGAAGTGAGATTTGCGAGGGATGGTTGGATGGAGTTGGCGCAGAAGAGGGTTGAATGGCGGGCTCAGGGAAGTGCAGAAATGAATCTTCGGGTTCCATAAAATATATAATATTCCTTTAGCTTGATTATGTACGTGTTGGTATAGTGATGGTGCAGTGATAACGAAGTGATATGATTATTCAACCCATTGTTTTACTTGCGCCCATATTATCTCGATTGGTTTCAAATCAGGGAGGAAGGCGGTGTGATGAATGTGAATAACAACGCACTTTTGTGAATGAAGCTTGTGAATTTGGATTTATTTGTATAACTGTAGTCTTCAGTAAAGGGTATGTATCCATGGAAGGAAAACGATTTTATCACCTCCCTTATCACTCCCTTTTGGCTCTTGGAGTTGGGTATTCGTTCCAAGATAACATTGTGGTGTGGCGAGTTATCAATGACGAAGACGGAAGTAGATGATTTAGGAATTAATTCTTCCTGGCAAATGAGAGGCTGGCACATAGTACAAATATTAACCGTAAAGTGTGTACGTGCTTATCCTTTAACACGGCTACAAGAAGGAGAGGACGAAATATTAGAAGTTTGTCGGACGTATTTCAGTAGCGGGGAGGACAGTGATACCACACAAACAACTGTCTATAGCGAATGAATATCTTTGTATGATAGGCAGTGTATGTTTTCTGCATTGGTTTATCAGACCGGGGCTTGATGGAAGCGAGCAGGGGGAGTCTTTTGTAATGGTTGCTGTAGGAAAAGCTGAATTTCCTCAGCTGTGTGCTGTACTGACATTTGCTATGAGATGGTCGCGAGGGAAGTTTTATGGATAAGAGAAATTTGCATTTGCTTGTGGCGCACCTGATAGACGAGATGGCGGACAGTGCCTATATATCTGTGTGCTGGTAGTTGTGGTGTTTAATAGTGTGGGAATGTTTTTTAACTTGAATTAATGTACCCGTAAGTGTTGAGTGTTTATGTGTGGCATCAGACGTTGCTGTATGTACTTCTGTAGACGGCACACAATACGGAGTTCGAGTTAAGGTGAGTGTTCACAGCTAAACTCAACTGTTATATACCGGCAACTCGAGTAACCGTGTTTGGCTGCTTGTTTAATATTTTCATTATGAACCTTTGGCGTATTTTTGGAACAAACTGAGTTTATGTATGAATTCTGTAGGTTATAAATAATATTAAAACCTCAAATCTTGCCGTGTTTTATGTTTCTAAGTGAAAATCACAGCGTGTAGCCAGTTATATTAGTCCCCCCAACCCCCACAGTTTTGTGTTCTGCATCATATTTAAGTGCTTGAAGCAATTTGGTAGCTTCTGATAAAGTAGCAATGGGGAAATACCTTCTTTAAGGACAATGTTTACATTTCATCCACCCATTGGGCACTGTGATGATGAACATAAGTGATACAATTGCTGTCCCTGAAGACATTGAACTAATGTGCACACTAAGTTATAAGTAGGGCGCGGAACTAATGTGCACACTAAGTTACAAGTAGGGCGCGGAATTTTAGGATTTTATAAATCCAGGGCCCTGTTTCATAGAACTAGCTATTAATATTATTTAATAATATTAGAACTCATAATATTGTTTATGAGTTAACAAAATGTTGTTTCATAGAGATATGTACACTACATATAAAATATCTTCGCTAATATTATTAATTCATTAGTCATTAGTCAGCTGATTTGATTTGGAGGTTATGTCAGGATTGTTGTTAGTGTTTTCTCCCTTTTATTCTTTTTTCAGTACTACTTCAAAGCACGAAAGCTTACATACATCTTCATAAATGTAATAAATCTCATTAATTACTTAATTATTTTATGACATCTATTTTCATCTATTACCTTCACATTGTAGTATGTTACTTTTCATTCTGCTAATTATTTAGGGCCATGAACTCATAACTAATACTACTACCAATATTCTTATGAAGCAGAGGACTAATAATATTAGCTAGTAAAAACATAACTAGCTCTGACAGCTGTAGGCTTATGTACAAAATATAACCTCAAATCCTACAATCTTGTTCTGACAAAAATTCCTTTCATAGCGAATGTAAGGTAAACGCTTCAATTTTAGCAATATCCCGGAATAATGACATTATCATTCCTTAGAAACAAACCATATACATAGGCTACCCAGTGATAAACCACATGTGAAAATATCATTGTGTAGTAAAAATAAGCATGAAAGAAAAGGTAGCCTTTACAATAAAATAAAACAACAATGAAATCTTTTTTTAATTTATTTATTTAAGGTCGCTTTTTAACAACCAGGGTCACCAGCGACTACAATGAAATCGTTATTTTTATACAAACCTTTCATATAGTTTTAAATTTCATTTTATCATGCGTAGTTCCATTTTTAAAAAGGATGTACCATAATGAGCAGCTGAAATAATTTCAGCGATATAGCTGTTTCCTTCCTCATTTAAAATAATCAACTTCATTTCCGTTTCTCTATAAAACAGTAGTAGGTCTACACTTAGCAATAGGTTTCAGTGGAGGATTATTATCGGAAAAGAGAATTCTTCCTATCGAAAAACTGGGGAGAGGGAACTTACGCACCTCCTCCGGATGTGCAGGAGGCAATCTACGCAATTCTTTTACATGGGGACACAATTTACCGCTCCTGCATTTGCCAATATGATCGTGGGCAGTAGGGCCCTTGAATCTACAGCATTTTAGCGATTTTCATCTAGGCTAGGGCGACCAGAATTTCATACACAAAATGCAGGACCCAATCGTTGAATGATCCTAACATATACCAACGTTTTTCTACCTTATTACGATGCGTACAAATCGTCATGTATAGGGCCCGGATTTTGAGGTTTTTATAAACCTCGTTTTAGTTATTTTTTAAACACATTAAATTAATTTTAATTTAGTTTTTTTAACCATTTCCAGACGATTTTTTAGTTTCACTTTAATAAGGACAATACACACATTTTAAAAATGTTTATTCATTTTACTTTTACCGTGGATCTGAACCTCAAAACTATAGGAATACTTTTTGCTTAATTTTAGAATAACTTACTACTTCTATCATTTCCACCTCCACAAAATATACTCACAAAGAACGATATTCAGTTAATCAATCACTTTTAGAACATTCCACTTTCGCCGTCTTGCTGGAACTAACATTGTGAATAAACTGCAAGTGTAAGCTTCTTTATAATGCCTTCAATTTTCTTCTAAAGGAACCGGGCATTTGAATTCATTAACGTTTTCCTTTACCATTGGGATACAATGGGATACAAAATTACAAAATGCAATGCTATGCTTTATCTTACAAAATAATGTATTGGCAACAGTGAGTAAGATGTAAAATGGAGGCAAATATTAAAAAAGTAATTTTTAGTAGAACAATAACTATTTTGTATATCAATTACTTAATTAGTTTTTGTACTTTATTTTGTAATTTAAAAGCCGTTTTAGCCATGTTTAGTTTTTAACGTCGTAGGCTATTTAGCCGATTTTAGGTTTTATAATATTAGCTGTGTGACTGCCTTGACAATGAAATGGATAATGTTAAAATATTACAGTTAACTAGCGAGGAACAAAATAGTTTAAAACCTAAGAATCCGGCCCTTAGTCATAAAGGATGTCTTATAGCAGCCAATTCAATGCTAATTTTGTACTCTCATTATTGAATGCAGCTAAAAAATGAAATAATTAGCATTTAATTAAAAATACGTTGCATATAAAACTATTTTACTATTCTTATTAATCTGTTTGTAGCTAGTATTATTAATGTACCGGTATGCTGTTTGTTACATATTGTAGGCATTGGAACACACAGGATGATGTGATAACTGATCTCTTAAGAAGCTAACGAGTGTTTTTAACTGAATGGTAAGATAGTGTAGTTCACATAAATTTCCACTTAGCGGGACTTTCCTCAGGATATTTTATTTAAGCAGGATATTTGTGAGATTTTCTAGACTACTTCCGGGCTACAGGATAAGGTATTAGGCCTAATCCGAAAATGCAAGTTGAAGTGTAAAATGTTGCATTATTTGAGAATACCCAAACTTTATGCTTCCTAATGCTATTTCTCTTTGAGAATTAAATTAAATTAAACTTGTGTTTATTTATACTTATAATAATAATAATATTCCTTGAATGTTTTCCATTTTGTAGTGTAGCAATAACTTGTAAACGTAGTTAAACCATTTAACTTTTTTACTCGGCATTCACTACAGCGATTAGGCAGTAATTACCTTCCTGGAGTGCTTTCAGCTGCACTATACAGCCATCTTCAGCAATTATACAATCAAACAAAAATCATGGCTGCTGAATGCACTTTCCATTAAGAAACTCATCTTCCTATGGTAGATAACACTGCGGTCGGATGGTAGGCCTAATCCCACAAGGGATGTAGGGCTATGAAGTTATTTTTATATGACTGGAAATTATGTACTGGAAAATTTATAAAATCTGACACCCTGGATTACGAATTGAAAGTGTCATTTTTAAAAAACCAGATGAGTCCATTTTATAGAACTAAGTTCTTGATACCATATCAAACATAAGGGGGTAAGTTATATTGTTTTTGTAATTACTTAATGCAAAGGCCAGCTCATTTTAGTTTTAAAGAAGTAAAGGTGGTGGATGATTTGTAAGGAAAAGATAAACCTTTTACCAATTACGAGTTAAAAATAATTTTCTTTAGTGAAATAGGCGTTTTTTTATTTTATTTTATGGAATTGTTCACACCTTAATGTTCAATAAAATATGTTATATTACACTATGATCCTAAAAGTTTGGATATAATTATTATTAGCTACTTACGTATTTCTCGGTAACTGTATGCTTATGTCTTAATGTAAAGTATTTTATAAGAATACATTAATTAAAGTAATACAGTTATAATGATTTTGTAGTAAAACTGCAATTCATAATTGAAGCGTTTACTTTTATAAGGCTCTAAGTGCTAAAATCATGATTTTTCACCTGATAATTTTAAATGGATCTATGCACCCAGACTAATGCATTTCAGTAGGGTCGTAGGTCCAGGGAAAGCCACATTAGTAGCAATAAATTCCCAGATATAGCACTGGGTCTATCTCCGGTACGTCTTTCTGTGTGTCTATATCTTGTTTTCTGCACAATCATGATTTAAAAGTAAACGCTTCAATTACCTGTAAATAAATTAAACAGCTAATATAGACATATTTAATACAATCAGGTTTTCTTTCATACTTAGAATTTGCATCCTATGTTTCGTGTGGGTTTTGAAATGTCCAATTTAATTCAGAATTACTTTCATAAAAGGGAGTAAAATAAATGTGTATATTTCCAGAAGAAATTCATAGAATTCGAATTCAGTTTAAATTCTGAGAATCTGTTGATTGCTGTTTCCGTAGATTATTTTATGCTGAATGTACCTTGTTCTGTTTAGAGTGTATACCCATTTAAAAGTAATCCTTTTGCTGAGTTAAAAAATATTGAATTAAACATTTTTCTAATTATTTCACATTTATATGGTATTCAGAAGTTCAGTGATGGTACTTTTTACTTTCTCGCTTATACGTAGTATAGAGAAAGTATTGTGATCGTGACAAAAAATCGAAGTTGAGTTAACACCGGGAGAGCACGTTTCATGAAGCCTAGAAACCGAAAAAAGTATTTTTGGATTGACGTCTGTCCGTCAGTCCGTCTGTCCGTCTGTCCGTGGACAAGCACAGCGGGTAAACGGCTCGTTGTATTTACTTCATTTTTTGAATTAAGAACTTTTTCGAAATTTTGTCGAACCGCCCAGAAATTTAGTTTTACAACTGAAATATTAAGGGGACTTTTCATGAAAACTTGTTAAAAAAAATTGCTTTTTGAAAACATGGCTCTAACGATTTTAATAAAAATTTAGAATTATAAAGTCTTATCTGTGACTAATAAAATGGCTATATCCGTATTTCCGCAAAAATGACTTAAGGGGCACTTTACTCGTATCCATTTTCAGTTTTTCTAGATTATATCCATTACAGTAAGTGATACATGAAAACCTACCACAGTAAAGTTGTAGAGAAAATTAAAATGGACATTTTTTGTTTAAAACATTTCTTTATACAATTAATAGATATCAAGATAAAAACGAAATAAGTACAGCTTAAATGCGAATTTCAGAACATACATATCAATTAAAATATGAATGGCATTTTGTTGCCACTAGCAACAAGAAAACTATAGGCCTAATGTAGCCACTTATTGTTGTGAAATGCAATCAGTTTAGCTCAGTCGCATTGAACACACTAAACCAATTACAGCGATGTGGTAGGCCTATGGGCTAACAGGGAAGAGGTCCTGAGTTCAAATCAAACCTCGTGGCCGCCCAAATTGACTTGGGTTTTTCATGGTTACCTCGCAAAAGCAAACACCGGGTTTATAGGACTTGCTTATTTTCCATAACTCATCGCCGCTACGTCACTGGATATTATAATCGTTTAAACTGAATGCCACATACGAAGACATCACTAAACAATAGAAACAGATGACGCGAGTGAGTTGTTACAATAGACTAATGGTTCACGCAAACATACTAAACACATTATATGACCTACATTCAGTTAAAGCGTGCAATATAACCTAAGTAGTAGTAGTAGCAGTAGGACCGCCGGCGTGGTTAGCGTCAGATCCGTCGGTCCGGGTTCGATCCCCGGTACATCCTTGGATTTTTCTGAGGTTGAGGGGTCTGGTAGGGGTACACATCCTCGTGATTCAAATTGAGGAGCTACTTGATAGAGAAGTAGCGGCTCCGGTCATGGAAACCACCATTAACGGTCGTGGGGGTCGGCATGCTGACCACATGCCCCAACCCTGCCATCTGCCTGTGGTAGATGACACACCGGTCGGTTGGTAGACCAAATCCCTAAAGGAATGTAGTGCCACGGAGTTTAGTTTTAGTTTTAGTATAGCGAAATTCAAATATAAGTCGCCCCTTAAGCTCCGTCCATTCGATATTCACATTTGCATTTACTGTGTGATGTATTTTGTTTCTGAGCGAAGCAGAGTGACCAACTGTCCTTGTATTGGTGGGTGGGTTGGGTGGTGCCGATTTATCCCAAGGTGCGACTTATATTTTAATTTTCCCGTAGTAATACTAGTAGTACTAATAATATGCAGTTTTACTGTCATTCATTATTATTATTATTATTATTATTATTATTATTATTATTATTATTTCACGGTAAAAGCATTAAACATGAAGATCGACTCTGATGGTTTCCGTTCTAGATACTTCTTAGTTTTATGAAAATGTAATAAATAAAATTTAATTGTCTCTTTAATTTAATTTTTTCTGTGCTAGCCTTTAACACGTATGTGCGAGAAAGTTTGTGCAACGTATTTTTGCACCATTTATTTCCACCAGAATAGCAGTCGTGCACGATTATTCTTCCTTGTATCTCCAAGCCAACATAATCTTCTTTAGCTATTTGACCTTTCCACCAGAGTGAATAAGACATTATGCGTAATCTCTCAACAAAGGTTGATGAAAGTTTAGCTGATGGCAATATTCATGATAAAATTTCACAGAGGAGTTGACTACACTGAAGGAAAGACTTTGTACACTGTATGCAATTTTCATATGCGGGGTGTTTCCTATCTCATCAGCTGCTGACAGGCATACACTTGCAGAGGTGTTAATATTACAATACACGATCCATGTAGCCTTTTTGTTAGAAATTAATATATTCCAGTATTCTTGTGTTGTGTTGTGCACGCTATTAGGAAATCGATGTGTTACAAATATGAATTTAAGTGTTAATATTCTTCATTTTATAAGTATAATTCCTGACTGCTCAGTTAAATCGATGAGTTATCAAATATGAATTTATGTGTTAATATTCTTCATTTTATAAGTATAATTCCTGACTACTCAGTTAAATCGATGTGTTACCAATATGAATTTAAGTGTTAATATTCTTCATTTTATAATTATAATTCCTGACTACTCAGTTAAATCGATGAGTTAACAAATTAATTTATATGTCAATATTCTTAATTTTATAAGTATAATTCCTGACAACTCAGTTAAATCGATGAGTTACCAAATATGAATTTAAGTGTTAATATTCTTCATTTTATAAGTATAATCTTGACTACTCAGTTAAATCGATGAGTTATCAAATATGAATTTATGTGTTAATATTCTTCATTTTATAAGTATAATTCCTGACTACTCAGTTAAATCGATGAGTTAACAAATATGAATTTATGTGTCAATATTCTTCATTTTATAAGTATAATTCTTGACTACTCAGTTAAATCGATGAGTTACCAAATATGAATTTATGTGTCAATATTCTTCATGTTATAGGTATAATTCCTGACTACTCAGTTAAATCGATGAGTTATCAAATATGAATTTATGTGTCAATATTATTCATTTTATATGTATAATTCCTGACTATTCAGTTTAATCGATGAGTTATCAAATATGAATTTATGTTAAATATTCTTCATTTTATAAGTATAATTCCTGACTAAGTTAAATCGATGAGTTACCAAATATGAATTTAAGTGTTAATATTCTTCATTTTATAAGTATAATTCTTTACTACTCAGTTAAATCGATGAGTTACCAAATATGAATTTAAGTGTTAAATATTCTTCACTTAATAAATATAATTCCTGTCTACTCAGAGTGTGCAAAAAAATATATATTTTGCTGTGATTTTTCTGGTGCTGTTAAACAAAAATATGTTCTTGTAATATTGTAGGCAGCTTGGAAGGATATTTATATTCCATGTTTATAAACTTTACTGTTGTTCTGTTTTCCGAGAAATTATTCTATTGAAGTTTTCTTATGTATATACCACCGAAATCTGACCGGCAAACAAAGAAAAACCTACTTCCACTAACAATATAAAACACAACAGCGAACATAAAAAATCATTCAGAATCATGAGAATCAAAATAAAGGGAGTAAAAGTTTATTTTCCCGAAATGTAGGCTTCGTAGGAGACTATTTTCGTAAGAAGGAGAAAAAGTATGTCCATTAGTAATGTCACGAAAAACGTGCCTCCTGTTTCACAAGCTGACAGAAATATTAGGCCTATATATATGTTGCGATAAAATAGAATAAAATTAAATAAACTAACTTTGAAAATTACTTAGGAACCAGTTTTGAGAACTTGGAATTTAATTCTTAGCTGTAGCATGAAACAGAAAATTGTAATTCGTCTTATGAGGATAAACCTATTTGACAAAATTAATATTATTATAACAATAGATAGATAATTTTGTTGGCATCATGTCTTGTAATAATTGTAATCTGCTTATCCCTTCGGGAAGATTTTGACAGAATTTTTATCTACAATACTACGAGTGATGATAATTTTACGGCAATTTAATTGAGTTTAACAAAAATAGTATTAAAGCGAAATTAAATTACCAAAGTAAAACTCAACACAAGTAGTATTTGGTTAGATAATTCCATTCAATAAAGGTATTTTTTAAGTTTAATTTAATTTCATCAGCATGCACTGTTCATTGTAATAACACTTGCATTACATAATTTGACAAGTGTAGTAAATATTCACATAATTTTAGATTGCTTTCATTGGAATTTTTCTAACATACCCTTATTCCTAGGATTAATAATTTCTACATCTAAAATGAATTTATGTACAATATTAGTGGTTTGTACGTATTACAATAAATTGTTTCCTTGTTAATTGATATCCAAAATGTTATGTTCTGTTGTTATTCTACTTTATCTAATTTGACCATAATGTGACTATTACTTTATTTCTTATTTCTCTAATCTACTTTAAGATATAAGTACTTGTTCCACAACTATGGTTTCTTACAAGTTAATTGTGTGAATAAATTTATAGAAACCTTCTAGATGTCTAGTTTTCAGTAAGAAGTTCATTGCATTCTCGAAAGTAGCGACGAGATCTTTGATTTCGAAACTATCACATCGATTAATTCCATCGATGCCATCGGACTTTCATCAGGTTGGTTGTAAACTCACCGCTGTTTGTCCGCTGAAAGTAATCGATTGCATTCAGACTCATCGAACTTATGTAGGATGCTTCATAGATGACAGACATGGCGGAACAGAAAGGCAGACGACAGTTGCCACTAGCATAAATAAATTGAGTTTATTTTCGTGCGAAAGCTAATAAACTGCTCTTCATTAGAGTGAGAGTCCTCCGAAAATGAAAGTGATGTGTTGATTTTGTTTCAAAGACGAAAAAAAGAAAGAAAAAAACTCAGTGTCGTTTTCCAAACATCTCGGAACTTCAGCACAGGTTATCCATAGTTGTCCCTTGAGGTTATGTACCGTATTTCAGTACGCAAAATGTTTGAAGGATTTTAATATGTTCAGAACATGATTTATGAGAAAGGTAGCACTCAGTTATTAGTTCCCTGCCCATAATATATTATGGGGTACGCCGTAGCGCAGTGGTTGAGGCGTTGCGCTACAAACCGGAAGGTCGCGGGTTCGATTCCCGATGAGGTCGGAGTTTTTCAATTGACCTAATCCTTCTGGTGGCACTATGGCCCTGGGGTCGACTCAGCCTCTAACAGAAATGAGTCCCAGGAGCAATCCTGGGGGTAAAGGCGGCCGGTGCGTAAGGCTGACGTGAAGGTGGTAACCTTCACGTGCCGAATGTCCAAAATCTGGGAGCCACAACCTCCTGGAACCCTCTGGGCCTCCATGGCCTGTATAGGGATCACTTTACCTTTACCATCATATATTATAATTTACACTTCTTGCAAATCCATGAAACAATGATTATTATACAACTTGAATACTTTCGCTGAAATCCATCAACCTGTTCGTAAAGTTAACGGCTCATCAAGCTTTGCAGGGGGGGGGGGATGGCGGATGGCGTTCATCGTCCATTCGTCGGACTTCCACCGGACTTTTGCACCGGTGGATTTACTGATAACTTTAAAAACGGGCCTGTACCTGATTTTACTTTCAGGGTAGTATTATTTAACATTTTAAAGCTATTATATTTGACAAAAGAAGTTCAAGGGAAATTATCTACATAATGACCTTCCCATTCTTTCTGAACAATAGTGATATTGGATATAACCAGATAACACGTTGCCTGTAATCCATTAAGCTGTGCTGTGATGAGCAATTTTATTGAGTCGGGGTAAGTAGCGGATGTTGCGGTTCATGGAACATGTTTAGCAGGAGGAACAGAATAATTACAGATGGTGGACCTGTCTATTGCCTATTAATTCCAGTTTCGTCTGACGGAGTGAATGAGTTTTGTATTACATTAGCCATTGATTCTCGGTGTACTGGATCATTGCCTATTCCATCCGCTTGCCAAAACGCAATGCAGAGCTCAGCACACAACCACAAATTGTAACCAAGAAGCTACTGTCATTTGTTTATTTCACCTATTGCTTTTCATTTCAACCAGTCACTTCATCTTACTATTCCTTTGTGCGGAAGAATAAAATTCTTTTGTTGTGTAAAGAGACATTAACATAATATTCTGGCCTGGTGCTCGGTATAACATTCTGCACTTCTAACAAATGGGTTTAAATGCATTAATTACAATTTTTTATCAAACAAACAGATAAACATAGTATATTGCGATACAAGTGCCGTAAGCGATGCATACGGATCGAGGAAAGAGTTTGAAAAAACGAGGCGCTGGCGTCGAGTTTTTTCAATTTTCCGAGATCCGTTATGCGCTTACTGCGCGAGTATTGCATGCTATTTTTTTGCACGATAATTATTTATATCAATTTAATTATATTAATTGTGATATTACCTGAAAATATTATGTATATACATTCTTGAAGATAGATGTTTATTTCAGAAAGTGATTCGCATGTGTTTGTTGTTATGGGAACCGAATATTTGTCCTGGGGGGCCTTGTCCATTCAGGCTTGTATTATGATGTGCCGTAAGTAAATTCTTACTGCACGGAAACTCTTACCGCACATAGCAACAAGATTGCGTGTGGGAATGTAAACTTACGACCCACGGCAACAACATTCTTAAGTACCACTAATTATTTAAGTCGTGCAAAAATACATTATAAAACCTTTCACGTGTTCTTTCTTTGAAAGCCCCCACAGAAACAGTATTTAGGAGGTACAATTATCATATCTATTAAATAAGAGAGAACAGAGAATTTTAAAAATATAGATACAAATTATAGGGTACAATCCTCTTGGCTCCCGGTTGAAACTTCTATTGACGTAAGCACACCTAATTAATGACAATGAGGAACAAATAGTTTTCTTTTCTTCTTGCAAGTCAAATTAAGAATTTTTACAATGTGTTTGCAACTGAATGTGTCTTACGTAACTTAAAATCTGTAATATTTTATATGCAATTTTGTTCACTCCTGGATTTGGGCGTTTACAAAAATACGTTAGGGGGAACAACTGGGCTACAGCTTAAAACATTTGGGAGCCAATGTTATGAGGATTATAATCTGGGAGGCAATTTGGAAACTCTGAAATGATGTACATGAACTAAAAACAGTTAAAAAAATTGTAAAAGAAATTTAAAGTAGCAAATTTATTATATTGGCATAATGCATAGATAAGTTAGACAAATATTTTATCGGCCTTTACAGCAAGTAACATAAATCCTTATACTGTACCTAGATGTTTGCATCGTGGACTCACATTCGGGAGATCCCGGCTTCAAATCCCACAGCCGGCCAATTTGTTTTTTTTTTTATTGTTCTCCCAGTCGTAGAGGCTAATACCGAATTGTATATTTACTTACCATGCTATTTCATCCAGTAACACAAAAATTAAAAACAATTAAATATCAGATGACCTTACCAGAAAGCCAGAACTAATCAACAATATAAAACAGATGCACATCTTGTTATGTGGCCTACTGGAATAGACACAGAACCTGACTTGGTATAACCTCGATACTCAAACGAGTATTAATAAAACAACTTTCATTAAAAGAATCCTTACATTTCTTTCTTAATGTTTTTTTTTTTTCAATGAGGCTGAGTTGGTCAGCCACTTTTTCATAATTGTGGGAAGAAAAAATCTGTGGAATAGAGTGGCGTGGATAGTCTAAAAAAGCCGTAAGTCATCGTCCACGACATTCTGAGACGAACTACCAGTCAGTTGCAGAGATCAGCGATCACGTTACTAGTTTTTTTGCAGTGTTGCAATCAGTTTTGATTATAAGCATAAGGTACACCGGCAAAACGGGCCAAAACAATCAATCAGCCGTATTGCGAAGTCAAAGATATTGTAAAATAACTTAGTTTCTGCATGCTCGATGTATAATAAATTATCACCTTCATTATAGCGGCCCTAAGTAAGGCAATTTGAAGGGTCTAGTAAGTTTAAAGCTGTGAAGTTATGTTTGAAAACACACCTTCTATTACGATGAACTGGAAGAGAAAATCGATGTATTGGCATGACAAGTGACACAAAAAAAATGTTTTCTTAACGTCAAACATAACGGTACAGCTCTGGGTGTTTGCCTTCGGCTGATGAATGATACGGAGAAGTGGGATAAATATAACCGAGAAGGAAAACATTCGAAAAACTGAACAGTAGCACTATTTATGCTTTATATTAGCACAGTGGTAACAGTGGTATCGTGCATAATAAACCACACCTTCTGAGGATAATTCAAGAAATAAGTGAAATGCTCTTACGTAGAGTGAAAAACGTAAACCAGAAAAATTCTATACTTAACATGTACAATCGAGTGCATGGAATATTTCCGATATAATCGCAGTGATTTATGTTGGTAAGGGAATACTTAACCGGCTCTGCCAGGCCTGGCCTGCACACTCCCCACCCCTGCGCATATAGTTTTCTCGCGTTGACTGATACACGGCAGAGGTTAATCCCCCCTCACTCCTTCTGTTTTGAATCTGAAACCGACCTGTGCTCATAGGTTAATGTTTTGACATCAAACCAGTACGAGTCGGACTCGTCCAAGAGCTGGTGTGGACATGCTTTGTGAGGCATGCCCTCCAGCCACTGAAATGAAGTGTTTCCATACACAACCCCATTTCACCGCACACTTAGGTCTGAGCGTTATTCATGGGCTAATGAGTGTTTTCGGACCAATAACAGAGATTGCCTCACCCAAGGCTGGTGTGGAACACAGATGATACGGAGATTCAATGCCAACTTTACATGAAGAGAAACACCACAAGAAACATGGAGCATTTGAAAGTTTCCGTGCACTCAACTTGTATCGATATAAAATATCAATTCGGAGCTGTGGTCCAGCTTGAATGCAAGTTTCTCTTTAAAACGCATCTCACCACAGGAATTCCATTATTATTCTATCTGTAAGTAGAACAACCCTTTAGCAAGGAAAATGGGTATCGATTTGTTTAGTAAACCGCAACAAAAGTTATCTCCTTTACACCATCGACATCCAGGATGTCAGCCAAGACACAGAAAATATGGTTGATAGCTTTGTCTAGTCAACCATTAAATTGCTATTCACTTTTCTACGATTTCTCTCTGTTAATTATTCACATCTGGCTCTTCTGTTTCTGAATCTATTTATACATGTACGCATTCGATTGCCTTCCATCTTCGGATGGGTAAATCATTCTTTAATCAGATTTTCTCAGAACACGCAGGCCCTATAGAACTAGGAGAAAATTGAAGATAAAATAATTTTTAAAAACTACCCCTTAAATGTTTCAAACCCTATTATCATCTTTATTTAAATTTACATGTGTTTCAAAATTAAATGCCCTCTATGTATTTAGTTCGAAGTACTGTATAAGCAAATACAATACAAAATTCGGGCGAGGTCGGGTATTTTAGCTGCTTAACAAATAAAACTGCAATAAAAATGCAATATTACAATTTAGTGGCTTGTATTTTTCTTTCAAAATGCACGCGAACATCAAGGGACCGCAGTGTCATCCATTAGTAACTTTCACACAACGTAGCCTATACATAAGCCCCATGGCTGTGTAGTTAGACCGCTCGCCTTCCGCCGCTGGGACTCGGGATTGAATCTCGGTAGATCCATGTGGAATTTGTGGAGGACAAAATGGGGTCGGTGCAGGCTTTCTCGAGGTGCTCCTATTTCCCCTGCAATATATCATTTCACCAGAGCTCCATTCATCATACTAGACCATTGGTTGCAATAAAGGAATTAATCATAGACCTAATTATAATAGGCCTACATCTTTTTAAATTTATACAAGGTAAGCTGGGTTCCCCAAAAGTACGGACCCCACATTAATTAGTTGTTATTATTATTATTATTATTATTATTATTATTATTATTTAAGTGCCAGTATGATACTTTATGAGATTGTGTGGGGGACGGGAAAATGTCTGTCCGTCTGTCCGTCCGTCCGTCCGTGTGCCTGTACGCCGGATAACTCAAATACGCTTTATCGGATTTTCTTAAAACTTGGTATACACATTTATAACGTCCATGGGAATAAGTCTATTGTTATTGGACCAAATCGGTTGACCGGTACCGGAGTAATGCCCAATTTAGCGCCTATTTTATGGTAATATAGGCCCTATTAGAAAGAATTTATGAAATGCAAATCAGTTATCATGACAACATATTGTTTTACTGTGATCATATACGGCTTTGGACATTGCAATACAGCTAGCTATGACAAATAACACTATTCCTTTACATATGCTTATCAAACTAGACCGTTAAACTGAGCGAGATGGCCGAGATGGTAACGTCTTGGAATCACATTCTGAAGCTCCCTGGTTCAAATCTCGAAACCGACCATTTTTGTTGTATTTTAATGTGAGAGTGCGATTGTCAAGATATCACAAATCTGTATAGTACAGCTGATGCTGGACGATTTTAATCTGATTAAAAAAAACTAGACCTTTGTTTTTCCGTAAGCCCTACTTATGAATAATTAATCTGGAGCTTAACTTGGAAATCAATTTAAAAAAAAAATTATATTCTGCATATCGTAATTGCAATTATAACTGATTAAAGAAAAGCATACTGACACTTTGTTACATCAGTTTACCTGGTTTTATTATTATTATTATTATTATTATTATTATTATTATTATTATTATTTCGTTGATACATGAAATGGACCTAGACGTGCAGATTCAGAAGGATAATACAGTCGTATGAGGCTTGGGAATTTCCTCACACAATAACCGTGTGTGTGTCGTTATGAGAAGAACGTATATGCTGTCATATATTTGGGAAACTGCCAGCATATGATCATGTTAACCTAATGGCCTGTGCAAGGCTGCTACTGCTGCACATTCCAGTATCTGTTTTATTTGTCTATTTGGAGGGCGTTCACCAAAAAAGCGCCCCAGCCACAATATAACATTAGTATGGGTTTTATTTGGATTCTTTTCGGATTGATCTTTGCATTGCAGAATAACTCCAGTTATAAAATCTACTCTTGTTCTCATAATGCTGAACTATAGGGGTTTTTATTTAAAGAGTTTAAGTGAAATAAATGAAGTAATTACATTAGGGCATTATTTATTTATGCGGGACAGTCAAATGAAAACGAGACGTATGGGAAAAAAGTAAGTAAACTGTTTATAACTTAAAAAGTAATCGCCATAACTGTTAATAACTTAAAAAGTAATCGCCATAACTGTTAATACATTTATCCCACTGTGAGACAAGCCGGTCGATGGCTTCATGGAAAAATGTTTGCGGTTGCCTATGGAACCATGATTCTACCCAGGCGTGCACCTCTTCGTCCGAAGCAAATCGACGACCACGAATATCTTTCTTAATTTCTTCAAAAATATGGAGCGAGATCTGGACTGTATGGAGGATGCTTTGCAAAAATTAAAGCGAACCATCAGGTCCAAATGCCCAGGAATGTTGATGGACGGCATCATTCTGTTGCACGATAATGCTCGCCCACATATTGCCAAGATTGTTTCGACTTCGCTGCAGAAGTTTCCCTGGGAAGCCCTTACACATTCTCTTACTTTTAATGCTTTTTTATAAGAAGAAATTTTAATTTTTCGCTATTTTCTCGAAAACTGCTCTAACGATTTTGTATAAATTTCCAACATGAATATAATAATATTATTTATTATATAAAATACGGTAGCCTATTATATCGTAACATCTAACAGGCAAAACTTTCATTTAAAAAAGAATATTAATAAATTCTCTGAAGGATATTGTTACATGTTAGTCATTTTTTCACAAGCCTACGTTTTAGATATTGCTTTGCAGATAATGTGACTTTGAATGAGGTTGAGAGACAAATGAATATGCTCTACTGCAATACAGGTCTGCGTCCATCTGTGGTCCACGAATTTTCACAACCCCTCCCATTCTTAAACAGATCTATTATTATTATTATTATTATTATTATTATTGTATGAAATGAGATTATTACAATTTCTTGTTACCGATCTACAGTCTTTCTTGCAATAGATCTACAATGATTAGTTACAATCGTCTAGAAACATAAGTTAAGTAGGTCATTAATATAACCTACTGTATCACCTTGGCTGTAGACAATGATCTTGAAATAATGGCATTATAATGGGTCTCCTTCAAATATAAAAAAAAAAATTCCAGTCCACGATAAAAGCAATGATAACGGGCGAGGTGGCCGAGACTTGACTCTCATTCGGGAGGTCCCACGTTCTAATCCCATGGTCGGCCAATTTGACATGAGTTTTTTCATGGTTTCCCCAGTCGTAAAGGCAACTGCCGAATTGGAATTTATATACCATGAATCATCCTCACCATTTAATCCTGTATCATATCCATTAAATTAATAATATGAGTTGAAATTTACTCCATAAAATTCACCAATAATAGAAACAATTGATAAGCAATAGTTCCATGGCCTACCCTACTGTATAGATGCAGATCCCGAACTCCTGATATGGCCTCGCAGTTAAAAGGAACATAAACAAAGAAAAAAAAAACAGTGATATCGCAGTAGGTACTTAAGATTTTATCTGGGATTGGTCACAATCTTACTGCAACATTGAAAGCCTGAAAGTATGAAGGGATAGAGGCCCAGAAGAGTAGGCGCTTTATTCGATTAACCGTAATTGCGTAAGCGACCGTTATTTGTCTTTGGCTTAATATCGCCTTTGCCGTGTTTACACTAAAGATAAAACTTCGGAAATAAAATGATAGTATTTTCTGTCCAATCCCCGCCAGGTCTTAAACAGTGTCTTTCTAACTTAATGCGTGGGCAATGTTTTACTATCGCATGTGTCTGCTTTTACACAAATTAAACTACTTCCTACAATGAATAGACAGAGTTTCCCAACCGGAATCAGGAGTCATGTATCCTAGAACAGTCTTATATACAACCCACGTTAAAGTTTAATCCAAAACACAAATTCCCACATGCTCTGACTCTGTTCCAGGAAGAGAAGGATTTTTTGGACCTCATTGCATAACTGGGTATGGGGGTGGAATGCGGAAGGATGAAGGTTAGGGGGTAACTGTGTGACTGGAACTTTTCGCCCTCCCTCCCACACACCCCCGAAACTACTATAACCGCCCCCGCGCGTACGAGCTACAAAGACAAAAATTATTATCTCCATTCGTACGTGACCTTCTCAGCTTCTGTTTGAGGGGAAGGGGAATCGCCATAAAAACATATTTTAAGTGATGACAGGAATGTTGGTTTAAACTTTTTGGTAAAAAAAGTTGCTATTTTTTATTTTAATATCACAAAATCCAGCCTACCCTAAAGTGTAACTCTATAGCATTTTATGCAGTTTAGGTGCTGACGCTAGGCCTATATTTAAAGTACATGCGCTTTAAACTGCCAGTGAATGAAAATTTCAGTCTCTCGTTTTCTCAGTTTCAATTTTCATGTTTAGTCTAATTCAAAATCTATCTTCTCCCACAAAAATTGATTCTACTCTGAATTTTTTTTCTCAGTGTGCTTCATAATAAGTGCAACAAAAGTACTGAATTCCATAGTGTGTATATTTTTTATTTTTGCAACAAAATAAGAAATACAACTTTATGAAAGATGTATTTCTATTAAATATTTTAATAAATTTTTCAATTATGTATTTATAGTTCTAGACTTGTTCAGTTCATGCAAAACAGTTAAAACTTCCGGTATATGAATAAATTGTTGCGCTGGTCAAAATGACCCGTCAGACCTTACAGGTCTGTTTTCCTAGTGATAAAGGTAAAGTGATCCCTATACAGGCCATGGAGTCCCAGAGGGTTCCAGGAGGGTGAGGCTCCCAGATTTTGGACATTCGGCACATGAAGGTGGTAAGGTTGTCAGCCTTACGCACCGGCCGCCTTTACCCCCAGAATTGCTCCTGGTACTCATTTCTGTTAGAGGTTGAGTCGACCCCAGGGCCATAGTGCCACCAGAATGATTATGCCAATTGAAAAATCTCAACGACCTCATCGTTCCTAGTGATAAAGTATGTATAAATTATCTCATAAACGGTTTAAAGAGATAAAAACATAATTAAATAATTACTTAGCTTGCTTGTAGAGATTAATAATGTGTTTTACTTTCTCGCTTATACGGAGTATAGAGAAAGTAGGCTATTGTGATCGTGACAAAAAATCGAAGTTGAGTTAACACCGGGAGAGCACGTTTCATGAAGCCTAGAAACCGAAAAAAGTATTTTTGGAATGACGTCTGTCCGTCTGTCCGTCTGTCCGTCTGTCCGTCTGTCCGTGGACAAGCACAGCGGGTAAACGGCTCGTTGTATTTACTTCATTTTTTGAATTAAGAACTTTTTCGAAATTTTGTCGAACCGCCCAGAAATTTAGTTTTACAACTGAAATATTAAGGGGACTTTTCATGAAAACTTTTTTAAAAAAATTGTTTTTTGAAAAAATGGCTCTAACGATTTTAATAAAAATTTAGAATTGCAAAGTCTTATCTGTGACTAATAAAATGGCTATATCCGTATTTCCGCAAAAATGACTTAAGGGGCACTTTACTCGTATCCATTTTCAGTTTTTCTAGATTATATCCATTACAGTAAGTGATACATGAAAACCTACCACGGTAAAGTTGTAGAGAAAATTAAAATGGACATTTTTTGTTTAAAACATTTCTTTATACAATTAATAGATATCAAGATAAAAACGAAATAAGTACAGCTTAAATGCGAATTTCAGAACATACATATCAATTAAAATATGAATGGCATTTTGTTGCCACTAGCAACAAGAAAACTATAGGCCTAATGTACTTATTGTTGTGAAATGCAATCAGTTTAGCTCAGTCGCATTGAACACACTAAACCAATTACAGCGATGTGGTAGGCCTATGGGCTAACAGGGAAGAGGTCCTGAGTTCAAATCAAACCTCGTGGCCGCCCAAATTGACTTGGGTTTTTCATGGTTACCTCGCAAAAGCAAACGCCGGGTTTATAGGACTTGCTTATTTTCCATAACTCATCGCCGCTACGTCACTGGATATTATAATCGTTTAAACTGAATGCCACATACGAAGACATCACTAAACAATAGAAACAGATGACGCGAATGAGTTGTTACAATAGACTAATAGTTCACGCAAACATACTAAACACATTACATGACCTACAATGCAGTTAAAGCGTGCAATATAACCTAAGTAGTAGTAGTAGCAGTAGGACCGCCGGCGTGGTCTTGTGGTTAGCGTCAGATCCGTCGGTCCGGGTTCGATCCCCGGTACATCCTTGGATTTTTCTGAGGTTGAGGGGTCTGGTAGGGGTACACTTCCTCGTGATTCAAATTGAGGAGCTACTTGATAGAGAAGTAGCGGCTCCGGTCATGGAAACCACCATTAACGGTCGTGGGGGTCGGCATGCTGACCACATGCCCCAACCCTGCCATCTGCCTGTGGTAGATGACACACCGGTCGGTTGGTAGACCAAATCCCTAAAGGAATGTAGTGCCACGGAGTTTAGTTTTAGTTTTAGTATAGCGAAATTCAAATATAAGTCGCCCCTTAAGCTCCGTCCATTCGATATTCACATTTGCATTTACTGTGTGATGTATTTTGTTTCTGAGCGAAGCAGAGTGACCAACTGTCCTTGTATTGGTGGGTGGGTTGGGTGGTGCCGATTTATCCCAAGGTGCGACTTATATTTTAATTTTCCCCTTAGTAATACTAGTAGTACTAATAATATGCAGTTTTACTGTCATTCATTATTATTATTATTATTTCACGGTAAAAGCATTAAACATGAAGATCGACTCTGATGGTTTCCGTTCTAGATACTTCTTAGTTTTATGAAAATGTAATAAATAAAATTTAATTGTCTCTTTAATTTAATTTTTTCTGTGCTAGCCTTTAACACGTAGGCCTATATGCGAGAAAGTTTGTGCAACGTATTTTTGCACCATTTATTTTCTTTGTTTCAGGTAGGACCACACCCACATCTATGTAAGGTAATATAAAGAACTGTGTAGGAAACGTGCTAAGTAGATACCAGTAGATACCGCATTTACCGGTCGGGGGGGGGGATCTCAGCCGTTGTACAGACTTAAGGATGACGGGGATGCACACATCTACTAAATGACAGATTTATTTTATTCAGTAAGTTGAATATCTTTAGTATTCTATCCCCCAACACAATATTAAATCTGTAATGTTTGGAGCACACGAACTAGAACAACGATACACCGTTTACATACACCGTGATAATAAATTAATTATCGATTTTAATTACAACATAATTCTTGAGTTTACTTAAGTCAAAATAATAGAAAATTCCAAGTGGCGATAGGGGGAAAAAACGATAAGTGCGACAGAAAGAAGGAAGGAAAGAAAAAGCATAGCAGATCCTTGAACACTTTACACTTGGGATGTAATGTGCCTTAAAATTGTGTAATACAGTAAAAAATTTATTTATTTATGTATATTATTATGCTGAGAATATAACAGGTTCATTGCCCAATTAAAATATTCTCTTACACTAATTATACCAGTTTATAAAATGGTGTTACAACACTATAGCACTACAAAAACACTAAGACTAATATTACAACACTGCAACACTAATATTAGATATTTAATGAAATTCTAAAAATATTTAAAATAATACAACTAAAAAAAACAGAAAAAAGAAGCAAGAAACACATATGCTACAACATGAAAATTACACAATGAAGGGAACAAATGAAAAACATAAATAATAGTACTAGATGTGTAGAAATATCCGCCTATATACCACTATAAAAAGGAAGCAACAGATGAAGCAAATCAGGAAATATAAGTATAATACTGAAATAAGACACAATTTTTGATTTGACAATTTTATTTTGTTACCTGTTATATTTGACATAATTTATACCACTGGAAATATGAAATTCAGCAATTATAAATAATAGGCCTATATTTAGAGGCTTAGAGGAAAAAAATATATAGACATATATATCAAATATAACACTCGCTGTATAGGACAATTTTTAGTCAAATTTATCCAATTATACCTCTCATATCACACAATAGGTTGTTGAAACTTATCCATAAAGAAACAGAAAAGCATAACTTTAGCCCCCTACACACCTACTAGACTACTATAACCACCCCCGCCTGAACAATAGAAAAACAAAAATTGTCTTCATTTGAGCGTGACCTCCGAAACTGGTGTTTGACGGTTGGGGAATACCAATAAAAAAGATATTTTAAATCGGCGCCGCAAACATGTGAAATTGTGTCACGTACCACGCCTCCTACCTCCCAGACTTCAATTATTTTTATGTCTTGACAGTAACCTTTTAAAATCAGTTAAAAGAAGCGGCAGAGTTTCTCCGAATGCCAATAACTGCGGTATCTCTATACTAGTATGGCTCGTTATCCCAACATCCATTTTTGTTCGACTGCACTATAATACGCTTATTATACAGTAAGGTATATGACGTATCGATATCATAAATATATATTTCGACACTGTTTTTCTGTTCGACATCGTTAGAAAAACAATGCACGGTGTGGTAATATAATATATAATATATAATGCTGGACATGAATTAGGTGATGTGGGAAAGCGGGGGAACTCTGCGCAGAATCGATCTCAATGTGAAGCAGTACAGGAAACTTGATCGTGGTGAAGATGTTGTCATTAGAACTACCTATCGCTATCCTAATCTAACCTGCCTTAATCTGTCACTAACCTCAGTACTTTACTAAGCGAAAATGTTACATACAGCTCATGCCATCTCACTACAAGTTACGGAAACGATCACGAGGAAAATTGTGTAAATAAATATGGATATCAAAAGATTCAGAGTTTTGGAAATTCCACATCATGTAGAAGGGAAAGAGGTGAGAAGGATTTTTATCCAGACTATTGTCTATTACCTGGCTGGGCTCACCTATACCTGTGCCCAAATGTAGGCTAATAGAACTCTGTAGTGGTACTACTATTACTATTTCCTTTTTTCTTTCATGGCAGTAACCTATGTTCACGTACGGTAAATAACACAGACCAACAGCCATTTTGGTTCCTTAGAATTTATACTTATTCTTGGGTATATTTAGGTCGCTGATGCCAAATGTGTCATTAGTTTTGCCCTATCGACTTTAGTTCTAAATTAATTTTAGTATATTAAAATTAACACGAACAGAATTTATTTTATTTCCAATAAAGGATTTTTATTACTTAGTTTTCAGCTCCTACTCTCAACGTCTCAAGATCGTTCCGTGTTCAATAGTAATATATTTGGATCTTATTATTATAATGCGTTTTAATAAAGACTCACACATGTCGATGCGTATTATCTTAAAAAGGAAAATATTTGCTGGATATGGTAATCTTCCCTCCAATGTAAAATAATATCCCGTATGAATCATGTTCCCATGCAATATAGGCTAGTCCTTATTACATTTGTGATTATTGCTGCAGCTGTATGCAAGCACAGAACAATAAACAGAAAACAGGGCAGTATAGTGAATTTGATGACGGCCTTGCCAAAGCTCAAGATTTTTTTGCAATACACCAGGAAAAGTGGCGTTATAAAATTATTTCAAGCGTGAGACATTAATAGCTTGTGCATAATATACGACTGTATTATATAAACTCAAATCCAGGCTTTCCTGGCATTCATATGGCAATATATTCTAATAGAATGGGTCATACATTTCACCAATATTCTTTTCTCTCCTACTCAGAGTTATTAGATCCAAGAATCAATACCGATACAAGACAATAAATTATATTCTCTATTCAAAAGGAATCGTTTCTTTCGCTATTAAATTAATTGGTCAACTGTCATTAAGGACAAAGGAATTTAGCAGGTAGGATATAATGGGAGTTTCTACGCTATGGTTCATAAGAGAATGTATTAATATAACTGAATCCGCCCCCAAGGCTGGCTCGTCTTTCACCACTGGGACTCGGGATCGAATCTCGGTGTATCCCTGTGGAATTTGTGGTGGACAAGATGTGATCGGAGCAGGTTTTCTCGGGGTGCTCCCTTTTCCCCTGCCACTTAACATTCTACTGTCACTCCATTTATTATAGTATGGCCATTTGGTTGCAATAATAGTGCAACGAGCCTATAATGTCATTTATTAAGATACGAATATGTTTATAAAACGAGCAAAGCGAATTTTATAACTTTCATTCGACTATTTTAATTACCATTATAGACAAGTTGCTTACGACTGTTTTTGTTCGACCATAATTAAATGCTAAGTTTTTAGATTTTTGATTCACGGAAAAAAAGAAACCGGCTTACCACGGCAATTAGTTATTAGCAAGTTCTCGTAGTTCTTGTCTTGTGTGATAGATAGCAGCTAATGGAATACAGTCAAGTAGAAGCTTGTTTTCGCCGTTTTCTTGAAACGGATTATCACAAGACTAAATGAACTCAGTTTAGTATAATATTAAAATTAACATGATCATAATTGATTTTATTTTAAATTTAGGTTGATTATTATGTCACATATGGAAAATGTATTGTAGTCAGTATGGTCGAACAAAAATGCATTACTATTTCTAGTACTGTGGCATATAATCGTATGCATTGCCTCCGTTCAGTAAGTGCTGCCATAATTCAAGGTAAGCTTGAGGTAATCGTAAGGATAAAACTGTAGTCTTGGATAACACTAGACTCGTTACATGAGAGTGTCCCTGGTTCGATTCCCTCTGCTACTAGTACTGCTTTTATGCCAATATGTAACTAAAATAATGATCCTAATCCATTTTTATTAATGCAAATAGGCGGTATTGAAACTTTAATATTTAACTTCTGTTATTCCAGTTGAATTAGATTAAAAATTTTAAAATAGTTATTTATTGCCCGTAAGAATCAAGTATATTTTATTGTTAGCAAACAATGTTATATGCTAGTTTGTCGGACATTGATGAATTTATTGTGCATGTTATTCGGTCAGGTTCAGATACTGTCTAGCAATAATGGCTTTTTTTTACGGAGCTTCACACAAATATGAAACTCTAAAATATAGGCCTGTAACCAGGGCCCGGATTTTGATGACATGTCATCTTTTAACTGGAACATCATAGCCGTTGCCCACTAGTGCAGGTATTCTGATCAGGACTCGTAGATTACAAAAATGTCAATTTTTAGGGTCTTTTTTTTTTCAATTTTTCAGTTTTAGGTCATTTTTAGAATTCTAAGTGATTATTTGGTCATTTTTTGAGAATTTTGTGGTCTTTTATTCCAAAATTTCATATTTTAGGTCATTTTTTAAAATGTTAAAGTCATTAATTAAATTAAATTAATTAAATAGATCTTGTTATAATTTTAATTTGGATACTGAAAGACGCAGTTCGCTGTTTGCATTTAACCGTAGGTGCCAATGAACTAATTACAAGCCTACATAATGGGGTCAAAAACATTAATGTAGAATAGACACAAATCTGATGAATAAACTAGCATTTTCACATAAATTTTTGGGTAATTTTTCTGTATTTTTCCAGCCATTTTATAGCTCATTTTTTAAGTATTTTTAGGTCATCAAAATCCGGGCCCTGCCTATAACATATATTGATTTATTGTGGCCACATTAAACAAAAATCTAAGTTATCTCCTTCCTCTTTTGACCATATAGGCTATTTTTGTCAGATAAGAGTTCTCCAAAAGTTTGGTATTATTTCTTTAAAGGACTCTCTAGTAGAAAGAAAGTAGAGAGTTGTTGAGAAAGTATTGACTTGCTATCGTGCAATGGTTCTTGATCACGACATAACTCCCTAAGGGCAGCGATGGCTGGATCGCTCTATTGTGACATGAAATATTGGAGTGAATGGTGAAAACACGTCTCGGCAAATACGCGTGATATTTCAGCACGCACGTGCCGTCAATAAGAATTTATCGCATCATTTTTCTGCTGTAAGCGCTATATCAATACCTGCATTCACATACACATGTTCTTTTTGTACGAATCACAGTTTTAATTTTTCATACAGTTGTACACTCGAGTACACGAAAACTTTCCGATGCTCCTGGTTTCTTCTAGTGTTTTCTTTTTTAAAGTTGGCGTCGAATCTCCTTATCATTTGTGTTCTACACCAACTCTGGAAGAGCCAATCTCTTATTGGTTTGAGTTCAAGTCCGAACACATGCATTATAGCCTACGAACAATGCTCAGGTCTAGATGAGCTTCGTTACGCAGTAATATTACATTTTCTTTCGAATAAAATGTATAATTAGTAAATTGAGAGTAATTTGATTATAAGAATTACATAATAAATATAGTTTTTGTGTGTTATAGAGACAATGCATTTCGTCTAATATTCTACCTGCATTTCGGTTAGGTCCTAATTATCATATTGTTTAGTAGGTTATATATGTTTCTCAAGGTTCTGTGATAAATCCTGTTATTTAATTCTCCTTATATTAATATTACCTAGATTTAGTATACCTCTAATAGAAATTAGTACCTGGAGCAATCCTGGGGATAAAGACGGCTGGTGCGTAAGGCTAACAACATTACGATCTTCATGTACCGAATGTCTAAAACTGTTGGCACTTCAACCTACTTGAACCCTAATTGCATTAACGCCTATAGGCGTATAGGGATCACTGCACTTTACTTTTAGATTCAGCATACAAAATACTTTCTGTTTTCTTTAGTCTTGCTTCCAGCTAAGTTACATTTGTTAACAATCCTTTCTGTCTTTCACTGCATTCTTAAAACATACTGTGGGTGGTATTATGAATTATTAATGTAAGACTTCTGCGAAAGGGATATGGCGGTGTTATTAGATAATGCATTTCTAGAGTTGTAGTGAAATTAGCTAAACTCCACATAAAAATTATTTTCCGTGCGTGCTTTGGTAGATTGAAGAAAGAAATCCGTCCTGAAGCTATCGCATGAATCCACAATCAAGATGTATAGTCGTCATTTATTAATAGATTTCTGGGAACTTTCAAAGTAAACGGGGTAATCAATTTACATAAACTGTCACATTCACCGGAAAATTGCTCCGAAAAAGACATACCACATCCATGTTTAAACAAGCAGGATACTATTTCCGATGATATTCGTCGAAAGAAGTAAGATTTTATAAGTAATTGATTCATAGAATTGGTTGCGATACATGGAGAAAGCTGAATTTGCACATATCCATTATTTAAGCGGAGATGGTAGTTATCAGTGTCAAAAAATCGATTTCTTTTTCTTAGGCTCATGTAATAGAGCATAGTTTTGTGAACATTTTGATATATAGGTCTTATATGTTGCGTTATTATTAAGCCAAGGAGAGCTACCTGGAGTTTTCTAAAATGGATAAAATACCATAAGGCACGTCATTTTCTTTTCGCTCTCCTGTAAAATTACATTTTTTGTACTTCAGGTACCATTTTCTGAAAAGCTATTCATGCTAAAATAATGAAACTTTCATGAATTCATTATAGATGGATGACAAATCTCCCTTAGCAGAATTATAGGAAAAGTCTTGACTATACAGAAGTTTCAACCAATTTTATTAAAAAAAAGGATTTTTTTAGTCATAAAGTTTTCATGCAGTTTTCTTGCAGTAATAGTGTACATATTAGACTGATTGTGCTAGGGAAGTACCTATTGTTAGTAAGTTCCCAAAGTTTCACAAAAATCTAATTTACAGAAATTGAATAAAGCGTACCTATGTCAAGGGAAGTATCTGTAAAAATAAATTATCACCTATGTGTTAAAAATTCTTTCCTACCAAACAGTGAGTTCTAGAAAACCCATTCTCTGCTTATTTTAAAGTACAGAGTGCACTTCTAAAGCATAAAAAAATTGAACTAAATCTGACTGTAAACACCTGAGTTATGGCTTCTTGAACATACGCTATATTTTCTATCATTTTGCTGGCGGTAACTACCATCTCCCCTTAAATCTGTTACATGTAAAAACTGTTTGTAGGTAAATAATAAGTTTTCAATTTCATATAGTTATAGAGTTTTTTTATGATAGAATTTGTCCTTAATGGGAATCAAATTCGGGTTTTCATCTTGATAATCTGCCTTGAGACATTCGGCCCTTGGGTTCGATTTCCCCTCATTTCTCTCTGTATATTGCATTTTTTTTTTGGGGGGGGGGAATACAACAGGTTTGAAAAATGTGGTGGGGGGGATACTGTAAGGATGCCAATAGGACACAGCCCCAAATAACAATAATTCTAAGAACTATATATTTTTAAGAAGATAATATTTTCCTAATTTTCCATATTCATTTTTTAAAATGAATTTTAAAGCAGCAATAAAGGACTCCCTTCCTATTTATTAAAACATTCAGAATACAAATGGTTATGCACAGTATGGAGCGAGTCTTGTAGTAGGCCAATGATTAAGGCCAATTCCTGTAATGTGGCTGAAGACAGTAAAGCAAAACGTTGGAAAAAAAACTATACGAAATTTTGAAACTGTCCCTCTCGCCCAAAATAGCAAGCCAACCACTTCCCAATCTCGTATCCCATACTTCTCCTTCAAATACTGGCAGCATAATACTTTATATTATTTTACTTTAATTAATTTTGTTGCGTTTGTATTAAATAAATCTCATGTTTCACATTTTATTAAAATTTATTTCTAATTTATATTTCATAGGCTAATTTAGTTTATTTTATTTCCTTATTGGTATTATTTTAATATAAATATTCTTTTGCTGCTTATATGTTTGTACATTGACTTGAAAACTACATTAATATTTTTTATAGTAACTCCTCTGTGTAGATCTTTAAGATTAACACTATTTATTATAATATTTTGTGCTCCTAGAGTGCTATTTTACATCTCAGTGTACAGAAGAATTATTCTGAACGCTTCAATTTGAATTAAATAAGTAAATTAAATACATTAAACTATGGTACCTAAAATCTGGATAAATCAAAACTGTATAGTAAAATTAAGCATCAGATTAGACGGTCCTCACTTCATTAGGACTATAGATGTGCTAGTATATACATTGAAGTCTGTAGGAGATTATTGATATAATTGGAATACATACATTCACGTTCTTTTTTAGCAGAGTGTCTCATTGTCTACATACCAAGCTGAAAATCCAGATTCTATTGTCGCTTAGGAGAAACTTATCTCTATTGAATATACATCATTTCTAAGGTAAAATCACATCCCAAGAAATACTCCAGCAATACGACATTTTTCCATCAGGTGGTTAGACTTTCAGCATACATTATGGTCTACGGAAACTTTACCACTATAGTTTATCATTACATCTTATCACTACTGTTTATCTTTCCTTAGACAGGTGTCAACATAGAAGTTCTCTTCAGGCATTTCTGACTTGTGTGTTTCTTTTAATAGAGGCGTATGTTCTTACTTCCCTCAGATCTGGTAGGCCTATATAACTTAATTTCAAAATATTCCTTTTTCTCGACATCTTTTCTCGTGTTTTTACCCTCTATGATCTCCTCTTCTCTCTTCTCTGTTCTCTTCTCTTTTCTAATCATACATTATGCCTATTTATACATAACATACATTTATACATAGCCATAGACTGAAAAAGATTGATCAGTCTCGAAGTCATGTTGGATTGAAACTTTTAAAATATTTTACCTAATCAAATCCAAGATTTGCAGTTTCCTGTTTTTAGAAATTAAATAAAAGTTATTGCTTCTTTAGTACTGTTATTAGCATACATCTTCTTTGTAGGTAGGCTATATTCCCTTCTGGGGATGCGTACAAAGAAGAAGGATATTCATATAAGTCTAGTCTATTGGCCCAGCGTCACCCGGGTTTTGTATTTTGCCTGTAAATGGAAATTAAATTATGGATGACTTTTAATTTTCAAGCTCTAATTCCTTATGTTGGTATCTAGAGTTTGAAATGAGGAATAACGGCTTACCGTACTCAAACTATACCCTCAGAGTATGCTCATAAGACATTTATCTGTCATAGAGGACTTTTAATTACCAACCCATTGCTTCTACACCCCATGCTTGCTAGGGGTTGAAATAACAAGAAGGTAACATAAAATTTTACTGTCTTCATGGGATATTTTTATTTCCATTTCTCATGTTCCCATACATTTCTTTTGGGGCTAAAATTAAAATAAAATCTAAATCACTTTTACACCTTCCTCCCCAAAGACTGGGACTGTATAATTTATTTCGCACATAGGACTAAAAATGTTCCAACCTATTTTGCCTCCTTTTACATGCATTTACAAAAAATCCATATTTCTCAACTAATTCAAAGCCTACAGCGACGAAAAACATATCAATGGACGGGGTATTTAGCGAGTTCTGACATAACATAGGCTATTCTCTATCCACTGTTGGCATTAACTCAGGCTGAGGTACGTGGATATTATGATCTCTCTGCAATACGCCTCTTATTCTATACGAACATGTGAAGTGAGAAAATGATATTCTCCATGTCCAGGGTTGAGAATGTTATGTGATGCAACACACCGATGTTTATTGACGTGGATTTCATTCTCGATTAGAAGTGAATTAAATCGCTAGCCTCTCTAATTAAATATATATCTTTGCCCATGTAACTTCCAAAACCACCTGTGAACACTGGAAACAATAGGTCTACTGTTGTCATAGGGCCTGCATACGCAATTGTTTATTTTTTCATTATATTTGGCGAATTTAGTATAATATTTTCATAAATCGTATAATTTTGGAACAGAAGGGGTGGTTTGTTTGAATTTTAATGTTGCCTATGTTTCTTTCCCGGTAAATGTAAATATGTGTGCAAAATTTCGTGCCAATTGTTCAAAGTATGTAGATTTGTGTAGGGAACATACCTTCATAGCCTACATACACCAACTCACCAAATATTACAACGATAGTTACTGGACACGGGAAACTCAGAACATATCTTAAAAGGTTTAAAATTTCAGACGTTTCTGACTGTGTGTGTGCAATAAAGGTGAACAAACTGTGGAACATTTCTTATTTCAGTGCGAAATTTTTAAAATGGAAAGAGACTTATTAATAGCAGCAGTGTTAAAAAGTGAACTGGCCAATAGAGAAACACGAGCTTATAAACAACTATCTTAAGAACTTCTTAAAATTCACGAACTCCTTACCATTTGACAAACTATAAGTATATATGTACATATATGCAAGAAAATACATTAATGCCTCCATTTGTTAAATGATTCAGATGTTATAATTCTAGATTTAATATAATATAGAATGTAAATATGTTTAGACATTGCATGTAATATTACGAATGTAATGGGACATGCAGGAAATAAATAAAAATAGAAAAAAATACATACATACATACATACATGCCCACTGAACAGAACTAGCTCTGTTCCATCTCTCCTGTTCCATCTCTCATTATACATAGCATTACTTAGTCTCCTTATAACGTATCTATAACTAGACTTAAATTCCCATTATAACATAATTTTAAATATTCCACGTTTTGCTTATAACATTATTATGTTTATCATTGATGACACTTATGCTTTCTATGAAGCCTATGATTTTTATGAAACCTATGCTTTTTTCAAATCTATGCTTTTTACCTAATTCATTTATTATTATGATTAGCCTTAACCTTAGTCTTAGTAATAGTCATAACAACATAAGTCTCTTATCCACTACTTTGCTATTTATGTAAACCTACATTGTATATATTTTCTGAAACCTGGTTGAGTGGAAGAGAAGGCCTTATGGCCTTAACTCTGCCAGGAAAAATAAATCATTTACCACTCCTTCTACTACATACACACACACACACACAAACAAACACTCACACTTTCAATTTCATATATTAGATAATTATACGAGTATAAGGTTGTGATTGAAATACATTTCTTCTTCTTCTCCGTTTCACACAACTTTGGAGTACGTTGAATCAATCACTTCTTAATGTTTTGTGTTTTAATTTTAGCCCAGTATTGCTTCATTCTTTCTGATCTTGCTTTTCTCTCGTTTTCACTGATCTGAATCATTCGTTTGGTTTTGATTTTGACTTGGAACCTCACTTTCTTGACTTTGGTTTTTTTTTTTTTGCAGTTTTATCTATGAGCATTTTTTCTGTGATTTTGAGTTCTTTTAAGTCCTTCTCCGATTCCTTAAACCAATTTGGTTTGGTATTTTTGTTGCGAAAATATTCAAAGATTTTTTGGTCTGTCTATTTGGGTCCATTCTGAGGATGTGTCCATAAGAAGCAATTCTTCTTTTCCTCATTGAGTCCGAGAGTTTTTCAGTCTTTTGGTAGAGTGTTTCGTTTCTGATATGTATTAGTTTATTGTTATGGAACTTAGGGCCTAGGATTTTCCTTAATATCTTTCTTTCTTTCTTTCTTTCTTTCTTTCTTTGATCTCAAGTCTTTCAATTGGACCATGATTAGTGATGGACAGTGTTTCGGCTGCGCATAGGGCTTCTCGTTTGATTACCGTGTTATAGTGTCTTATTTTTGCATTCCATGAGAGGGACTTTATGTTATATGTGTTTTTGGTTAGTTGGAAGGACAGTTCAATTTTATTTCTTCTAGATTCTATTGCCTTTTTCTCGAGGGCATTCCAGCTGATCCATTCTCCAAGATAATTGAATTCTTTGACAATACATTTCAATATAAGTTATTTTATTTTTTATACAGGTTTACTGCTTTCATGTCTTGATGATTTGTTCCACTTACGATATTAATCGATACAGGATAGGCTACGTCAAGTTGGAAATCGATAGTTTAAATAACAACAGTACTTAAACGTGTATAATTAATTATACTGATGCGTCACATGTAATAAGCGTATTGTACCTATGGTGGAACAAAAATGTAATTTCAAAATATCACGAGTTGGAGTAGGCCTACTCAAAGAGTCAATATGTTTGTAAAAACGTTCCGCTTATATACGGGTTAAACGACTACAGTTCAGGCAGCAGTATTTCATTATGAGCGAGCAGGTCCTGGCTAGCTAATGTTTCACTCGCAGGGGTTAAATGTACTCTTCAACCGCTTTGTAAATGTTAGCTTTTTAAAGCTTTACGTCCTGAAGTGGAGGTCTGTCAATCTAATCATGTTAAATAATTCCAACTGACGGACTGAAGTTACAAACCTGACTGGTTTTGTAAAACAATGATTGTACTGCCACCTTTCATTTAAACATTTCTAAAGGAATCCAATATTAATTCGTAAAAGTATTTATCTAAACATTCTATGAAACATCATGAAAAATAAATTCATACCAAAGCATAAATTCCTGGAAATGATACATGATGTAGCCTTGTGTATGTGAGCAAGCAGATGCGCGGAATATCGTTAAACTTCCTTCAAAATATCCTTTCTGCATTAAGAGTTTTTTTTTGTTTTTGCATTTACATCATTCCATCAAAGTGCATAATGATGAGGGGTCAGACTTATGAACGGGTCATCTATGCAAAGAAAAATAGGTGTCATACGAGCAGTGATGAACTAGGGATATTCTTTTTCCGGTTATGGACTAATTAACCATATTTTCGTCGTGGGCGTTAAAAGTTTGTCGTTTTTTTTTACATCGCTTTCAGCTCCGAAAAATTGAGTCATGAGCTAAATGGTTACTTATTTTTAGAGGGAAGGATTGAGAAGGAAAATTACAAGAGTTAGGGAGTTAAACTAAAGATTATCGTCATTAATCCTGTTTAATTCTTCCTTGAATATTATACGCATTAAAGATTTTAATGCATGACACGTTGATATTTTATAAATATTCAATTTTTTTAATTGAGATTTAGGGCATATTTTCAAAATCTGTTTATTTTCACTACTAGGACTTAGTATATCGTACAGAATATTTTACAATATCTTTCATATATCTAGAAAAAGGCGAAACGATAATTTTTGCCGCGCACAGGGTTTCCTTCCACTGAATAATAAAAGTCCCTTGCACCACACATAATACGTCACAACTATAAACATCAAAATAATATTTCATAATAAAAAAAAAGACCCTTGCACCAAAAATCATATTTCACAATTATAGGAGTGGGAGTGGAAAACTCGTGCGCGGCATAAAATACCTTTCTCCCCTCAGAACTTAATTATCAAGATTTGATGGTACCTATTGGGACAAACCACATTCTATACTCAATTAGCTAAATAATAATCAGCAAAACATACTGAAAAAAATGTGAAAATTGTGATATCTTTAAACTTAAATGTGATAAAAATAAACGATACGAAAAAAATAATCCACGTTCATTAAACTTATTTTTATTCTCATTGTTACTTGTCTTCTGCGCGCTGATTGTACAGTATAAATATAATTCTTGCGGGGAAAGCAGCAGCAGTTGACACCTGACAACGCTCTGAAGATGCCCGACGCAGCTCGCGGCGAAACGTCAGCTAACAAAACTGACCGACCATGGCCCATAAGTTAAGCCAGGAAGAGTTGACTTCAATAGACGCCGGCCCTGAAAGTCTAAATACTTATAACTGAATACGCTCCGTGCAATACGGCATCTTATTCTACTTCAGAATTATCTGAAGTGAGAAAGTTGTGTTGCCAATGTTTTAGGGTAGAGAACGGTATGTGAATGTATCACATCAGATATTGAGATTTTGTTCAGTGTTATTTCTATTATATATTTTTTTCCAAGGTCTTTATACTATATATGTATAGGCCTAGCCTATATGAGAAAATATCAAGTTGACTGAAGGTTCCGAAGTTCCTTGTAGACTTAATTCATAGAATTTTGAATTGTTTGAATGGACAACGGATGCATGCGATAGGACCAAAGTTTCGTCATGTCCTCTATCGTTTTGCTTTCTGTCATGCAAATAATAATAATAATAATAATAATAATAATAATAATAATAATAATAATAATAATAATAATAATAATAATAATAATAAAAATAATAATAAAGTAATTGTTAAACTTTTTTTATTGCTAAACTTTTTCTCTCTTTCTTTAAATATATTCTTTAGATTAAGTTATAAATAATTTAAATAATCTATGTAAGTTAATTATAAATTAATAAGTTTCAAATTGTGTAGTGCATATAGAGGCCTTTGATAGGAATCCAGAAGAGGGGCCAATAAATAAATAAATAACAATAATGCTTGTAATAATAGACTAATAACAATAATAAACTTTTACAGTAAATTATTTTTCAACTCTCAACTAGCATAATCTTATCTTTAAAATAAATAAATCTATCCCCTTAATAGTATTGCAGTAATTTCACGTACTCCCGAAAACGAGGGGTACTCATACAGGGGTTAATTTATATTCATGTATTATACTTCTTGTATAATTCCCTCGTGTGATAATATATATATATATATATATATATATTAGGGATGGGTCGATACCAGATTTTCTCGATACTCGATACCGATACATGATTTTTTCCTCGATACTCGATACCGTCAACATTTCCAGTTTCTTTAAACAGGTACTTTAAAAATTGAAATTTGAGAGAAGTGTGTAATATCAACTAATTAAGTGTGCATATTTAATGAGACAAAATGTAATATTATCAGTAGCCTATAATTATTTTTAAACTCTACATTAAAACTAAAATTTGTTTTTGAAACAGTCCACTTACAAGTTTTTGTTAAAAAACTACAATGAGGTTTGGACAGTCAAATTGCTTGTTGGTTGTTATTGAAACGTTTGACAGGAAACAAAAGGATTAAGAATCTCTTCAGTTTGGATTTTAAAAGTCGGAAAATCTTTACTTATGACTAGACAAAAGTCACAGAGTGGTTTTCTCCATTTCAAGGAGAAATAGAAGTATTTACTATATTTAGTAGACTACTAAAAGCAGAAAGAGATACCGCATTTTCTTAAATTGCAGAATTACCAGAGTATCGAAAAAATAACCGAGCGAGTTTTCTGAAGTATCGCTCGATGACAATACCATGCAAGTATCGAGAGTATCGAGGTATCGAAAGTATTAAGGACCCATCCCTAATATATATATATATATATATATATATATATATATATATATATATATATGCTTGAGGAAATTTATTCATGCGGATATGTTGTATGTATGAAAATATGTAGGGCCTACAAGTAATTTGAAATTTGTTAAAACGACGAAAAAGACTATCTCTATAAATAGATTAATATTTGTATATTAATGGATCTGTGTAATTGTATTGTAATTAAACAGTTCTCCAATATTACATAATAATATAATGAATACATGAAATTGATGCCATACATTGGCTATAAGATCTAAAATACCCTCTATTAACGTGATTTTCTATATAGTTGAAAATGAGCTAGAGATATATTTAGAGATATATTTAGGTATATTACATTCAACAGAATGCACGATATATTATTTAAAAACCTAAAAACGATTATCTTCTATATTCTGTCTCATTCATTGTTTCAAGCATTCCGTAATATCACAGAGATAAACCCAAAGGTGTGAATGACTCCGTCTAAAAAAACAGGTGGGAAATGCACTGACGTCACTGGCACTGAAAAGTGGCCTACAGTATGACCGATAATCAGTTCACCCCTTGAAGAACACTGACAAACTTGGCTGCAAACATTGCATTCTGACACAAGGCTGTGGTAAAGATCAATAACTTGGCCAAAACCGTAAGCTACGTATATGTATATAATTTATTTGAGAGATATATGTATACATATTATTATAATATATCTTGACGCATTGCATAGATGGACAGATATCCGACGCATGCGCGAGGGTGGAAACGGACTGAGGAGAAAGGGGAGGGAGGTCGCGCGCTTGAGCACAAATTCACCTAACGACCGGGTCTTTATTCTGTTATCATAAATAATCCCTTCTTTATTTCTCATGACAACTACTTCTGACTCCTTAATTTTTGTTATGTGTATGAGATAAGAATGCAGTTTGTCGAATAATATCTGGGAATTGTGGATATAGAGCCGGGATCGGTGACGAGCGCGGCGTGAGGTGCGGGGACGCGGCCGCTCGAGCCCCTAGCAAGGCAGTACTTAGAGCGTGGGTGGCTTGTGGAGGAGGTGGTTCGTTGGGCGCAGGACGCGGATAGCCGGTTCAGCTGGGCGAGAGAGACAGAAGAAGAACTGCTTGCGTCTTCGACATGGATAAGTCGAGCGACGGGACCAACGACTACAGTGAAGGTACCCCTCGACAACAACTATCATCCACAACAGCAGTGGTGGTGGTACGAGTAGCAACTTCATATTCTTCCGACTACCACTACCACTACCATCATAACACACACTCGTGCCTAGAAGAGGCAGTCTGATTCTGTTGCTAGTGCCGCCGGTCATATAAGAACATTCCAAGAGACAAGTAGTTACTTTTGCTGCGAAGAGTGCCCTCACCAAGAGCCCACGTGTTTGTAATGTCTTCATCTCTTTTACCCATGCACTCAGTCAAATCGCACGTATCCATCCATTTTTCATACACAAAATCTTACTAGAAAGTCTTCGTTCAAGCGCACGTTAACCAAACTTTCGTTTATTCGAGAGCAAGAAGAGATGGTGTGTGTCATTGCCTTCTTGAACTATATCAAGACAGAATAACGAGGAAGGTGAGGTGGAACAGTGAGTGTTAGTGAGTAGTGGCCGTGAGAAAGTGGACACGAATCCCTTCCTTCCAAATCCCTCCCCTCTTAGCATTCCTGTTCTAACCTAACCTTTGTGCTCGCTCTGTCGAGTGCTAAAGTAAGGTACGTAATAAAAAATAAATAAAAGAGCGGTGAAACAAAATTAGGTTGCTACGGTTGCTAAAGTTGTTGACCTTCAAGCAAGCCATGGCTGCGGGAATAGGTGGCGTTTTAATACTAGGAGCGGCAATCACGTTATTGTTGGCGCTACTTAGGTTGAGCGACGGATCTCTATTGTTGGCGAACGCCGTAGCGAGACCGCCGCGTCTTAAGCTTCTTGGAAGCGGAGGAGGCGACTCCGAACAAGCGCCACCGCAGCACCACCTCCAACAGCACCAATACCGGCAACAGCGGCGTCTTGAATCGCGACTAACAGAAGATGAAGAAGATGAGGATGTGGCCGAAGCTGAGATTGCCGCGGCAGAACGATGGCTGCTGTACGAAACGGGGGGCAATGGGATTGTGGACTTGGAGGGCATCCCGCCACCACAGCCGCATCATGTGCCACCGGGACACCATCAGCATCGGCCCGTGCACCATCCTCCTATACAACAGCCCGGCACGTCGTATGTGCTACCGCCGCCATGGAATAAGAGAGACCAGCATCCGCCTGGGGACACTCACCTTGCGGGAAGCGGCGGAGGAGGAGGAGGAGGAGGTGCAGGACCTCCTGATATTCCCAAAGGCCTAGCGAACCAATTCATGCTCCGATCACCACGGGGGAATAGACAGTATGATGTTCCGCAAATAGGTGAGTATTCATTGAAACATTCATATCACATAGTTAGAGATAAAATAAATAACAGCCGTATTTAAATTAAATACATTCATATGTTGTCATAAGAGCCTTTAAAATACGTCTTAATTGAAATGTTCGTCATTATAAAATACACAATTTCCTAATTATACTGTAGGTGAAGTAGTTTTGTGTCTCATCGTCTACTTTAACCAATTTAAATGTTTAATTTCCCAATTAATTTACTTTATTTTACAGTCATAAATTTTGAAAAAAAAAATTAGTATTAAAAAATCAGTTTTATACACAAAAACCGGTTTTTTAAGGAACAAACTCGTTACACTATCAGTTTAATTTAAATTTGTTACCTTAAATACTTAATTTGACATGCATTTCAATTATTTTTGTGTCAATATTTCTATTTCATGCCATTTTGACATTTCAATATAATGTTTAATAATAAATAATAAAATAAAATAATTTTTTTATTTATTTTTAATATTTTTTATTAAACATTATAATGTTTAATGTAATCCGTAATGAAAAATGTAGTCGATACTTGTAAATTGCATTATACTATTGTGCAGAATGCGTATAAATCAATTTCCTTGAAGGCACAGAAAAATATTTTTTTTTCCTCGATGTCAGCACATCATTGTGCAATAGCTCTGTTAAATGATATTTAAAAAATAATTATATCTATTAGTGAAACTGAATTACACATTTTCAGCTCAATTTAATTATTTAATTTGCTTAGTAGCATCGTAGTGTCATCGTTTAAGTGAATTAGTAATTCGGACGTTTGAATTTATTGTGTCACGAAAACATAACCGGCAGAAGATACGTCGCCTTAATGATAAGAATTGTTCATCAACATTAATTTTTTACTTATTTATATACACGATTTAAACATTATACAGGTTATCTATTACATACACTAAATATTATAAATCTCAATGTGAACCTTATTTGAAAGCCCCCAGATAAGCAAAGAGCCTGCAGTTGACACAGTCTATATGCTAACAAGATAGAAAAAATAGAGATATATCTACAAAAGTGAATATATAATGTAAAAAAGAGTTAAACTACTTTTAAAAACGAAAAATAAGCAGTTCAATAATACAGAAGTCAGAATGTATAAGTAGGTATCGATAATAGTCGATAAGAAGTAGAAAATATCTATGAGAAACTGAGATAAAACTAGAAAGACGAAATTATAATATCGATTATATTATTAGTATTAAAGATATGATTTATCTTATTAAACTCATTATTTTCAGCAAAATTTAGACCATGTAATAGCCCATTATTAGACGTTCAATTTGTTTCTACATGACGAAACATAAAGTGATTTCTTGTATTTTGATATTGTTCGAAATAGTTAAATTTTGACCAGTTTTTGTTGGATTCTGATAATAATAAAAGTTTGTAAAACTGTTCCATTTTCATACCCTTGAATTCAGGTTATTAAATAAAAGATTTGAGCTTTTTGGACAATTTTTTATTATTTTTGGTTGTTGAGTGTTTTAGATGCCTAGTCCTTTTAATTTTTATTGTATACTGATGGCATTGTATTGTAGGCTATAATCCTTTTTATTTCAGAATGTTCTTATATAAATATTTTGATCCTTCACTGGTCATTAAAACATGTTAGGACCTACTTACGGACATGAGATATGACTACTCGGCTTAAAAATAAAATTTAAATTAATTACGCAATAAGGAGGTCTGGAGCAGAGTTATCTCCGGGAAGACAATCTGGCGAATTACTCCAATAGCTCCATTATTGACCACGAGAGTTGACATGCCGGGTATTGGCTTTCTGTTCCCGCGTTCGCGGATTCGACCCCAGCCCATGTTGATGGCATTCACATGTCTGTCAATCCGACAATCACTACTCCACTAGTAAATTGACAGACGTGGAAAAAACTGCTGCGATACAACATTCCGACATAGAACAGTTAAGCCTAATTTGCAATACAGCACTGGTATTTAAATAGCATTAACAATAATCTAATTTGATTATAGGTATTTCAGTAAGCAGTATTTGAGAATAGCACGTTATGCAAAGGGTCCATAATGGCATTTACTAAGATAAGAGTATGTTTTTAAAACGAAAAACGCGAGTTCCACAATTTTATTTATTTATTTATTTATTTAACCTGGCGGAGTTAAGGCCATAAGGCCTTCTCTACCGCTCAGCCAGGGCAAAAACATGAAATACATAATGATAATAATAATAATAATGATTAATAGTAAAAAAGAACTGATATACATGAATACAAGAATCGTACATTAAATACAAAGAAAAATTAGAACATAAGTACTTGAATAATATGAATATATAATACAAATTACTAAATATAAAGAAATAAAAAAAGATGAAAGTCTAAACAAATACATTCTTAGTTATTACAAAATATAATGAAAATTAAAATATTTTCATACGCGTATCTTAATTACTATTAAAGCCAAGTTGCATGCGACTGTTTTTGTTCCACAATAATTAGATGTTTAAGTTTTGAGATTTTAGACTCAGAAGAAATTAAATCGGCTGACCATTTCGATCAAGTTCACGCACTTGAGTCGGCCTAGGTGTGGTGCAGTTAATATCGCGCTGGCTTTCTGTGCCCAAGATTGGGGGTTCGATCCCGGCCCAGGTCGATGGCATTTATGTGTGAATAGGTTTACTGGCATGTAAAAGAACTCCTGTGAGACAAAATTCCAATACACCGGCGACGGTTACAGGCCTAAGTTGCAGTACTTCCCCGTCGTTAAATAACCATACACAAACCATCCAACTTACTTGTTGACTTCTGCGTTAGATTGTGACAGCTGGTGGCGTAATGTAAAATTAAAGCTTGCTCTTGGCCGTTTTCTAGAAACGAACGACTTTTTACAAGACGAAACAAAATTGATTTTATTTTAAATACTGGTTGTATATTATGCAGTTTGATTTGTTGTTTTCAAGGTCGTTCCATGTTCGATAATAATAATCGATATGTTAAGTACGAAAGAGATCAAGAATGTTATGTGGTAAAATGGTTGTGGATAAGAGCGGTATAAGCAGTGATGGGAAAAGTACAAAAAAGAAAGTAATTGGGCTGAATTACAATTACCTGAGAGACATTTTACTTAATTGCAATTACAAATTGCTTTCTCAAAAAGTAATCAGTAAAGTTAAAATTACATTTACAATTACTTTACAAAATGGCAGTACCTAAAAATTGGTATGTTTTGGGCATAAGCCTAAATTATTAGTGAACAAACAAAAAAACACATCAATCAGAATATTTTCGGAAACATTGAGTAACTTTTTGTTAATATTAACCCTAATTTGGATATTAGTTGCAAAAACAGTACTGATGACGATATAGCAAGCGAGAATTATACTGATGCTAACGACTACTAAATTGTAACAATTACTATTTTATTGCCAGAAGTAAATTACAAGTAGAAATTACATTTTTATAAAAGTATTGATTACAAGTAAATGGGACCAAAATAGGAATTATTACTGTAATCCGATTACTTTTACTCAATTACTTCCCATTACTGGGTATAAGATAAGTAAGGAAACTCATCCACCGCGAATGAATGTCATCGTTTATAACTGCATAGTATTCTGACAACATAAACCGCAATTAAAGTTAAACTATGTAGTAGAAACGTGGTTGATACTAAATTAACACAAATTATAATGGGCCGCAGTAACAGGGCTTTCCCGAGCGCTTTGCAGGTCGTCATCATCTCTGTACAGCTTTTCCCAATTGAGTCATATTTAAACACTCTGGACGTAAACAGGAGTCACAGGGTTTCTTCCTACATCACTCAAATATAGCTAGTTGACTCAACACGTCTAAAATTACGGTATCTGTAGGGAGATGTTCCATTTTAATTGGAAAATTTAAATTAACGTGAGCGATACAGTTACATGTGTAATTTCCTTTGCTTCTTCTGTTTTATTTTGTTAGTTTCTAGTGTCTGGTTACTTGCTTATTTGTGCTTTTAATTAATTAAGTAAATTCATTTTCTTTTTCCGTCTTAAGATACTAGAGCATACGTGAATACATTTTCTATTAAGAAATTATTAAATCTATAATATGATTTTTTTTCCTCAGCCTGAAGCACTAGAAACTTATTAGACGTTGGTAAGATGGGATATAGTGTACATATTACATTTAAACAAAATTATTTGTGACTCTTCTTTATAAAATTTGTTAAGAAGATAAGTACTGATAAAAAGAAACTGACAAATACATTTAGTGTTTTTCATTATTAATTAATTCATCATGTAAGAAGAAGAAGTAGAGAACTCACTTTGTTACACAGGAAGGCAATAATGTAATAAATGTTTTTAATAGTCACGATATATAAAAAATAAAATAGGTTATTATAAAATCTTTTTAGTAGACTTTTTGTCAGCATCCCATCTTAACAAAGTTTAATAAGTTTCTAGTGCTTTAAGGCTGAGGAAAAACATTTCATATTATAGATTTAATAATTTTCAGCACTAGGGAAAGAAAAATGAAATTCATCAATAATAAATTAATAAATTAAAGTTAAAGAATATTATACTACTGCTTATAGGTGTTCGATTCGCTATGAGGTCTGTGGGATTTGTCCATTCCTTCTGGTGATGTTATGACCCTGGGGTTGACTCAGCCTCTAACAAAAATTAGTACCAGGAGTAATCCTGGGGATAAAAAAAGCGGCCGGTGCGCAGGGCTGGCAGCATTCATGTGCCGAATGACTCAATCTGGGAGCCTCAACCTCTCGGAACTCGACGGGTCTCCACGGCTTATACAAAGATCCCTTTTAACTTCACTGCTTATAGCTGTAGCAGTAATAAGCAAAGTGATCTCTATTACAGTCATTACTAGGGACCGGATTCTTAGGTTTTTACCTATTTTTTTCCTTACTTTTAAAACAAAAAGCGCTCATACACTTTTTCGAATCATGTCCATAGGATTCACCCACATTAATTCTGTGGCACCTAAAAATACCTAAATGGGGTATAAAAACCTAAATGTACCTAAACGGAATATAAAACCTATAATATCTAATTTAGGCTAATTTTTCTTTTCTTTTTTGTTTGTCAGTTGATAAATCGATATTTTGCGGAGAGACAATAATTTTTGTCGGGTTGAAATTAATACCATCAGCGTTACGTTCAACCCATTGTCGTCTAGGATGGACAGTATCAAGAGAGGAAGAGTACCGGCGTATTCCTTTTTGTTTGCCTTTATTACTTCCCTGGTATTCATATTGTGTGGTCACACTGTGAGTTTTAAGAAGACTTGTTAATTATGCCGAAACAAATGAAATCGAGTTTATTACGGCAATGGATTGGCGAAGACCTGAATTTCTTCTTCTTCTTCTTCTTCTGAGGTTATTTTATGGCGTTGCACCCCGCGTGTTTCTACGTCTGCTCTGTCGTTTTCCAAGTTGCTCCTGCTGTATATGACAGACGTTGTCATTCAATACAACTCACAGTTGAGAATCTTGAAAGATATTTAGTGATATACTGTAACCAGGAAATGTGAGGCAATCTTATTTTCACTGCTTCTTTTGATTGTTTATGCTTTATTTCTTCAATTGTTTAATAATTTCCTAAAGCAAGTTTACACAAATATAAGTCAATTTTGTTAAGTTAAACTTTACAAGTATTATGTATTGAATCCTATGTAGCACATTCAAATTCATTAAACCAATTATTCTACTCGAAAACTATATTTTTGGACAAAAAACCTAAAAAAACCTATTTCACCTAATGGAAAACCTAAAACAGTGTTTTTAAAAACCTAAAAGACCGGTCCCTAGTCATTACAGACCATTAGCGTTCCTCGATTGTGAAAATTTCGGTAAATTCCACAGGCTAATTTCACATAAGGCTAATTTCATTTAACATGAATTTAATCAACTATAGTACCTCTATGTCTATTACATTCTTACTAGTTGTAAAACTTCAAGTGTATTTCTTTGTGCATGCTTTATTTCATCTTTGGCTGAGTGTAAGAATAGGCCTTAATAAGGCCTTAACTATGTCAGATTAAACTCGTGAAATGCCTATGGGTAAATTATCTATGGGCAAATTAGTTCAATTTCACCCACAATGATATAATGAGCAAGGCCTTGGAGTTGTACAGTTAATTTATTTCAGAAGGCTTTGATTCTCATTGTTTAAATTATTATTGATCCTACAAGAGGTTAAATTTTATCCAGTCATCCATGAAAGGATAAATTAACCCTGCCCGGTTTCTACAAACTTGTGAATTACCTATGGGTAAATTATCCATGGGGAAATTAGTTCCATTTCACCCACAATGATATAATGAGCAAGGCTTTGGAGTTGTACAGTTAATTTAATTCAGAAGGCTTTGATTCTCATTGTTTAAATTATTATTGATCCTACAAAGAGGTTAAATTTTATCCAGCCATCCATGAAAGGATAAATTAACCCGACGATTTACCCTTGGAAAGATCTAGCCCGAGTTTGTAGGAATATTTTTTCTGTCATTTTCATATTTACCCAGAGTACATTTATCTAGAGACTCGCCACAAGTGTAAGTGATTGCTATCTTTAAATTATTTGTGTTGTGTGGTGTTATTCTTGTGTAAATTCTGTCCATTGGATAATTTACCCATTGGTAATTCGCGAGTTTATAGAAACCGGCCAAATGGACTATTGTCCTTCTTACACGAAATAGTCTACTATATATGAGGGAATAGATGGAAATTTGCTTTATCTAATAATTTATACATAGGGTACCGCTATCAGATTTGTGAGAATTTCGAAGTATAATCTTATTTCGTTGCATTCCAAGGCTATTTTTTCTACCGGATGGACAGAAATTGAGCACCCCGACATTAAGCAAATTTAACATGTGAGGGTGGGAGAAGTCTGTCAAGTAGCCAACGATGTGCCAACTGCGATTATTAATATTAACACAGAGTGACTCGCAAAGACATACTGTATTTATTTATTTATTTATTTATACATTACACTGCAAAGAATTTCTAATTACGAATGCATAAGTAGTCTCTTCGTTTGGAAATTTTAAAATAACATTCAGTTTAATACAGCATAGTTACTAATGATTAGGCCTATTACTATTGTCTGTATAGTAGTGACTGCCTACGAGGTCTTGTGTTTAGCAAGCATCGCTGGCAAGGAATCCTCAGGTCCGGGTTCGAACCTCGTTACCTCTTCGGATTTTTGAGGTCTGAAACGGTATGCACTTAACGTCTTGATTCAAATCGAGGAGCTACTTGATTAAGAAATAACGGCTCTTTTCAGGGAAACCATCATTAACGGCCGTGCTGACCACATGCCCCCAATCCTACCATCTGTCTATAATAGATGCAGTGTGTCGGGTGGTAGGCCTGGTCCTTTAAGGGATTCAGCGCCACGGAGTTTAGCTTTCCTGGAGTATTAATAATTTATAACAGTACGGTACTATTAATAGAGTTACTAATAACCAAGGCCCGGAAGTTAATGCTCCATCAGAACATGAAAAGTGCTTTAAAATTTTGTATGTGAAATATGCTCCTGTACCAATGAAACATGCTCTTTCAAATTTTTAAAAATATTTTACGTTCTTTTGAATAAATTACATTATAAATTATTGATAATAGAAGTTGTAGCCTATACATTACACAAAAATTAAAAATATATATAAAGACAATGCCTTTAGTAAATTCAAAACTACCGCGAACCAGTAGCTATGATGAAATGGAGTGCAGTACCTGCGTATCAGTATCAGTATCAGTATCAGTATGCGAAAACAGAAAGAACAACAATTAACTGTGTGCACGGATTACATTTTTTATACAAGTAATTTTATTATATTTATCAGTATAATTTCGAAAGTAAAAAATAATATCTGCTACCAACAAGAGAGTTACGATAAATTACAAAAGGGTCTCTCTCTCTCTTACACACCTGGTATAGATCTTGCATCATTGGAGCAGTGATCTTCGCACACGAGCTAATAGTGTAAGCCGCCTCATGGATACGGGCGATTTTGCCCCTCCGATGATAATATTGTCCTTTCACCGACGTATAGGTCTTCCAAGTGGTCTTCGTGTCAATGGTTTTGATGCACACAACATGTCCAGCCCATTTAATTCTCCATGATGTAATTACCCTTACTATATTTTATGAAGAGTACCGCTTTTGAAGCTCTTCATTGTGCAGTTTTCTCCAGTCCCCGTTTTCATGTCTCTTAGATCCGAATATTTTCCTAAGCACCCTGTTTTCGAACACTCTCAAATTATCTTTTTTCTGAAGAAAGGGGCCATGTCTCATATCTATAATACAAACGGCAGAGGATAATAGGATAATTCAGTAGTATGCTAACTTTCAGAATAATTGGACTAATAGTTTATTGAAATTTTAATAATTCAAATATGCAATAACATTAGAACGTTCCATTTGCATAATCTTTTACTTCTTGAATAACATTTTTCATAAAATTCCCCAAAGTTATTTCCTTTTTTCAAGTAGTTTTAGAACTTGGTAAAAAAGTTCATTCCATTTGATGTCAAGCGGATATTGAAGATTTAACTGAGCGCATCGAGTATACCAAAAGAATGGATTTACATACTTCGCAATGTTAATGTTTTGTCACGTAATTTTAAAACCGAAATATAAGCCTTGCAGTGTTAATCCCCTACCATTATTGCATTATGTGGATATCCAGTGGCGTAACTTAAGGCCCCGAAATGAAATGAAAACAGGAGAAAAGGAATGTAGATAAGTTGTCATAATGGGGGGAAAGAAACAAAGGAATAAGAGAAAATTGGTTCGCTTGTTCGCTTAACTGAAAGATGATTACTCATGTGGATAATTCTAGTAAAGCCAATAGAAATCAAGCAGTGATTTTTATCAAGTTATAAAAAATCGGACAAAAAGCTTGTAATGTTTGGGAAGGTGTTAGATTTTGTATGAACACACGATTGAAGTCAGTTACACAGAGCTACAGCTAGATTTTATTTATAGGCTATAAGAACATACAGGTACATATGAGAGATTCTACATATGACAGTAATAAAATAGTTATAATACCGCCTACCAGTATTAATAATACAGGCAAATGTTAATATCTCATCCTATCAAATTTGATACTTCATGCGGTCGAAGTATTGTGACTGAAACTTGCTTGAGCGTGGATATTTTGTTATGGGTCCCAAACGGGACAGTCTTTCTCTGTTGCCCCATTGTGGGTACCCATTTGTCTAGGTAAATTTTGGACCGCCGGCGTGGTCTTGTGGTTAGCGTCGCTGACAGCCGTCGATCCCCGGTACCTCCTCGGATTTTTCTGAGGTAGGAAGGTCTGGAACGGGGTGCACTCAGGCTCGAGATTCAAATTGGGGAGCTAGTTGATAGAGAAGTAGGGGCTCCGGTCAAGGAAACCACCATTAACGGCCGTGGGTGTCGGCATGCTGACCACATGCCCCCAATCCTCCATCTGCCTGTGGTAGAAGACGCAGCGGTCGGGTGGTAGGTCAAGTCCCTTCAGGGATGTAGCGCCACGGAGTTAGTTAGTTAGTTAGTTAGTCTAGGTAAATTTTTGATAGTAAAACATAGTTCATTCCTTATAATTTGTAAGGCATTTACATTATCCTCGTCAGAAAAACGTTTCAAACAACTTTATTACTCCGTTCAAATAAAGGATTATGATATGTCGTAAAGGGGAATTTTCTAATTTCTTTCTATTAATCAAACTGCTTATTATGCACGTATTAAGTGCAAGGTATGGCTCAAGATACGGAACATAGAAACATGAAACAGGCAGACTTCTCATTAGCAGTATGCAAAAGCAACAAAGATAACCATCGTAGAAGTGATACGTTCAACCAGGCCTATTTTCTGTACACATTCACACAATTTATTTCACGCAAGGTCTGCACACACGCAAGACCAATCTATACTGGAGACTGCATGACCAATAACATTAAAGAATTTCGAACACGTTAAGGGGATGAATGTGTAAAAAAAAGGTAAAAATATGAAAATAATTAAATTATGTTATTATATTTCAGTTCCAGTCCATTATGCAATATGGCATTCTCGCCTGGGGAGGATTAGCGAAAACTACTCTTGAACCTCTTTGCCTTTTACAAAAAAGAATAATAAAAATCTGTCTAAGAAAACACATTGAATACCCAACTAATCTAATATTTTCGGAATTTAATGTTTTTAAGTTTGACCAACTCTACAAATTTTCTTTATTAAAATATTTTCACAAACATCGTGCAAAATACACATCCGGTGATCATGCATACAGCACTAGAAGAAATAATAATCTACTTCTATCAGAACCCAAATGTCTCACATCGGCAGGATTAAACCATAGCATTAATTTTGGTCCCCGCTTCTATAACTCTATGATCAGTAGATACCCCGATCTCGGAGTTTACCCCCAATTTTAAATTTAATAGGTATGTAAAACATTTTTTGTAACTTTATTAGCTTTAAGTCATTTATTTTCATTATTATTTATTGTATGTATTTGTGTTTAATATTTTTTGTCTCCTTTTTTATAAATTTGTATTTTCTTTTTTAGCTCTGTTTTACATTTTTCACCTTTTTTATAAGTGTGTCATTCTTTCTCATTTTGTTTTTTGTTTCTTCTCTTTCTCCACTCTGATGTTCTGAATCTACACCCGAGCACGAGCAGTTTGCTCATTCGGGTGTATTTCTAAATAAATATTTGGTTCTTTTTCTTTTCTGTACTTTAATTTTGAAATTTGTAAATGTTTTTTGTTTATTTGTGTATTTTTGTATTTGTATTTGTACATAAGTTTGTAAATGTAATTTAAATAAATTTAAATTTAAATTTTAAATATTTGTAGGCCGTATTAGACTGTAAGGCTTAACTAAATCAGAGGGTAATAAATAATTATAGTTATCCGCTTTCCATTTACGCCTATTGGTAATTGAACTGTCCTTGACCTTATTCTTGAAATAACCTCGTGCATGTTTGCGTTCACTTTGAATCCGTCACTGCTATTGACTTAAAAATTTGCCACCTGAAAACCCCGTAAAAAACAGAGATATGAGGTTAATAGAGTTTTGTTTTATATAAAATTTTAGGATTTTTATATACCTGTTAATATTTTCATTTATGGAAATAAGCTATTTCACTGAAATTCTTCTCGTCGATTACAGACTTAACGGCCAATAATGATTTCACTTAATTATTTTTATTAATACATCAATTTAACTTTCAAACAGGGTTGCCATACGTACGAATATAGTCGTACACATACGACTATTTAATAGATTTGTGCGACGTACGACGCAACAATGAGTCGTACGCCTATTTGGACGACTATTTTAACATAGCTTTTTATATATCTTTTAAATCAATGTACTAACGAATTTTAATTTTTTTCTCATGGGTTTTGTTGTAAGCATGTTGCTAATAATAACACGGTGGCAATTATTGTTTATTTAATTTTATTGTATTTTATCAAATTTAGCACATCGGACGACAGTGAAACACGCCTATTAATTTACAAATAAGATGATTCGTTAACAATTACATGATATATGTAAGGTGTATAATACCAATTATTATTATTATTATTATTATTATTATTATTATTATTATTATTATTAACGCAATAAGTTCATTACACTGAAAAATTACAAAGTATATGACAGTTTTAACTAGCATACGACTATTTTCGACTGTTTTACGTTTCTGATCTGGCAACCCTGCTTTCAAAGGTTTAAACTCAATTCTTACAAAATTTACACTGTACAATGTTCAGTTTAGCGCTTTATTTTTTATGCCAAAATGGTACTTTCTAAGATTGCATGGTGAACAGGAAAAATGAATGTCCGTCTGTTTGTCTGTACGCGATACAATTCAAATACGCTTTATCAGATCTTCATAAAATTTAGTATACACACTTATAAGGTACATAGGAAGAAGTCTATTGATTTTGGACGAAATCGGTTGATGAGTAACGGAGTAACGACCAATTAACGGCCATGCGCTTTTTAAATCGCAAATCATTGCTAATACAAAGCCGCATGGCTAACTCACACACTGACATAATTCTAGAGTGATAGGGAAAAAGCGAATAAGTCAAAACACCAAAGTTTCAGGAAAGACAAAAACAATTTATTTCCACAGCATTGTTACACTATTTAGATCAGCCCACCCAGATATTTTTACATAGTATAAGATACTGTGTAGAAGTATCTGGTGGGCTAAACTAAATATTGTAACAATGCTGTGGAAATAAATTGTTTTTTGTCTCACCTAAAACTTTGGTGTTTTGACTTATTCACTTTTTCCCTATCACTCTAGAATTGTTTTCCCACTTCCAGATGAGCCAGAAACTTGAAATTTGACATACTTATAGCCTGTGCTGAAGTGAATATTCCAACAAATGTTCAGATTTTTAATTTTTACCCCCCCCTCCGAAAACATTCAAAATTTCGGACGCAGAATTAAAATCTATGTAGACCTTCTTTGGATGCTTATTCTAGCTCAGCAGTAAGTCATATTAAAAACCGATTGCACCAGCAGTAACGGATTTTGAGAGATCTGGTGATCTGGTGCAAATATGCTGATTCAAGATGGATATCGAATCAATTTGCAGTTGTGCAACCGAACGATAGATTGTACCTCGGGAACCAAACAAAAAACCATGCATTGAAAAATGACGGCCACCAAATCTTGCGCGATTTTTTAAGGAATTGTATTCAGCTCTCGTAATATCTAAAAATGAGTTATCTTCATCTAAATATGTAAAGTTTTTATATTTCATGTAATTATTTCTGAAGAAATGTATGAAAGCTATCAAAACTTTTTATATATGAGAGATTTTTCCACAAACTGTATCTAAGGTATAACCGATGGAGATACGGGGAAAAGTCATAGGACGAAACGTGCGAAAGAAACGTTTTAAAATATATGTTTATAATAAACGGTATTCATCAATTTATTATGATATCTGCATGACTCTTGGTTTTCCTGGAATACAACATGGATACAATATGGAGTCCAGTAGTTGCCGAGAAACAGGAGTGCTTGTCGCAATACTAGAAGCATAAGTTTGTCCCGCACCCTAACTGTACAATTTTCTCACTTTTGCAGTAAATTTGTGCATTACTTTTTATTAGCTTGTGAATACTCATCTACAAATTAGATTGAAAAAAATGTGTTTATTCATGTTTATAATGCATCAGAAGTGAACGTAGTTTTGAATGTTACCAGCGTATGTTTGCTGCGGTGTGATTCCTTTTTTTAGCAGATTATTTCGCGATTCGATTTTTGGAAAGCTGACATGGATTCTAGTGACAGGCGAGCAAATGAATAGTGTATCGGATTTCTGAAAGAGCGTTCAAGTGCCGCTCAACCCCAGTGTTTGTGGTTGTTACTGAACGTGGTAACGTGAAACTGGCTGTCATCAGTGTTGGTTTATCATTTCGCTGCCTCGCGGATCTGCTGTAAACCGTATCTACACGAAAAAAAAAAGTGCGTGGAACGCCACGCGACAGAAGTAAAACTTCATTTTATTTTTTTATTTTTTCAATTTTTGATTATTGGATTTTTTCAATTTTGCATTATTGGACTTTTTAATATTGGGTTTTTGGACTTTTTAAATTTTGAATCTTTGAATTTTTAATTTTGGATTTTTTTAATTTTCGATCTTTGAATTGTTTATTTTTTATTTTTTAAATTTTTCACCTATGGATTTTTAAATTTTGGATTTTATTACTTATTAAATTTTGGATTTTTGGATGTTATAATTTTTAATTTTGTTTTTTTAAATTTTGGAAATTTGTATTTTTTAATTTTGGATTTGCGCGGTAATGAACCTCCGGGTTCCATAAAATAGATAATATACCTTTAGATTGCTTAGGAATTGTCTATTGCCATTGAGGAAGTAAGGTCTGAAAAATTTCCTTTGATTACTCCTAATCATTGAGTTGATTGTTTTCTGTGGAGTCCGCACCGAAACAAGTCGGTTTTGAGTGTGACTGATTGTGACTGATTTCGTGACGGTTTTAGTGTGACTGATTTTCCCGATTCACCCTCTACCGCCACTAAAGAAGTTTTACTTCAATAAGGGCTAATATGCTAATGGAACTATTTGTAGCTAGTTAGCCATGAAACATGCACTTATGCATTACACAGACCAACAGCCATTTTAGTGCCTTATATAATTTATACTTATTCTTGGGTATATTTAGGTCGCTGTTGTTAAATGTGCCATTAGTTTTTCCCTATCAGCTTCAGCTTTTGTGGTATGGTATTACCATTATGCATATTATCCCATTTTACGTTTGGTATAAATCAAAAGCAATGCCTATTTGTAGCTTCTAAATCATGTGAAGAAAAAAGCAACACACTGACATTAAATTAACATTACAATAACAATTTAACATGGGTCTTTAAAAAAATTGATATTATCGCATACTGTACGGTCGTTTATGACTTATGAGCTGTTAATTTGAGGGCCTAAAATAATCCAGTTTTTAGTTTTTCTATACTTCGTACAGTTTTCGTCTTACGTGTCCAAAGTATGGTCAAGAACCTTCACTACCTATATTATCAAGCAAGATTTTATTTCGCTAGACTAAGAGCTCACGAATAAAATCCCCCCCCCCTTCGTCAAAAATAGAGCTGGTAGAGAAAAACTGTTTTCATATTTGTAATAAGCACACTAAGTATAGCAAAAATCCGGAAAACATCTGAGAGACCAAACAAAAAGTTTTCTTTTGTTGGGCTGTGTTATTATAGTTTTCTTATTTGCTATGACAAACCGCATTAAATAGACTAGAGTTTAGTCCTTGTCCCTGAAAAATAATATTTAAATAAGCTAACTTCTAACACCTACAGTCGAGTGAATGAATACTTCCTGATTCTTCTGGATTCCTTCAGTGTTTTTCTTTATTTAAGGTTTGCATTGAATCTTCTTATCATTTGTGTTTCACACCAGCCGTGAGTGAGCCAATCTCTTATTGAATTCAAGTCCGAACACACGCATTATCCCATGAACAACGTTCAGGTCTAAGTGAGCGGTGAAAGGGGGCTGAATACAGGTACATTTCATTTAAGTGGCTAGAAGGTGTTCCTCACAACGAATTTCCGGACCAACCCCTGAATAAGTCTCGACATCAAACCAATACGAGTCAGACTGGCACTCAAACATTAAACTACGAACACAAGTCGGTTATTAACGGGGTGGGGAGTGGGCGGGAGGTATATGTTTTCTTCCAAACATAAATCACTGCGCATTATATCGGAAATATTCCTTGCACCTGACTGTACATATAGGCTCAACTTCCTTAACACGAGCTTGCCACACATTATTGTCTCTGTTGGACATTACATGAGAATATCATAGAAGAAAAATTCCTCCGACAGTGGAATTTGAACCCAGCAACCTTGCTTAGCTCAGTTGGTAGGGCAGTGGCACGGATAGCTAATGGTCCTAGGTTCAAATCCCAGTGCCAGAGGAATTTTTCTCCTATAATATACTTTTGGTTGAGTATTTCTACCACGATGAATTATGAATAAGTGTTCGTCTGTGGCGAATTTAATGCCGAAAATTATATATTATTATTACTACTTTTTTTACTACTTTTTATTACAAATTACAAATTAGAAATACAAATTAATACAAAATTATTACAAATACAAATATAAATAATATAAACACAATTAGTACAATTTCAAAGAGTATTATTTGCCCCGCATGAGCATAGCTCGTGTTCGGGGTCAGTTCAGTCATCCTAAAATTATATTTTTAACATTATATAAAAAAACATACATATTATAGTTTTAGGCAAAAAATAAGAATAAAAATAAATAAGATTGCTTATATGAAATAAATACATGAACAAAGATACGAAAAAATAAATTACAATAACATAACAGAGTTACAAACAAAATACCCAATGTTAAAAAATAAAAAAAATTATAGTTTAGAATGAAATACGGAAAAAAGTGAGTAAAAGTACAATTACAAGTTAGATTTAATCAATTCGAGTACTTGTTTTTTAAACAATTTATTGTTTAGTGGTATCAGATTAGGGTTTCTTCTAGTAAAATTGTTGTATAGCCTTGGTCCGAAATTTATACTATACTATATATTTCAACATTGTTGCATAGCTAGGCTGTGGCACCCTGTATTCGAGTTCAGTGTTCCAGTGACACGTGGATAAAATACAGACGCAGCTATACCGGGGCTGACGTCAGTGAGCCTGCAAACATCCTCCGCAATAGGTATCCAATCTTCAGAATGACATAAAGAGGACAGGAAATAGACGTGAAGTGCACAGTTAAGCCTCTTGTTAAGTATTGTTCAGTGGGTGTCGTTTAATTCTTAATATCTTCACTATTATTAGCGGTAATCGTTCGTAATTACCATGTTATTGCCAGCCGCTCATTTTAGGAATCAATATTTTATAATGTGATTAAATTTGAATGCTTTCTGTGGGCGTGAGTTTCATTAGTTTTCAAGTGGTTTAGAGCCAGGGTTAAATTGTGAATACGAGCGGAATGTAAAGTCCCACGGTTGATACCTGCCGCAGAATACTTTTTTTAAAATACTAATAGCCTAAATGTTAACAAAATCTCTCAAGCTTCAGAAGATGCCCACAAATTATAAATTATAGTTTTGGTTTAACTGAAACACTTCAGAAGTTGACTACCGATAAATGAAGTTAAAAACCTTAAATAGTTTGATTTTAAGTTAAATACTTTCCACTGGATTCTCAAATTATCGGTGTTATTTCAAAATTAATAAATAGGAGAATATCATTAGGTAGGCCATGGTAGGCCTTGTCCCTTCGGGGATGTCGCGCCACGCAGTTTAGTTTTAGTTTTTAGAGGATGTCGAGTGTTGCATTCCGCTGCTTGTACACACCATGCCTGGGAGGGGTTGAAATAAAAAGAAACATAATTCCTACTACATAAGATTTTATTGTCTTTTTGGAAAATTTTATTTCTCACTCTCATGTTACCATACAACCGTTTCGGAGCTGAAAGTAAAAAAAAAAATATCAACATCACTTTCATACTTTTCTCCCCAAAAACTTGGGACATAATATACTGCGAGCATAGGACTGAAAATGTTCCATCCTATTTTGTCTTCTTTTGGATGCTTAGGGCCTATGGTAAACATCCCTATTTCTCAACTAATACAAAAGCTACAGCTATGAATAACGTATCAGAGGATAGGATCTTTTGCCGACTTCTGATATAGCATACTCATTGGCAAATACTTAGCAGTCCCTGCAATGCGACCTCTTATTCTGCATCAAAATTTGAAGTGATAAAATGATATTTTCCATATCTTGGGTAAAGAAAGTTATGTGACTGCATCACATTGTATTATATTGATAGCTTCTCTAATTTGTCAAATTCCCGTGTCATTTATTTCCAAAGCTACCTGTGAACACTGCCAAGAATACACTGTTGTTGATTTGGATTTGATAATTCTGTGTAAAAAGGTATTAATTATCCTCAGAAACATTTGATTCTTGACATTTAAATTCAAAAATTTTCAGAATCCTTTTTTAGTGAGCACTTACATTATGGAACGAAGATACTGTCAAAATTCCTAGTCTCTACCTATTATAGTTTATGCTCTTCGTTGATTCTCAGTCAGTCAGAACAAAGCTTCATATATATATATATATAAGAGATTTATCTTATTTTCAACAAGAATGAATAAACTTGTATCTATATATATGCTGGATCTTAAACGAAAGCCGTAGCAAATTTTATATAAGTTAAGAGTATACCTAGCCTCACATAACTACGATGAGAAGATGTTATCTTGCGGAATAATATTTATAAATCCTTTTTCCCATAAAAAAGGGGTTGAAATTTAAATTCCAGACGACTATTTGCTGCATTGTAGGTTCTGTCAGCTTGACAGAGTAAGTGCGTATCAGGGGATTCGTTCTGCCATGCAATTCAGCATACCACGGCATAAGAGGATGTATTGTTTCTTTACCGTAAGACTGAAATAGTCTTGTAGTAAAATAAAAAGTTATTCCTATGAAGAGGGAGTAGTGCTTTGTTAACGTGGATTTCTATTTCAATGAAATGTATTATGAAACTTGTCTTTTTACAGGGGTAGAAGTAAGAATCTTAAGATGAAGTAAAAGCTATGTTACTTGGGAATAGAAAATTATTGAAAATAGAATATTATACATACTCTCTTAGATAATAATAATAGTAATAATAATAACAATAACAATAATAATAATACTTACCTAGTTAGTTAGTTACTTACTTACTCAATGGCAATAGACTATTCCGAAGCAAGTTAAAGGAATATTATATATTTTAAGGAATCCGGAGGTTCATTGCTGCACTTACCTAAGGCCATTCCATTCAATCCTATTTTTTGCTAACCCTATTTGCTAATCCTATTTTTTGCTAACGCCATCCAACCATCCCTCTCAAATCCTGCTTACCTTAATTCCATCCTGATGTTGTCCTCGTACCTTCCAAGTGGTATCTTCCCTTCGGGTCTCCATACCCATCTGTTTTAATGTCAAATGTGATTTGGATTCGATAATTCTGTGTAAAAAGGGATTAAGTATTAAAAAAAAATTGATTTTTGGCATTTAAAATCAAATTTTTTCAAAATCCTTTCTTAGTGTGCACCTACATTATGAAAACGAAGGTACTGTCAAAATTCCAAGTCTCTAACTGTTATAGCTTAGGCTGTACGTTGGTTCTCTGTCGGTCAGTCAGTCAAGACAAAGCCTCTTATATATATATATAGAGATAATACTTTAATGTTTAGTCAATCTCTCAGCACAATATGTAGGCCTATCTAATCATAGGCAAGAAGAAAAAAAATTAATTATGCATCTGAAAATGATATGAAAGACATTCATGAACGTCATGTGAGTGAATTGTTGTAGACCTACTGTAAGTGAGCTTGTATTTGATACAACTGGAAATAGCGGAAAGAAATCAATAACTTGCGTCGTGGCGGTGTTTGGCAGCGGGGAAATTGCTATGCACATGTCACCGAAATCCTCGGGGGACGAATTTCAAGAGGAACTGTCAAAACTCGGGTTGCTTAATCATGTCTGCTGTGTTATGCCCAAGCAAATCACTTGGAAAATAGATGAGATATCTCAGATTCTTAAAAATGGGGCTACTTCATCGGTCTTCATCTGACATTTCCGAATGTAAAATTCAATTAAATTATTTTTATGACTGCGTTCCTGATATATTTACTAATATGTAGGCCTATTATAAGACCACCATAGGCTAAGGTAAACAGACATCCTTTTTTTAACGGGATTGTCCCATTTTTAAATTGTGGTCCCATTGTCGCCGACAGAACGTTAACGGGACGCTTATTGTCCCTTTTTATAGATTCTGATTGTCCCTTTTCCTTAAGTTCATTTAGTAATAGTGATAGAAATGTATATTATCTTAATATAAGTATGTTTTATTGAATTCAATAGTTTCAGATAGTCCGATAGGACTGTTCTGTCGGTAACGTGAATTAAAAAACGAACAGGCAGATTTTAGGAGAGTTGTGATTTACTGGTATAGACCCAGTTCGTTCCTCGTTTGAAGACAGTTTATTAAAATGTCACAAAGCCTTATTTAACAGCATACTTGAATTCCAACAAAGAAGATTATTTTCTTGAAACAATACAAAAAAGTCTTAAACAACTTAAAGGTTCTCTTGTGTATTGAATACCGACCTCAGACAGTGCAGTATATTTTGCTTCTTATCTCACAGAGTAATCCACCAAATACCAAAATATACAGTTTTATAAGGTTTAATGAATACTGTTCCATCTAAAAGAAGTTCATGTCACTACATGTGCAAGATTTTTTTCCTGAAAAAATTACAATATCGCATAGGATTTGCATTTTTGTAAAGTAAACAGAACCTGAAAAATGCACTGTAGTATTCAAGGAGAAAGGCTCCCATGAACAAAGCCAAGTCGTGTGCTTGGCAGGTTGCCTCAGCATGTGATGCAGGGGCAATGCTCGCCAAGTTTAGAAACACGAACTCGTTTGGAAACGAACCTTACCAAAACAGAGGCAATATTTTTGTATTATGATATATTGAAGCTCTAGCTACAATCTCAATAATAATAATAATAATAATAATAATAATAATAATAATAATAATAATAATGATAATGATATTAATAACAATAATAAAATCAGGTAAACTGACGTAAAAAATGCCAGAATGCTTTTGTTTAATCCGTGGTAATTGCAATTATAATGTGCAGAAAATAAGTTATTTTTTTAATCGATTTCCGAGTTAAGCTCCAGATCGATGCATTAGGCAGGGCTTACGGAAGAACAAATGTCTAGTTTGATAAGCAAATGTGAAGGAATGTTTAGGTAGTGTTCTTTGTCAAAGCTATCTGTATTGCAACTTCCAAAGCCGTATATGAACACTGAAAAACAATATGTTGCCATGAGAACTGATTTGCATTTGATAAATCCTTTTTAATATATTACCGTAAAATAGGCACTAAATTGGGCATTACTCCGGTATCGGTCAACCGATTTCGTCCAATATCGATAGGCTTATTTTCATGGATGTTATAAATGTGTATACCAAGTTTCATAAAAATCCTATAAAGCGTATTTGAGTTATCACGCATACAGATACACGGACAGACATTTTCCCGTGCCTCACACACTCTCATAAAGTACCATTCTGATACTTAATAAAATCAGGTAAACTGATATAACAAAGTGCCAGTATGTTTTTTTTTTAATCAGTGATACACGCAATTATGATAGGCCCATGCATAAAAGTTATTTTTGTAATAGATGTCCGAGTTAACTCCAAAAACAAAATGTGCCGGCAATAATAATAATGATGCAATAGACCTACGATTCGCTGATATCTCTGTTTCAATTTATAGCAGCCTTAAAGGTTATGAATGAATAAAAAGCATATGAAATCTATCTGTCAGGAATTACATTAGGTATATTGCTGCACAGGAACAAATAAGAAAAATACTCACAGTAAAATATAGTCTAATGTAAATATAGGTAGTCTACATAACCATAATATACACAATATAATATCAATATTCAACGGCTAGTTGTTATAAATCGTTTATTTAAATTATTATTTAGCCACACTGACATCGTTATGAAGAAACAAATCAATCAAGGTTGCTAACAATATGAATAAACGATTGGCAATTTGTTAAGTTTTTTAATACATTGTGGGCCTTGAAAGAATATTGATTACAAAATTAATATTGATATACTCGTTACTTCGGTACCGGTCAACCGATTTGGCCCTAATTCAATAGGCTTGTACCCAAGAACGTCATAAATTCGTATACCAAGTTTCAAGAAAATCCGATAAAGCGTATTTTAGTTATCCATGTCTTTGTGATATATTACCATAAAAAGGCACTAAATTTGGCATTATTCCGGTACCTCCCAACCGATCTGGTCCAATATCAACAGACTTCTTCTCAGGGACATTATAAATTCGTATACCAAGTTTCATGAAAATCCGATAAAGCGTATTTGAGTTATCGTGCCATTAAAATATACACTAAATTGGGTTTTACTCCGGTACCGGTGAACCGATTTGGTCCAATATCAATAGGGTTCTTCAGATGGACATTATAAACGTGTATACCAAGTTTCATTAAAATTCGACAAAGCTTATTTGAGTTATCGCGCGTACAGACACACGGACGGACGGACGGACGGACTGACGGACGGACGGACGGACTGACGGACGGACGGACGGACGGACAGACGGACAGACATTTTTCGTCCCCCACACAATCTCATAAAGTACCATACTGGCACTTAATAAAGAGTAAAATATGTACCAATGTTACTTAAATGGTGCCAAGTAATAAGACTATGTAGGCTATGTGTTCATTCCAAATATTTCAATTCGAAATCGAAATTTTAGCTTTAACTAATGTAAAAACATATATGTGTTTACATAGAAATCCTAGCTCTGATAATAGAAATAATGATATGTAGGACTATTATTATCCGTAATTCTTGCAATGATATCAATTTACTTTAAGCAAGTATAGGCCTATATGAGACATATGAACAAATTAAACTTATGCCCTCAACCAGCTCTTCTTTGGGCTCATTTTACTTTCTACACTCACGCACAACAGCATTCATAAACAAAGAACATTCCATTTTTATACACTAAAAAGCAAGCTGCAGTTTTCCTTATGATACAAGTCAAATGTTGCAAATTTTACTGGTAGCTCATATTACTCTACCGCTACGCGCAGCGGATGTTCTAGCTTATCTCACGCAGCGGCCCGGGTTTGATTCCCAGTTGCAACAAGTTACTTTGGTGGGATTTTCCCGGGGTTTTTCCTCACGTGCGACAAAAATGTCGGATAACTTCAAGCCTTTGTGGTCTTCGGACTTCATCAGGCCGTTATTATCATCTTCATCCCTTCCGCGCCATGTTTGTAGAGGACTAATGTGTTTCATCCTCTGTTCTTGTTGTCCGGAGGTGGCCCCGGTATTGGGCTGGTCACTCATCCGGGGAATCCTCCACGTCTTTTTCTGGTCCATAAAATTGTCTGTTATCCAAAGGTAATAGATCTTTATGTAAGGCCCGGGCTGCTTGGGCCTCATAAACGTCACTACAAACGGGAGGGGTTAAACTGTGAGAAAGAAGAAGTCGGAGCTCATTTTAAATGTACCGGTAAATATGTGGGTTCTTCTGTCAGAGTCCAATCCTATGAGTAATAGTATTCTAAGTTATCTTTACGGCAGATTCAGGTTATGTTCGCTATTAGCTGTGACCAGACTTATTTGAATTCACGACACCCAAGGCATAGGAACTTGCATAAATATAAGAGCGAGACTTGCATTGCTGAAAGCTTTTCCTTGTACTACTAATATTAGTTTGCGTTCTGGATAATATTTACTCGGAATGAAATAGACTGCTGCAATGGAGGTGAACAAGTGTACTGCTTTCCTTCGCCCTTTTTCATTAAAAAGCAACTGTTACACCAATAAAGGACGCATGTGCAATACACTTGTTGGTTGGGTATTATGAAATACCACACTAGATAATATTATGTTACTATATAATTTTTAAAAGTTGTATCAAATGTATATCTCCATAATATTTAATGTATATAAGTTAATTAATGCCCGGTTTCTACAAACTTGTGAATTACCTATGGGTAAATTATCCATGGACAAATTAGTTCCATTTTACCTACAATGGTATAATGAGCAAGGCCTTGGAGTTGTACAGTTAATTTAATTCAGAAGGCTTTGATTCTCATTGTTTAAATATTACTATTGATCCTATGAAAGGTTAAATTTTATCCAGCCATCCATGAAAGGACAAATTAACCCAAAGATTTACCCCTGGACAGATCTAGCCCGAGTTTGTAGGAACATTTTTTCTGTCATTTTCATATTTACCTAGAGGACATTTATCTAGAAACTCGCCACAAGTGTAAGTGATTGCTATCTTTAAATTATTTGTGTTTGTGTGGTGTTATTCTTGTGTAAATTGTGTAAATTCTGTGCATTAGATAATTTACCCATAGGTAATTCGCGAGTTTATAGAAACCGGCCATAAATTAAACTAATTTTTTAGCCTGGTAGATTTAAGACCATCAGATCTTCTCTCCCACACTATCAGGATTCCAAAACTAGAAATACAATACAGAAGTTTAAAAAAATGCAGTACGGAAGAAATATACCACTGGTACTGAAATTAAGATATAAAATAATAATAATTTTCATTGCTTTTAAAATTACAATAAAACCACTATACAATAATAATAAAAATGGGATTTAGTAATTATGTTTTTTAGATTATTTACATCCTTACTAGTTAAAGCTAAAAGACTCACTTTTTTATGTACTTACTATTATCCTTGATTGAGTTAGGAGCTGTATTGTACGGTACTATAAACCTTAGTAATTTAGTCTTGCAGCCAAAACCACAGGTATTGTATATAGAGAAAGTACTCTTATTAGATCCCAAATTCACATCGAGTATCATAGGCGTACCGAGGGGGGGGTTTTGGGGGTTTGAACCCCCCCCCCCCATTGATTAAAAAAAGGAAAAATTCTATAATTTTTTAAGTCTGCCCACAAATTACTTAATACAAGTATGAAGCGTGGGAAGCTTAAAACTTGTTATTTTGAGTCTTAATTTTTAAAATTTTTCCGGGGGAGGGCCCCCGGAAGCTTAAAATTCGTTATTTTGCGTCTTAATTTTTAAAAATTTCCGGGGGAGGACTCCCAGAAGCTTAAAACTCGTTATTTTGCATCTTAATTTTTAAAATTTTCCGGGGGAGAACCCCGGAAGATTAAAACTCGTTATTTTGCGTCTTAATTTTTAAAAATTTCCGGGGGAGGACTCCCAGAAGCTTAAAACTCGTTATTTTCCATCTTAATTTTTAAAATTTTCCGGGGGAGGACCCCCGGGCCCCCCTCTCCCTGGGGGGTATGGACCCCGCGGATGTTTTACCCCCCCCATATGGTCGGCCTGGTTACGCCTATGTCGAGTATCACCAAATTATTACATCAATTACAACAATAATAAGTACCGATAGATAAAACATTTATTTCACAATAATAATGAGTTAAATGTTATTTACTTACTTACTCACTCAATGGCAATAGACAATTCCTCAGGAAGTTAAAGGAATAGTATCTATTTTATGAAACCCGAAGGTTCATTGCCGCGCTTACAATACATACATAAGCCCGCAATTCGTCCCTATTCTGTGCTAACTCTATCCAATCATCCCTCCCAAATCCTACTTCCCTTAAATCTATCCTAATGTTGTCCTCCGACCTACGTCTAGGTCTTCCAAGTGGACTTTTCCCTTCGGATCTCCCAGTCAATATTTTGAAATATGTCTTTCCTCTCCCATGCGCGCAACATGTCCAGCCCATTTCATCGTCCGTGATTTAATTATCCTTACTATACCCGGTTTAACAATACTTATTATTTCACAATAATAGTATTATAATAACAATAAATTATAACAATAATAATATTATTTAACAATTAATAATTAATAATATTGTATTATTGGTTAACATTTATTTAACAATAATAAAATAATATTTAAAAATAATAATGAGTTTATTTACCCTTGCAAAATAAGACCATCAAGCCCTTGCAATCCCTCCTAAACCTGCGTACAAATATCACAAGAAATGAATTCCTCTTGAGACTATGATTTAGCTGTCAAGTGAAAAAATAAATTAAATCGCTCCTCTCACGCAGTGGCCCAGGCTCGAATCCTGGTCATGACAAGTCACCTAGGTGGGATGTTTCCGAGGTTTTTCCTCACCTGTGAGACAAATGGATAACTTTAGGCCCTTATGGACCCCGAATATCATCTTCCTCAGAGTGAATGTGTGTGAATGGCATGTCACGTCCTATGTGTTCGTGTTGTCTCGGAAATGGCCCGTCATTGGGCTGACTACTCATTCAGGCCTTTATGCCCTTGTCTGGTCAGAAAAGTAGGCTATGTATGTGATCCAAAAAATAATCCCTTTCCCGACCAGTATTTTCCTGTAAGGCCCGGGGGGCGTAGGTTGCTTAAATGTGACTAAAAGGAAGATATAAAACTAAAGGAAATAAGATAGCCCGAAATACATGATAATACACACTTTTTATTATTAACTAAACTCACATAACCCGGCATACTTTGATTGACACAAAAACTGAGCATAAATTTTCACTATATAGGGTTAGGATATCTGGAATTCACAGTTCGTCTACCAGTGTTCATACTACTGTGGGACTGATCAATTAACTTGTGCAATCAATTATACCGTCTCCTTCAGATTTCATTGAGCACGGACCACTGATGGCTTATGCTCAATTCACTGACTCTGTGTGCGGGAGCAGTAACAACTCTTGCCATTTCACAGGAGTAATTAAATTTCTGGCGAATCGAAAGTCAATTTTGGTTTTATATAATAAATTGTTATTATTTCAAAGAACGTTATATTATAAACTGTGTTATAATTAGTGTTCTACGAGAAGAGAATTTATATAGGCCTACTTAATATCCCTTATTTTGTGAATAAAAAGCTGGACACAATAGAAGTTATTGGCTTCTTATTTGGAGCAGGTGGGAATATACGAAAATTTTCTGAAAAATATGGCCTACCCACCACCTTGGACATTGGTGCTGAAAAAATCTGCCGGATAATACATAATCTTTTACGTATTAATGAATTTTATATTAGTAAATATATGGTTGATATGAAACTTCAATATTTCTTTAATATGCACAAAATATGACTAAATATGCATATTCATACTAAATATGTTACAATAGTTGAAAATTTCCTAAATATGCAGTTACATGCGCAATAAAAGCCGTTCTATTTTCACCAGGATGCTTGGAATCGGGTTTAAATTAGTCGGAAACCTGAAATAATGCAAAGGGGAAAAATATGACATGTCATAGAAATCCCCCCCTAGTTATAACTCTATTATATTGAAGTTGAAGTGTAAATATTTCATGGGGTAAAGATTGCTTTGATTAATTAATCAACAATTATAACTTGAAACAAAGACATTTTAGAATTCACAAATATTTCCATTATCGTGAAAATTGTTTCGGTGTTTGGAATTGAAGGTGCTATAAGTCACACCGGTTGAGGAAATAAGGAGAGTTTTGCTTTGATCAATTTTACCAGCTAGTGATAAAGAGAAAGGAATTCGGAGAGGTGATAATGACGAACAGTTGAAGCGCGGCTAATTGGGGTTGTCTTTGTGGTGGTTGTTTCCAGTTCACTCATTCCTGCCCCCTGACCCTTTGACGCTTCACTCCTGACGCAATACAATACTAACAATTCCACCAATGTACTTCCAATCACACGGGGTGTCATTAAGTGACTGTGTACTACCAGGTAGAATCCATATCTGGAACATATTCTTATATTTTATTATAAGTAGGGGCGGATTTCGGTGACATGTCATAATTTTCCCCTTTGCATTATTTCAGGTTTCCGTCTAATTTAAACCCGATTCCAAGCATCCTAGTGAAAATGGAACAGCTTTTATTGTGCATATAACTGCATATTTGGGAAATTTTCAACTATTGTGGAATATTTAGTATGAATATACATATTTAGGTCATATTTTTGGCATATTTGTGTGCATATTAAAGAAATTTTGCAGTTTCATATAATATTTTGTAAATTTGTCATTTTAATCATACTTTTTGAGAATTTACAGATATTTTAAATAATTAAAATTATATTTTAATAAAATGAATTGTAATGAAACTTAAAAAATATATATACACAATGTGTAAGTGGTAAAGTCATATTTTAAATTTTATTGGTCATATTTTAATGTTTTTTAGGTAATAAATGCATGCAAATATCCTATTTTGTAGGTCATAGAAATCCGCCCCCTAATTATAAGTATACTCATTTAGAAAACCCTCCTATAAAATAAAATGTGTTTAAACATCTTGTTATAGGCCTATCCAAATAGAAGGAAGTTAATACTGAAATTAGCCATTTTATTTCACAAAGAACTCAGGCTCTTATGGATACCCTGTATTTTTAACAGTACATATGAAAAACGGTCTTATCTTCCCAGCCTTCATTTTGCAGGAGAGGCAAACCACATAAATAAATAAGAGCCCATGAACATCCCTTTAGAGCAGGGTTTTTTTAAGTATATAATTTACTCACATGCTCCATTACAGAGCAATACTAGGCTACATGTTTTGATTTCTAAATTTACAAACATATTAAGAATACTTAACTATGCATATAAAAGTACAATGGTGTAGAGACAATTTAATATTATTCTAGATTGTTCTACCTAATATTGCTAATGTATTTTGAAAGTAGCTTTTGCTTTTAGTACTATTATACTACTATTGTATTTAAAATATATGTGAGACTCTTCTTGGGGGGGGCGTGCAACAATTTGAAATTCATATTTTGATTTAGTGTTGTTGCCTTGTCAGTCGACAAGAATTTTTAATCGGTTAACTTTAACCAAAAAATACACAGACACTTGCCGTAATTAACAAGAATAACAGAACAGTGTGAATTTACACTTTATAATCTTATAAATTGTAACTATATTTTCCCTGTCATATAAAATAGTCATATCTTCTCCTCAACACGTTTATAGTAATTTGGAAATCCAAATACGAGATAGAACTGATCTGCATTGCGGTCTGTCAAACATAAAACCTAATATCTCAGAACTGGTGAAAGCCAAACAGTGCCAATCATCTCACTAATATTCAGTTTTTAACTCTACATTGGACATTTGTGTTTCTACATTCAACTCTTTTTATGAACTGTACTGAGACTCAAATAATATTCACAATAATTATATATGCATTTTCATATTTATGTCATGTCATGTGTGTGACAGCAAACGCATCACAGGATAAATAAGAATAATAAAAGAGGTGAACAATATTAATTTTATTTTCACAATTATTATAGGGACCTTTTAAAGTACAAAAGTACTGACAGTCACGTTTTTAGGTCATCTTCTCTCCATCGCTATCAAAGGGGGCGTGAGGATTTCATGTTAATTCGAAGGGGGGCGTGAGCTGAAAAAGTTTGGGAACCACTCCTTTAGAGCAATGGGCTCTTACCATTTCATAGGGTTGGCTCAGGTTTACTCGTGCTGTGAGCCGGGCCTTGCGAATGTAATTACATTTATACGCTAACATCTGTCCTATTAGTATACTTGAATGATTCCTGGTTGTTAGAACTTATTACTTACAGCCCATTTGTCCGTTTTGCCTACAACTCTTTCACTACTCTCATTTTTCCTTGTCACTCATCTGTATGTTTATTTGTTTCACTAACTCTGCGTGTTTTATTCCCGGTTGTTTTCACTTGCCATACTCTTGATATTCGTATCAAAATTTCCGGTTTTTAGATCGTTGCATAAACACTGCCTACAGGCTTTTGTAACATCTACTGTTAATATTAATTATTCTTTAAGACTCACCCTCAAATAATTCTGTGTTAATTAAAGAATATTCTGTGGTTCTCTGTACAATTCAAGTTTACATTTAAAGTTTAGCGTTTTAACAAAAATAAGGTTTTTCGAAACTTGGAAAGACACAGCTTTCACAATATTTTAAATTTTCTTTAATAAAAAAAATCAACTTTGTTTAGAATTCTTCATCATTAACATAACAGTTTCAAAATGTGGTCCTATTGGAAGCTAAGACCCTTTTTCCCATAGTACTCGCAGTGTTTCTTTTCACAATTTGCTACGGATATGCATTAAACAAAATGTTTACTTAAAAATGTTTATTAACTTTTAACTCAATTTTCTCACAGAATTTTAGGGACGTCGCACCATTGTGTTTCTTTCTTGAATACACCTTACACATAGGTAGTATAATTTATGCTTTCTGGATCATCCTGCCAGATCTCTCTATGGTCTTATTATTAAGCTACTATGCTCTTCAAACCATATTATTCATTACGGCCTGTAATATCACATACCGATAATTCCTCACGATGCGTAATTCCAGATAGCTTAACTGGACGATATCTTGTAATACCACCGCCGAACTGCTGTGGGAAAGAGTGCAGTAACATTTCGTAACTTGAATAGTAGAGTGGTGAACACCATGGTGTGCTTCTTCTAGTTTGAGCGGTTTCCGCTAGGTGCGATGTCTCGATCGTAATGTATTTTTCTATTTGTACAATGAAATTACATGAAAACATAGTTTTAAGTGGATTAATCAGTTTGTGTAATTCTATATCATTCAAATGTGTACCTAAAACGGCCTTAAACCTTCCATCATCGATTCTGAAATCCAGGTGGCTACGAAGTTCCAGTGGGCAGCCATTTTATCTCCACCTAGCCTTCCTATATGGCAGTTGGTAGTTTATCAGCCATCCACCCTCCCGATAGCTTAACTAGGAGTTGACTTTTCAGATAGTTTTTTGTCTGCAAGTCGTAGTAGGCTATTCTCGGCCAACTTCCCAAGTTCCCTGTCTGGCAGTTAAATATTTTATCGGGAGGTGATCGTACAAGCCCTCTTAAATGGAAAATAGCATTTTCTCTTTTACCTACACCGTCTGAGGTCACATTTAATTTTAGAACCACATTTCATATAAATTACTAGAAGCTACTTCCTAGCAGTTACTGTTCATATAATGACAGAATAGTTCGGCTGGTAATTTCAGCAAACGTGTGACGAGCTTGTATAATTTGCACGTGCCATGAAATTCAGCGCACGTAGTCAACCTGCGCGAGTTGAAAGTGCAGAAATTAATACGTACTCGTTCCTCAACTAAATACTACCTCTGCCGGGTACGTGACCGCAAGCTAGGAGCATTTCCACCCTGCATGCTGCAAAGTAATCCAACTTTGAGATGAACTACAATCAACCTGTTCTCAACAAAGTGCATTGTCCATTTTAAGTTAGATTGTGTGGTCACTTCTATATTGCTTATACGTGACGATGTTGCAGTATTGCTGAGTATTACATACGTTACTCAAAACAACTCCACCGGTAGCCATAAAGGACTTGAGATATTAGTGAATACTGTAATGAGCTTTCTCAAAGTTCAAAATTGGTTTATTGTCTTCAATAAATGTTACTTATGAATAGGCATCGGAAGTTAAGGCACGAAAAGGGTACATTATGCAAGAAGCCTATAATGAAATTTATTAAAATACGAGGGCCGTCCACAAATAACTTTACCTGGGGCCGTTTACAGAAACAAAACACAATTTCGGGAAATATTTATTGCAACAGATACAGCCAGTCTTCAGCTATTTTTCAACATATTCGGCACCGGTATTGAAACATTTGTCTTACCGTTTCACCAACACCTGTGTGGTAGAAGTGTGCCGCCTGGGATTTGAACCACGTCTGACAACCACCATCACCTCTCTGTCATTCTCTGTAACCGGATATAGTAAGGGTAATCAAATCACGGAGGATGAAATGGGCAAGACATGTTGCGCGTATGGGGGAGGAAAAGACATGTCTAAAAAATATTGACGGGAAGACCCGAATGAAAAAGACCACTTGCAAGACTTTGATGCAGGTGGGAGGACAATATTAGGATATATTTAAGGGAAGTCGGATTTGCGATGGATGGTTGGATGGAGTTAGCACAGAATAGGGTTGAATTGCGGGCTCAGGTAATCTCGGCAATGAAACCTTCGGGTTCCATAAAATAAATAATATTCCTTTAGCTTACTTAGGAATTGTCTATCGCCATAGAGTAGGCTAAGTAAGTAAGTTGGACTGTATGAAAGACAAGTTATATAATTATATTTTTATCATTTACATCCAATTAACTGTTTATCTAAATACAGTTAACTATCTTATCTTTCCTTCAGTTAATTGTATATGATGTTAACTACTATCCAGTTATTTGTCCCAGCTTTACCCTGCAGAACTTCTTTTGTGATTAGAGGGAGTATGGGGAAGTAACAAAGGTGAGAAGTTACAGACTTCACGGAAACAATGGCGAGTGTCTTAAGTTGTCTGAACTATTGAATGTATACCGTAAATAGTGGAGTTAAATGAAGGTTGACGCCGTAATGGGATGCGAGGCATGACGCGGCGTCATGGCGCTTCGTGGGATGAAGATGGACATCACAGGAAGCAAGCTCTGCTGAATCTTCCTCTATATGCAGACATGTCTTGCCAAGTGCACTTCTCACTCTATAGCACTAGGGAATGTATACACTGGTATACACAACTCCAGTAATCCTTTGCTGCTCTTGAATTGTAAGCTAGTGATTAGACATTTATAGACATTAATAGGCCTTTATCTCTTTCTTAGTTTAACCTCTTCTGTTGTAGGGACGATTATGCGGTCCACGCCGCTCGGCTCTTACAGAATCGCGGCTTATCGAGATGGATACTGATGGATATATGTGCACTCATGAACCACAGAGATCATGTCTCTGTCGGACATTACATGAGAATGTTATAGGAGAAAAATTCCTCTGACGCTGGGATTTGAACCCAGGACCTATGGCCGTCGATTCACCACAGACCAAGAACTAAAGGAAGCGTTGCATACGTGGCTTGCTACTCAGCCGAAAAACTTATATTATAAGGGTATCAGGAAGCTTGTACAACGCTAGAACATGTTCATTGAGAAGTAAGGGGACTATGTTGAAAAACGAGGTAATTCAAAGTTTTGTATTGTTGTTGCAATAATTTAACAAGATACCCTCCTATATACCATATTTTTAGGTAGATTTCGAAGAAAAATCTTCCTATTGCAATCGATATCATGTCATGACTTTCGAAAAATTCTTTCATATCTTTACGTTTCATGCCTCCCTAAGTACGAAACCATCGCCCGTTAATTGATTAATTAATTTTTTTTTTTTATGGTGATATATAAGTTATATATACCTTTACTCGCTAGCGGCCGTAATTTTAAGATATTTGAACCAAATTATATTATGTTATTTCTAGGCCCAATAGTTCGGACAAGTTCGTTAATGACCAAAATTGGCCCAAGGGGGAGGGGGGTTGACATTTTGAAAAATTTATATCTCGGCCCCTATGAAGTATAGAGGGAGACTTTATTTGAATAAATTAGAGTACTCCCTTTGGAGTTCACAGGGACACCAACGATTCGGGGGTTTTGGAGGTACGAGTGGGGGTGGGGTGGAGGGATGGAAATTCGAAATTTTTGAAACCACGTCTTGTGGGGTATCGTTGAAATGCTCTTGATGACTACTCTATAAATCAATGACTAGTTTATCGATAGCTCTCATATAAGGCGAGATTTGAATGTTTGAAAAAGTGCTTAATCCTCTTGTTTGCAGTTAGTATTGCGGGTTTATCATGCCAAGGCTAAAAAAGAAGAGTGCTGCGCAGCGACGATAAATTAAACCAAAAGCACTTCGAAATATACTTCAGCCTGTAGGCCTGCCTAAAGGGATTTTTGTATATGGGATATATTTAAGTATTCACTAGCATTTTTGTGGCCCACCATTTATTGCTGTAACAAAATTACGTAAACATTTTACATCAATAGACCTTATTCTTATTATTTCAATTGTATTTTTTTTCTTAATTTAACTTTGTATGAATTTTACCTTAAAACTTTCCAGGGATTTTACAAAATTCTCATACTAACGGTTAATCTACAGGCAGTCATTTCGTCACGATTGACAGATTGACCGACTGACAAAATCACTCACAGACTGAACGACAAAATGACTGAAAACACACAACAAGCAGATAAGCAAGAACCATTAAACTATAATTAATTAAAAAAACAGTAGTTTTCTTCGAATAAAATTATCCTTTTATGTTTTTTCCCAAAAATGATAAGAATTTATACAAGTGTATTTTTGTGGACAAGAAACAGTTTCAGTACCCATGAATTTACCTGCGCTAGGTTTTACTCTTGCATGTGCTGCTAATTAGAAAGAATGTCACAGTGGACATAACCTAAATGCGATCCGCAAGTAAAAATAGAGACTTCCGGACTAGATATGCGGCGTGTTTCGCGTGCAGAGCTAAATAGTAACACTACAAAAAATAAAGACATGAACTCGCACATCCTGCTATCAAGATTCTTAAGTTCCCCTCCATGCCCCCTCACCTAACTCACGTATGTCTTCGCCGAGTCTGATGGCGAGCAGTGAGTCAGAGCGGGCGAGTTGCCAATGAAATCGGGAAACGACATACTTACGTGTCTGCATTCCGATTAATTAAGTTCTTCATTTATAACGCATAGGCTAACGTAAAATATATTCGCATATTCGCAATTCTGCTTCATTATGATCAGAGTTATATTGTTTGCTAATAGGGTGAGGGCATTTTAGTATTATATGTTCTTTCTTTCTTTTTCTTAGTTTTACCTCTTTTAGGATTTAAGCGACCCAAGCCGCCCGGGCTAATTGAAGCTAATTAATTCTAACTTTTTTACTATTTATAGGAATGTAGATCTTTTCAGTATATTAATATGGTTAGTTCAAGTAGTATCTTCTAACAGATTACAGAAAGGTAAAAAGATTCAGCCCCTAACCAAATCCCTTCAGGGATGTAGCTCCACAGAGTTTAGTTTTTAAGTTTTAGCTATGAACGCTGGGAAATCTTTTGTGCAATGTAACACCATGCAGAAAGCTTTCAAAGAATTATTCAATACGGTTGTTTTCTCAACTCCTTGAAGCAGAGAGTGGCCTCTTTTTATTTTTTATTTATTTATTATTGTTTTTAATATTATATTTGTTTAATTTAATTTTTTTCTCAAAGCTATCTGATCAAAGAACATTGATAGTGGAATACCGGCTTAGTCCATAAGGCTGAAAATCTTACAACATTTATTTAATGGAAATGTTGGGAGCACGGACTTGAACAAACCATTCCTGGGATTGTAACAGGAAAAGTTTAGTTACATTTTAAACAGGAACATTAAACGGGTGAAACCGCATTGTAGATTAGTATCTCTGTGATCACAATCACATTTACAGTATTAGTGGAAATGGAGTGTGCGTCGGAACGCGTGGGAGGCGTTATTAGCTCTGAATATTAGGAGCTTACGCACTCAATAGCTGAGTACTTCATTATGTGTAATTACATTGATAACCTGAACAACGTGACGGAAAACAATTAGCAGGATGTTATCTCAACCACATCTCTGAATCGAGGAAAACCCGACGTCCTTTGTGTGCTATATAAACACAAACGTTAGATCAACTTTTTAAACATTTCTAAGTACAGGCAGGCTCCGATTTCAGATAATTTTCACCCTGGGCAAAGCTTTGTATAACCACCCTTTTAATTTGTTTTAAATTTTTCCCCCTATTCACTCTCACCCCAAAGTTTATGTTTTGGGGTTTACCCTAGTATCAACCAATAGTATTTCTAAGATGAAAGTATTTAATTTTTGGCGAAAAATGCATGAGTGCTATTGTAATTTCCAGTGATGGGAAAAGTACAAAAATAAAGTAATTGGACTGAATTACAATACCCGAGAGACATTTTACTTAATTACAATTACAAATTACTTCTTCATAAAGTAATCAGTAAAATTACAATTACTTTATAAAATGGGAGTACCTAATAATTCCTTGTTTTTGGTTTGTTTTGGGCACAAGCCAAAATTATTAATGAACAAACAAACAAAAAAACATATCATTGAGAGTATTTTTGGAAACATTCAGTTACTTTTCGTTAGTATTAACTCGAATTTGGATATTAGTTGCAAAAACAGTAATGATGACGATATAGTAAGCGAGAATGATACTAATACTAACGATTAATAATAACATTGTAACAATTACAATTTTATTTCCTGAAGTAAATTACAAGTAGAAATTACATTTTTTTTAAAGTATTGTAAATGGGACCAAAAAAGGAATTGTTACTGTAATCCGATTAATTTTACTCAATTACTTCCCGTCACTGGTAATTTCATGCACAAAACATTACCTAAAATTATTAAAGTACTAGTCAATCTTTAAAATTTTACAAAAATATTTAATATATTTCATAATATTAAAACATAATGGCCTGTTCTAAATTATATTTAATTATGTTTATAAAAAAATAAGTATTACACTGCTCCCTATAAATCTTCAGTTGCAATATTTTGTGTACTCGTAATACAACTTTTTAATATAATAAAAAGTTCCCCCTCTAAAATTTACCGTCCTCACTAGGTTTGCCGCCCTGGGAAAATAACCAGTCTGCCCATTTATGTATCATGGCCTGAGTACAGAATACTTGTCAGTAAATATTTTAAACATCTTTCTCACAGAATACTTTTAGCATAGTTTACATAGCACATTGGTGGATACTTTTTTCTCAGTTACAATGTACCAAGGGTTTGTCGTGTCACAGTTGGTTGAGGCACTGCATTACAAAAAGGAAGGTCGTGGATACGATATCCGATGAGGCCATTAGTATTTTTCAAATAGGTTAACTTAATTCTTCTTATGGATAAGGCGTCGACTCAACCTCTAACAGAAGTGAGTACTGAGAGAAATCCTGTGAGTAAATGTGGTCAGTGCATGAGACTGGCAATCTTATCACCTCCATGTGCTAAATGTCTAAAATTCTGGGAGCCTCAACCTCTGGAACTCTAAAAGCCTCCAAGGCCTATGTAGTAAACACCTTCCTTTACTATACAATACACAAAACAACAGTAACTAAAGACTAAGACGCGTGAAATGAAGACGAGTTCTCGTGTTCTCACACCGTCGTATCACTTCGGTTAATATCATTAATAAGGTATAAGTTTTGCGGGCATAAACATACACGCATAGCGCACAGGGCAGTTCAGAGTAGCTAGATTGCCGGTTCTTAACAGAAGATCACGAAGATGAGACAGCGTGCTTATCTTATAGATTTTTACTCTGTACGCTAGAAGTACGACATTAACGCAATATCTGGCAGCGCTGCGTGAAACTAACGTCTGTTGGTTTGTGGTCCACGGTATGGACCACTGGTGAGCCACGCTTATTGCGGGAACCAATAGCAGTAGATCTTGTAACATGATGAAATTGCCGAGCTGAACATTCGAATAAGGATTTGAGTTACCAATCGAGTCAGTTTTAGTTGATCTCGGATACCGACTCGAGTTCTCACATTTCTCATCTTGAGGTCTCGGATCCTGCATCATCCGAGATTTGTTTTCATTCGAATCTTTATACTAATCGAAAACAGATTATTCGATTCTTAAAATCAATCGATTAATTCGTTAAAATCATTCAAATAAAGCTTTCTAAAACCTTATAAAAACTTACACAACTTTATATAATTTGTAAATCTTCGTAAAACTTCCTAATATTTCTAAAGATATTGAGTGAAATTATTCTAGAAAAATTTGATTATGTTATTGTCAAATTAACCTCTCAGGTTGAAGCTTAAATGAAAATTTACCTGGATTAATACTTAGCGAAATCGGGCTTCAGGCTGAAATATTGAATTCTTCTTTACATTATTATATACATTGTACACTTCACAATCCTGCCCGTAAGGCATTTTCTTCCTACTTTACTCATTAAGATCACTAATGCATGCAACTGTTTACCATCTTACCACTCTTTCGCCTCATGGAAGATTAACGAAGCGTGTAAACTGGCGGTTATTGATGAGCTAATTATTAAACTCTATAGAAACTTCAACTTTACACGAACACTAAAAAGAACGATCACACCATACTTGCTAATAACGTTGTACATACCTAGTGAATATCACAGCCATGCATTAGAAAGCTGTGTATATTATTTTAATCCAGAAACTGTGACATCTGGCCGACAACTAAGGCTGAACTTGAGGGTTCAAAAAGAAAAAATAATAATATGAGAACACTAGGCCTACATGACGTAAAAAAGATATAGCTTGGTTCACCAAATTTAAATTGCATTTCATGAATAATTTTGTAGAATCATCAACTGATCTCTCAATATAATGAATGATTAATCTTTTGGCTGCTACTGATGTATAAATTTTTTACTGCACAAATGCATGAAAGCAGTATTATTAAATTAATAGAGTAATAATTAATGTTAAAATGTGAGAATTTTTATTCTCGTGTTGTGATTATCATTGATGGAAAATATATTTTCCAGTGAAATGTTTCGTATTAATTTCAGACATAATTCACTGATGTTTTCGCATGATGATTGCTTATAGGCTATAGTGTGATCCATTTAAAACTGAACACTTTTAAAGACTTTAACTTCATTAATAATAATTATAGCAGACATGTACAACTGTGCTCCACCTTTGACAGATTCCACGCTTTTCCGCGTTCTGGTTCTTTTAATTCTACTAACTCTGTAGGTCTATGCTCGTAAGCTTGTTTCCTTTGCAGTTCTCTGACATGTGTCATATGAGTAGGCTGTCTCCTGGCTCAACCGGAGCAATGGTTTCTTTGGGGACTACACTACAGTGTTTTGCAGATGACAAGCCGTTTGTCCTTCTCCTGCTTAGATACACGGTCCAATCAGAGACGGCGAGACGGAGGGAAGACTCTTACTGCTAGTGGCACTTCGTTAGCTCGTACACGTGATTGGCGGTGAAGGAAATGGCTTCTCGCTTGAAAAATACTTTAAATGTTCTCAAATATCATCAACACGATCTTGACCCATTGCAGGTCTTTTTTTTTCCAATCTCGCTGAGGAGAGAGCCAGTTGTCTCCAGCTTTCTTTCCATGGATAAAATTTTGCCCTTGATGGAACATTGCGCACATTGAATTGTTTTCGAAATGCCCGTTGTGTTTCAATCAGTTAATTCTCCTGCAATATGTTTTCATCAAGAAAACACATTGCCGAATTGAGAACTACATTTTCGTTTCCGACTGCAAAACGAGATACTGGAAACTAATCAATTATCGTAAAGCAACACTGGTGGATGGTAGGGGTACCAATATTAATATCGATTCAATATAGATTCTCCCAAAGCCACTGAGACCATAAATCATCATTACAATTTTTTATTACTTTCCAGAGGGAAGTCTTTCATAGTGTTCAGTTTTATATGGATCACACTACATTAATTCGTAAATTCAACTCTGAAAGGGTCCCTCTTGAGACTGATTCTAAAGGTCTATTTTATCTCTTCAATTGGCATTTTTAGGATGATAAGAGGATTTCGTTCATTTGAATCAAGTTCTACTAGAACTGAAAAGACGTCCTTTAACTTATCATGCTTCAGTTCGTATTCAAGATAGGACAAAATTAATTATGCAATAAAAGTTAAAGTGTCAGTTTGTCCTACATACAGATAAATTGTTTATTTTTCAAAAAATGCTATTATTTTACCTCATCCAGAGCTTTTAAAGTCCCCGAAACAATTTTTCAGAATTTGCCAATTGTGTGCTGTTTAAATAGCTCTTATAACACTTGTTTTTATAATGGAATTAATTTAATCAACAAGCTGCCTTTAAGTGTCCGCAGTTTACCTATAAATAGATTTAAAAATTATGTATATGTATGGCTGATAGAGAGACCCTTTTACACGAATTTCTTACTGCGTACTTTGTTTTATAAGAACTGTTATTACGAATATTGACGATGCCTCACCTGTATGGACATTGGCTATTAAACACTATTATTATTATTATTATTATTATTATTATTATTATTATTATTATTATTATTACTACTACTACTTTTCCAGCAGGTACCAATAAGTGCTACATTTTTGTAATTAGGCCTACTGTTACTATGTAAGATAAATTTTGTTGAGAAAATTCAGCATAATTTGTTTGGATTGGATTATTTAACTCTCGTAAAAGCAAATCAGATTTAAAACTATTCCGAAAACTGTGTTACTCGGAAAAAAATACAGGGCAAAATGTTCTATCGGGAATAGAGACGGGGAATTTCTTGGAACTCGTGGTTGCTTCCCAATGACCCTGGATTAATTAGTTAGCAGCCTTAATTAAGTCATCGAAAGATTCCCATTTCACCTGAGGTGGTGAGGAACTTCAGTCAATCCAGACAAAATGAAAATTGTGTTTTCCGTTACAAAGTACACTCTAGTACCTGTTTCAATTATTGAAGAAAGAAAGAAGTGAGAAAATTAAAAAATATAAGTGTATTGTGCTTGTTAAAATACCTTAAAATACTTTATGTAAAAATATTAATATTATTACCAACAGTATTTACCAATATTACCGCGAAATCCGCCCGATCTGATAACATTTAATTTCGACAAGTGTTTACAAACTTTTCTTTTACCACAATCCATGACCTCAAAAAACACACTTTTGAATCGCACAATAACACGATTTCTTATAACAAGTCCAGGAAGTATACTTAACATCAATTTTTAAACGATTTTCAACAAAATTAGTTTTTTTTGGACGAAATATTAACATAAATTAATTTTCATGGAATATTTCCAGTATTCCCTCGTGATTTTGTCCGCAAATAAATGCATGCGCCGTGTTTCCATAAAAGGACATTTCTCCTTGGTGCAGGTTTCACTTCAAAACGAAGTTCTCACTGCACAATGTGCTGCCAAGGAAGAAGAACCGCCGGATCAGCCTACGACGCGAAGCATGTTTCTGCACGTTCACAATACAAACTGCTATGGTCTTCTCCAAATATCATAAGTTCAGTGGCTTTCCATTTTTTGTTTGGCGAAATACACTGTAAATTCAATTAAATTAGCCTATTAGGAAATGTTGATATTTTGCTAAATTACTGCCGATATTTGCCTAAACACCTAATTAAGGAAATTTAAACAAAAGCGTTTATTCAGTTGTTTCAACCTAAAATGTAAAGCTTTATTCACTAGGCAAGAGTTTCTAAAAGAAGTGGGTAGCTTGTAACTACCCTTCAGAAAATGTTTATCAAAAAGTGTTTCAAATAAAAGTTTTAGCTCTTAGTACAAAGCACAAGATGCACAAAATTTTTAACAAAATCGTAAGACCGTTTTCTAGAAAAGAGCGAAGAATTCAATTTTCTTCATAAAGAGGCATTAAAAGAAAAAGAAAACCGTCGCCAATCTTCGTGTCACATCCGCATAAGATACTAACCTTAATATAATTTTTTTATTTTTTTATTTCGCTTTCGAGCCAGGCTGCTCACAGATACACTCACAGATATGTTTCTGAAAATAACATTTTAGAATTCTGGTTACCTCCAAACGTGTAGGTATTTGTATTAAATTCTCGACTTCGAATTTCAGGGTCAAAACAAAATACGTCCTATGGTATGGTGCGGGCAGAGGAAGTAAAAAAAGCTTATTTTTTGTAGTTCATAATAATGATTTTGAACGGATCGTAAAACTCGGTGGTATATAGATCATATAGTTTACACAAATAACCCCACCAAATTTGTAATTTCAAGGAAATAAAACCATTTTCACTGATTTCTAAACATTTTCCTTAGTTGACAAATGTATTGATTGATTTTGTAAATACCCCGTAAGTACGATGGATGAAATTCAGTCAGTTTATACAATTTTCTGTTATTACACCCCTATAACCTGGAGCAGCCTACATTAACACTCGGATAGCAGGTTCTTACATAGCACTCTCATAGCAAAGGGGAACATTACGGAAAGCTCCAATCGCTGTAAGTGCTTGCTTAAGGTCAGGAGTCAGTATTATTCCACTATCTCTTCTAATGTTCTTTTTCAGTTTTACCAACTGGCTAAAGTGGCTTCTGCACACTAAAGCAAGATTTCCGTTCCATCTGATTAAAAAAAAATCCCCTACTTTCCTTCTGATAATGCCTGTTTTCTTTGCACATATTTAAGGTGCTTTGATTTTATCACCATTGTCTACAAATCGAGCCTTATTTACCGCGCGATTTCCCAGGCTAGAACTGCGTTTTTATTACAATGATTATACGAGCATTTGAGCTTATTAATTAATGTCTCCAGTTTTAAAATGTTCAGGAGAAACAAAACACTGTTATCGTTATTAAAAATCAGCTTTTTCAGCGAAGAAATACAGAAAAATCGACTATTGATTCGTGATATTTGGATTAGGGTTAAGCATCGATGGCCGATGTTTTCATGTCGATGATCGATGTTTTCTACATCGATGGAAAACAACCGATGTTTTAAAATATTTACAATACCAAAATAAGATTAATAGGCCTACCTTGGTTGTAAATCATAATTTTACTTACAGCAGCCTAATTTCCCAAAACATCGAATTTTTACATCGATAGTTTTTATGGAAATATTTCAGTTTATTTATGAATTTTGCCTAATTTTATGAAACCATGACTTCTTTCAATATACATCGATGTTTTCTGTCAAAATACAACGATGTTATCAGGTCGATTATATAGTCACATCGATGGTTACCGCCGATTTTAACATCGATAGTGAACATAAGTATCGATGCTCATCCCTAATTTGGATATAAGGGATTTAATTGAGTAATTATTTTCATAACCTGTCATGAAGTTGATATGTTATTTGCGATAAATTAAGTATAATACAAAAATACAAAGTTAATTAGAAAAAAAGACCTCAGGAAATAATTTAAAAATTCCTAATTGAGGATTTTTGGTTATTATGTTTCTCCCCTTCAGAGCTGAATTTATATGTTTAAATAAGCTGTAACCAAGCTCTGATAAGCTGTAGCGGACTCTAATCACTGTGCAAATTTGTTTGGAACACCTGATCATTCTAACACGCGGATAAAAATCGTCATAAAAAATGTACTAATTTATATCTCTGCTTTTATACAGTTTTTATGTGTGACGTATTTATACGTCAGTAGGAGTGAAGAGGTTAAAAATGCTCATTTCTTCATATTTGACTGGACATCCAAGTGGATTGTTTAATATTCTGTTCGAAATCTAACTAGCGACACTCAATTATTTTTAAACAGCAAGTCTACATTAAAATTCGTTAAAAATATTTGTTCCTTATTAGTAATAAGAGAACGTTTCGTATTTTATTGCAACAGGAAGAAGAAATTTACAGATGGGTGATGATCAGGATACTTGTTCTTTAGGAAACTGATTTTATAATTTATCGCAGTATCAATTTATACCTATCACGATAGTTGAAAGTTGTCTGAATAAATAGTGTAATATTCTAGTTGGTGTGTTGATGTCTGAGAAGTTTGGCCATAAAATTGCGATGTTACCTGCACGACTCACTGAATCCTTCCTGGCGCTACTGTTGCGACGTCTCGGCGCATATTCCAGTCATTCTCTACGTGTGCCTAATCAACAACTTATTGTCGTCCGACTTGCCGTATAGGCACTAAATACCTTTTCAAAATAACACACGTCATTTATTGAGGTTAATAATTCGTATATTCTATTGATGAATTCTATGATTAAATTTCTAGTTCATTTCGCGGAGAATTATGCAGAGAGATTATTTTGGCGATGTGCCGAGAACGCACGGTCGGGACGGCGGCCTGGAAGCAAGTCGTCGGCCGGTAAAGGCTCATGTACATAACCTCTTAATTCAAGCGCACGGATTTCTGAATTGGGCCTACAGTTAGAATGGAAAATGTTGAAAATGATCTCCGTCTACCGTCACACATTTCTGACATCTTTTAAGAAAGTTTGCATTCACACACATTAATTCTTCTTGTGAACTTGATGCAGTTTCTCTTCTTATATTCTTATGTTATAAAAGTTTACTTACAAGATTACGCACAGTATTTCTGTGAGGTACAGGAACAGCGGGAAATTTCATTAAAGAACGCAGCCTCACTCTTCTGCAAAGATTTTGTTTTCACATATGAATCATACATGATAATCTGTTCTAAAGTTTGGCATTATTGTGGCATTATATTTTGGCATTATAACAACACAAACGCACTTAAAAACACTTAAAACAAGTCTTATTACACTGCGTTTCACTAATTGTAACGTTTGTAAGCCACATCCGGCTTAAAAAGACCTAAGACAGATTTTATAACACTGCGTTTAACGAATTCCTACGTTCTTAAACCACAGCCGGATCTCACAATGCGACTTTACCCGGGAAACTGAAGGGCAGGTTCGCGACGCGACAGCTGGCACGCTCCAGTGGAACATCGCAAAAATAATTTCACTGTGTTATCTTTGATTTTTGCAACTACCTGTATGATTATCTTCTAAGAAAGCACACCGTTTTTGACTGGACATGGTGGTTTTACAGAATATCTACATAGATTCCATCTTAAACCTAGCCCGGAATGCATCTGTGGAGAAGATACCCAAAATGTCACACATATACTATTCGAATGTCCACTATTTCATAGTGAGAGATACGAACTTAGATTGCTGTTGGAATCTGTGGACTGCACACTTTCTAAGCCACTCACAGATGTTTTAGTAAACCGTAAATCATATAAATACTTTACATCATTTTTAAATACAATATTTCCAAAGATTAAATTGTACCAGTAGTTAAGTTCTATAGTTAGAAATGTATATCAGATGCTGTATCAGCAACTAAGTTAACTATTAGCGTATATTGTTAGCCATTTCATACACTATTTCTAAATTTATATATTTGTTAAAACTAGACTTTAACCAAATAGTGTTAGTCATCTCATGTTAAATTGTTATCCATCTCATGACTCAATACTCTTGTACATATAAGTTATTACTTTAATATTTAGATATGTTAAGTGATTGTTAATACCTATAACCTTAATATACCTTCGGGTAAAATAAGGTTAAAACTTGGATAATAAAAAAAAAAAAAAAAAAAGAAAGCACACCGAAATAATGGATGTAAATTTTTTTAAAATCCTATCTGTGCATTCCTATAGAGTTTAGTCTGTAGTTAATTCTACAAACCTTAGGTGATTACTAATGATTGTTTCAACACATATGACTCGTTCTTTCATTAAAGAAGGACGCACAACAAAAGTTGCCAACAGTAATACGCGCATTTCTTTGAAGTCTGAGATTCAGACATTAAGATGATCTCAGAAGGTATGCATCCTTTTTTTGTTCTTGGATATCTTTCAGTTATAAGGTTTCCATTAAACTCACATTTCACTAACATTCCTATAATTAAAAGCTACAGTTACGAACTTAATTAGTGTAATAATTTATTCTGTGCTAATCTACAGTACGTAGGAGAGAGATTACGAGAGTATCCATTTACTTGATTACACTTCTCTGATGTTTCATCCATGCAGATGGGCTGTGGATGCCTGAGTGTGATGATTTATATTTTTTGTTTGTTATGATAACGAAATTTTCCCATATTATTTGAAGCTAAACAAATTTAAAACAGAATAATACAAGATATCGAACTATTCAGTAGGTTAAATTCAGAAGAGCGGGTTACTTAAAAAAAAAATTAGGATTCGTCAGCATGCCTCGTTATCATAATAAGATTACATGTATTCGTTACATTCATAATACATTTTTAAAACATTAATTACAGTTTTGTACTGATATTACCTTTAGAATACGAACTTACTATAGGCCTACCGTCTTACTTTGATTTACATCAGTATCTTTCACGTACTTGTTTATGACAGTGGCGTTTCGGTAAATGAAAGGAGATGCTATTTGTATCATATTAAATCGTCTCAAACGTTTGAATCCAGCAATAGGAATACTTCATTCTCACAAGGCAAGTTTCAAAGCTGTTTTGCCTGGATGGTGACAGGACCGTGTGTTACGCAGGGTGAAGTTTGGTAAGGGAGGTAAAAAAATTAGCTGCATTTTCAGGCAAAATGCTCTGAAATACAGCTCTGGATTATGCACACGAACAATAGGAATTTTATAGTGTAGTAGTAGCTGTTGGATTGGGCAGCTCTTGCCGCGTTTCTTAACATGATATTTATTTTATTTATTTATTTATACAAATTTATTCAAATATACAAAACAAAACAAGACCACCCGAATGAGCAAGCGCTCGTGCTCGGGCACAGTTCAGCCATTTATGTTACAAAATACAAATTACAAATATATAAAGAAAATATAATATTAAATCAATACCTAAAAAATAATAATAAAAAAGAAAGAACAGAATAGTAAAAAGAAAAAAGGAAAAGTAGTATAGACTACACCTCACTCCACTCAATATTAAAGCAGGTATTCCAGCTGGGCCTTATTATTGTCTTGTAATTTAGGATTTAGACTTCCATTTCAGGGTGTTGTGATGGAATCAAGTGACTTAGGTCTTATTAAGTCACATCGATTGCAGCGATTTTGACAAAGGTTTGGACATTAAGGTTCTGATGCTTCCTTTGTGAGAATGTTTGTTTGCTTTTTTGCTGGGCTTTAAATTTGTATAGATTATGTTTTTTACGTGTCGGATCACTTTATAGTCAAAATGATATTACACCTGCAGCACTGTCCAAATTTAAAGATAGGTTACTTCAAAGGGAAAAAAATCGATGATTTCTAAAATCATTTTACAATTCTTTTTATAAATAAAACCTCTTAGACACAATTAAATATGGAAATGCCAATGGGAATTTGTTAAAATCATATTGTTTCTCAGTAGGAATGAAAATAACTCGAACCTCTGCAGTAGATCATGTATTGAAGAACATTATTAAATCACTGAAATGATCATTCTTTCACACTTGCAGTGTGTACGCTAAGATGGAAAGGTGAAGTCAGACTGAAAAATTCAATGCCATAGCCGGGATTTGGGCCGAAGATCCTGGTCCAAATCCCGGCTATGGCACTGAATATTTCAGTCTGGCTTTCACCTTTCCATTATTAAATCACCTTAGATAGAAACACACTTGTAAATTTGCGTAAAGGTGGTTTTTGTAATTTTGAGCAGGAAATCTCAGGTAGATGCAATACGAAAACACCTTTGGACTTATGACGAAATCATATTAAAGCTCAGCAGGGATAAAAACAAATCAGATCTCTGCAACATTATTAATGCAATAATATTAAATCACCGTAGAAGTAAACGTAATTATATGTTTACGTAAAGGTGCTTTTGTAATCTTATTTAAACAAAAACTATCATTCACAATTAAATACGGAAACGTCCTTCGGCTTTTGATAAAATCAAAAGCTATCATAAATCATATGCCGGGATAAGAATAACTCGAACTTCTGCGGTATTATTATTGCAGCATTACTATCAACTTATATGAAATGATAAGTTAAGTTACTTGTAAATTTGCGTATGAGTGTTTCGCTATGCGACTCCCTTTATATTCCTGCTTATTCTTCCTTTCAAGATACCAACAGTAATCTATCTAATGGTCAGGGCCCGGATTTTGATGACATGTCATCTTTTAACTACCATATCAAGGACGTTGCCCACTAGTGCAGGTATTCTGATAAATGGTATTTTTAGGGAAATATTTGGTCATTTTCACCATTTTTAATTTATGTCCTTTTTTTAGAATTCAATGTCATATCTGGCCTTTTTACGGTCTCCATTTTACGGTCTTTTTTCTATAGTTCATATTTTTAGGCTATTTTTAAAGTGTAAAGTCGTTATGTTCTCATTTTGATTGTTTCTCGCATTATATAGACTTTTTGTGCATTTACTTGCATTGAATATTATTTATCGGAACCCTATATAAGCATAAATTAATAAATCTTGTTATATTTTTATAATTTAGATACAGAAAGACGGTGTTTGCTGTTTGCATTTAACGGTATGTACCAATTAAGTAATTACAAGCCTATCATTAAACAACAACAAAATCTAAATAGACACAAATCTGATGAATAAACTAGCATTTCGTACACATTTTTGGGTTTTTTGTTTTTAGTTTTTGGGTCTTTTTTTGTATTTTTCAGTCATTTTATAGCTCATTAAAAAAAATATTTTAGGTAATCAAAATCCGGGCCCTGCTAATGACTAAAGGTCTCCAATCAGTGAAAGATCCTTAAGGTCTTGATACCTCTTTTCCATCTTGAAAATATTCTGGCAGAACCGTTCACCTTACTCGTCTCTAACATCACCCAGATTTCCTGGGAAAAAAATTTCAAGGTGTGAATGATGATAAAAGAGTTTTAAAGACAAGTTTTAATTTTCCTCTAACATATTTTTTAAGAAACCCGTACACAATATTCTTAGGTGCTTACTAAGAAGGTAATTCAACTCTTGTAAAGGTCTTGTAGAAATTTAATCTACCGCGAATTTCCCGATTTCAAGCTTATAAAAATTCCTTCCTTCAATCTTTTCAAGCGATATCTGTGAAAAGAAAGACTTGAAAAGGCAGAACTCCATTTTACATTTTTTTTACGTTTCCTTATCCTTTTCTGTGTATTATATTTTTTTCTACTCTGCGGGCACTATTTCAATAAATCTGGGTTAAGAGGGAATACGAATAATCGTATGAATGTGACATGAAGTTAAATTCGATATCAACTCTTCAGAATGAGCTTGTAGCAACCTATATTTCACTGTGAAATTTATTTAATAGCTTATAGAAACTTTATTAGGGTAATAATAGCTGCAGTGTTAAAATATACAAAGGGACACTTAATAAATTAGTACATGTCTAAATGTGTAAATTTTGACACTTTAGATTCACACGAACAACCGGTCAAGAGCCCACGATCCTCTCGCATCCCCTGGTTATCGTAGTTCTTCTCTTGTACGACAGATGGCAGCTTACGGCGTCGGGCAAATCGAAGCTTTCTTTTGGTCGTTTTCTTGAAACCAACGGATTTTTACAACACGAAATGAATCCATTTTAGCGTGATATAAAAATTAACAAGAACAAAATTGATTTTATTTTAAATACATGCTATTCACTACGCAGTTTTCAGCTGCTACTCTGAAAGTCTCAAGATCCTTCCATGTTCGATATTAATCGATACCATGCCGATGTCAAAATGGAAATCAGTTTTGAAATAAGTGACGTCATGATACCGTTATGTCGCACGTAATAAGCATATTATAGTATGTATGTACGTATGTATGTATGTATGTTTGTATGTATGTATGTATGTATGTATGTATGTATATATATATATATATTTTTTTTTTTTTTTTATAAATTCACTTTATTTACTACATGTTCCATTACAGGTAATGCTACATGTATTTCTTTATCTTCTACAACTGTTTTTGTTCTATTTTACAATTTTGTTTGTTCATAAACTAACTTTGATCAAGATAAAATTTGATTACAATATGGTGCCAAAAGGTAAACTGTTTGCAAATTTATTAAAGTTATTGAAGTATTTTTTTAGTAAATCTTCTTTTTTGTTGGGCCAGTTTTCAGTCTTTAGTACTGTTGCGATTAGTGAGTCTCTTTCTGTTTCGATTAATTTGCAGTCATATAATAGGTGGTCTACTGTTTGCAGGTCGTCGTCGCAAGGACATGTGGGGTTTTCTATAATTTTAAATCTGTGTAGGTAAGCTCTAGTCTTGCCGTGACCAGTTATCATTGCAGTTACATTAGGGGTTAAATTAATTTTGTATTTTAGTCTCTCTGCTATTTTTGGGATGAAAGTTTTTGTTATCACTCCTTTGGTTGAGTTGTCCCACTCGTTTTGCCAGATGGCAACACTAAGAGCTCTCACTTCACTGGATATTACACTTTTCGGTATCTTCTTGTAACATTCTTTTAGATCGTTGTCTGATGCCGCATCCTTGGCCAGCTGGTCTGCAAGTTCGTTTCCCTGGTTTCCTGCGTGGGCTTTAATCCAATTGAAGCTGATGATCCAATTTTCTTTGTTCATTTTGACAGTTTTTCTTCTTATTGCTTCTATTAAGTAAGTGTGATTATCTTTATTTGTAAGTGAATCTATTGTTATTTTGCTATCTGTGTAGATCGTTGCTTTTGTATGTTCGGTATAATTTGTTTCTATGTGTTGTAAAGCCTTGAGTATCGCTAATTGTTCTGCCTGATTGTTTGTACATCTTTCGTTTAGTCTGTATTTAAGTTGTTGTTTTAATATATTTCCTAAGTATATAGCAATTCCTGAGCCTACTCCTTGGTGACTCTTGCTTCCGTCAGTATATATTTTCAGCTGGTGAGTTTCCTCATTTCTTTCATTGCAGTCCATGTGGTCTGCCGGGTGAGTCCAGTTCTTTGTTTCCATGTCGAGATCACATAGGTTGTCTTTACTGAGGTTATAGATCTTCAGCAGTTCTGCTATCTTGATGTGGATCGGGGTTATTCCCGTAAATGTATGTATATTTGTATGTATGTATGTATGTATGTATGTATGTATGTATGTATGTATGTATGTATGTATGTATGTATGTATGTATGTATGTGTGTGTGTATGTACTTATTCACACTGTATTTGGGCTTTGCCCGGTGGCAGTGGTGTCAATTACATTTACAAGAAAACATTAAAGATTAAGAAAACATTAAAAATTATTACAGATACCTAATAACAGATAACTAATATCCCTACCAACTTATGGAATTAAATAAATACATGTCAAGTTGAATAAAGAAATTAAATAAGAACATGTATAGTTAATTAAGAAAAATAATTAAATACATGCCGTATGGTCGAAAAAAATCACCATCTGTGATTACTAAAAGAAGGTTACTGTACTATTATGTAGAATATAGCCTACAGATATTCACTTCAAAAATAAATCCTGCCTTAATAAATTAAATGCGGTTTATTTGTCTACGCTACGAATTAATGTTCAGAATTCCTGGTAATTTTATCTTCTTCATATTGAATGCGAATAGCGTTACCTTTGACATACAATCCTTCCGTTAATAATCAGAATAAAAATTATGTCCCTAATTATCAAAAGGGAATATTAATACGACTCCGTGGATTGTATTTGTTGTTAGTATGGATTCATCAAAAGCTCTTATTGAAACCTGTATTCTAAATGTACATCTTAAATGAGCTTATGAAATTTTCTTTAATTAAGTTCAAAAGCATTTAGACACTATTTTTGTTCTTTTTCTTCTTCGTTCTACCCTTTATCTGACTCTTCTGTCTACCTGTCAGTTTGTTCGTCTTTTATTTTGTCGGTCTCCATCTGCCTGTCTCCATGTATACCTTCTTTCTGTTTCTGTCTCCTTGTGTATCTGCCTCCCATTTCTCTGTTAAACTATCTGATTGCACGTATGCCCATCCGTTTGTTGTTCGTTTTTGGACTTACCGTTATTCTATGTAACACAGGCTGTATGAATACAGCGAGGAAGAATCAAATCAAAACCGCAATTAAATTTTTTCCACTATTTTACTGCAGGAAGAATATTTTCTTGTACATTATTTTCTACATGGTCCCCTCCCAGTTCAATGCACCATCGCCATCGCCATAGGATAGGAAGTGCTTTGATACCGCGTGAGAAAAATTATTTTGGTTGACGCTGTAGCCACTCGTGCACCGCGAGTATGGCGGATGTGGGAGGCACTTGAAGCAAACGAATGTCAGCCATGGTTTTCATGGTTGCACGAGCAGCATGAGGATGGGCATTATCATGTAGAAGCAAAACACCTGCACTCAGCAATCCCCTTCGCTTTGGCACCATCAGATTTCCACATCTTTTGTCCATTAAAGGAGCACCTTGGAAGGCATAATCTCAAATCTGATGAAGACCGTCCAATCGGCAGTGCACGAGTGGTTACTGCGTCAACCAAAATAATTTTTCTCACGCGGTATCGAAGCACTTCCTATCAGGTGGCATAAGTGCATTGAACTGGGAGGGGACTATGTGGAAAATAATGTACAAGCAAGCATTCTTCCTGCAGTAAATCAGTGGAAAAAAATTAATTGCTTTTTCATTTCATTCTCCCACGTAGCTTCCGTCAACAATTAATGTTTTCCATTTTTTGGGTGATGGCAGAATTGATTAATCTAACCTAACCTAACCTAACCTGACCTAACCTAACCTAACCTGACTTAACCTATCTACGATATCAACGGCCGGTTTCCTTAGCCGCGGTATCTAAGGGGTGCTGCCTTGGAGCCGTGGTGAAGGAGGCTGTAGGTTTGAGTCTCTACGTCCACCCCTAGCCCCAACGGGTTGTGTGGCGATGAGCACGATAATATTACAAGATAAAAATACTATGGCGATGTGCACGAAAATGCGACTGTGCCGATGTGCACGACACCTTTTCAACATCCTCTTTATGATAGGTGAGTTAAATTATGAAATCCTTCTTTACATTCGGGTATTCTCTTACGTGTCCGCCGCCGTGGGTGAGTCGGTAGCGCTCCTGCCTTCCACTCCGGCGGCCCGGGTTCGATTCCCGGCCGGGTTGGGGGTTTTTCAGTAGTGAAAAATTTCTTTCCTGGGTTCAGGACTGGGTGTGTGTATGTGTCCTTAGGTTTAAGTAGGTAGGGGACTGGCGCACCCCGGTAACAAATCCGCTGTGAATATCCCCTTACGGGATCCCCAGGGGTCGCTCGCGACCCAGAGGAGTAACTTATTCTCTTACGTGAATCTTCGATGCGAAAATTCTATCGTTTAATGTGATTTTATTCCTTGTCTAGGATGAACGACACACAAATTTTACTTGCAAAACAAAATCATAATAAACAATTTTAAGCCAGAATAAAACTTCCACATAAGTGAAAATGTAAGGTCAATGGAAGGAATTAAATATTATTATAATTTTATATCTGTTCGGAATGGTTGGAATTTTATTATGGACTTTTAATGGTAATGATGCAACATATCATTTCCTGCAGTTACGCACAAAGCGTGCAAATCTTCATTGTCTGCGGATCAGCGGTTGAGGCTTTATATTTTATTTTTCTCCGTAACTTCGTCAAAGGGAGTAGTAGATATTGGAGGCATTTCACCCATCTCCTTGTTCTTCAAATCATTTGAAATGACAATAAAATCCTTTGAACTGTTCCTCCTGGTGCAGCATGTTCTCTGGAGTGCAGAATGCTTTATACTCCATACATAGCGTGTAGGAGTGGAGTTAGACTTCTAAGTCTATTATCTCTTCACGTAAACGCACGCTTGGCTGGAGATTTTGATTGAACACGGACTTCATAATGAGGTTTCCAGTTACCAACATGTGAAAGTAAAATGCTGGCCTACACATGCAAGTTCTTGTAGACAAAATAAGCTGAACTCTAGTAGATACTGTGTTATCTTCAATGCATATATTTAGTTTGAGAATTAGAACTCTAACGTAGTGGATTTCTCGTACTCATGGGACCCTCATGACAAGACAGGATACTCGTACATAATATGTCTAGTTTCGTTGCCTAAAATCATTTACGTCATTAAGTGCCGGGATGGTGCTTTATGAGATTGTGTGGTGGACGGGAAAGGTCTGTCCTTCCGTGCATGTGTCTGTACGCGTGATAACTCAAATACTCTTTATCGGATTATGATGAAACTTGGTATACGCATTTATAACGTCCATGGGATGAAGCTTACTGATTTTGGACAAAATCTGTTTGCTAATACCGGAGTAATACCAAATTTAGTGTCTTTTATGGTAATACACTAGACAGAACTTATCAACTGCATATGAGTTCTCAAGACAACATAATGTTTTACAGTGTTCTTATACGGATTTGGAAGTTGCAATACATTTAGCTTTGACAAATAACACTACCCAAATATTCCTTCACATATGCTTATCAAACTAGACCTTTGTTTTTCCGTAAGCCCTGCTTAATGAATCGGAAATCGATTACAAAATAACTTATTTTCTGCATATCATAATTGCAGTTATCGCTGATTAAACAAAAGCATTCTGGCACTTTGTTACGTCAGATTACCTGATTTTATTAAGTGCCAGAATGATACTTTATGAGATTGTATGGTCGACGGGAAATGTCTGTTCGTCCGTCCGTGTGTCTATACGCACGATAACTCGATTATGCTTTATCGGATTTCGTGAAACTACTATACGCTTTTATAACGTCCGTGGGAAGAAGTCTATTGATTTTAGACCAGATAAATTGACCGCTACCGGAGTAACGACTAATTTACCGTCACATGCTTTTTAAATGGCAAATAATTACTATACTACAACAAAGCACTGACTTTGCGATAAGCTGAAAATGTTGCAACGACTGCTGCATCAAGCGGGTATACCGATTTTTTGTCTCATTAGTTCTTTGTTAACAGAAGAAAATAAGCGTTTAAACATAAAGGCTGTGAAAGCATTTTTTAAATATATTTCGTGTATTGTAATTGACAAATTTCACGTTTCAAGTGGTATAAGATAATTAAACAGTATTAAGAGATTTCGCGTAATAAACCACTAAATATGTCCAATTACAGCTGGAAGCTGAATGAGAGAGAACTCGGAATACAGTAATAAATGACCAAGTCTGCTAAACAAATTAAATTATAAACTCGTTGTTTATTGGAGTTAAGCTCCTGTTTGATAAAACAACAATGTAGAGGAAGATTAACATTTTATATGGTAAATATGGCCCAATATGGGTTAAAGTCCATAAATATGCTTAATCACCTTTATAATGACGATGAGCTTAGGTCAAGAACAATGCTTAATATTTATAAAATAAGTAATAAAACTTTCGTAATATTTGTCTTAAAATGTAAGATTCTGAAAGCTATGCCTATATTTATTCAGTATCAACAGTAGCCTACTTTTATGATACTAAGAGTTAAAATATTTATAAATATTCAGTTAAGCATTAAAAGCTGAAAGTTAGGTCAATGTCCCTTGTTAAGTCCCATGTCGCATTTCGCTATGCGTGGTATAAACAAACATTAATCTGATGTAATATTAACAGTGAAGATATGAAGTATAAATTCCATATGTATTTACTTTGATGAGACAATACTGAAAGAAGCATAGGCTTATCTTTTGAAGTACATAATGTCTTCCCATAAAATTAATTATATATTTTTTTTTATTTATTTATTTTATTCTGCCAACTACATGAATAAATCCCAATTACAGTTGGCGTAGTTTCGCCAATACATGTTTTACACTATAAAAAAATACAATACAGTAAATAAACGAATGTGCGAGGATAAAGAAAAAAAAAATACATAAATGATTTACAATAACTACAATTAATTTAACAAGACAATCTAAAAATTAAGCCAAATCATATGGAACATATAACAGTTTATGAAGAAGTCCTATGTACTGATTCAATGACAAGTCAAAATCCAGAAGAGCATTTTGAAGTGATAGAGAATTATATCGTTTACACATTTGGATGAAAGATGAACATTCTAATATTTTTGATTTAATGACAGGAATATATAACAATTCCCTATTCCTTAAATTTAATTGCACTACATTAAATTTAATACGTTTTAAAAGTTCATTACTATCAATTTTACCATTGATAATTTTATATAAGAATAACTGTTGCGCTACTAACCTTCTACCAATTAAAGTAACAAATTTAAATTCATTTAATAAAGTATTATAAGAAATTCTATCAATTAAAGCAGATCTATCATATTTTTTAAAATACATATATCGAAGAAAACTCTTCTGAATTTTTTCTATGTCATTAATATGAGTTTTATACAATGGTGACCATATAACTGATGCATATTCTAACTTACTGCGTACAAAACTATTATAAAGTAATTGTAAGACACGTTCGTCTTTAATATTTTTGGAATTACGAAAAATAAATCCTAACTGTCCATAAGCTTCATCTATTATTTTATCAATATGCTTTCTAAAATTTAAATTATGCGTAATAATTAATCCTAAATCTTTAATGGTAAATATTCTTGTTAACGTTTCGGAATTCATACTGTATTGAATAATCGGGTGAAGTGAAAATCTGTGAAAACTCATGAAATAGCATTTTCTAACATTAAACGCCAAATTGTTTTGGATACTCCATTCAAAAAGCTTGTCTATTGTTAATTGTAATTCCAATTCATCTGATAATAAACGTATCTCTTTATATATTTTTAAGTCATCTGCAAACAATAAGCATTTAGAATTTTTAACAATATCTGGTAAATCATTTATAAAGATTAGGAAAAGAAGTGGCCCTAAATTAGAGCCCTGTGGTACACCAGAATTTACATCATAAACAAAGGAAGGACAATGATTAAAAACAACATATTGTTTACGGTCTTTTAAGTAAGAAGCTATCAGCTTCAAAAACATCGAATTAATACCTAACATAGACATTTTAGCCAACAGAATATCATGATCTAACTTATCAAATGCCTTTGCAAAATCAGTGTAGATAACATCAACCCTACACTTCTTATCTAGAGATATATTCTGATACTGTATGACTATAATACTAAGCACTGTAGTCCTGCATTTATTTACCTTCAGAATAATTATGCAACAATTATATGTTATTCAACTTTCATTTATTATTCCTAATGATAAACGTAGGATATAATAGGATTGTTTTAAATATTCTTAATTTTTTTTTTAATAATATAAATTCGTTAATTTTTAATGGACAAATTATCTGTGTGTAAAATCAGCAATACATATAATTATGTCTATTTTTTAAATATATTTTTTATTATTTTTTTACAATTTTTTTTTTTTAGGAAACTATAATAGGTTGCCAAATATGTTGCAAGTTTTCCATTGAAGGGAAATGCTTTTGGACTGGAGTATACGTACATCTCCATCCCGAAAGTCTTCGACCTTTCAAAAAATAGTTGTAGACTGCACAAGATTAAGCCCCAATATTTCCTACTCTGATTCATAATTAGGCAGTCCAGTTGAGAAGCGAGCCTAGGATTGAAGAACGTTGAGAATGGAGACACTGACGATCTTAGGAAGAAGAAAACAAAATCGTTTCAGTGGATTTTACAGCCGACACAAACTCTGCTCCTTACTTATGATACAAGTTGTTACTACGGATAGTATAATGAGTGAAAAAGATAGAGAAAGAGCTGTCGAAGTTAAAAGTAGCCAAGTCAGGGAGAAAACTTTTGACTTTTCGGTTTCCCCCAAAGTATCCATCAATATCGTTGGTGGGGGAGGAAAACTCAGAAATAGATATTCGCCAAAGCTGTTCTTGAAAATAAAATTCTGAAAGTCCTGTGTCTTATCTGTGGCGCGAAGGCTGGTATTTAAACATCAAAAGTGAACTCTCCACCAATAAACTTGTGACAAGTGGCTGCCGTTTCATTCTTATTTTCCAGCTCTCAGAAGAGATTTACAAAACGTATAAATGCGTCACATAAAAAGTTACATAAAAGAAGAGGTAACATTTTAGTAAAACAGCTGGTCTCTATGAATAATAATCATACTACATAGATAAAAATCCCCACGTTTTACCGAAAGTATTACTGCACCCTTCGTTATACCCTTATAACTTAATGTATCCAAGATAGTAGATTTTTTACACTGTATTGTAAGAGCTGAATAAACCTTTTGATTTTCGAAAGATAGGCCTAATAGTTTCCACACCCAGTAATATACATGTCAAGGAAACTAGCTAGGCTATTAACAATATTGCATCTAAAATTTGCAGACAGATTCTTACAGCACTATTAACCCATGAACATTTATATAATCTATAAGATTACAGAATCCTCAGTAAAAGAGAGAGTTGATAAACTTCATCCTGATCTAAAGGGGTGAATATGTGGGAAGTATTTGAAAGATTACTCCTTATACCCCTTTATAAGAGAAGGCATGAAAAGTAACCTTATGCAACAGATTGTGAGACTTATGGAAACAGTACAAAAATTATAGGCCATAAGAAGTGTTTATAATTATATATGTATTAGGAAATAGTGTGAAATTGAAAATATGATATAGTTTAAATGCTTTGGGCCTAAATGTTTAAAAATTAAAGTACAAGCATGTGATCTTAGATATAATAAAGTGTAGGCCTCGTACCTGAGTGCACATAGAATTAAAAGTAAAATTTGCTAGAAAAGTCGAAGATATGAGCTCTATAGAAATTAAAATTGTCACATAAACATTAAAATAGAGGGTAAGCGGCATAAATTAATTACAATATACCTTGATATATGTAAATGCGATAAACAAGCATATGTCAGATGTGTACAGATCTAAAGTACCCAAGTCACTGTACGATAATAGTATATTGCGATACAAGTGCCGTAAGGCACGTTTAGGGTCGAGGAAACAGATTGAAAACCCTCGGCTGCGCCTCAGGTTTTTAAGTTTTCGAGACCCGTAAATGCCTTTACGGCCCGTGTGTTGCATGCTATTTTTTGCACGATGATTATTTATATCAATTTAATTATATTAATTGTGATATTACCTGAAAATATTATGTAAATACATTCTTGAAAATAGATGTTTATTTCAGAAAGTGATTCGCATGTGTTTGTTGTTATGGGAACCGAATATTTGTCCTGGGGGCCGTGCCCATAAAGGCTTGTATTATGAAGTGTATCGTAATGAATTATGACGTAGCGCTTGGACCGTAAGTAATTTAACCTCATCGCAACCGTCCTTAGCAACAAGACTGTGTGGGAATGTCAACTTACGACCCATGTAAACAACGTTCGTAAGTACCACTTACTAGCTAAGGAGTGCAAAAAATCGTATAGTGAATCTTACTTGGAAAGTTGGATTGGCCTATAGAGAGATCACTGAGTATACACAATAAGTCCAATTAAAATGCCTGGAAATGTTGTCTTCTAAGATCCGCTGAGTGGGCTTACACATATTAATGAAGTGATGTCCGTTGGATATGTTGCTAGGCCTATGCTGGAGACTCGTCGTACGAGTTTCTTGTTGTCTTTTTTTAATTCATCCTTTGTTGATATAGTATCGGATTTCTAAAAATCCCTGACTAAACAATATATAAACTATGACATATAATGTGAAGTTATTCCTCGAACAAATTAGGGGAATATAGTCTAACGCTCCTGTTGTCTTGTGTAGACAGAGAGAGAGAGAGAGAGAGTTACTTTCAGTTATTGCTAAAATATGGCAGCATGTCCAAAAGGCGTAATAACTGCCTTGTTAAATTAATATAATATCCTATTCAAATTATTCCGATCTCGCGACCTTCCATGTGTGAGGATTCGACACTAGAGCGTTGTCGTTCTGTTGTAATGCTGGGTATTATTACAAAGGATGCAACCAGATGGGATCAGTTTATATATATTATAAATTGCAGTGATCAACAGGTGGACCTGCGCTTAACTTCAAAACCTCCCTAAGGAGCAATTGACGTTTCATTATAAACAGAATAGACTAAAACCTGGTATGAATGAGGTGTTAATGAGAAACAAAGCGATTACGAAGCCACTTCAGAGCTTCAATTCGTGTAAACTGTACTAAGTACAGTAATTACCCGAAAGAAAGTAAAAGCAATTGAAAAGTTCCTCCGCATTAAGTATTAACTTATTATAATGAAACCTGTATAAAGAAGTAAGTAAAATCCTACTTTGGTAAGAAATGCAACTTAATTCCAAGAAAAATTGATAACCAGTCATTGCGATGAAACTATAGAGTTCAGACTTGTCCAACTCAGGGCCAAAATCAAGTCATTTTGAGGGTCGCGTAAAAAAATTACTTAATTTTGATTCGTATTACAACCAGTTACTTATCGTATTGATAAATTTCATTTTTCAAATGAGGGTCAGACTTATAAGTTTGATAAAAAAAAATGTCCACCTTATACCCTCAATTTTATAAAGAAACCCAGAGTTTTGACATAAAGTGTTTATTGTTTAATTAAAATGTTAAAAACATTTAATGTTAATAACATTTTAACATTTTAATTACTTATCGCTTAGTAAGAACACCCATGAAGTTCATCATAGTTATCAACTTATCACTAGAGACCGGATTTTAAAGGGAAAATTTTCACTCAATAAAGGACGAAAAAAGGGAAAATTATTGCCAAAAAAAGGTGGGGGAAAAAAGGGAAAATTATTGCCAAAAAAAGGTGGGAAAAAGGGATATAAAAGTAAGAGAGTGTAAAAATCGAACAGAGACATACATGTTTGTTTTATGTAAAGCCTTTTTTTGCTCTACAGCTGCTGATTCTGTAACATCTAATGACTGAAGAAATGTTTTGATCTTGTTGAAATTCTCACAGAGGAAAATTGCACACGAAATCCATGCTCCCCACCTTGTTATAACTGGAAACTTAGGCAATGGCAAGCCTGTGATTTCCCTGTAACGCTCTATTCAGCTGGAAATAATTATTTTTTCAATGGTGAATCAGTGAAAACAATTTTTAATATTTTAATATTTTCATATTACCAAATACTGGGTAATTTACGAATTTTTCAAAATAAATTAGCAAAAAAGGTACTGGAAAGGGAAAGTTCCTAAAAAAAAGGGAGATGAGCCTAAAAAAGGAAAAAAAAGGGACGTTAAAACCAGGTCATTTGCCGTTGAAACTTACTCAGTAATGCCCTGTTCAATTTTATCACGTTTTGTGATGAAATATAAAAAAAGGAATTCCCTTTAAAATCCGGTCTCTACAGTTATCACTGCAGTACAGTTCCACTATTCCGAACCCTGCTATTCCGAAAATCCGCCTATTCCGAACAGAGTTCAAAAAAATACCGAATTTTAAACTTAAAAACAGGGGAAATTAAAAAGACGTTCGTGAAAGAAACATACATTTATTGTTATACAAAGAAGTTATAGACATACATAGAGCCTAAGCTTGATGAAAACGACTGAAACCAAATTGGAATGAAAGCTGGCACTTAATTTATGCCTTAACAAGTCAATACATTGATATTATTCATGAAATCCGCCTATTCCGAATTCCCGCTAAACCGAACGGTGTTCGGTCCCAATTAGTTCGGAATAGCAGGACTCTACTGTATGTATTTGATTGGTAGATGAGGCTCTTGGAAATTGTTATTGCTTGTCAGAAGAACTAGCGATTAGCTTTACTGCATATAGAATATCCACACAGTTGCAGCTCTGTTTCCCGTGAACAGGTAATCCTATAAGATTACTCATTTTCTCAGTAAAAGAAAGTAGTTTTCAGATCGCAGCAAGTCTGAAGCATAAAGAGGCCTGGTAAAATTAATCTACCATCCTATTTAAGTTAATCCGCTTATTGAGTCCACCTAGAATGTACGCAAACCCGCTTCATTGCCAGGGTGAAGAAGTGGCCTAGTAAGAAGGCAACATCGTTTTCTTCTCTGCTTAGATTTCACCATTTTCGTTATTAAAATACTTGTTTTCTATAATATTCCTTTAATTCATTAATCAAACTAAACAATTACATGTTGTACCGAGCAAGCAGGAGGTCTGAGGTTCAAATCCCGTGGCTGGCGAATTTGACATGTTTTTTTTTTCATGTTTTCCTCGTCGTAAAAGCAAATGCCGAATTGGATAATTACTCATCCTCGCTATTTCTTCCTTTACCTTATTCATTCAAATTAATGTCAGTTAAAAATTGTACTTACATAAAATACACCAACAATAGAAAATAGTTGACAGATCCTGATTCGGCCTCGATGCTAATAGGAGTATAAATACAGGTGAATTAAAAAAAAAAAAATATATATATATATATATATACATCGAGCTGTGAATTCTCTTTTGAAATAAGGTGATCATCTGTCTTTTTATCTTTGCTCTTACATCTATGTCTATGTCTATGTATATGCCTCTGTGTCTGGATATTTAAGAATAATAATAATAGCTTATTCCTCAACAATCTTAATTAATCTTAATTATTACGACGAGATTATAAACAGATTAATGTCCAATTTCTGTTATATTATTGGCAATGTTATTAAGTACTAAACTCAAGGGGAAGAATAGGCCTATCAGTTATTTTGTTAGGCCTACATACCGACTTAGTCTGTTGCTAAACACGTACTAAACTATACTTAACTGCTCTGGCGTCACAAGTAGTTTTGAAAGCTTCGTATAGCTTTGATCTACAATCTCCTTTATCTTAGATTTCGTAATTTAATTAAGAACTAAACCGTAATCTAAACTCTTTGCTGTGTACGTAAAGAAATTTGTCGTATTAGTATATTGCTCTTAATTAGCGAGTAGGCCTAATTGTCCAATTATATATTATTAATTAAGATTCCAATCAATCACATCTTTCGCATGATTATGATTAACACAATTATTTAATTTCATATCTTCTTATAACATTTGTCGCAAATTTTCTTGTGAAAAGCATAACAAAATAGAACAGAAAGTACGACAGTTTTCATTGATCAGGCAGATGATGCCCTTACGAACTTTTGACCTATATTGGACACCCTTAGAAACAGTAGCTTCGTCCGTAGCCATGACTACCAACAGGTACTGTGATTATCTTAAATTCTACGATTCTGCACTAATTAAACTGGATAGTTAGTAGAACTTTGCTATATTATTATATTGCAAAACACAATTTTATATTAAAAATAACTTATATTTATGGGCCTATACCATAAGATATACATGCTTTAAATGGTAAGTGTGCTATCGTTTAATAAATCAATTACTATAATTGGGGGAATGTTTTACGCTCCCGGGATACGATAGATGAAAGTGATTTGTGTTTTATTTATTTTTGTCCTGACTATGTACATTAATATCTGCACTTGAATAATGGACTATGCAATTTGTGTGAAAAATCGTATCATTTCTTATTTTCTTTTTCTCACTCACTGATAGTGTAAATATATGAAAAATAATAGGTAGTAAATATAATATAGTTTATCGATTAAATTAAAATAATAAATCCCACCAGAATGAACGTTTCCAAAAAATCACTTTTAAGTTTGAATGGGTAGAAATTTATTATAATCAAAATTTTTCAAGACAGAAGTCGTAGCCTACCAAATTATCTCGTTTTAGCCAGTAAGGCCTCTAAATAGCACTTCGGCAAACAGGATTAAATAATAATAATAATAATAGCAATAATAATAATAATAATAATAATAATAATAATAATAATAATAATAATGAAACCTTGATCACAATAATTATTTATAGCAGGTGATATAGTAAATTGCATTTAAATGAAATTGTAGTTATGTAACATTTTTCAGAGATGTCATAGTAGGCCTAGTTATTTATGAAACAAGTGGTAAAACGAGATTTTAATTTTCGAATAGATATGGTTGTAAAATGAGCACATGAGGACGAGTTTAGCAATCCTACGAGTGAAATAAAATTATTCCATCATGAGTGTCTTCCTATTTTTTTAAAGATAGCCGTTAATATCTGTGAAATAATTTTATTAAGTACCGTGCAGTCATTTTGGGAGGCTTTCAGCTATCCTGCAAATTAATATGAACTTGCGCAGAAAGAGATTATTCATTTCCTGGTACATGGCTGCCAACATAGGGATGAAATGGACAACGCTTTTCAGCCACCAAATATAATTATTTTTGAAACCACCGTGAAAAAAGGGGTAATGAATTTTCCCTTTTTCAATTTTTACCAGGCTGAATCTATTTTATAATAATATGCAATTATTCTTAACTAAAATAGTATTTTTTCACATGACTGAAATGATAGTTGGTGTCAATGGAGTACCAATAAGATTTTATAGCACTAGTGCGATAATATGTACCTTTTACTCCGTTTCTCTTTTTATTGGAAGTTACCATCTCAATTCAAGCTGTGTAAAAAAATATCTTCTTATATGTAGGCTTACATTATCCTGGTGAAATATTTTATTCCATCAAGTGTGGACCTACAGTTGGTGCCATTTTATGAAGGCCTCGTCCCAACCCATCATCTATCTAAAAAAGAATATAATAGCATTGTTCCCTAATCCGAAAATCTGAACAGACTTCGACACCGACAAAGAATAGGTACTCTGGTAGTCGCTTGGCTTTCCACAGTATTGCCACTGTCATTCACTACTTCTTAAGGAAAGTGAGTGCTGTGGTACGTATTTGGCAACATTGTACTGGACTGCAGACAAGAGTAAATGCGCCTAATTATCTTTCTACCGGGTGGTCGTAAACTATATGTCAAAAATGTAAAGGTAGGTAGAGAAGACCTAAATAAGCATATTTGGTATAGGAATGTGTGTGCGGTAATGACACATTAAAGCACTAACTTGTAAAGCAGTATGAATCACAGGAAACTGAAAAGACAAGTAAAGACAAAAGAAAACAAACGTTTATTAACGGTTTACAAGAGGTGCTCGAAAGGCACCCCAAAAGAAGAAATCGAAGTAGGTTAAATCAGCAGAACGCGGTGGCCAGGGAACTGGACCGCCCCGTCCTATCCAATGCTGGCCGTAGACAGCGTCCAGGTGATTCCTGACGTTTCGACACACACAATCCTATACGAAATCTGTGTTTTCTTTTGTCTTTACCTGTCTTTTCAGTTTCCTGTGATTCATACTGCTTTACAAGCTAGCGCTTTAATGTGTCATTTACTAGACCTGGGATTTTAAGGCAAATGCCTATTTTGTTCCTTATGAAATAACATGAAAATGTTTAAATATGTGGATGTTTCATGATAATTCACTTACATTTATCGAGTTTTATAGTGCTCTAAAATGCCTATTTGATCTTTGAGAGCCTATTTTACTATTTTAGTGCCTAAAATACCTATTTTGTACATTTAAAATAAAATTCAACTTCTGTAATTTTTACAATCTTATAATGGTCATCCCTCAATGAAAAGCAGAAGAGCAGAGGTTGGTTTTTCACAGAAACTTGATTATTGTCGCTAAAGGAATGCTGACTGATGGGGGAGCGGGAGGATTAAGAGGGAAGGACTACTGTGTCAAGTCACCAGTGAAAGAGCATCTGTTTAATTGAATATAGTTCGTGATGCCTAATTTTGCAGTTAATTCTGTTAAGAATAGTTATACCACGTTTCTTACCATGTTACAGTTTAAGTGTATATTGTAATATACACTTATAATATATATATATATATATATATATATATATATATATATATATATATATATATATATATATTTATTCTGTCCATCTAAACATTTTTAAAGCATATTTTAAGTGCCTATTTCCTCTTTTAAAAGCCTATTTACTTGTTTTAAAAGCCTATTTTAGGCGCCTAAAACTAATTTTTTTAGAGCCTAAAATCCCAGGTCTAGTCATTACTGCACACACATTCCTTTACCAAATATGATATTTAGAACCCCTCTACCTACATTTACATTTTTGACATATAGTTTAGGAACACAATATATTCACTGTTTGACAGGTCGAAGAGGATTAGGATGGCGTTAGATAGAAGTTCGTGGAAAAAGTCTTTAAAAAGGGCACCCACTCTACAATACTTTTCTTCTTCATTACACTAACGAGTCTGAAAGAAAAAACCTTTTTCATATTCAAAGTTTCCTGAATCTATTAGAATATTGCATCGCTTCAGAGAACGTTTATAAAAATCACATCACAAGGTAGGCCGGTTTTCATTGATTCGATATATGATACCCGGGCGAACTTTTGACCTAGATTGGACACCCTTGTTTTTATAGCGTTGGCAGCCCCGCCCGGTAGTCATGGCTACCAACAGGTAGTGTGTTTATCTAAGATTCTCCACCTACGCCTACAAACACTAAGAACTGTGAGACATCGTGAACCATTAACCTTACCAAAGGAATAACCTGTTTGCGCTGCAGGAGGTAGTCGTAATTATACCATGCACTCCGGATTTTCATACCTGTTTGTTTACTCTGAGCTACAGCTGTTCCGCCATTGTTTCTGCGAACTTAAAAGCAACTCTTGTATTAAGTACATTTAAGCAAATAACACGTAGCAGTGCTAGGAGCAGCATGCTTACAAAGTCTGATTAATTCTACCCACAGATCCCACTAGGGGATGCGTGTTTCGTTGAAATTCATGTCGTGTGCATGGATTCCTGCATAGGAAACTTACTTGACGTCAGTGTAAACATCACTTTATTTCACAGGGATGACGTAGTGGTAAGCAATCTTGACTCGCAGCGTTTTTGTCTTTGGCTCTTTGGTTTGAACTCGTTATTCCAGAAGTATGTTTTTAGCCAGAATCCACTAGACAGTTCGACCTCACAGTTCTCTACTAGTTTTATTGTGATTTTTATTATTATATATATATATATATATAATGTATCTCTTCTCTCTATATATAAGAGGCTTTGTCCTGACTGACTTAATGACTGACAGAGAATTAATGTAGAGCCTAAACTATAATAGGTAGAGATTTGGAATTTTGACAGTACCTTCGTTTCATAATGTAAGTGCTCACTAAGAAAGGATTTAAAAAAAAAAATAATTTTAAATGCCAAAAATCAAATGTTGTACGATAACATGAGAGTGAGATATAAAATATTCCGTAAAGACTGTACAAAATGTTTGTTACCGGAATTTTTTTCTCCTTATATCAACCTCTACCAGGCATGATGTGTAAACGCAATGGGGTGCAACATTCTAAGACTTCCATGAGTCATAAAAAGGTATATCAAGCGTTTTCTGAGGGAATAGTTTCTGTGTGATAAGTCGTGTATCCTCATTTCAAACTCTACATACCTAGAGTTTGAAAATCGAAAGTCTCCATAAGTTAATTTCGAATTTCAAAATACAAAAGCCGGGCTTTTAAGCTAGTAACGATATAAAAAGCCATTTCATTTTTATCTTTATGTACACAGTGTGTTTACTGAATCTTACAAAAAATCATTGCGCCTGTTTGCACTGTTTAGACTACCACGCACAGCAAGGTTTTGCAGGTAGTCTAATCAGTTCAGAAAGGCGAAATGCAACTTTCTTTTCCGACGTGTCGCAAAAACTACTAACCTGATAGAGCTGATATTCTGTATCAACATAGTTTTTATACGAGGAAAAATTATAAAACTAATAATAATAGTTGACTCATTTTCTGTACTTTATTTAATATCACAATCATTAAAATTCATAATCAGTTAACATGAGTACTAGCCATAATACAATCTCTTATATATATATATAAACTTCTTTGTCCTGACTTAATGACAGAGAATCAACGTAGAGCCGAAACTATAATAGGTAGAGACTTGGAATTTTGACAGTACCTTCCTTTCATAATGTAAGTGCTCACTAAGAAAGGATTTTTAAAATTTTAAATTTTAAATGCCAAAAATAAAATGTTTTAGAGGAGACATATTACCTTTTTGCATAGAATTATCAAATCAAAATCACATTCAATGTACAGTTCACATGACAACAGTGTATTGTTGGCAGTTGTCATAGGTAGGTTTGGAAATAAATGAAAGGGGACTTAGACAAATTAGGGAAGCTGTCAACATAATCCATGTTATAAATAAATATTAAAGAATGAAATCCACGAAAATAATGCACAATGTGCTGCAGTCAACCTCAGATTCGAGTTCCTGCCCCCCAAAAAAAACTTTCATAGTGAATTCCGTCAAAATCGTACAATATTATCCCATTTAGGCCTACATGCATTATTCCATTATTCCTTCAGTTCGCTATGTAAAAAATTAGTTCTCTGCGCATGCTCTCATAACATTCTAAACGAATTAATCATTCAGAGCAAAGCCACCTACAATTCAATTTTACAATTGAAATATTTTAGCGAAAACTGGTACTTCAGTAGCTCAAAAATTCAGTTTTTCTGCCAGTTTTCCACTCATAACTCGCGAACGAAAACGAAAATTAAAATCCGGCTTCGAGGTGCGTTCGGCCACCCTTCAGTCAATCGATTGTTAAAAATTTCATATCTCTGGCACTGTGCGTGCAGTAGTTTTGGCTGGGCATTGAGCACACACAAACAGTCAGACAAACACTTTCTCTTATTATTTCGATAAATAGGCCTATATGGGTACAGGAGAATTGGATTATAGGCCCATACATGTTTCGTACAACAGTGAAATTAGAATCATCCCTCTGGTGTTTGAAAAATGATCACTCTACTGTAACAATAGCTCTCAGTTTACTACACTTGCCAGCAAATTTAATGTAAAGACAACTACATAATCTTACAGTCTACATGCATAAACGACGGCATCATGCCACTTACATCCTCCTCTTTTATGCATTAATTTGGGTAAAATTATTTCCTACAATATCTGTTTCCAGCTTTAGCTAAGATCAGACGTCAGAAGTCGATGATTTTAGAAACAGGGATAAGCGCACTAGATTAACAGCCGTACCTGAGAGCATACATGTAACGGGTGGTCTTTATAACGTGGATACTTGTTAATTAATGGAACATCGCAAACGTTAATTAACCGATGTAATTATACGATCCTCTCCATGGAAGCTAATTAGTGTAATTATAAGGGCGAGACGTATGTTGCATGTGTCTGAATCTTCATGCGTCATGGCAAATTAAGGGAACTTTTTTCATTGCATTAGTCTGTTTCCTTTTACTTAAGTAATAAGCTTATTTTGATTTTGATATTCTACGCCTGTGGTGTTTTATTCTACGCCTTCCCTGAAGATCACTCATGCTTAGTACCGGTACCAGGGAGAATCAAATGAAAACCGCAAATTTGTTTCCACTATTTCACTGCAGGAAGAATGTTTGCTTGTACATAATTTTTCCACATAGTCTTTTCCCAGTTCAATGCACTTGCGCCATCGGATAGGAAGTGCTTTGATACCGCGTGAGAAAAATTATTTTGGTTCATCAGACTTGAACTTCTGCCCTCCAAGGAACTCCTTTATTGGACCAAAGATGTGGAAATCTGATGGTGACAAATCTGGCAAGTATGGCGGATGTGGGAGGCACTCGAAGCGAATGTCATCGATGGTTTTCATGGTTGCGCGAGCAGCATGAGGACGGGCATTATTAAGTTGAAGCAAAACACTTGCACTCAGCAATCCCCTTCGCTTTGGCACCATCAGACGAATTTTGAGCGAACGTTAAAGACCGCAGCGGAAAAAGTTGAAATGATGTAAAAATAATAAATAGAACCAGGATTTATAAGAAAAAGAAAGCAAATAAGCACAACAATGTAAAAATTAAAACTAAACAGATATTAAGCACATGTGAAATGAAGGTGCTAAGAACAATTCAGGGGAAAACTTTATTAGATAAGATACACAATACAGAAATTAGGGACAAATGCAAAATTCAGGACATAACTAAATTTTCCAACGACAGAAGAAAATTTTGGAAAGAACACGTTGATAGAATGGAAAACAATCGCCTAGCAAAAAAGGCTCAAGAAAGCAGACCAGACGGAAAAAGATTAAGAGGAAGACCTGCTACGAGATGGAAAGACAGTACACATGACTCATCTGAGGAATAAAGGGGAAATAAACAGGATGCCATCCTACATCACAAGAATAAGAAGAAGAAGAATGTAAAAAATAAGCATAAAAATAATAAAAAACAAATTAGCCTACTGGAAAATTAAACAAATTATTTTTGTAAAAGTCTTATTTCACTTACGGCTGTTACAGTTTCTAAGGAAGGTCATCTGTATATTTTCTTTTGTGAGGTTCCTGGTCTGTGAGTGAAGAATTTGTAGAGTGAAAATGTTCTTTCAATGTCGCAAGCGCATATGAAAAGCAACGCAGTTTATGTTCTACGACTTTCTTTCCAATGTCTGTTTCTTCATCGGAAAGCTTTCTGGATTAGAGTGTATTGTAATCAGAAATTCTATTAGCCGACAAAAGAAAGGAAAGTGTTGAAAATTACATCTAGGTATGAAATAACCACTTTTTATGTGACAGTTTTGAGTAAAGTATGCTGTTTCATTTCATAATCCTAAAACAAACAGGAAAAATCGTTTTTTCTCTCAGAATAAGCAAAATAAGCACCATCAAGTTTAGTTAAAATTCTTCTGTAGCCTGTGTGTTTTGGAGTGAGAAAATAAATATGCATTTTACTTAGAAATTACGGGCTCTAGGTAATATGCTTCTGATAGTACGCCGCTTTACATCGTAATATATCTCTGCCGGTCTGTCAAATGACTATTTCCTGGTAGGAGAAGAGATTCTACTAGCGTGCACAAAAACATGTCTTAAATTTACAACGGGCAGCAGATTTGAGCTCAGACAAGCAATGACTAGAAAGGGAACTGGATGTCTTTTGTATTGGAATACACGGACTACCTGCTCCTTGTAACAAAATTCCTACGGTCGGCGAGAGGCACAGATATAAAACAACAGCTGTATAGTGCAGTTACTTATTGGATGGCCAGTCGGCTTCAAAGGTTTCGGTGTTTCTTTATGTTAATTAATCTGACTAAATCGGTCTTGGGCTTCCGCTATCCAAAACAAAAGCAACGTTGCAATATTCTCTCATTGTTATCACTGACCTCAGTTCTTCCTTCGCTTTATTCAATTCACACGTGTTATTGTTTACTGTAACTTGATCTTGCAACAACGCATTCACTCCACGCGGAGTAGACAAGTATAGTGGAGACTACTTCTACATATACAACTTTCTTCAAAGCAATGCCGACAGACCCTTATAATCCGCAGTAAATAACTTGAAATGAGGGTGTCTTGGACAATAGAGTTGTATATTCTGGATTTTCAGCGTGTTTTCTTGGGCGTTGAATTTGCCTGACAGCCAATAGAATTTCGTGTGCAACCAATCAGTGCTCATTTCTGAATTTTTGACATTTTAGCTATGACTCCACGTGGGGCACCAGACGATTGCCGTTCAGTCATTACCATATCACTCCTTAAGTGCCAGACAATGGCTTAATCCTCAAAGCATCCCGACTGTCTACATAGGTCTAGCCTCCACTATAGCTGTCAAAATCGCCACAGGACATTCTTAGATTCTGATTGGCTGGGGTAACTAGCTGATTGGTGCGGTAAAACAAAGAACACGGGTTGAGCTGTCGGCAAACTTTTCCTCCTAACGAAAGGAAGCCGCCTGGGTATGCAATGAGTAACTGGACTATACCTCGGCTGTATAGAGCTGAAGACCTACTATCCCTGCGAGATTCTTCTCAGGACTATGTGATACACAAATACTTCAACTCATTCATTAGTAAGCAGGAGCAGAAAGTCGGAAGTATGAAGGGGGAGCCGTTCGTGACAGGGTCACGTTGCCACGGCATATGTTGTAGTGCCTATTTTGAAGTCAGTGTACTGCTAAGGTTAGACACTTTACGTAATCTCTTACCTAGTATAGCATTTGAATTTGTGAGCTAAGAATGGGCTAGCAACTTATTCATGAGTAATGATTGATATTCAGTCTCCCTGCCGGTCGGTGTGTTTAAAAACTGTAAAAGTGGGAGCGAGGAAGGAAATTCTTAAATTCTGATTACTTAGCAACACCTGTGGCTTACGTGAAGTAGAAAGGAAAGCTCCATTTATTCAGCCCCTTCACTGCCGCTTTATTCTGCTCTGCTATTTCGAGGTACACTGTTTCTTCTCTTTTTCATCTTCTTCTTCTTGTGCTGGTGCAAATTGCTGCAGGAGCGAGATTTATTAACTTTATTATTTATTTATACTGGCGAAGTTAAGGCCATAAGGCCTTTTCTTCCACTGCACCAGTAAAACTATACATATCGTAAATAATATATACTACAAACAATACAAGAATTGATAAATTATAAATTAAAACTAAACATGCTACAGACAATAAAATTACAAGGATTTAATTATAAGCTTGATAAACTAAACTAAAATAAAATTAATGACTAATAAAATGGATATTCAATTTATTTCTAAATTGTGGTACATTTCGAACGAATTCCAAAAGCGAGGAATTGATACACTAAAAGATGAAGAATAGAATGATGTTGTACGTCGGGGAATAAGCAGATTTTGGTTATGCGTTCGTGAGGTCGAAAGAAGATTAAAACGAGAGTGTAAATAAGAAGGAGAGGTAGATAATAATATGTTAGGAAGGAAGATAAAGGAATGGATCATTCTTCGTTGTTTGAGGCGCATCCATGACAAGGTGTGAAAAGATGGCGTCACGTGGTGTCCTTAGTCAGAAAATAATTGGGAGTATTTGTTTATTTATTTATTTTTATTATTTTTAAATACAATCGATCCTCCGTATAACGAAAAGATCGATACAAACATACCACGTTAAACCAAGCTTTATTTTGCTGTTCTCGCGGCAAATTTCTTGTCTTAATAACGTTACATGCCTCTCATTATTGCGATTAACATCTTTCATAAGCGGAATGATAATTCTTTCACACTAGCCGTGTTTAGGCTAAGATGGAAAGGTGAAGTCAGACTGAAAGTTGACCTTAATCGCTAGGATTTATAATTTGTTTCATTGTTAGGAACTTGTTCATTGAATGAATTGCATATAAGGCTTTGGATCAAGATATCAGAACAAAATATTCTGTTCGGCTTTAAAACATAACATTTCAATGTTAAAATTGTATATATATACAATTTTAACGTATGGCGTCTAGATATATATATATATATATATATATATATATATATATATATATAGACACACACACATGCATCTATATAACCTATTTTCATTTGTTTCAGGTAAGAGAGAGCAGTTTACATTACTTCTGAAGAATTCAACCAGGAGTGAGTAATCCTTTAAGATTTTTATACATAGCATAAAATGAAGTCCTAAAATTATTTTGTTAGAACAAAAGTTTCTTAGTATCTGATACGTGTCATTAGAAAGGGGATGCATTCAGCATATTAAGTCAAATTGAAAATTAAAGTTATTACATTCTTCATTAGCTGAATGCCAAATTCAAGACTGAAATAACTGAGGAAACATATTTGTTACTCAGTGTCAAAAAAGCTTTGAGCCACAAAAAAAGGCGTACGAAGTATTACTAAAATATGTCTCAGGCAAGTTTGATCCTGTTCAAAACAAAGAGGTATGGCTGTCTTAGTCGCAGCTATTGTACAGCTCCGCACATGAGAACGCATGTCATCACCGTGATAATGGTAGTTTGTTTATTCTTCCTCTCTATCTTGAACAATGAGTCCTTTATGTTTTCTTTGCTAATTGATATACTATAATGACGATGCCAGTGAAAGTTTGTTATTTCAAGTGTAAATGTTGATATTATTGTTGCATGAAATTATGAACACTCCTCCATTAGCTAGCCACACCCTGGTAATAGCGCATCCTAATGACATTAACCAATCAAGTTTTGTCGCCGTGACCATTGATTCTTTTGTACCGGTATCAAAAAAGCTAAAGGTGTGAAGATGTTTCAATGTCCTTAGAATTTAAATAAGAACCAGCGCTCACCAGAGATAAAAATAAAACGGTAGAAGTATGACGCTAGACACTTGGAATTAGTTGAAATTTCCCATATCCTTATTCTAGATTGGTCACTGATTCGTTAGCAAAATAGTTACAATTATTTCACGTTCGCGAAGTCTTTATCTGCGGTCTTTAGAGAAGTAGAATAGCTCGGCTTGTAGTGGATCCTTCAATATGAAATTAATATTATGATGTAGCGAGGATAACAAATTCTCGTGGTATACCTTTGGAATTTGAAGTATGCCAGTAATTCATCACGTCTGAAATTCCATATAAAGGGAATGTGAAATATGACAGGGATCCCACAAGCTTCACATTCCGCTCGAAAAGAGGTGTCCTGAATGGTCTTGTGACAACAGAATAACTTATAACAACCTCATAATTACTTATTTGTTTACCAGATTGCCACTATCAAATCTCGTTTTGAAAAGTAATTTTTATTCTAATTTAATGTTGAAATTTAGTTAGTTAGTTTATTCTCTTATGGCCGGTTTCTATAAACTCGCGAATTACCTATGGGTAAATTATCCCATGAACAGAATTTACACAAGGAAAACTCTTACGAACAGAAATAATTTAAAGATAACGATCACACACAGTTATGGCGAGTTTCTAGATAAATGTCCTCTAGGTAAATATGAAAATGAGAGAAATTTTTTTTCTATAAACCAGGGTTAGATCTCTCCAAGGGTAAATCTTTGGGTTAATTTATCCTTTCATGGATGACTGGATAAAATTTAACCTCTCGTAGTATCAATATGGCGGACGTGCGCAGCTGATTGCAGTACCTGTAAAATACAGTTTTAGAAATGCTGATATGATCTGTAGTGTTGACTTTGTTTCTCTGTAACAGGATAGGCTTAGCAGAATTTATATACATATTTCTTATTGAAATTTTCATGTACCGTACATTGCAGCTAATGACTGTATTTGCCGGTATTTGGTAGCACTGAGTGTGCAAACATTGCAAACTAGAGTCGTATTTCTAATTTTTCCTTCCTCTCACGCATTAGATCTCGACATAGTAGTATTTATCTGAAGACAATATTATTCCGAACTAATTAGTATAATGCATATTGCAAAACCATGTCTTGACTTGCAGTAGTGGAAACATAGGATGAAACAATCACATCTCCGTTATTCAAGATCTATTCTCAGTGTTCACCGTAGCTCATTATCAGCGTGCTGGATTACGGTTCAAGAGGTCCGCTGTTCGATCCCCGGCATGGTAGTATATATTATTTTTTATTTCCTCATTATACCATTAGTGCTCTGGTGGGTGATTCTGGAACTAAGTTGTCCATTGGATAATTTACCCATAGGTATTTCGCGAGTTTATAGAAACCGGGCATTAGTGAGCATTCACACCGAAGTAGCATAGCATGCGAATCGCATTATCTAAATGCAGGCTGCATATCGAGTTGCATGGTTCACAGTTTTGCATTCATACCGAAGTAGCGAATGCGATCTGCAGTTTAACGTACATTATATATTTTCACTTGAACAATTGATAAACCCATTTAAAGTAATGTAATTTACCTAAAGAGGATATAGTTTCAGCAATTTTAATCCAGGCTTTTTTCCTACTAGTTTCGATTGCCATATCGTATAGTCTACGCATGTACAAATTGTATGTTAAATAGCTCTCTTTCTAGTAGCTTTCATAACATCTTTGCCATATTCTATCGCTACACAAGCGAATTTGTGTTGAATTTTCTTAACAATTAGAAAACAGCTGAAAAGGCAACTGTACGCATGCGTCATCCCGAGTAGCGTCGCATGAAATAAGTCCAGATCTATCTGAAGAAATGAATGTCGCACTCTGGTAGCTGCACTATTGCCACGCTACTTTGGTGTGAAGACTTGCACTTGTTTATTTGGAATTTAAAATGAGTAACGTGCAGCGTGCATCCAGGTAGCGCGTCGCAAGTGGCATGCTACTTCGGTGTGAATGCTCCCTTACACAGTACAGTGTTTTTCATTATCCTATACCTATAAATTTACATATACTTATAAACTACATTTTTTAAAGTTTAACACATATATATTTACAAATTAATCATTTACATACAAATATTCAATACATGTACAATAATATGAATATTACATTATTTTTAACATACTACATTTTACTTATGTTTGATTAGCACTATATTACACATTTTAACATTATTTCTAACTCTATTTTTACATTACATTGCTCAGAATTCGTTAGATATGAAATAAAATAACATATTATAATAAAATAAAATAATAAAGTAAGTAAAACAAAATGGATCATCAATAATATCAGCTCAACAACCTTTACATTAGGCTAGGCTCTTCGATATTTTTTTATCTTCTTGGAAGGCATTATTTTTGTAATTTTTCTTATAAGTAAGTTATGGTAGGCGTACAAAGGCTAAGATTTCATGCAACAAGGAAAATTATTCAATTCGCAGTAAAATATAAGCCAGTAACTACACAGAGTAAATAAATATAAGAACAATATTAACTTAGTGCCATATATGATCTAAAAGTAGGAGAGGGAGAAAGAAAAAGAGAGAACTCAATGAAATAAATGGCGTACTAGGATGTAGAGACACATTCATTAAAGAAGGAAAGTGGCAATAATGAGTATAGGCTTATAAAATAAATAATAACATATTCTAGTTAATGCATGGCCGTGGGTGTCGGCATGCTGACCACATGCTTCCAATCCTATCATCTGTCTATGGTAGATGGCGCAGCGGTCGGGTGGTAGGCCTTGTCCCTTCAGGGACGGAGTTACGTTTTCAAGTTAATTCATGAAAGAGTATTTACAAGTCTGAATAGCAAGATATTAATTCTGTTTAATATTAATATTCGTGTTAATACGAACTTAAAGCAACTGATATGTTGGGCCAAGAAATTCTAGAATCGAGCTATTGCTAATTAGAAGGAAACAGAGTAAAGAGCGGTTCGCTAGTGTGGTATAAACAATACTAAGAAACTCATTAATAATTGTTGGTTTCTCTGAAATAGTATTCGATAAACTGGTAACTTATTATAAACGATATTATTATTACTGAGCATTATTAATTATATAACATAAAAAGTTGAATTAATTTGTGGATAGATAGGCTACATGACTTGTATTTGAAGCAATACTATGTGTTTGCTTCCAACATTCTCCTCCCTCCTCCACATGAAACCGATGTCAGTAACGGGTGACGCAACCTTTACATCAAAGAACGAGAGAAATATTGGTAAGAGAGGATCATTAGGTAAAGGGCGACATCTTCCGCCTTGTGGCTTGAAAGGAATCGACCGAGATATATCGATAGATGAAGGAAAAGATGCCTCGATTTCCTCTCTACCCTTGCTTGTCATTTGTGATAATATCTAAGGATCCGAGGAGTTACTGCAGAAATCAAGTACAGATCCTGCCGAACATCTTCTTGAATAGGAATAGGGTTGTAATATAATGATGTCACAGGAGGTTGAAGAAAGATGGGAGAAATTAATTAAGAGGGTTATTCATAAAGTAAATTCCGTTTATTTAAAAACTGTTAATAAAGTTACAGAACTGAACTTTTATATTAGTGAACCATATTTGACTCTTATACACCCCAACATTTCCATGTCTATTTCCCAGAATCCATGATAACTCGTTATACAGGACGTAGGACAAGCAGTAAAGAGAACGAATTATCATATAGGGACATGCAATTACTTCACAAACGTTATACAAACAAACAGCAGGTAACGAGATTGACTCACTAATGAAGCCTGAAAATCAATTCTAACTGCAATGGAAATGGATTTATTGCTGAAAGGTGCTGACAATACATATTATTAATTGTCTCTTTACATCCGGAAAGCCGTCGAGTGTTTTCATGACATATAGATTTTACTTTTAACATTCTCATTTAAAATTATTATACTCTTTGTTAATATTGGGAAGTGGGGTGGTAAAGTACATTTGTGTGTAACAAATTGACATATGAAAGCTACATTGTCCTTCTCAATTGGATGAGGCGCGGGGAAGAATCTTGCATGCAAAAATAATTTGGTACAGGTTTCTATTTATGTAATTTTTTCTCAGGGTCTCTAGTGGACTAGCGGTTAGAGGTAACCAACCTAGATAGCGGAAGTATAGAATTTTTATTAATTTAATCAGCTAAAATGATGTAATAAAGTGTCAGAATGCTTTTGTTTAATCAGTGATAATTGCAATTATGATAAGCAGAATATATATATTTTTAAATCGATTTCCGAGCTAAGCTCCAGATCCATTCATTAAGCAAGGCTTACGGAAAAACAAAGGCCTAGTTTGATAAGCATATGTGAAGGAATATGTGGGTAGTCTTATTTGTCATAGCTAACTATATAGCAACTTTCAAAGCCGTATATGAACACTGTAAACAATATGTTGCCATGAGAACTGATTTGCATTTGATAAATTCTTTCTAATATATTACCATAAAATAGGAATTTAATTGGGCATTACTCCGGTACCAGTCAACTGATTTGGAATAATATCAACAGGCTTCTACTCATGGACGTTATATATGCATATACCAAGTTTCATGAAAATCCGATAAAGCGTATTTGAGTTATAGCGCGTACAGACAGACGGACAGACGTTTTCCCGTCCCCAACACAATATCAGAAAATACCATTCCGGCACTTAATAAATTAAAAATTCCAATTGGTTCAGAAACACCACTATATAGAATATATTAGTATGATTAGATTTCCCCATACGAATTTTTCAGCTCAGTGGTCTTTGTAACTTGCTTCTATGCCAATTTGTTTTCATTAATACATCGTGTTTATGTAATAGAGACCATTGTAAATGGATATTCATCAGTCAGGCACGTCCTTTGCAAATCGATCTCCATTTGAAGCAGGAAAAGTGTAAAAATAATCTGTCTGATGAAAGTAGATAACTAATCTCTCTTTATGCACCATTTAATACCTGTGTAATTAACTTTAGTGACGCACTTAAGTACTGTAGATTGATCTTGTCACCTAATGACGGCCGTAAATTAAATTTCTGTGAACATATAGAAGTGCTCCATTACAGGCCTAAACAGTAAGGTCGTAAAGACTTGTTGAACCAAGGTGAACACTAATGAATTGTAGATTTTATGAACGTACGTAATGAAGTACCTCTGTTCAGAGTGAGTCCAGGATCAACGAATATTATGTCCGAAGAGGTAACTTTGCGGTCTTGAGTCTTGGGTTCAAATCACGTGACTGGCTAATCGAGATTTTCTCTACTCGTAAAAGCCCATTCCTAATTGTAATTTACTTAACCTATAACACGTCTTTACTCATCACTAGGGCTCGGAAGTTGATTAAATCTTATTTTTCTGAAACACCACACACATGCAGGATGTAGTATAAATTCGTCTTGCCTCAAAACGAAAAAAATAGCATACTTTTATTTTGCATTTTTCGGCATTTTATTCCCTATTGGTCACTTTTTAGGCAATTTTAATTCTTTCGGGGCATTTTTCCGCATTTTTTCTTGAGCTTGAACTTTTCCAGACCAACAGACCAAGCTATCTCATAATATTCTTAGCTATGAGGCATCTGTACTGTGAATCTAACCTGGGTTTTCAGCTTTGTACGCTGACGCCTAGACCACAATGCTTTCATAGCACGTACCAGACCCATTCTAAATCTTTCTGTAGACACCAATCGACCTCGCTATACATAAGGGATAGCCAAATGGTGGCCCACATCCGCATGCGGCCCTCCACCCTATTCTTTGCGGCCCACGACAAAGCCAATTAATAAATGCTAAAATATTTATAAATTATTTTATAGCTTTTTTTATCGATAGTTTTGACCACCGATATCCTGATGCTTCTACATTCCAAACTACACACTTTGGGTAAAAGTTATAAGTTATAAGTTATATAAAACCTAAAATATCTAATACAGATCACTCCATTTATGCAAAACTGACCTTGATACATTTTGTAAATTACTGACTAACAGCGATTTCCCATTACATCGATTTCAAGTTTAGTATGCCGCTATTGGATACGCTTTTGAAGCAATTTAGGGAGCAATTTACTGACTTCAGGGATATGCGACCGCAGGTAAAGTTATTTAATAATCCATTTCAGAGCAGTAATTGGAACCGTGTGATATGCAAAGTGATCCATTTCTTCACTGTAGGCAGGAAACGGGCATTGACTTCTGGAAACTTGTACCACGTCAAACATATCCTGAATTGAGTGCGTTCAGCAGACGAACTGCTTCCATATTTGAAGCACATATTTGTGTGAATCCGCATTTTCCATTATGAAGACAGTTAAAGCTTTACAAAGAAATAACTTACCGATGCCCATTTTCAGGACTTGTTAAAAATATCAACATCTTTGGAAATTAACTTTGGTGAACTTGTTACTTACCACAAACGAGAGTGCTCTCATTAATGCGTTCTGAATTTTAATAAATGTTAAGTTTAGCTTTTAATAATAATTTTACTGCATTAAAAATGCGTGGCTCGTGACGTGAATACACACCATATATTGACCCTCGTAAATAAAGAAGTTGGCTATCCCTGCTATAGTTGATGCAATCAATGGAATGATTTTTAAAAATTAATGTTATACATAACATTAAAAACCGTTACAAAATAGAAAGTTAACTTAAATTTCTATAGCAATGAAACATTAGTGTTTTAAGATGAGTACTCAAATTCCCGCATAGTTTGCAAATTATATGTTGCTTCTGTTGTCATCCTCTTCTCTGAGAGATAGCTGGTTCTATACAGGTATCACCAAGAAACGTCCTTCCGATTTCATGTTAATTCTCCGCTGCTGTCAGTACTAGAATATATGGGAAATTGATCTATACACTTTATTTTTCAAGTTTCCCCATAAATAATAGTCACATACTGTTAGAAGAACTTAAAGACAATATCACAAGAGAAGTTAACTCTGTCTCGGAATCTGAACTTATGAGCATGAAAGAAAATTTCCTAAAAAGGTGTCAGTGTTGTGTGGATGCAAGACGAGGATATTTCCAACATCTCTTGTATTGAGGTACTTGGTTATTTTCATTGTAAGTCCAACTGTATCTGTGAGAACCTGAATCATTACACCGATCGCGGCTTTATTTGCGTAGATATTTCACCCGATCGCTCGGGAGTTAGAGCTGTGCCCGACGCGACGCAGAAACCCGCGTCACTGACCAACTCTTGCGTGGGACTCGCTGTATATTAGAATAAAGATGCACCTTATTGCAAGGAAGTAATTAAGAATGAGGATAAAGTGAAATAGGTAATAAAGAAGGAGCCAAGGGACAATAGAAAATGGTATGTATTCTGTAGGAAAAATGATTGTTGCTGTGTGCATTTTGGCAGTACCCATTTTATCAGAACTGTGGTTCACAACATCAAAACTGCGGTATATTATGATATCCAGATTGTGATAAATATTGCAATAAATTTAATGATACGAGAAACAAATTGCATCGGAACTTAACATGTTTGGAAATGTTATGATTGAAGTAACGCATAAACTGACAGCAAAATGTTGGAGCCATTTGTCAGGAGAGTAAAGATTATCGTGCTCTGACGTTATTAATATGGGACCGGTGTCATCAAAGTGATAGCGGCGAGGCTATAAATAGCGCGGGGTAACATTGATAGATGGAATCACACCCACATGACAGGGGACATCAGTGTGTTAACCAATCTGAGCTCGAATTGACGGAAACATATATGTGGAATCAGTGACGTCATAACATCATTATCGATTGGACGAATTGACACAATTAAAGTTTTAGATATTAACTAACAGTACTAAAGCCGCTTCAAATTATCATGGGAAATCAAGAATTAGAGAACGTGAACCAGTTCAAATACTTAGGAAGTGTACTGACGAAAGATGCCTATTGCACCAAGGAGATAAGATCAAGAATTGCCATGGCCAAGAAAGCATTTATGAAGAAGAGAACTCTGCTAACTAGTAGTCTGAACCTAGAGCTACGTAAAAACCTGGTGAAGTGTTATATTTGGAGTATTGCTTTGTATGGATCAGAGACATGGACTTTGAGGAAATTAGAGAAGAAATATTTAGAAAGTTTTGAAATGTGGTGCTGGAGACAGATAGAAAATATAAAGTGGATGGACATGGTGACAAACGAAGAGGTTCTGAGTAGAGTGGGTGAGAAGAAGTCAATCATACACACAATTCGTCAGAGGAAAGCAAACTGGATTGGGAACATTCTCAGAAGGAACTGCTTATTACATGATGTCGTAGAAGGAAGATTGGAGGGTACAACTAGACTTGGAAGAAGAAGAATTCAGCTGTTGGACGATTTAAGGGAAAAGCGGAAATATTGGATGCTGAAGGAGGAAGCAGAGGATAGACAGTTTTGGAAAACAAAATTCGCGTACCAAGTTTGAAAACCTGCCGGAAGGCAGAATACTTACTACTACTACTACTACTACTACTACTACTACTACTACTAAAGTTGAGACAGAAAGAATAGGCGGGTTTCTCAGAACAACTGCTTCCACCGACTCCCCCTCTTATAGTAGCTTATAGTAGCGCTATATAGTGTTAATGTCATTACCGTACTTAAGTAACATTATTTTAATATATACATATTATTTCAAAAATTAAATATAATTAATTAATTGATAATGAACTTAAAGAAATTATTAAATTAACTTCGTGACTTGCGTTATTTTCATAAACCTACGCTACTTCACGGAGAAACGCAACATTCAATTAAAGTTAATGTTAATTAATGCGATTAATTTTCACATCTTATCTTTGAATTTAAAAAATTAAAACTAAATGGATAGTTTGTATTAATAATAATCTCACTATAACTTACATTTGATAGTAAATTGTCACACTCGTGTAGGACAGATTTTATTTATTCTAAAGTTTCTATACTGTAAGTGATTAATTGTTAAGAATAATTGGTTCATTAGCCAGACTTTGACAGATTTTTGTACAGTCAACCCTCGACATAGTGCCACCATCCGTTCTCTAACATTAAGTGGCACAACGTGAGGGTGGCACTAAAACGAAATTTAATTTTAAAAATAAAACCGGCATATGCAGTGCTGTATTAATTTACTGTACTGTATTATGAAAGAAAATAAAATAAAAAAACAAATGGAGAACTTTCGTAGAAAATAAAATACTGTACAGTAACTCAGTATATTGTAGCAGATGTCCAGTGCTACACAAGGGGGTTGAAAATCATGTGAACCCATGTAAGTGATTAACCGTAACTGAGTAACAGTAGTTAATGTTTAACAGCTGAATGGACACTGCGCTAAAAGAAGTGAAAGTTTGGAATGTATCATTGTATGAATGGCTCTTTCTACCTTCTCCACCCTCACGCGGGCTATCTGTCCGACTTCTTAACTTAGCTTCCTCATTTCACCTCACCACATTTAGAGTTAGTGACAGGAGAGCACTCACGTTTTTTAAATAGAGTACAGATGTTTCTTAAGTAATCTTCCTAATGTTCACATCAGTTTTAAAAGAATCCTGCAAACTGAAAGAAAAATTACTGCAAGCTATATTTTGTAAAAAAAAATTGTCTTATATTCACTGGCAGTAAGTGTATTGGCACAGTAACGAGGTTTCTTATATATTTCATATGGGAGAAGATCCGTTCACTTGCATTTATTGGCGCAGTGCGAGGGTGGCAATGTAAAGAGGGGCATTATATCGAGGGTTGATTGTACTAACCGTGTATCTTTCATGGTGTCATATATTGCAGTTGGCAATATACTGTATATGCTGTGCGCATAGATTCCGATGTTATCTGGAGAGTTATGTAGACAGTATACCCTAAGATTTAAACATAAGGTATAAGGTCATTATACCAGAAGTCAGATTTAGCAGAACAAACATTCTGCCAAAACTAAATTACAATAGCTTGAACAAGAATAGCTCGATTGAAAAGAAATTTGCATATCTAATTTGTTTAATGGAGTAAGTCACGTTATAGTATTATCGACCGCATCTTCTTGTTACGTAACTGTTCCATTCTTTCTTATGGCCAAGTCTCTATTGTTCTCCCACTACTTTAGGTAGCTCTCTTAAGCTTTCCCCTGATGGAAGTAGTTCACGATAACTTGAATCTTAGCTTTAACGAAACTTTAAACTCTCACTGTGCAAACCCATTGCCTTCTCATGGGATGCTCTCTGTACTTCTGCGACTTAAGACATTTACTAGCCAGAATCTTTTGATTCTTTTCCATTGAGAATTATTTTAGGCCTATTTATTTTCACTCATCACGCCTGAACGTCTGGTACAAAACACATCATAACCAGGGCCCGGATTCTGATGATCTAAATGTGTTTGAAAAATGACCTATAAAATGACCATAAATTTTAAAGAAAATGACTTAATAATTACAAAGAATGACCTAAAAACTCATATTTTATTTATAAAAATTATTATTGTGCACACAAAGATATAGACTAATTTGTACATAATTATAAAAAATGTAAATTTAGAAAGGATACCGTATGTCTAAAAGCTTTGTTCTTGGTTGGAACATTTGAGAAGAAAAATAAGAAAATTGTTTTTAAAGTAGATTCTACAACAATGTGCATTATAGTAACCTAGTCATTTATTTAAAGTAAATGCATAAAAATGACAAAATAAGGAAGCAAATGACACGAAAATGACAAAATAATGACCTAAAAGTTAAATAAATGCCCTAAAAATATAAAATCCCATAAAATGACAAAAAATGACCTAATAAAAATGCATTTCTATATTCTAGAGGCCATGATTAGGATTTATCTACAAGTTGGCAATGTCTAGGCAGCATCAATAAAAAGATGACATGTCATTAGAATCCGGGCCCTGATCTTAACTAAGGCCATGATTCTTAGGGTTCATACTATTTTGGTCCTTACTAGCTACCTGTTATATTTAACATTAACTACCAGTATCATTGTCATGACAGTCACATAGTCCAATATTATAAAACTTAAAAATGACTAATCAATACGTTAAAACTAAAAAAGGCTAAAACTTGATTTTATTTAAAAGTACGATAAAATACCGGTACCTATCAAATTAATAAATAGTAATTAATCTATTTATAATTCTACTAAAATTACTATTTAAATATCTGGCAACATTTTGCATCTTACTGTTACCAATACATATTTTTAGAGGAAATCTTGCATTGCATTGTGTAATTTCGTCATTTTTTAACTTCGTTGCCTTGCTATAGGAAATATCGAACCAAAATTCTCGACTTCTTCAGAAACTATTTGAAGGCATTCTTAAGAAGCAGTTGATTCACAGTGTTTTCTCCAGCAAGATGCCGAAAGTGAAGTACTGTATTCTTTAAAGTTGACTGATTAATTGAAACCCGTTCTTAGTGTGTTTAGTGGTGGAGCTGGAAATAACAGGGATACTTCTAAACTGTGTTCTATTAAAAATCAAGCAAAAAGTGATCTTATAGTTCTGTGGTTCAGAACCATGGAAATCGTAACTAAAAAATAAAATTACCACATAATGGAGGAACTCAGATTTACTCCGGTACCAGTCAACCGATTTAGTCCAATATCAATAGGCTTCTTCCCATGGACGTTATAAATGCGTACACCAAGTTTCATGAAAATCCGATTAAGGGTATTTGAGTTATCGCGCGTATAGACACACGGACGGACAGATATTTTCCCGTCTCCCACACTATTTTATAAAGTACCATTCTGGCACTTAATAATAATAATAATAATGATAATAATAATAATAATAATAATAATAATAATAATAATTTTATTTATCCATTTAACGCTCCGAGCTAACCCTGCTATTGGCCCTAATGGGATTAATGAGGCTTATTTATTTATATATATTAATCATTAAATTCTATATGTTTCATCAGCTAGTTATTAAACAAAAATCAGTGTTAAAATATTCCTGTGCAATAAAAAGTTAGTAGCTTAATTCTATATGTGGAAGCATTCAAATTGTCAATTTGTCTTACATCTGCAGATATTTCATTATACGATTTCACACCAACATATAAGTGGGCATCAAGACATTTCTGCAATCGGAAGTTTGAAGGCACGAAGTTATTCTTCTCCTATTAATTTGAGGATCGCGAACGATTTTCGACAGCTGTTTTTCTTTTATCTTGGCACCTAATATTTTGCATTTAATATTTATTTAACTGTGCCTTTTTGCGTTCAAGTTTTCAAATGAGGTTTCGTCATGACAATTTTCGGAACGTTCCCTTGTGATAAGATACAAGGGATCGAACACGAGCCTTTAGCTCCGTAATCAACATAGCTTAGGACGTACAGTAAGAGACGCTTCAAACTAATAAAGGAGTTAAGAGAGTATTGTGGATGATTTTATGAACATTATCTAGTTAATAATTTCGGGTTTAAGTTAATGAAGCCAATAAGTAATAAAATATCGTGGCAGCGCTAGCAAAGTTTTTCCAACCTTGTCTACTGTATCGTAGAATCTTCCAAGAAACGAACTACGAACGTAACTCAACACTTTTTGAATGGCTAAACTAATTTAGTAGTAAGGGTTAATTTTTATGTACGCATATAGATAGGAAGCTATTAAAACTTATTAAAATGAGGAGGACGATTTCATAAAATTACAGTTATTAAACAGGCGTGTTTTTATTGCTCAATCGATAAGCTTTAAGCGGTCTTTTGATTGTAGTTTACATAATTTCACTCTTGTAGCCGTTCATTGCTTCTTTCCTATTTACGTCATCAATTTCATTTAATGCTCTCCGAAAATAGCACACTGTTTAAATAATAATTATAGATCGTATGATTCATGATAAATCTTCCTTTAACCATGCAGCATTTGTAACTAATTCGTATCGAATACTAATGGCCACTGCAGTCGCTTATACAAATAAAATGTAGTTTTTAACCCCAATGATTTTCTTATACATATGTAAACAGTCTCAATTATCTAGGAGTAATTCTAGTTCAGAAACTGACATTTAGACCTTATTTGGAACACTTGGCCTCTAACGGGAGCAAATTCCTCACAGGTTTAGCAATCGCAACGAGATCTACATGGGGACTAAATCCAGATATACTGTAGATCAGGGGTTCTCAAACTTCCTTTATTCGAGGACCCCTTTAATTACTAATGTTGTCATTGCGACCCCTAAAAAATGGCCCTTTACTATTTTTACTAATTTTGTAGCAATAACCATTTGAAATATATTTAATTCAAAACGAAAAGCTGTAGGATATAAAAAGAAAGCAGTCTGTTTTGATACATTTATTTTTATTTCTAACATTGAATTCAATTGCAAAACGACAGGACTCTTAGTATTAATTATAAAAAATTACCAATGGAACAGTTATATAGTAAAATACCACTAATTTCAGTGAGAAGGATGGTTTTTTTTTTGCTTCTGGTAATCTCTGAGATATTGGGTTTTATTTTTTAAAATTTCAGCCTTAAATCTACTTCAGTATTCAGTCCTTAGTGGTGTACCACAAGGATCAGTTTTGGGTCCTTTTTTATTTATAATTTATGTTAATGACTTGCCTAGCTTTGTGCCTTACAAATGTATTTTATATGCGGACGATACGACTATTTTAACAACAAATAGTAACTCTGGCATGATTGAGCAGTTGAATAAGGATGTTTTAACAAGATCTGAACTATGGTTTGAAGTTAACAAATTAACTATTAACAAAGATAAAACTGAGGAAATTGTTTTTAGTTTGAATAATAATGATGGCAATAATGACAAATATGTAAACCTGTTGGGAATTAATTTGGATAAAAGGTTAAATTGGGACACTCATGCAGAAGCTGTCTGTGTAAAATTATCGAGGGTTACCTATTTAATAAGGAAATTAAAATTATACACGAATGTTGACCTGGTCATTAAGGCATACTATGCCTTCTTTCATACTCACTTGCAATATGGTATATTGCTATGGGGAAATTCTGCTGGTGCCATAAAAGTCAGAATAGTTTTAAGCATGTTGGAATTAAACTTTTTAATAAACTCCCACTAAATGCTAGAAATGTTAATTCTAAAAGATTTAAAACAGTAATTAAGCAATGGCTAAAAAGCAAGGCATTTTACACTATACAGGAGTTCGATGAGACAAATCTGGATGATTTGGTGTTTTAATAGTTTTAGAATTTTTACACTGATGATGTCTATTACTTTGTATAAGTTTAATGACAGATAAATAAATATTATTATTATTAATATTCAAAAATCTCCCGCGGCCCCTCAAGGACCACACTTTGAGAACCCCTGCGTAGATCATTTATCATGGTGCTGTGGAACCGTTGTTGTTAGCCTATATTGTGCTTCTGCATTTCAAAACATACTGAACAAGAAATTTGCTCAAATTCAGCGGGGATTTGCTTTACGTATATGTAAAGCATATCGAACTGTCTCCACTGATGCTACCTTACACTCGTTATCGTAGGAATTATTCCCTTCCATCTGAGCGGACTTTATGCAGCCGGTATAAATGATATAAAACGAAATAGGGAAAGCTATTTTGAAAATCTTAGATTTGACTTTCATCACTAGGTAAATTTCTTGACTGCCGGTCATCCTGGAACACGCCACGAATATGTGTTAATTTAAGATTGTGATCAGAACCACATACACAAAATATATACAGACGGATCCCGTTTTAATGAAGGAGAGGAAGGAGAATCAGTAGGAAGTTCATATGTTGTGTATTGTGAGGATAAGGGATTATCCTTCAGACTTTTCAAATTGGCTCCCAACTGTAGTGTTTTTCAAGCTGAATTATTTGCTATAAAAGAAGCCGTAAAATGGTGCTTAGAATCAGAGCATATCGTGGGAATTTATAGTGATTTACAAGCTGCTCTCCACTCAATTAACAAAAGATATAATCTGAATCCGATCTCTGCTGAGATTAGAAATTCTATCCAAGTGCATGGAAACCATATGTATGTGTTGGGTGCGCGGATACATTGGAATAGCGGGAAATGAGCGTTTAGCCTCTCGTTATAATTATTCATATTCTAAAAGTCCTGCATCCTATGTTAAAATCCAGATCAGGAATCACATCATCAGCCGCTGGAATGACGGATGGGTCCAGAGTACTAATGGTGCATTAACTAAGGAACTGTTTTCCCCGCTGTGTATGAAAGGTTAATAGGCTAAACATTTCTCACCATATTTTATTTTAATACAATTTCTAACAGGTAGCTTTTTTTTTACCAGAGTCAACATTATTACAGACAGAAACCACGTTCTAAGAAGTCAATTGTCAACAGAAACTGTGAAACGGGTCTTATTTGACTGTCTATTATTCGAAAGAAGAAGGTTTAGTCTTGAATCGTATGCTTCTCAGTGTGAGAAAACATTTTACAACTCTTTCTCCATTTATTTCACAAAATCAGTGTTTTAGAGAATTTATCAGATTTATAACTTACATTCATGATGAATGTAGAAAATCTTCTCGGGTTTGCAGCCAGGTGAGAAGTTTGTTGTGGTCCAACGTTTCCGAGGCTGACGCTGCCTCCATCCTCAGGGAATCTGAAGTGTCGAGTTTTGACACTTTTGACACTTTGGGTTGGTATATATATATCCCTTACATGTCAAAACTCGACACTTCAGATTCCCTGAGGATGGAGGCAGCGTCAGCCTCGGAAACGTTGGACCACAACAAACTTCTCACCTGGCTGCAAACCCGAGAAGATTTTCTACATAAGATTCGCCAGGAAAGCCTCAAATCTTACATTCATGATGAATGTTTGAAATTATATAATTATTATAATTAGTTTGTAAACTACAACACTAACATGCCTCGGTGCGAAATAGGGTTTCCATCCCTAGCGATTAAATAATAATAATATTAATAATAATAATAATACATAGACGTGAGGTCTGTGTGACCGCAGTAAAAACAGAAACCGCTTCTTCTGTATGGATATTGTCTTCACGGGTTAGATTTTTACACTAACTTCCCTCTTCAAGATCCTTTATCACCCCATATGTGTCACCCATCAGCATTAGTGAATCCGTGCTAAGACAGTTTATTTTTGTGGTGGTCTGTGAGACCTCACATGCACGTAAGTTTTTTTTCTGTTTACTATTTTTACCCTTTATAAAAAACTGTTAGGCCGAGAAGAACGAGAATGTTGTTTATGAGAAGATGATGAAATATAATTAAAATAGAAATTATTAATATAGAAGAAGAAAATAAAATCAAGTTTATTAAAAACTACAAAAAGTGGCACATTTAATTAGTAAAGTAAACACAGTACTAAAACCAGAAATCCACCGGCATCGATAACAGAGAGGTCATTTCTGTGATTTTCAATCCAAATAATCCTTCCTGTAGCCGATTCACTGTTTCATAGATATGAGAAGCAGAAGTAATATGGGAAATGTGAAGGGGAACCTCAAACTCAACTTACCAATCACTATGTGGGAAGTTCTTTATTACGTCAGCAAGTTATGTACAGGTAGGGGGAAAAAAAAGCGGACCGACTAAAATATCTAAGTTGCCGATATGAGCCACTGCGCATGCCTAGTGACATTCACAGGATAGCAGGGAATGTATTGAAATGATCATTGCTTGAATTGAGAAATAATTTCACGTAATTTGCATTGCTTGTGAAAACAAACGTTTCCGTTACATCTCTTACATTTATTTACGTATCCCAAGGCTCTGAAATCAGCTACAAGAGTCGGTCCGCTTTTTTCCCCCTAGCGGTACACAGGTTGCAATGACGGAAACAAATAATGAAAATAATAATCACTTTCGTTTAAAGTCATTCAAAATATGCATTTTAATGTAGAACTGGTTTGATCTATTAAACGAGTTTTTATTTCTTTATCTAAAATCTGTTGGCTTTTATTTACTTGGGAAATGCATTTTATATAAAAATGAAGAGATCACGGACATCTAGATCTACAGCAGCAGAGTTCAGAGATAGAAATATCTGAAATGTGAATACGGTTCTAATTAATGTAATTAGCAAGTCGAGAAAGGGATGCTATGCTGATGTGTAGTACGTGTTTTCACCGCTGGGTACCTTATAATTAACATTTATTTCATTCAACATATAGAGAACGCTTTCGGATAGATCATTAGTAAATTACATTCAATGAAGACAGAACTTGTGTAGAGTCTATAGAAGTAAGCATGAGAGAACGATATGTGCGTCATAGTCTGGCGTACGAGAACTCATTTGCGTGGTGTCTGATTAATTCAGCTACTGTTCAATTATGAGCACTAGCAGGTGCCCGCGTCTTTACCCGTTATTATTTACTCGGCTGCTAGAGATTTATTTAAATAATTTATCTAATAGAAAATTAATTAGAACATATTTATTAACAATACTAACAACATTTTTACGTAAATTGAATGAATTACATAACCTTATTTTTAATTATGGCGTTTGACGTATAATATAGGCCTATACACAATCTTGAGCCGCCATATGGGCTTACAGATTAAAAATGAAATTATTAAATCGAACCACAGGTTTATGAACATATATATATAATGTGTGTATATATACATACGCAAACAAATCCTTGCCCTTATATTTATATACCCGTAAAACAAAAGATAAATGAAAAGCTAAACATCCAGATTTGAGGTCGTTTTATGATTCAAGTGCACCGCCCGGAAAAAAGACTAACATTCAAGATCCCTAGTCTAAAAATCCGCATAATGAGTTTAATCCACATTAACAATGTTTTCCCATTTAGAAATACGTTAATAATCCCCCTTCCGTCCAACTAAGTAAAAAAATGTTGCTATGGCAACCGGGCAATGCCACCTTCAATTAATTGGACAAATTAGTAGGGACTACACGGAAACACCAGCTCAAATATTATATTAGATTTTTTTAGGTGGATTACCATATTTCAATCATTACCATGGTCAAACCTTCGGAAAATTCTACTACATAGCTGTACGTTTCATGTTCCCTAGACACCAGAACCGTCGTAAACTCAGAAGTTTATATATTTATAAATCTATACATCTATATCATTTCCTTATGGGTGCGATAATTGCCGTAACTTTGCACAAAATAATTCTAGATTAATACATAGGTTGAAGTCATCAATGGGCAAAAAACACTGTGCTAACTCCCTTAATATGAAAAATATTACATTTGAAGTTATTATTCCTCCTAAAATAGTTTCAAAATATTTTATTTTAAAGATTTTTTGATAACACTATTAGCTCAAGGGGTGGATAAAAATTGGGTCGTTCACCCCATTCATTAGTGCCCTTCCATGCTGTAGGTGCTCAGAATGCTCTAAGTAGGGTTAGGGTGTTTATGGCCTAAAAAAGTGGAAAATATGGCTGCAAATATGACCTTAAAATTACTAAATATGACCCAAAATTCCTAAATATGACCTCATAAAAAACGCATTTTGTAAAAATATACTTTCCAATTAAAAATGTTTAATGATACGAAATTATTACATCGCATAAATTCTATCAGATAATCACATTTTTTAACAATTTTACAGGTGATTTACAGTTGTATTTGTGAAGAACTTCTTCTAATCTGTTAATGTTTCCAGATACCACTGCAAATGTGAATTGAAATAAAAAAATAATAAATTTAAAAAAAAATTGTTTATTGGAAGTTGTACCTTTTCACATTAATTCAGTTACAGTAAAACCAAAATATTTGTGACTCTTTTTCGGAAAAAAATTAAGTCAACAATTAGTGCCCATAGTGCATAATTGTGATGTTTTACCTAATTTATAACTGAAATATGACGTTAAATTACAAATACGACCGAAATATGACCAAGACCATAAAAATGACCAAAATGTGACTTTATATGCAAAATAAAAACCGATTAGGTTAACAAACTGCAATTCATGTTTAATTAGTGTTTGAGGCGAGAATGGAGGTCAGGATAAAAACATGACATGTCATAAATATCCGAACCCTAGCTATAAGTTTTCAATAGGGCATAATACTTCTCAAACGATACCATGACGTTATCAAATTAGTACACAATTTGAAGAACGCTTGTGGAAAGAAATAATACCATTATCTCCATGACAATTCGTTCCTGAATATTGTATTTGCTCATAGAAGTAGATTTCTAACAAGAGCATTACGATGTTGTTCTTTTTACGATGCGACAACATCCAATTTGCAAGCACTGTGCTTTTATAAATGGATGCAGGTGAAAGATGTTTTGAAAGCAACATCATACAAATGGAAGAGTGCAGGCGGTATCAATTATCTCGAGAAAGACGTGACGCGAACAGCATCTTTGTGTAGGTTCATGATTGAAAACGTGGCAACACTGTAAAGATTATACTTGAAGTGAAAGAACTAAAAAAACAAGTTAATAATGATCCTGGACCGCCATTTCCTTTCGGTTCTACACTTTGTTTGTGCCACTTTTATATACTCCATGTTTACAAACTGATTTTCCAGTAGTGGCCCTATGGATCAATATTGCCGTTTGAGTTCGGCAACCGTTTTCTGTACTATTAAAATTAGGGCCCGGATTTTTAGGTTTTTATAAACCCTGTATTAGATTTTGAATATACTGAAACAGTTATATTTTAGTTTTTTACAATTTGTAGTGTGGGTAGAGTGTGTAGAAAGCTGATTTCAAATAGTAGTGTTTTAGTTAGGTAATGCATTTTGAACTCGAGCTTCGGGCGAAAAACTTCACCACAGTTCCTGTAGGAGGAACTTCTTGCCCTGGTTCTCGACTCTAAATTAGAGCCTGTGAGAAGTTCCCTCTTTAAAAAAAAACTTATTTCGTATCCAGGCTAGCTCCTTGCGAACATTCCTTTTGCTCTACAAAACAAATATTACTTATTCCATTTGCTGAACAAAAAGATAAGGTATTCCATCAATAGTAATAGTAATAGTGTTGGTAAATTACTAATAATGATAATAATATTCAACTCAATGGCAATAGACAATTCCTAAGCAAGGTAAAGGAATATTATCTATTTTATGGAACCCGAAGGTTCATTGCCGCGCTTACCTGAACCCGCCATTCAACCATATTCTGTGCTAACTTCATCCAACAATCCCTCTCAAATCCTACTTTCCTTAAATCTATCCTAATTTATTTGCCCTTCCACCTGCGTCTAGGTCTTCCAAGTGGTCTTTTCCCTTCGGGTTTCCGATTCATTACTTTTGATATATGTCTTTCCTCCCCCATGCGTGCAACATGTCCAGCCCATTTCATCATCCGTGATTTAATTACCCTTACTATATACGGTGACGAGTACAGATTATGAAGCTCGTCGTTATGCGGTTTCCTCCAGTCCCCATTTTCATCTCTCTTATGCCCAAATATTTTACTAAGCACCCTGATTTCGAACACTATCAGATTATGTTCTTTCCGAAGAGTAAGCGGCCATGTCTCACATTCATACAATACAACCGGCAGATTATTAAATATAATAATAATAATAATAATAATAATAATAATAATAATAATAATAATTGCCAATACTAAGTAAATTTTCTTGAAAAATTTAGTTAACTCCGTCTTCAATAGTATATTTTTATTTATTTTGTTGGAACATGCCCTATGTATTAATGTCTCCTGTGTGTCTGTGTGTGTGCTTGCGCGCGCTTGCGGGCGCGTTTGTGTCTGTATTCTGTGTCGCGTATATGTGCATAGGCCTATACCCACATTTTAATTTACTTGCGTATGCTGTATAATGTGTGTAGAAGTCAGTCTTTTTTATTACCATCATTTTTGCAAGACCGTTGCCCAAATTTGTTCTTTTAAATCTAATTTTCGCGAAATGCAAAGAATGCAAATTAGTAACTGATTTATTAAAAGCAAAATTTTATCTCGGAGAGGAGCTGGTTTTTTGCTAGGCAGACTGTACGAAAGCTTGAAACTCCTCCAACTTGTGGCATGTCGCTTCTTCCGCTGGAAGTCAAGTCGATTCTTGGAGAACCTTCTGTCAATATTTAGCTGTCTCTGCTTTTGCACCATTAAAAATATGTATTGATTTGAGGTCGATTTCCTTGTTTAAAATTTATACTCCCTTTCTTGGAAGTGTTTCCTTGTTTGATGAGTTACCCACGAAAGGCAGCTAGATCCGTTTATTTGGAAGACGACTTCACAGAGACTCCTTCCCCCGGCAACTAGATAAAAACACTAGATGTCACTTACTCGATCGTGATATTTTTTGCACTTTATACAATGCAATTAAGAACGAAATATTTCAAATGAACTAATCAATTTGTGCAGTAATTCCATTTATTCAGTGCGATCCGTTTACGTAAAATAATTCAAGTATTTTGCCACAGAGCTTCACATGGACTGTCATTATGTTATCATCAAGCTTGCATATCTTCTAATTATTGACTTAAAACAGAAGAGATAAAATCAGGTAAACTGATGCGTACAGAATGCTTTTGTTTAATCAGTGTTGCAATTTATTTTCTGCAATCGATCTCAGAGTTAATCTCCAGATCGATTCATTATGCAGGGCTTACGGAAAGCAAAGGTCTAGTTTGATAAGTATATGTGAAGGAATAGTGTTATTTGTCAAAGCTACTACTACCTGTATTGCAACTTCCAAAGCCGTATATGAACACTGCAAAACAATATGTTGTCATGAGAATTGATTTGCATTTGATGAATTCTTTCTATTCTAATATATTACCATAAAATAGGCACTAAATTGGGTATTAATCTACTACCGGTCAACCGATTTGGTCCATATCAATAGGCTTCTGTACTTGGAGTTATAAATGTTTATACCAAGTTTCATGAAAATTCGATAAAGCGTATTTGAGTTATCGCGCATACAAACACACAGACAGACGGATGGACAAACATTTTCCCGTCCCCCACACAATCTCATAAAGTACTATTCTGGCACTTAATATCATTGTAAAAGGAGTTTGCCAACTATGTAATAATATAGAGGGTGCATTACACTTTGCATTTTAATGTGATGTAACTAATTATTGAAGAGAAGTAATAACTTTCAGATAGTTTCAAAATATTCATTGGAGGGGTTCATCTTTGGAAGTAATTTTTTAAGTACTTAAAATCTTAGTTAATTATTACAGAAAGTAAACATTTAAACTGTCATATCTTTTTTCCGAGTAAAAATATATTGTAAATTATTGTAAATTAGAGCAGAGACTTTTAGCAAAATTAGTCAACGTTTCTCATCCCAGTAATATTTTGATCGTGTAGCTCTTGAGGCAATAGGTCTTACATCCTTCACAGATACTCACTGACAAATACTCATGGTAGCTTACCCGTCCTGCAAAATTCCCTGAATCATTGGTTTTCAACCCGCGGCTCGTGGCTTTATTTTTGGCGGCCCGCAAACAAGTAGGCTAATTTTAACTACAATGCCAATATTGACAATTTAGTGGCAAAGAAACAGTGTTAGGTCTCACATTAAATTAAAAAATGTTACTGTGTTTTGTGTTATTCATTAACAATGCAAAATGGAAGACGAAATGTAGCCTAAAGCACACACATGTATAATGTTACATAATCCCCACATAAATTGTAACATAATTGATGTATATGCATATATATAGGTAGGCCCCGTAGGTTTTACCAAAAAGAAAATAGTCCTTTAGTTTAAAAAGGTTGACGACTACTGTCCTAGAGAGTTATAGAATCTATTCTCTGTATATATTTTTTTTTAAATCCTAGTAATAACAACTAATTAACACAAAACATGTCCCACCAAAACCTAAATATATAGGACTACTAATTTCGAGTTCTTAAATGTCTAGTCACATTTCTTTTTCCCGCTTTCTCGAGAAAGAAACTGATTAGAAAATGAAGATGTCATATAGGCTACTATTGTTATTAGATCATAGCTCTGGTTTTCCTAGCAGTGATAGCAAACATTTATATACATACGCAACATCCCGTCCATAGCAGACAATTCCTTTTTTAACATCCATGTTGCCATCCCCCATAAAAGTTATGTTGTTCATTTTGTTTATGATGCCGAGACTAAAAAGACTGATTGCCAGTCCGCCTCCCGTAGCTCCGCTGTTTATTGATGGTCCATTCTTCTCTCGCCGACAGTGAAATGAATCTATTCCATTATGTCGCCCAGATTCTAGGCTCCAACCTATTTGTATTTACAGCAAGGATAGCATGTCTATTAATAATATAATGCTATTTTTATTTTCTGTGAACAATAATGCTATGCATCAAGTTCAAAAAACTAAATAGGCTCTCATTGCAATATGATCTTTTACTCTATATCAGAATATGAAGTGAGAAAGATGTAACTACTGGCCATGCTTAGAGTAAAGGAAGTTACTTGATAGCATTAATCAGATTTTATTTTGGTTATGTATCTTTCGAGGATGCGATACGATGTGATACGTCGTTCTCTTCATTTCTGTAACCAATTTACATGGACAGAATGACAAAAATTACACAGCCCAACAAAAAAGAACTTTTTGTTTGGTGCCTCAGATATTTTACCGGATTTTGGCTAAACTTAGTGTGCTTATTCCAAATGTGTAAAGAGTTTTTCTCTACCAGCTCTAAAAAGCTGGATTAATTTTTGGCCCTCAAATTGGCAACTCATAAGTCATAAACGACCTTACAGTATGTGTTAATATATTTTTTTTTTCAAAGACCCTATGTTATATTGTTATTGTAATGTTAATGTAATGTTAGTGTGTTGCTTTTTTCTTCACATGATTTAGAAGCTGCAATAGGCACTGTTTTTTATTTATATCAAACGTAAAATGGGATAATAAGCATAATGATAATACCATATCTCAAAAACTAAAGCTGATAGGGCGAAACTAATGGCACACTTGGCATCAGCGACCTAAATATACACAAAAATAGGTATAGGCCTATGTTCTAAAGCACCAAGATGGCTGTTGGTCTCCCTATATTATACTAACAGGCAAACTTTTATTTGGTCAGAGAAAGTTATGTGAGTTCCACATAAGATTTTTTAAAAAGTATTCTCAAATTCCAGTTGGTCAACACAATTTATTTATAGCTGACTGAATGTCTCCTGTGTCTATTACCTGATTGGTTCTGAAATGTAAATGTTGGGATACGAAAACAAGCTTTCCTAGCCCTTTGATATCATGAAACTCGCTGCGTTTACTTTGGCAGCGTATGGAATTAATTCATTGTACTGATTATATTGTCAGGTCGACTGAGCTAGCTCTTCTTTATTTACACAAAATGACATCATTACTAATGACAGCATCAAAGGGTATTCAAGGCTGCTTTGATCCATCACCTGTGATAACAGCAAATACAATAGGTTGATGTGTCTCGGAATAACATGACACCTTCGGGAGACTTTGATTCGCTGTATTGAAATTTTAAATTGCCCGTTTATTTCGTTAGGTTGGAACAGACTTTTACTGACATTTCTTTATTGTTAACGGATATGTATGACCTTTCGCTGACCTTCATCCCTTACTAACTATGCCTTTGTACAGAATTTCACACTATTCGTATTCCTTTACAGCAACAGCTATTCGCCTCTGGAAATCATTTTCTAGCTACCGCAGAAGCTGCCAACAACATCATACATACTATATATTATTATTATTATTATTATTATTATTATTATTATTGTTATTGAATCTCCCTTTATTGCAGCCCTATTTTGCACTACCGCATGTTAGGGCTATAGTTAAATACAAATAAAAGCATATTTACTATTATAAACAAGTACAATGAGTGAATACTAAGCGCCAACAACATTGAGCCATAAACTACAACTGGAAAAAAATATTACTAGAAACCAAAAAGAAAAAGAAAACCAAGTGCTGTAATCTATGAATTGCAACTATTTTACAATAACTTATAAATATGTTGAATGTACTTTTGAAATTCGTGAGAGCAACATTTGTTGTTAATAATATACACTGTAATGGCTTTTCATAGCTTTTGGTACAGGAGTCTAGATGGAAGACAAAATGCCATTCGTGCTGTTTCATACATAGGACACTCATAAAGTAGGTGGTAAAATGTTTCCTTTCCTTCTCCACATCCGCACTGGCAATCACTAACATTAAACACATACTGTATAGGAACAACATACTATATAGGGATACTTACTTACTTACTTACTCAATGGCAATAGACAATTTCCTAAACAAGCTAAAGGAGTATTACCTATTTTATGGAATCCGAAGGTTCATTGCCGCGCTTAGCGGAGCCCACCATTCGACCCTATTCTGTGCTAACTCCATAAAACCATCCCTCTCAAATTCTACTTCTCATAAATGTATCGTTATATTGTCCTCCCACCTACTTCTAGGTCTTCCAAGTAGTATTTTCCCTTCGGGTCTCCCAGTTAATATTTTTTAAATATGTCTTTCCTCCCTCATGCGCGCAGTATGTCCAGCCCATCCCCCGTGGTTTAATTACCCATACTATATCCGTTGACGAGTACAGGTTGTGAAGCATATCGTTATGCAGTTTTCTGAAGTCCCCATTTTCATCTCTCTTAGGCCCAAATATTTTCCTAAGCTCCCTATAGGGATACTTAGCTGGTTAAAAGTGATGCTAAAAAAGCAAATATATTAGCATTTTTCTGCACTTATAGTCAGCGTTGTATTCATTTATTTTAATTTCATTAACTATTTAGTTTTTCGTTTTATTTTTTATTTTAGGTTATTTGTACACTCAATTGTAAGTTGTATAATTATTGTATTTCATGTAATTCCACCTACACACCTACACTTAACTCCGCCAGATTGAATTGATAAATAAAAGTAAATATTAAAACAGTAGGAGATATGCAGATCGAAATCATGGAAATACTAAAATCTTTGTTCGCAAAAAATAGTGTTTGCATTTCTTTTGTGTTCAATTCGTCTAGAGATGTGACACATTTGACGCGAAAATGAGGATGTACAGATTAAACAGGTGGGTGAAATTTTATGTGGAAACCTTTACTTACTTGATTTGATACGATCTAAGAATAGAGCCATGGTTTATTGCAGTCCGTTGCCTTGGTAACAGTCTGTGAGTTCGTTCAATGTTTTCCCTTGTTAAATGAGAGTGAATGTTCCGACTGCAGGTACTTTCCAGAGCTCGAGCAAGTATCTTCCACTTCAAACAGTTATTTCTTTGCTTTCCTTTCTCCTTTCTTGGATTCGTTCTTTTCTATTGACTCCTTCGCTTGACTTGTTCTGGCTAATTCAGCTGGGAGGCAGGTGACATTTAACTTTTCCACCATTTTAAAGGTAGATACTTTGAATTTTGCATATACCCTCCCTTTCAGTATATGGAGGCCTATTTAGGCCTATTTACTTACTTACTTACTTACTCAATGGCAATAGACGATTCCTCAGCAAGCTGAAGGAATATCTATTTTATGGAACTCGAAGGTTCATTGCCGCATTTACCTGAGCCCGCCATTCAACCCTATTCTGTGCTAAGTCTATCCAATCATCCCTTGCAAATCCTACTTCCCTTAAACCTATCCTAATATTGTCCTCACACCTATGTCTAGGTCTTCCACGTGATTTCTTTCCCCTTCGGGTCTCCCAGTCAGTACTTTTAAGATATGTCTTTCCTTCCCCAAGCGCGCAACATGTACAGTCTATGGTGCAGGATTGGCTACAGCGTCAACCAAAATAATTTTTCTTATGTGGTATCGAAGCTCTTCCTATCCAATGGCGTAAGTGCATTGAACTGGGAGGGGACTATGTAGAAAATAATGTACAAGCGAACGTTCTTCCTGCAGTAAAATAGAGGGAAAAAATTAATTGCGGTTTTCATTTGATTCTCCCTCGTATAATGCGATAACAAATTAGTATTGGAGATGTTTGATGTAAAGTATTTCTGGAGGCCAAAACGTGTGCAGAACTCTACGAAGAGACGAGGAATTATACCTGTTGCATAAAACCGATAACTCCTATTGAAGTTGGATTATATTTTTCCTTATACATTTCTCCATGTGAACTTTTTACAATAGGCCTATTACGTTATTTTGCGTATATATATTAGGAATGGGTCCTCGATACTTTCGATACCTCGATACTCTCGATACATGCATGGTATCGGCATCGAACGATACTTCAGAAAACTCGCTCGATACTTTTTCGATACTTTTGTAATTCTGCAATTCTGCAATTAAGTGAGAATGCTAGTATTTTTTTAACAAAAACTTGTAAGTGGACTGTTTAAAAAACTAATTTTAATGTAAAGTTTAAAAATAATTATAGGCTACTGATGATATTAAATTTTGTCTCATTAAATATGCAGACTAAATTCATTTAGTTGGTATTACACAGTTCTCTCAAATTTTAATTTTTAATGTACCTATTTATTGTTTATTGAAACTGGAAATGTTGAAGGTATCGAGTATCGAAGTATCGAGTATCGAGGAAAAATCATGTATCGGTATCGAGAAAATCTGGTATCGACCCATCCCTAATATATATATCTTACTTATTATGGACAGGTCAGAAGTGAAACAACATGAAATTCTATTGGAACTTGGAACTCTGAAGAAATGAGATGGAATCGGTTTATAAAAATGAAGGCCAACAGGGATAGATGAGGCATTTACTTCACGGATTTGACCCATCGAAGCAGGAACAAAGAATAAAGAAAAGGGGTGAGTGTGTACGATTCTGTGCTACAACAGGGCTCTATGTCCTTGACATACATTGAATGTAGGGAATTTGTCCAAGAGTTTTCTAGAACCCGCAAAAAAAACAAGATTTGTTACAGAGTTGGACACTGCATCTGAAGTTAATTTCCGTATTTTACAAATATTCGAATAAACTTTTGTGCTATTTGTTTATGTACCATTACTTTTACCACACCGACATAACATCAAAATTTGTTATAAATAAGGCCCGGATTCTTAGGTTTTAAACTATTTTGTTCCTTGCTAGATAACCGTGATATTTTATAACATGAATATAGGCTATATCTGTTTCATAAACATGGCTGCCATGTAGTGCAATTTTATAAAACCTTAAAGCCTATTTATTTTAGTTCTTCCTGCAACACCTGCAGGTTGCCAATGACAAAGAGTACAAACAATAAATATATATGTAAACATTAAAAGAAAACAGTTTAAATTAATATTGAAGCTTTAACAATTAGTTATAGATAACAACTTAAAATTAGTCATGTTCCACAGGAATGATTGCGAAAAATGGCAATAGTCCATTTCAGTGCCACCAGTGATATTTCTACAAGGATGGCTTTGTGCAGGCCGAACTTTTTGGAGAAGTCAAACAATAGTTTTGGGACGGTTCCACGTGCTTCAGTCATTAATCCTGTCACTGTTTATGGATGTTAGCTAGTATTTATCATTGTAATAGCTAAATAAGATGTTAAATACTAAAAAGGCTAAGACTGTTTTTAATTAAAATAAGATAAATTCTTAACTAATAAAACTTTATTAATTTAATTATTATTAATGTACTACTAAAATTACTTTTTAAATATCTGCTTACATTTGAATCTTCCTCACTATCGCCAGTATATTTGTAAGTGAAAATATAGCATTACATTTTGTAATTTTGTCTTTTTTAAACCTATTGTACAGGTAAAGGAAATCGTCAGTGAGCCGAAATCTCGGTTTCTTATTATCAAATTAAACACATTTTGAAGAAACTTACATTTGCAGTTTATTCACAGTGTTTGCTCCAGCAAGACCCCGAAAGTGAAGTATTCGAACTTGAAAAAACGTTTCTGTTAAGTTTATGCTGTGGAGTTTGAAATTGATAATTCTATAATAAGTCTTTTTCTATAAACTATAGGAAAATTAAGCAAAAAGTGTTCCTAAGGTTTGATTTTAAGAGATAGAGAAGTTGTAATTAAAAATTAAATTAATTAATATAATTTTTGCAACGTGTTCATTGTATTCATTAAAGTGAAACTTAAAAAAATGGTAAAAAACTAAAATAAAACTATTTTATATTTTTAAGAACTAATACATGGTTTATAAAAACCTAAAAAACCGGTCCCTACTTATAAATTACTGACCGGATTTAATGTTGTAAAACACGCTGCATATTAGACACTTCATATTCCAGACCATCAATTAACTCCAAAGATTACATAACTTTATAGGTCTACTGATGATTAGATATGCCTTGATTATACATCTTTTACTGGTGATTTAGACTATTAGCACCACAACATGGGTATTATTTTCGGAAATTAAAATTGTGGGTTTCTAAGAAAATTAGAAAATTTAAGCATATATTTTTACAAATTCCGTTAGGTTTCATGGAGTTTTCGATTTTCATCGCCACGTCTGAAGTAGCTAAATTCCGCTACGGTTGAGCACACTGGTTGTTATAGCTAGCGCTCGTTTTTTTTATTTTTTATTTTTATTTTTATTTCGTTGTTGTCTGTTAAGTCCTCTATAACTGTCGAAATTGTACAGCGTTTAATGTTATCTTGCGCCGTACATTTTAAAAGGAAAATAGTTTCAGTTTGCATGTGCTTAGAATAATAATCAAAATACTTTTTGGTAATTTCGTATGTAGCGGAATTCAGGCTCTTTTGGTTGGCAACAATTTATTTGGAAAAATGGCATATGAAAACAAATGAACATAGTTTCTACATTTACTGAAATAGAAATTTATTTATATCCATTTCGTAGCAAGTTATACGTTACAGATTAGTGAAATAAATAACTAATCTAGGAATAATCCTTCGCTTTGATATGAAATTGTAGATTTTGAATCAATTAGAGAGAAATGTAGGTCATAAGTAATGTTTGGAGCGATACTATTAGGCTATCATTATATTGTATTGGCTTACGTCTGTGGATTGTTGAAAGCCATCTATTTTATGGACCAAATTTTTATTGCCGAAATAGTTATTTATGTTGTTTTTAATTTTGTAAATGGTTAATAATAAAGATATAAATATTGCGAGACAGTGATTAATAGGCACGCGATAATAGTTGTAGTAGTAGGAATAATAGTATTTGTAGTGGATAGAGTGAAGGAAATTGAAAATTATTAAATTATACTAAAGGGAAGTGAACGACAATGATATCTGGTGATATCCTGTATAATCTCTTTTTTGCACTCCTTAGCTAGTAAGTGGTACTTACGAACGTTGTTTACATGGATCGTAAGTTGACATTCCCACACAGTCTTGTTGCTAAGGGCGGTTGCGATGAGGTTAAATTACTTACGGTCCAAGCGCTACGTCATAATTCATTACGATACACTTCATAATACAAGCCTTTATGGGCACGACCCCCAGGACAAATATTCGGTTCCCATAACAACAAACACATGCGAATCACTTTCTGAAATAAACATCTATTTTCAAGAATGTATTTACATAATACTTTCAGGTAATATCACAATTAATATAATTAAATTGATATAAATAATCATCGTGCAAAAAATAGCATGCAACACACGGGCCGTAAAGGCATTTACGGGTCTCGAAAACTTAAAAACCCTCGGCTGCGCCTCGGGTTTTCAATCTGTTTCCTCGACCCGTAAACGTGCCTTACGGCACTTGTATCGCAATATACTATACCGTTACAAGACCATAATTTTTTACCTTAACGGTACTAGTCTGTGTAATGAAACTTTATATAGACGAGAAAGTTCTGTTAAACAATCTTTACGATTCAAAATAACATGAAATAGAAAGCGCTTATACCCTTAGCAACCAGGGAAGGCGGTTGAGGCCAGGTAGGTTCCTTCACCCGCTAGCACCCTCACATTTACAAGCAGAGGGAATTAGGACCAACTGTAATTTCCTCCCCATGAGTCACCTAGTCTACTTCAATCAGTCAATCTTAGATTTTTTTAATATGTCATTTTATCTTAAAATGTTAGTTATATATCAATTCTACACGTAATTACAAGAAAAATAACACCGAACAATGTATAATTTACTTTAATAGGAACATTTATAACAAATACATAAATAAAAGTTACGAGAAAACTGCTTTCAAGTTCTATGTTCCTATTAAAGTAAATTATACATTGTTTGGTGTCATTTTTCTTGTAATTTTGTGTAGAATTGATATATAGCAAACATTTTAAGATAAAATGACATATTAAAAAAATCTAAGATTGACTGATTGAAGTAGACTAGGTGACTCATGGGGAGGAAATTACGGTTGGTCCCAATTCCCTCTGCTTGTAAATGTGAGGCTGCTAGCGGGTGAAGGAACCTACCTGGCCTCAACCGCCTTCCCTGGTTGCTAAGGGTATAAGTTCCCAGGGCCTCGAAACTTACAGCATAAGTTTGCAATGTATATTTTTTATACTATTGTACACCGGCATACAGTTCTTTGATGCCGAACTGCACACTAGCCTAGGGGGTGAAATAAAGTAGGGGAACTTTTAAACAGTGTCCGTAAAAGATCAATCAACCCACGCTAACCTAGGTTTACCTGTTCAATGTGGGAAGGGTTCATTAAATTGCCTTAGGAAACACAATATTGCAGTACTGTAGGTCATGTTTGCATTAAATATAGCAATAACTTCCCAAAGCGTGTAGTGTTTGCGTGAATGATGTTTGTAAAAGGAATTTGAAACGTTTTGTTATTATGTTATGATTCCTGCGTTTGTTGGATCATGGGCTCTGGTTGGATGATTGTACTGTATGTAGAAAAATCAATTGCTAGACTAAACAGAAATGAAATACACTGAGCAATGTGGAAACTGCACAAAGCTGTTATAATCATCTACAGCTGTCGAGAAAGGGAAGGTCGGGGGATAGAAATGACAAAGGCTCTATATTGACACAATCGATTAAATGAATACAATTATAATTGACTATCACATCTGTCTATTCTCAAAAAAGCTGAAAATTAATTTTGTATTATCTTTTTTTCGCTGCGCTACAAACCGGAAGGTCGCGGGTTCGATTCCCGATGAGGTCGTTGGAGTTTTTCAATTGGCCTAATCCTTCTGGTGGCACTATGGCCCTGGGGTCGACTCAGCCTCCAACAGAAATGAGTACCAGGAGCAATCCTGGGGGTAAAGGCGGCCGGTGCGTATGGCTGACAACCTTACCACCTTCACGTGCCGAATGTCCAAAATCTGGGAGCCTCAACCTCCTGGAACCCTTTGGGCCTCCATGGCCTGCATAGGGATCACTTTACTTTACTTTATTATCTTTTTTTAATTAATTGTCTCGTCGACAGTTATACTTTTACCCCAACAGTTGCATGCAAAATTCTATGAATATCCCTGTATTTCATGTGTATACACGTCAGATATTTACTGGTTTTGTTTTTTTCGCAGATTCAGCTATATTCTATTAGCTGATTACAGTTTTCAAAACAATTTGCTAATTATATTCTTATTAAGCCATATTAATCAACAAAATAACAATGGTTTCTTGTGCATGGTGTTTAATTAACATTAGAAAGAACAACACAGCAAGTATCAATATTTTGGGAATGGGTAACTAATTTATGGTGCGATAAGAAATTTGAAACATGAATATAGGGCTACATAAGAGGTGAGGGTGGCGTGTGTTACTTATGCAGTAATTTGATTGTGTAGTTATTCTTTTGTTGAAATATAGCGGAATAAGTAGTTCTCATGTGGTTGGTGTAGCACCGGACCTCACGTTCTGGACGCGTAAAAACACCTTCCCAGCCCTTAAAACCTTTGCAAAAACAGCACTTCTCGAAAAGTCTATAGTAAATTAACACACCAAAGTAGACGGTCATTTGGCCACTGCTCCAGTCCGAACGAGGTTTTTGAGGGGTTTTCCTCGTTCTTAGGCGAATGCCGGACTGGTCAATAATCCCCTCAAACAGATACACGCACTACAAATCTCTAGAATACATAACTACATGTCACTAAAAAGAAACACACTCGGAAATATTGCACATAAGACTGATGGAATTAGAGCTACCACTTTAATTAAGCAGCAACACATAAATAAATAATATGGGAGAATCAAAGCAAGTACTACGGGCTAAAGGGGAATAAGAGAAAGTAAAGTAAAATAATACTAGCACTCCCTACCAGACTGTTTACTGGGAATCTTTCAGTAGCTAGCATACAATTTCTATAGGCACACTATGGGATATTGGCGTCAAGTATTCATAACTTGTGCACAAGTCTTTTCATAAGTTTTTACTGCCATTATACTGCCATGGGAAAGAAAGAAGGTATTAAAGAATGAATGAAGAATTCTCAGAATATGGATTTGGGAAAAGACCTAGCGCTTTACCCGGAACCTGCCTGCAGGCACACGCTATGCTAGGAGTTCAAGAAGCATTCATATGCGGGGGAAGAAATAGCCAATGACCATTAGTTTTAGAAGTGTAAAACATGATTTTTGCTCTAAGGAAAGAGATGATTAGCTGTAAGGAATATCATGAATATTGGAAGGGGATTGAGTCAGTTGGTGGTGAAACGAATGCATTTACAGATACTGTGCAACTGGATTGAGGGTCGGACTGGACGCAATCGCGTACTGTCTCCTCGTTGCAACTTTATATTGTCTTATTGGCAGTAAATCGCCAATTCGACTGTTTTGATTCTAAACTCTGTGCAGGTGAGGGTTATATTAAAACCTTACACCACTTTAAGACAACTGTTGCTTATACAAGTCAGATTTACGACTTGTACAGTAAATTCAGTGTGTGAAACGCAGTAAGTACATTACGACCTTCAAGGGCATAAATAGGCCAGTGATATCACAAATCAGTGTAGAACCTAAAATATATTCGTGAAGCTACCAATATTGCCAGACTGACTTTCTTCCGCTCCGCAATATAAACTATTGTTATTGAACGCTTGTGAATTAATTTGTTTCTGGTAAAATAAACATTCTTAAATCCACTATATACCTCACTGTTGTGAATATATGAAGAATAATTTAGAACCTTACCACACCCTATAATATGCCCCGAGAAATGTAAAGAGGTAAATCTCGTTGTTCGCGACTGAAGCTGCCGTGGTACACAAACATATAAATTCAGTGGGACCCAATAAAACATTTTTATTCCCCTAAATTCAAAATATATGAGCGAACTGCTACATAGAAATGGCACCCAGATCCGCTACAAGACCTATCCGCACTTAGGTCTATCCTGCGCCAAAGTACAAAGACACAAGTACTCAGCCCAAACACGTCACACCATCAACATCCCCTACGGATGTACATAAGGGCACAATAGGTATACACACATCACATATGGTTACCAAAATTTGGTCTGACCGGAGGTTTAGGCTTAATTGCTTGGCACTCCGGGGGTAAGGGTGGGCACACAAAAAAAAAAAAAAAAAAAAAAATCTTTTATGAGTAAATTTTCTGTATTACTTTCTAATCAGAAAAAAATCCAATTATTGAGCGTGTAGGGGTTCAAATAACGTCCCTCTTCTTCTATGCGCCCCTCCAACCTTCCTGTATCATAAAAATGGCCCTCGAGCAGCAAAATGTTTAAGACCAAAATCTAGATTAGCATGGAATTGACAGTCGTTACAGGGGGTCCGCGACATCAGAACGGTTGGAAAACGCTGCTCTAGATTGCCAATAGTAAAATAGGAAAATAAATGAAATGAAATTAGTCTTCCGTAAATGATACGATTTGATATGGATGGTATAGTTCTTTCCCAAACATGAAAGCTTCATTTCTTGTAGTTACTCAGATATCATTTTCCCCTGCTACTTAAAAATAGGGATTAGTGAACAAGAGGTGACCCTCATTAAAGAACTAGAAGCAACAATGTCAATTTTTATTTTTTAAGTGCCAGTATGGTACTTTATGAGATTGTGTGCGGGTCAGGAAAGTGTCTGTCCGTCCGTCTGTCTGACCTTCCGACCATCCGTCCGTGTGTCTGTAGGCGCGATAATTCAAATACGCTTTATCTGATTTTCGTAGAACATAGTATACACATTTATAACGTCCATGGGAAGAAGGCTATTGATATTGGACCAAATCGGTTGACCGGTACCGTAGTAATGCTCAATTTAGTGCATGTTTTATAGTAATATATTAGAATGAATTTATAAAATGCAAATCAGTTATCATATCATTGCTTTACTGTGATCATATACGGCTTTGGAAATTGCAATTCAGTTAGCTATGACAAATAACACTATTCCTTTACATATGCTTATCAAACTAGACCGTTAAACTGAGCTAGTTGGCCGGGATGGTAACTTTTGGACTGGTTCAAATCCCGAAACCAGTCAATTTGACATTTTTGTTGTATTTTTATGTGAGTGTGCGATTGTCAAGGTATTAAAAATCTGTAGGTCTATAGTTCAGCTGATGCTTGGCGATTTTAATCTGATTTTTAGAAAACTAGACCTTTGTTCTTACGTAAGCCCTGCTTAATGAATTAATATGGATCTTAACTTGGAAATCAATTTTTAAAAAATCTTATAAATTTTGTTCTTTATCATATATCCCTCGTACATTCCATACTGCAATTTTCATACTGTTTCTTTTTTTTATATTCTTAGTCCGTTTCTTTGCCTGAGTCGTCATAATTTGTTCAATCCTATTATTATTACTATTCTGGAGAATTTTAGTAAGAGTATTTCCCTATGATAGGTTACAAGCCTCTCGATAGGTAAGTCTGATGATGGGGCTGCCACCTCACTGCTTTCAGACCAGCAGGGTAATTTCTCAGGTTACCATTTCTTAGACAAGCTGTCTTTACTTGACTTTTGAGTCTAGACATACATAGACATGAGCATAGACAAACATCACAGGGGGTGCGACAAGGGTGTCCTCTTTCACCCATTTTGTTTAATTTATACTTAGACGAAGCCGTAAGAGAATGGCAGATGAATTTGAAACATAATTTTATAATAAGACAATCTCCCTTAAATACTGTTTTATTTGCTGATGATCAGGCAGTGTTGGCAGATTCAGAAGATAATATGCAAAGAGCAGTTTTCACATTGAGCAATGTAGCTGAGAAATACAACCTTAAAATCTCAACAAACAAAACAAAAGTGTTAGCATTTAAAGGACTAGAACCAGTAAGAGCTAAAATAGTAATAAAAAATGAAATACTACAACAAGTAAATTCCTTCAGTTATTTAGGATGCTTGTTGACTATTACGGAGAGCAAGGATATGGAATTGAAACTTAATAAATTTCAGCAATTATTGGGTACGATAAAGAAAACATTACTAGGAAAGGTTAGACAAGAGACAGTCCTTAAATTTTATAAAACAATGGCACTCCCAACATTGCTTTATGGGTCAGAAACATGGGCAATAACAGAACAGAAGAAGCGAAGAATTGAAATTGCAGAAATGAGATTGTTAAGACCGCTAGCGGGGTACTCTTTATTAGACCATCAAAGAAATGAAGATATAAGGAATCAACTACAAATAGAAAATGTAATTCAAATAATGAACAATTATTCAAATAATTGGAGAGAACACGTAATGAGAATGGATAGAAGCCGCATACCCTTCAAAGCATTACAATATAAACCAAGAGGTCGAAGAAATGTAGGAAGACCTAGAAAAAGGTGGAGTGACCAGTTTTAATCTGGAGACGGAACAGGCCAGTAGGCCTAAACCCTGTTGTTAAAGAAGAAGAAAAATCTTATATTCTGCATATCATAGTTGCAATTATAACTGGTTAACCAAAAGCATTCTGGTACTTTGTTACATCAGTTTACCTGATTTTATTATTTTTGCAGTTTGTCCAATCCTCTGCAGTGTATCGTGTTGAATAGTTGCACCCGCTGTGCTTGTGTTGTAATATGTCCTTTTCCGAACTAGATATAAAATTACATCGTCGTAACATCTCAACATCAGAAGAATGTCTACGCTCTAAATACACCAACTCCGAAATAAGTGAGCAATGAGGTACCCTCATTAGGAAGGGACTTAATGTGAAACTATTCTGCAAAGTCAGCCAGGCCTCGGATGGTGGAGTGAGACGAGGCTTTCATGTTTTGAAAAGAACTCTGCTATCATCTGCTTATTGTATTAGCACGTAACATCGCGTAGGTGGGAGAAACTAATATAATATAATATAATACAACTGTTAATTCGGTAGTTCGTTCATGTGGCTAATCTTGCAGATTGTTAGCATAAGCTTGGTAATGCAATTAGCTAGACCGTTTCACTTTACGTAAATTTCGTAGTAACCCCAGGATCAACCAGTTCCGCTAGACTATAATCCTCTGATTTCTCAGAAGTCTAGCGATACCTTTGAACTCACCTTAAAGAGAAACATTTAACCTCGGCATTCTCTCCAATTGGTCTTGCTTTTCAGAAACAAATACACCAAAGGGCGCAGTAAATCCTGTTGCTAATAGCTTCCCGTTACCTATCGGTGAAGGAAAATTTAAGAGAGAGATAGGAATTGCACGTGATTTCACCTCATGCCGTTTATCAGTCCGCTATGAGCTTCTGCATCCCCTCTATTCCACCAAACGGACCCAATCTTCCTGGAATTCGAAATCAGATTCTAGCTCCCTTCTGTGTAATTCTCTCTCATTGCGATGGAATCTGGAGCACCCCAGATATATCTTCTCTATGTGTACAATCCCACATTTCCACGTGCGAAGGAAGCGAGAAGACGCACTATCACCTTTACTTTTTTAATTTCGCTTTGGAATATGCTATCAGGAAAGTTAAGGAAAACAAGGTGGGGCTAGAATTAAATTGTAGGCACCCGATTTTAGCTTAGTGACGTTTGCTTGTTAGGAGATGACAAACACAATCGAGAGAAATGCAGAAAGTCTTTTCGATGCCTGCAGAAATGTTGGATTGGAAATTAACACAGAAAAAACTAAGTTTGTGGTTTATTTTCAAAATAATTCTCTAAAAAATATTAGAATAGACGGTAAATCGTTCGAACAAGTGGAAAAATTCAAATATCTTGGAGCAATAATTACAGACACAAATAATATTAAGGCCGAAGTTAAGTGTAGACTCAAATCAGGAAATTCCTGCTTTTATGCAGTTCAGAAACTCTTATCTTCTCGTCTTATGTCCAGAAATCTAAAAATATTTTTTTTTTAAGAAATTATCCTGCCGGTTTTGTTATACGGATGCGAGATATGGCCGCTTCTTGATCAGCAAAAACATAATCTGAGGGTGTTCGAAAACAGGGTGCTTAGGAAAATATTAGATCCTAAGAGAGATGAAAGTGGGGACTGGAGAAAACTGCATAACAACGAGCTTCATAACCTGTACTCTTCACCGGATATAGTAAGGGTAATTAAATCACGGAGGATGAAATGGGCTGGACATGTTGCGCGCATGGGGAGGAAAGCCATATCTCAAAAGTATTGAATGGGAGACCCGAAGGGAAAAGACCACGTGGAAGACCTAGACATAGGTGGGAGGACAATATTAGATTAGATTTAGGGAAGTAGGATTTGCAAGGGATGATTGGATAGACTTGGCACAGAATAGGGTTGAATGGCGAGCTCAGGTAAGCGCGGCAATGAACCTTCGTGTTCCATGAAATAGATATTCCTTTAGTTTGCTGAGGAATCGTCTATTGCTATTGAGTAAGTAAGTAAGTTATACGGAGCTAGGGATCTAAAAACATTGAATTCTTAAGATATAGGCCTACCTATATCAAAGAGGTGCCTGCATTAACATGTTTAAGCATACTGTTACCTGTAACATTATTAAAATTAATATAATTTTTTTTTTAACTGCGATTTGAATATTTTCGAAATGTCACAATTTTTAATGCATTGAATATGGATATAGAAATTTAAGTTTCAAATTACATAAATCAGGCCTAAATGTTTTGAAATGATTCAGTCTCTGATTGATATAAACCAAATAGCACATAAATTTATTCTATCAGATGTTCACATTCACATTGATCTTAATCTGCATATAACACGTGACATTTGCAATGCATTACAAATGAGTTTGAATCGGTTTGGTGAATAACAGTAAAAAAATAACCCTTAATGAAGTCGCCAGCAAATGTTTATGAAAATCACAACTTACTGGTCTAAAATTTACCAAAGTATGTACGCTGTACATGGTGATTTTAATAAACAATGACCAATGAGATTAAGCTCCTGTTAAGATAATATTAGCGATGTACAGTAACAAATATATTAGACCTACTCATGCAACTTAAAACATGAATTATTTAATCAATGTACGGCCGACTCCTGTTTGTTAGAAAATTAAATTCAATGGAACGAACTTACAGTAGGCCTAATTGCTGTAATTGATGTGAGTTCTTTCAAGTTAATTCTTCATAATCAATGTTATGCTTGTTGAACTTCCTGGGGAAAGCTTAAATAAAGAGACATCTTTTATTTTTCTTAAATAAGCACAAAGAAAAAAAAATCATAAGCAACTCCAAAAAAGGCATGTTTTTGGGGTTAGCTAGACGTATGACCAAAAACTTGCAGGATCGTTTGATATTCTAGTGTAGAGCCAGTATTTTCTCACTCGTTTCGTTGGTCAACTATTTAACAACTGTAGTCAGAATGTTAGAATATCATTTTCAGTTGGTAGAGCAGTGGGCAATTTTGAGTCCTGGGTTGGTAGAGCAGTCCTGGGTTCAGAGTAATTTTTCTCCTATAATATTCTGATGTAATGTCCAATAGAGACAATATTCTATGGTTCATGAATGCATACATATCCAACTGTAGCCACTTTGCTTGCTGATATAATAATAATACATAGCTATAATATAATTATATAGCTATAATTCAATATTGGCTCTAATTGATTTTATGTTGCTCAACGATATTCTTGTTTAATACTTCAGATAACCTAGTGTACCCAGAAACGACTCTTCATTTTAAAAAATAGCCCTATCAGATGTTTAAACAAAATGCATTCAAATTCAATAATTAATTTATGTGTTGTGCATGCAGGTGATGAAGAGACGAACATGCGCAGTAGTCTGTATCTAAAACTTTTAGGCGACCCATACTTTTTGCAGCCGACTGTACATTTTTCACTTCAAGTGTGAAAGAAATACCATTTCCATTCTTCACTCCACTCCAAGTATACAAAAAAGTGTGGTGTCTTAAATCACTTTACTTTTAATTAATCTACCCAAGCGCTAATTAGGGCAAGGAATTTCTGCGTGTTTCATTTATTTTTACAGTATTTATTTACTACCTTTCACATTCTAGGAAAGGTGAACAATTTAGTTCGTTCTTTCTCGGAACTTAGTAATGCTCTTTCTTGGAATTCTGAAAGCAGACATGCTTTGACAAAGTTTCTATAGGATTTCTCAACCGTAAATAGCTTACCTCGCGTTCAACATTATGCCATTCAGTTTCTTTCTTAAGTAAAGTGCGAACCTTCCTTGTCAATAACAATAATAAAAAAAAACTTCAACCTCAGTGTGTAACTCGTGAAAAAGTTAGTTATGATATAAGGCAATAATAATAAAAAAGGAAATGTTTATTTATATCTCGGAAAATTTTACGAGTATTAACTGTATTGAATTTACTGAATGTTTTCAAATGCTTCGTGTTAAAGATTTGAATGATTAAGCAAAGTCAAAAAAACATTGTTTCTTAGCTTCTATTAGTCGGAATTACTTCAAACTTTTATACTTCTAAAGCATCTTAGTGCATGATTTTTATAGCAATTTTATGAATTGATTTTTTGTAAGACTAAACCCTAAAGCAAGGAAAAAGGACAGGAAATTGTAATTTTTTTTATCATAACTTTCAGGGGAATTAGTACATTCCAAACCAACCGCGTTAAACTAACCTTTTCACTGTTACTGACCTATAATTGTATCACTCAAAACTGTATAAAAGCAGAGATATAAGATTAGTACAATATTTTTTTTAATATGATGATTTTTATTCACGTGTTAGGATGATTAATCATGGAGACTAGTGGATTCTAAAATTTTTCTCAATGATTTGAATCTTAGAGCCCACTGATCCTTTCTCTTGATGATTGCTTATATAAACAAATACATTTAGCTCTGAAAGGGTCACTTTCATGGCTTTTAGTTAATACTTTGAGTAGCTTTTTAATAACGGTACATTATAAAATATAACAGCCATTAAACATATAAATGCTATAGGCCATGTCAATATGAATTGTTGCATAATAACATAATGTACTGTAAAAATTACAATGCCCTATTTACGATTGTGTTATTATGATATAATAAATAATATATACTTTTGATCTTTATTGAACGTCATTTTCGCAAAAGTCACTCAATGTATAGAATGGATTCTTCAGCAACCATTGATGCATATTGAAGTGTTATTGAAGGGTTATTGAAGTGAAGAAGCCATTTTAAGCTCATTGACGGGCTTTCAATGAAGTATTCTGTTAAAATACGCTGTCTCATGGTATTAAAATTGTTTTGAGTTATTGATAGTCTACTAAAGGGTTGATCCAAATAATAGTATTTTTCTAGTAGGGTAGTTTGTAGTTTGTATAATTATTTACTTAGATAATTTGTTAAAGCATGTAGAGATTGATGACTGTCGTAATCTGAAGTTTTTTAATTATAGGTCTCGACTGTCTCTTTGTTTGTTGCTTTAATGTACAGAATATTTCGTCCAATTTCCCCATAACATAGGACTTATATGATTTTGCTGACCTGAGTAAATTATTTTAATGCCTGGCACTGGTAGTATTTTTTTTAGATTTATTATTAGGAAAGTGATTGTTTTACATAGCATATAATCGACATGATGTTCCCATCTTCAATATAAATACCTGAAAGGTGTTAGCCTATCAATTGGAGAATTGTTATTTGAGAATTGGTCCACCGCTGTGGCGAATGGGATACGTTCTAGGCAGCAGACCCGTGTTCGAATCCCGGTCGGGACAAGTTGCCTAGGTGAGGGTGTTTTCCAGGGTTTTCTCATCTGTCGGGTGAGACGAATGCCGGGTATCTGTAGGCCCTTGTAGTCCCCGGATATCATGAGGCCGTCCTTATCATCTTTAAGAAAGAAGTGTCCAAGCTGAAATGTAATTTATTGTAAACGTAATATTATACAGTGAGTCCCACGCAAGAGTTGGCTAATGTCGCGGGTTTCTGTGTTGCGGCGGGCACAGCTCCAACTCCCGAGCGATCGGGTAAAATATCTACGATAATAAAGCCGCGATCGGTGTAATGATCAGGTTTTCACATTTACAGTTAAAATTGAAATGAAAATAACCACGTATCTCATCACAAGAGATGTTAGAAATGTTCTCCTCTTGCATACGCACAACACTGGCGCCTTTTTTAGAAAATTTTCTTTCAAGCGCCTAAGTTCAGCTTCCGAGATAGAGTTAATTTCTCTTCTAATGTTCTAAGGTGTGGGGAATTGACCTATGCAATTTATTTTTCAAGTTCCCTATAAATAATAGTCACATATGCTATTGTTAGAAGAACTTAAAGACAGTATCACAAGAGAAATTAACTCTATCTCGGAAGCTGAACTTACGCGCGTGATAGAAAATTCTCTAAAAAGGTGCCAGTGTTGTGCGTATTCAAGAGGAGAACATTTCTAACGTCTCTTTTGACGAGGTACGTAATTTTAACTGTAAATGTGTGAACCTGAATCATTACACCGATCGCGGATTTATTAGCGTAGATATTTCGTCCGATCGCCCGGGAGTTGGAGCTGTGTCCCCAGCGACGCAGAAACCCGCGTCATTGGCCAACTCTTGCGTGGGACTCACTGTATAAACATTAATTTATACATTGCTCTATATGACTTCTTAACATATCATACATTGATTAAATAAGCAGGTTTATGACGAATAGGAAAGTCTGACATAGATTACTAGAACGGCGGTTAAGCTTCGGGCTTTAAAGCTGTAATTAAAGGAGTGACAGGTACATCAGGACAGGATGAACTAAAAGGCGTTTGGTTCGCGACAGGAAGAGTAACGAAATGAAAAGAGTCTATTTTGTGTTGATGTCGAGTCGTGCCAAGTTTTTGTATGAACCGAGTGTGAGCATCGACCAAGGCGACCTTGCTGAAATATAGAACAGCGAACTGAAGGTATGACGTCACACACTCATTCATGAGCTAGCGAGGATACGCCCTTGTGTGCAAGCCCCGCCACATCCAGATATAGCCACCTGTTCCGCGCCGGGGCGGGGCGGGAAGTGCTCTATCAAATAATTTAACCCTAGCAATATCAATCTACTTTTACTTACGTTCTTTAGCGGTGGGGGACCTCTGAGGCCCACAAATAAATACCCATGTTTATATTAATGTATTTTACTTGAAATCGAAATATACAAAATCTTTAAACACCATTTTTCTCTTAAATTGAAAGTTTGTAGGCCTAGTTGGTTTATTGTCTTGAATAAATGTTACATATGAACGATTTGTTTAATTTTTGTTTTGTATGAAGATGCCACCCGATTGTGGTCGAGGGAAGTTCAGAAATGAATACTAATACATTAAATAAAAATACTGATACATTGAATAAAAATACAATCATTTAAAAAATAATATAAAATATTTTATATAATATATTTAATTATTTTCGTAATTTGTAAGAATTATTATAATTGTTCAGATTAAATAATTCAGGGTTATTTCTAAGAGTAGAATGAAATAATTTGGGACCAAAACTAGATATGTGTTTTTATAATTTGTTCGATTTCGTTAAAAAAAAATTCAGTTAACACACAAGTGAATATTGCAAAGTTTTCAGACATTCTATTCACATAGGTATTCACAGATTTTACCTCTAATTCTTCTGCTTTAGTCAATCTTCGATTCCCGGTAGGGACATATTCTTTCGGTGGGTTTCCCGGACTGTCCAGAAAAGTATCGTCAGATGCATAGCAGGTGTTGACCACAGAACTTCATGTAGGGAATATTTTATGAAATACAACTTGTTAACAGTATATGCTTTGTATGTTTTGAAACTTCTGGAACTTTGTACGCCGTCTCGCCATTTATCTACAATTAGTAAAACTCATATGGTTTTTGGTTTACAATTATAAAATAGTTTAACTGCTAATATCAAGACGCTAAATTTATTACCATTTAGAAAACATGTCAAATCTATATTAATACAAATATGCCCCTACAGTTTGGAGGATGCACGCGTAGGCCTTTTAATTCACATAACTTTTAAGTAATAGGCCTACAACTAATTTTAATTTTTTATATTAGTATTAGAGGAAATCTTGACACTGTCCATACATTCATTATGTCTTCGACAATAAAGATTATTATTATTATTATTATTATTATTCTCCCACCTATAGGACGAATGTCAGGAAACTAAAACCTTATGGTTCCCGAATATCATTTGGCCGTCATTATCATCATCATCATCATCATATCCGCCTAGTTCAGAGAGAGTATTTGAGCGACTGGTGTGTCTTGTGTCTGTATTCGTCCGGAAGCGGCCTTGTTTTGGGCTGATCAGTGCCACTCAACCGAAAGACCCTTCATGTCATTGTCTGGCCAAAAACGTATATGATCCAATTGCTCTGTCGGCAAGTCGCGATCATGCAAGTCCCAGGCGGCATGGACCGTATAAACAGTTCCAACAACAGGGGAAATAAACTGAGAAAGAAAGAGAAACCAAATAAGTGCAATTATTTTCCATACTTTTTGGGAAAGTATGCTCAACTCTAGCGAAATAAGAGAGAGAATTATGGGCGAACATTGATTGCCGATACTGCCGCCCCTTAAAACCCCCATAGACCATTTTAGGATTAAATTTGTGCAAACTTCATTCTATCTTATTTTCTTGATGACTTATTTATGTCTTTTTAAATTCCAGGTAAGGAGTCCATATGTATCTATCGAGAGATTCAATTGTGAGTACCAATTTCTATAGTTGATAGTTCGCTATCAATATACAATATTCCTCTGAGGTTTTTTTTTTATGGCACCTAAAATGAAAGTTAAATGTGACAATCACAATTTCCACTTTTACTATCTATACTTTTAAATAAGATATATTTCACCGTAAGAATATGAATTCGAGGAAAAAAGTTAATACATTTAACAAAACGAGCGCTATCGAGCCTCTGAGCCTATTAAGTTATTTATAACGGCCGTACGTCATACGACGGTTTATGTTATTTTGAATCGAAAATTAAAACTTTTTGGTTATTTCTTAATTGTAGCAGAATTCAGGCTCTTTTGGTTGGCATCAATTTGTATGGAAACAGATCACTGTTCCAAGCAGTTAAACAAACCTGAAAAAAAGCGGGAAATATTGAATCGTGTTCTATTGATAAAGAAATGGATATTGAAGTTATTCAAAAGACAAACAACAAAATAATATTGAAAAATCTTTCCCTGTGATGAAGGGTGCAGATAATTAATGAATGAAGGGAACAGAAGGTCGTAAATAGTTCTAAAGAAAACTGTTGTGTTGGCTTACGTTTTTGTTCTGTCGAAAACATTTAAACCATCTAGTTTATGGACCAAATTCTCAATGCTGAAAGTTATTTGCATTATTTTGAATTGTAAATGAATAATAGATACACTATAAAAGTATAGTAGAGTAGTAGGAATATTAGTTTCTGTGGTAATTAAAATAAAAGGTATGGATAATTAATTAATATTTGAACGAAAGGGAAGAGAACGACAGCGACATCTGGTGGTATCCTCAAATTTCTTTACCCTAAACGGACTTAGCACTTTTTTTACAGCTCAGCCCATATAATTCACTATATATATATTAACATTATGTGTCTTGATTAACTTAAGATGTAACAATCAAGTTTGGGGTTTTCCTCAGTACAGTTTGATGAGCCATTGTACTACGTAACGGAAGATCTTTGGTTCGATCCCCGGTGAGATTATTAAGATTGACGAACCGCATTTTGTAAAAGTTTCGATTATCCGTATTCTAGATTATTTTGTGGGACGTAAGTGTTTTTATGGTGCCTGTTGAAAGCCGGATGGTAGCTTTAAGTCGTATCTGCATATTATCACTCTCAGTCCCTAGGCCTACTTGCGACATGACAAGTACGTGACCATCAGACAAGTGCTTGCAGGACGTAGACATTGATTTCTGTGAATGTGTGGGAGCTGATGGCACGGAGGATCGATGATAAAATGCTCGTCCACCGGAAGTTCAAGACGTGTTTTTTAAAATTAAATATTTTACATGTTTTTCAATATACTCCGTATACAGTCTATGCACCTACCTTCCACTTTTGTATGTAGAAACCATTCTCTTTGGACGTCATACGGCACGTACCGGTATGCAAAAATAATAATAATAATAATAATAATAATAATAATACAATAATAACAATAATAATAATAATAATAATATTTAGCCACGCGAAACTTGGTCCAGTTTTAATTCGACCGTTTAGCATTTCATCTACTTGTAAATTTTGTTACGCATTTACGACCAAACACGCTGTACGATTTTCATTCAATTTGGCATTATTGTAGTTTGATGTCCTTAAAAACTATGTATGTGTAAGAAATTTTATTTTTTATCCGTTTTAATGGTTCCGTTTCAAGTAAAATTCAGCTTATTTCAACGATTCTGGGCAAATGGTTGATCAGGAATCCCCAGACCGTCGATCGGGAGGTACGGTAGGTCGTAGGGATATTTTGGGTGTCTCGCGGAAAGTTGCCTATGTGTATTGTGGAATTTGTTTCGTGAGATTAGCTACACTGTACCTCCAGCTGACTGCTGTGTAATGGTGGTTGTAGTTTATTTATTAACATATTGTTAATACAGCTTAGTGGACTCAATTTCCAGCTGCAAACCAAAGAAAGGATTTATGAGAAATGATATTTGATGTTCCGGCCTTTTCTGAATTGCATTTGATGAATTCAGCGTAATATTTTCACAAATTATTCCTTGAAATATTTTTAATTTATTTTCTTTGTTATGTGTCAAGGCTTGTATTTCTTTTTAACAGAAACTGAATTTTAATGATATCAGGTGAATTAGCGGAGACGAGTAAACGACTGTAGTCCTATACTCTTTCCGGTTATAGACCTAATAGTTATGTTCATGCAGATTTTTAGCCCTAACAGGTTATTAGCTTTTTATGATAAATCTGTTCACACAGAGATGGACCATTAGATTTTTATATAAGTATATGAGAATACGGTATTAGGGTAGTATTAGTACTAATATTAACTTCACTCTTAAAAACATAAGAAAGCAAGAGCGATGGAGACTTATTTCGTGTAGCTTGGATGAGAGGCAACTTGTAATTTATGCCTCTTCGCGTATACCTCTACCGATACCCCTTCCATTAATTAAGTTAAAAATTCCTTCTTTCCCCTCAAGATGCATATGAGGGGCCCGTCTGCCGCCTCCTCTCTTTCAGGATCTAGCAGAACAGCTAGAATACCACAGTGCTTAGGGTTCCCCGTTCGATCCCGGTTGACGAAAAATTTATGTATGAGCAATGTTACAGGCACATATCTGTACATTTTCAGGGATGTAATAGACTGCCTTCTGGGCCCTGTTTCTTAGAACTTGCTAATAATATTAGTTAATCATATTAGAACTCACAATGTTATTCATTAATTGTCAAAATCTTGTTTCATAGAGATATGAACACTACTCATAAAGTCTCTTCACTAACAGTATTATTTCATTAGTTAGATGATTGATTTGGACGTTATGTCTGGATTGTTGTTTTCCCTTCGTAGTCTTTTTGTCAATATTATTTCAAAGCAGCACGGCCTACATATATCTTCATAAATGTAGCAAATAATAACTAGCTCTAAGAAATGAATAAATCTGCCAGGCACTTATCCAAGATAGCAGTAGACTTATGTAAGCTTTCTAAAATCTAACCTCAAATCCTAAAAACTTGCGACAAAAATTAATTTGATAGCATGTGTAATATTTTTCTAAATTGATAATTAAATCAGAATTATTCGTATTCCACAAATTTAAGATAATAAAATCTGAATTAATGGATTTCAGAATAACTTATTAGCCCATATACATTCATAGAAAAAACATTTAATATTATCAGTAAATTTTATTAGTTCTGCAGTCTAAGAAACAGTTTACTAATAACATTGGCAATATTTACTAATAACTTACACCCATGAACTCATAACTAATATTATTAGAAAATACTTTGATGAAACAGAAGACTAATGGCCGGTTCCACCGACAATCTTTAAACATACCCAAACGAAGACTTTAGTAACGCGCTATTACTGTATAACGTCTACGTTAAGTGGACACTGTTCCACCAACACTTTTGTCGTTAAAATAAACACCCGTTTCCAAACGCGCGTTAGAAGGCAGGCAATCTTGGTACACAAGCTTCTCATACATTCACTGTCGCTACTGCCAACATACAATGTTAAACCTGAGAACACACGACTAGTAATTTTCATATTACATCATTCAAAATTATAAATATGTTGAGTGAGTATTGTTTTTTTATATATCGAGATGCAAAAATTGAATGTTATATTGTTTCCATGCCCGATTCCATCGCCATTCAAAGTAATTTTTCCATTGGCAACGTTGGCTGCTATGGTTCACAGTACAGCAGAAAATAAACATTAGTAGTAGAACGCAATTATTAATGTTATTTATTTTATTAATGCAGTATATTATACAATTTATGATGTTGCACTCGCACTATTAACCTATCATAACTTTATCATAATTTTTTAAGCTAACCTGTAATTCTTTCGATGCTATTGGTATCAAAAATGTATCAAACATAAAATGTGAATTGGGCCTAGGCTATACGCCTACTGCTGGTGTAATATTATTACAATTTATTATACCATATCATAAAATTATTGCAAACTATTACAATGTGATAAGTGCACAGCTTAGCTCTTACCTTAATTTTGTAGTCATAGGAGATAGAAAATGGCATTTTCCTGGATAAACACGGGAATAACACACACAAAAAACGATTTGACTTAGGCCTAATTTTTCTTCAATAACAATAAACACCGTGCACTCTTAATTTATTGAGAAGTAATCCAATAGAGATATATTAATCAATTTCACATTTCGTAAACCTACTAGTAATAATACAAGCTAGAAAATGACAAATACACAGCGGCACTTTCGATGGCGTGTAGCCTAGGCGTAACTATGAGCGAAATACTTCGGAATACTGTTGTATGTCGTGCAACTGCGAAAAACATTTTATTTTGTAACCACTCGCCTGATTCAATGTTACAGTATAAACTGATCCTCTCGTCTGAGTGACTAGTTTGTCTTGTGGAATGTGAGAAAACCCCAGATCCTGCTTTTGTGTTCATGCTGAGGGTCACATTCTGCTAGGCTACCTGACTGCTCTACCCTAGCAAAGAAAATAAACGAATCACTCCCTTGTATTCATGTTATTCTTCAGAAACTATAATTAATGCATTAATGTACTGGGTTTATTGTTTAATGTGGATAATATTGCATATTGTAGCATGCAACCACATTCGGCCATTTTGTTTCCAAGCAAACGCGAGATTTAACGCAAGGAATTTCTGTCTTTAAGTTAACGCAAGTATTAACGGGCGTGATGGACTAATCAGGCTGGGTGGAATCTAAACATGGTACAAGCAGGAGAAAACGACGCGTTTTAGCCGTAACGAAGGTCGGTGGAACTCGCCATAATAATAACTAGGGCTGTACCGATTAATCGGCTCGATTAATCGATTAAACATTTAACCGTCGATCAATTACATTTTCCGATTAATCGGTTTAGTCGAATTCTGAAAAACGTTTTTCGAGAAATGGGTCAAATGACCAAACTCCTTTCTCTCGCTTCTCCGGCCTTGACACATCTTCGTCTCTTGAACATTCAAATGTCAACAAACTCGTGTGTCTCAAGTCTTGGTTGAAAAAGTAACCGGAAATTTAAATTTTATATATATTTTTTTCACTAGCTAACCAATAATGGTATTAGTTAATTCAGAATTTCTTCTGATTATCTGTAGTGTAGTAGTTATTAAACGTGTAAAACAATATTAAGTGCACACTTTGGTTTCGTTTAAAATGCCGACCTGTTTGTCGATTATTCAGTCGATTAATCGGTCGGTTAATCGATTAAAGTCAAGCGTTAACACGATTAGAAATTTTAATCGATTTTCAGCCCTGATAATAACAACTAATATTATTATGTATTTGCTAATAATATGAGTGTGAAAGTTCTATGAAACAGGGCCCTGGACAAAATTCCTGCAAACTGGCGAAGATTACAGGCCTACGTTACAGTATATCCCAGTCGTTAAACACTCATAAAACCAACCAATCATCTATTTCAGGGTCAGTATTTCTTTGCGGTACCATTCTTTACGAACGAAGGAATGCTTCGTGTTTTGACGTAGTCCATTGAATACTTAAATATTGGGTCTGTCTACGTCGAATTAAATAAAATAAATAAATAAATAAGCCCGTCACAATCCCTTATAGGGCAAGGGCCTCCTACCATGGTAGGGCTGGCTCTGTTTTACTCTCCCAAGGTGAGCTATTTCCTTGGAGAGTTGGGTTTTTGCCTCCCGGTGGGTTAAGACCTATATATTAACAACACTTTCCTAGGACACTGTTTTCCTAATGAATTAAATGCTCTATCATTTGTTTTCAGTTCACTTTTTCTGTGACCTATCCTGAACATCTCGTTTCTGCCTGAACTCTTCTTCCTTTCCTAGATCACTGTTTTCCTAATGATTTAAATGTTTTATCACTTGTTTCCAGTTCACTATTTCTTTGGCCTGTCTTGTCCATCTCATTCCTAACTCCTCCCTGAATTCGTCCTCCCATCTGCGTCGAGGTCTGCCTCTGCTTCTTTTACCCTTCCTCTGGTCCCAAACAGTTGTTGCATACGCCCATCTTTCTTGATTCATTCTGATGACGTGACCTCCCCAATTCCATTTGGTTTTTCTTACAACAATCGCTGCGTTTTCCAGTCCACTTCTTTTTCTTAACTCCTCATTTCTTATCCTGTCCCTTAGATTTATTCCCAACAGTTTTCTTTCCATCTTTCTCTGACAAATCTCTATCATGTTAACTTGTTCCTTTCTTAATGCCCATGTCTGGCAGCCATATAGTAGAACTGGTATGACACACATTTTTAGCACTTCCAATCTCTTCTTGATATTTATGTGCCAGTCGAATTAAGAGCATTTAATTTATAAAAGGCTGTAAAGGTTAAAAGGTGTTAGAAATATCATGTAATGTGTAGGAGAGACCAATTTGGACGATTCCAACCGTGATGAAAATTAATTATCATTTTACTGTGTTAATAAACTCTTGCTAAGTGCTAAGTCGTGGAAAGTTTTGTGGATAACTAGAATTGGCTTTATTGTTTGATGATCATGCTGACATGCTTTTGAGGCAGGAAAGCCACGCAAGTAATTTATAAGGTGGTGAAACTCTGTCGGCGCTAAGGTGACAGGTCACACATTGTGGGTTGTACCAATAGAACCGCCTACAAGAAACATTGAGTGATTGTGAGAGCGAAGTAAACGTCCGGCAGACAAGTTTTTAGTAGCTAACCACAGGTGTTTTGCTATATTTACACCCACTTAAATAAATTTATAAAAATAGCGAATGCAATATCCCAAGAAGTTACCTGACGTTCTTTTTTAATATCCGCAATGTAGAACCATGGCATTCTATGTAGCGTATACAATTCAATTATATTTTCCTAAAATAAAATTTTAATTAAGACCAACAATATGGGAACAATACAAAGAACTTTTAAAAATAGAGTAAGAAGAGGTAGCCTACAAAAATGAAAAGTTTGAAGTAATTGCAATACCTTCACTGTTATATGGAAGCGAGACCTGGGTACCAACACAAAAGGATCTAAATAAAATACAGGCATCAGAAATGAAATTTTAAAGAGGTGTTAAAGGCTGCACAATATTAGACAAATTAAAAAATGAAGATATCAGGAAAGAATTAGAGTTTGAGCCAATAATAAATAAAATATCAGAACGCAGACAGCAATGGCATGAACATATTTTAAGAATGGACGATAGTTGATTTTCAAACTCATTATCAAACTACAGCCCAAAAGGAAGGAGTGAAAGAGGACGACCCAGGAGACACTGGAGAAACCTATGAAGCTGGAACGGGCAAAATGCCTAAACCGTGGAGTGAAGAAGAAGAAGAAGAAGAAGAAGATGATGATGATGATGATGATTATGATGATGATGATGACCAACAACTCAACCTTTATTTTATGCTGCCAAGGCATTTCGACACTCATATGTCATCTTAAAGGCATCTTGCCGTGCTAGTGTAGAAACATTAACTATATTAAAAATTAAAACGGCATTGTCTTGTAATCTTGTCATACTTATAAAATAACTGAAATCTTTAAACAGTTTCATTACAAATTAACACTGCAACATTTTCCAACTTCCTGCTTCTTCTCGAGTCTTTCCCGCTTATTGATCGAGCTCAACGTTGCTATATCGTGACGTATTTTAATACCTTTCCCTAACAAAGGGATCGGTCTTTTAAAATGTCGATGTATTGCCACCGCAGACTATCATGTTATTTTATAATAACATTATGCATTTCACTGATGATATCATTTCAAAACGATGATATCAGTAAATGTGATTATGACGAATATGTTGTTTTAAGAAAGGATATCAACGATGTTTGTAGAACAGATGATGATGACGATGGCAATTTTGCTACATTTATAAAACTTTAAACGGCAATATTTTTATTTATTTTACATTAAAATTACTTGGTTGGCATTACTCGTGTTAAGATGAATACCTTGCCTTTTCCTAAAATTTTAGTTCTTAAGAGATCCCCTAAGTGCACTAGGGGTAGTATATTAAGTTGGTGGGAACAGCTTACTAGCTTCAAAAAATTGCCTTTGAAAAATATCTTTCAAATTTGCAGCAACCAGTTAACTCCATTTTCATATATAATTTTAAAGTTACAGATTTAAATGCAAAATTTTTTACTTTCCTGTTAGCAACTATTACTGTTTTCATAACTGTTTATCTGGTAATTCAAAAGGTAGGCCTACCGAACATAATTCTTTTTGTACAAATTACCACATACACAGTCTACAAAATTACCAGCACCATACGTCTCTTTCAAACATTTTTCCAACGACGAAAATTTAAGGTTTTGGTTTATAATAACTTAAAATCTGTTACACAAATTTAAACGTAAATTTAAAATATTATTTGCCTTATTTACCTACTTTTTATTTATTTTTTATAGGTCTTTGGATTACTGGTACAGCCGTAGTCTGTTATCACAGAATTTTGTTTGAAATTATTTATTGTCTTCATAGGACTATAGAAGTTGTGAAATGTATGTCACCAGTCTAAGTGCAATACTCAGCTGTCGGAGAAATTGCCGCAGAACCGAGGAGTATAGCGAGCTCCGCCTTTTAAGAACGATTAGACTACGTACAATACTCAACTGTCAGAGAAATTGCCGCAGAGCCGAGGAGTATTGCAAGCTCCGCCTTTTAAGAGCGATTAGACTACGTGCAATACTCAGGTGTCGGAGAAATTGCCACAGAGGCGAGGAGTATAGCGAGCTCCGCCTTTTAAGAACGGTTAGACTACGTGCAATACTCAGCTGCCGGAGAAATTGCCGCACAACCGAGGAGTACATGAAGTTTCGAAAAGGTTTGATAATTTCTTTCAAGTTGAAACCTACTTGAAGCAATCTTCGAACATTATTGTTTGTCATTTTTCCTTCTGTGTTAGATATATTTTTCATAAAAACGTACAGTTTCATCTTTCATTAAAGTTTTAGAAATAAAAATAATAAATCACCTATCATACCTTATTTAGTTATGCAGGAAAACAGCTAATTTACACTTGCAACTATGCACTAAACCCTCAGAAATAATAGCTAAACACTTATAATCTCACTACGGAACGCTTATATACACTTTTACAGGAGAAATTCACATCACTTTGATTTATACCTTCACTTTTCAAAAGTTCTGAAAAGGAATATTTTAATTATTATTATTATTATTATTATTATTATTATTATTATTATTAAGATGATTAATTCTTGACCCTATAGTTCGCTTCGAAAAGAACTCAGATCAAGTTAAAGGAACTGATAAAGAAAATAAATTACATTTCGAACCGTACATTCCATATTTAGGAGGCAAATATAGTACAATATTTCAAATTGGGATTTAATGGACTGTATTGTACTGTACTAGCAGGTACCTGCAGCTTCGCCCAGGATAATTAATTGAAAAATTTAAAATTAAGTATATAATAATTATTAAAGCATTATATTTATTAACAATTGCACGCGAGTCATTCGTAAAATAAACCATTAATAGAAACGGTTTTCCTAATTTTGTTATCTTCGTGAAAGTTTGGACTGCGAGAGACGAACATCGCCGGGTATACCCGACGTCTCACGAAGTGAGGGAGCGAGTGAGCACGCTATTTAAAGCAGTTGAATTGTATAAGAGTAGATGTTTTCAGGCCAAACTTCTTTATGGTAATAGTACAATATAAATATTTTATAAAGCTTTATCTTGTATAGCTGTTCTTTTTTTATTCGTGGAATTGTTAGAACTATTTTTGTAATATTATCGGTATTTCATACAACGTGAAAATATAAATCAGAACTCGACTGTAGATTATGAAATGGATTGCGTTAGAATAAGACATGCCATGCTGGAATATCTGACATGTACAGCACGGAAGTCATAGTATATTATATATTTTAATACCCTAATGGGTCAGAGAATGCAGATAATGTAAGGATTTAAAGTCAGATTGGATGAAGGGCAATAAAAGTACTGTCGCACAGAATTAAGTATGAGAATTCCTGATTGTGGACTTCATACGTCATTTGCTAGTTATTTTTAGTATCCGATGCCACGCAAATACTCTGCAGATTCCGTGACCAAACATTTCCATTAAACAGTCTTGAGTGTTTGTGTGCGTTCCATAGCTGGTTTAAGAAGAAAAGGGATTATAAGTTCCTACTCTAATAAAATCTTTTTCAGATGTTGAAAAGTAAAATAGAGTCCATCCGTAATGGTGTTTTTTCTACATGCTACAATGCTACTTGCTAGTATTTTAAGACGTTTCTTATATATTCTATAAATTTAGTCTTTCAATACTTCACATCTGCCTCGTTCATATTGTATGTCAAAGGACATAATTCAGAAAATTGAATACTTCTTTGGAATAAGAGTGAAACCATGGAAATTATAATTTTTCAGGAGAGAGAAATATTTATTAATGGATTATAAATGTGTTTTGTTTGAAAAGAACAACGTGAATATGCAAGAACTCAAGTATATTGAATTGCTAAAACTAAAATATTATTGGTACATAGTGATATTTCAGAATTACTGTATGACATCCATTTGTGACAGTGGAATAAGGATGTATCATCATAATTTAAAATTAAGTACTACGGTTTCTAATTCTCAACATTAAGTTACATATCTGGTTATCCTGTATTATTATACATATTCTTTTTGAAAGGAAAATATTTAGGTTGTTACACCCTTATTCTACTTATCTTAGCACAAAGCAGTTTTCCTGCTTTTGCAATGCCATTTATTGTATATTTTTTCTCATTCTGTCTACGTTTTGTGCTTTTGTGTTTTTGCACTTATTTACATTTTCTATATGTCTACATCCTGTATTTAACAACTTAAAGACTTCTGGCGATGATCCAGTACAAGTCACTGTGAATGATGTTACATTCTTTTTTCCTAATGCTAAATTTCTAGACGGCTCTATTATTCTACCTAGTTCAGTAATCTGTCATATGTGGTACCACAGCGCTGAGTAGTGACGTCACATCCTATTTCCACCAAAAACTCATTTTCTACAAATGTTTTGGTTACACCCTATAGTCCAGGGAGGTATTCAATTGAAGTTTTGGAAAAAATCTTTCCAACACTCAGTGATATAAATGTTGCATTTATTAGTTAATTTATTTGTTTATTTATCGTAGTTAGAAATATTTAATAGGAAGGTTTAGTACGCGAACATTTATGCAGTGCAATTACGAAACAATATTTAAGCGAAATAAATAAAGTATCGAATAATTGAATTAAAATCGTTCATTTCTACTCTTTTAGAATAAACAAGGGTCATTCAGTGTGATTGTCATTTAAGATACATCAGTAAGCTTAAAAAATAAATGGGTCACTGGAACAGAGAGAAAAATCTGTAAAAGCATAGATGTTTTTCTGGTATTTCGTGGATTCAGATACATATACAATTGTATATTCTTTAAAAGATAATTTTTCCACATCATATGAAATTTTGCCTTAAAGCATTCAACGAACTGTCTCAGTGTCCGTACCTTTCTTTCTAATGGCACCATTTTTTCATGCAAAGCTAAGAATGCTTATCTTTTCCCAATTAACTTGCTATAATAATATGTTGACATTCACAGGAATTTGATTGACTTGTTTCTCACAGCCCTATAATATTTGGAATAGCAAGGTGGCCGAGTCTTGGACTCGCAGATGGGAGGTCCCAGGTTCAAACCCGTGCCCGGCCAACTTGACATAGGTTTTTTTTCATGGTTTCTCCAGTCATAAAAGCAAATACCGAATTGGATATATACATATCATGAATCATCCTCACTATTTCATCCTGTATAATAATCATTTAAATAAGGGATGGGTCGATACCAGATTTTCTCGATACTCGATACCGATACATGATTTTTTCCTCGATACTCGATACCTTCAACACTTCCAGTTTCAATAAATAGATACATTAAAAATTAAAATTTGAGAGAAATGTGTAATACTAACTAAATTAATTAAGTGTGCAAATTTAATGAGATAAAATTTAATATCATTAGTAGCCTATAATTATTTTTAAACTCTACATTAAGTCTAAAATAATTTTTTATACAGTCCACTTACAAGTTTTAGTTAAAAAAATACTAGCATTCTCACTTAATTGCAGAATTGCAGAATTACAAAAGTATCGAGCGAGTTTTCTGAAGTATCGTTCGATGCCGATACCATGCAAGTATCGAGAGTATCGAGGCATCGAAAGTATCGAAGACCCATCCCTAATTTAAATTAATATCGTTTGAAATTTACTCCATAAAATACACCAGCAATAGAAACACTTACCAAGCAATAGTTCCATGGGCTACCCTAGAGTATAGACACGCATCTCGAACTTCTGATATGGCCTCGCTGCTAAAAGGAGTATAAACACAGCTGAAATAATATAAAAATTTTACTAAGAAGACTCTGACATGGACATACGTGAGTTACTGACGTTTTCCACGTTATCCACAAACTGCGGTTCCACATCCATTTTTATTCGTACAGCTTTACGTGCTGATATATTTTCTCTCAGTTTCTTTAGTGGATATATCATCTCTACATTAAAACCGTTTGTGGGGCTATCAAAGCCAAAGAATATTTATATAAAATGTATTTCATTTTTGTGTTCAGTGTTTAAATAAGGCGTTCCCACCTTATCCTTTTGACGCTTCTCCTTTTTTTTAGATATGGAAAGTCATTATGCCCCCTACAATTTAGCAGTACCTTGAAGGGAAGAATGCAAGCAATGACTATATTAACAAGCACAACATATTTAAATAAACAAACATTTTTACAAACATAATTTTAAATCAATAAGTGAAATTAATGATTAGTTAGTCACATTGTATATGAACCAGTTTAGTGAGTCGCTCTTGTTATGTCACTGAGACGGTTAACGCTGTTTTGCTAGATTGGGCCTAGTATGTTGGTTTCAATTTTGACAATACACAATGGAGGTCACTCGCGACATCTAGCCGACAACGCTGTTTTGTTTTCATTTCAGTCAAAGTTGAGAATCCCGACTCAAATATGTGGGCGAAAATGGCACTGTAATAGTCATAGCAACTCTATTCGATGATAAAATCCAAGATGATTTGTCCATAAGTTCTCCAGGTGTGAAGATTTAAAATTATGATTTCCTTTTTAATCACATTTCAGTTATATGGCTTCTTCTTGCTAACGTTTTGTCAGTGCATCAATGTCAGCAGCAAAGGAATTTCTTGTTAAAATTCAGTCAGGACCAGTCATTAAATGTTCGACCATACTGTAATACGTTAATACGTGTGACGTAACGGTATCATAACGATATTCATTTCGACACTGATATCTTTTTCGATACTGGTATGGTATCGATTAATATCGAACACGGAACAACCTTGAGGTCTTCAGAGCAGCAAATGAAAATCTGTAATTAAAAAACCTGAAATCAAAATAAAATCAATTCTGGTCATCTTAATTTTAATTGTTCTGAATTGAATTTATTTTCTGTCCTTTAAAATGCGTTGTTTGTCATTTATGCTCAAGAGAAGCACTGCAAACGTGCATGCCTTGCAGCCTGCCATTTATCGGAAAAGACAAGAACTGCAACTGTTTATGGCAAGAGTCATCTGCTTAATCAATTACGAGGTATTCTAAAAGCTAAAAACTTAAACATTTAATTACGGTCGAACAAAAACAGTTGTTTGCAACTTGTCTATAATGGTAATTAAGACAATCGTATGAAAATTATGAAACTAGCCTTGCTCGTTTCATAAAAAAAACATACTCGTGTGTTAGAGTAGGATTACTTCCACAAAGTCTCTGGCCTTGAAGACTAACCCAGTCAGCGAGCTTCTCGTTACGTCTCGTTACCAAGATGCGCGGATTCGCTGCGCGTAAGATCAGTGAGCTACTGTTGAGCACAGAGTAAAGATCATGCTGCACGTTGCCAGTGTTAGAAAATACTGTAATAGTTGAGTGGAGGGATAATGCCGCAGAGACAGACAACACGTGGAGTTGGATAGCCAATCAGGGTGCAGCTACCTCCCCTAGGCAGGAACTCTACGAACGGCGAGACTCGCTCCTAAGGTATATAGGCCTACGTAAAAACCCAGAGACTTTGTGGAAGTAATCCTACTCTAATAATTAATGCCATTACAGGGTTGTTACATAATTTATTATCTTAAAAGAATGTAATTTTCCCCAGCTTTTACACAACAGTTTTACTAACTCCAATCTTTTGAGTCCCCTCAACTGTTAACACCCTCAGGTTGGGAACCACTGGTTTAAATGGTCATTCAGAGTAGGCAGAGCTACAGAATTTATTGTAATATCTTCCACATAAATTTAGTTTCACGTCACGCAGTTCTAGATTTTGTAATGATTAACTTTCTTACTAACGCAATGAAAAACGAACAAAATTAAGACAAGAAAATCCTGATCCAACTCCCTAATATAGTTATTTTATCTAGGGAGTAGGTCTCTAAAATATTGCGTGCCGTCTATCAACTAGCTATACTTAATTTCCCAAGAGTAAAGCGACTGTGCCGTCGGCGTGTAACTAGCTAGTGTTAACCGTATACGCCCTACAGCAGTGGTTTGGTTCAGATATTATTGTAAACATTGCTATCACCCACAGGAATATGTACAGTTTTGGCCTTTTAAAGAAAGGAATTTGAGGTAAACAAACACCAGTATGTCTGTCTCACCCTCAGGTCATATTAATTTAGATATAATTTTTTCTTGTAATCAGAGTGCAGTATTAAATTCCACGTAACAGATTTCAAGTCCAGCAAAATAATGAATATTACATTTACTTTAAGATCACAAGATGAAAAATATACCTGATAAATATTATGAGCACTAAGTCGTCATAATTAGTTTTAGCACTGTGTCCTCATATTTAGTAAATAAATAAAAGAGGTTATATGTTAACAGGTACAGTAATAAGAGAAGTCTATTAAAAATAATGAGTAGTCATAAAGTAATAATAATAATAATAATAATAATAATAATAATAGACCATAGACTATAACTTCATCGTAATTAATTAGTTTTAACTAAAATCTCTCAAATCCGTTGTCCGGAAATATAGTAGTAACTTCGGACCCAGGCTTTTTAGACTAATGCATCAGTTTCAAGATGTGTTCAATCCAGTAGCTTCGACCAGACTTCTACATTTAAATATATTTTTAACAGAGGTTAATATCTAAAAACAATTTTGATATATGAACTTACTGTTTCATTTTACAAAGAAAAATACCATCTAAATACTATATTGATGGGTGCTTGAGGAACTATGCCTTCATTTTTCACGAAATTTTGAAAATAATTTGACCTCCCTAAATCAGTAATCGAGCTGCTGAGAGTAACAGCAATACGTGGTTCGATACTCATGTGTACATCATACAATAGTATCATGTCCTGTAACGGACTTACCTTTTAATTGTATTAAGATACGTACACTATATTGTCAAGGCAATCTGATAAGTCAATTTCTCTTACTTTCTACTTAATGTTATTGTTTGTTTACTTTGTCCACAGTGGCAACCTGTCAGTGTAACACGTTGTTATAAAATATTAAACTTGGTTTATTCTTTTAACATACATCGGATTATTTAACTACTTAGTTAAAACAAATAAAATAACGTATTATCCCAAGAGCAAAACTCTTTCGTTTCAATAGAGAACAGTGACAAAATGTACATAATTCCAACGAGATGAATAGTTGCACCAGCTATTAAACAGCATATTTACACATTAATGATTCATAGACACCATTGAAACAGGTTTATGTATTTTCAGTCGCTATGGCATGAGTACGTAATTCCAACAATTTCCGACCCTTTTTTCCATTGACTGCTTTCCCACGAGGTGTTAAAGAGTTATTACTGATTACGAAATAACCGACATGCTATACATGAAAATTCAAACTCCACACTGATGTTATAACCTACATACTTTGTTTACAAGTCAAATGTGCTTCGGTTCCCACACGCTGAGAGTCTAAAAACACTATTAAATTCGGAGTTACCAGTGAATAACTGAAATGCTTTACGTTTTACGTTGTGCATATTGTCCGCCAACAGAGAGTAAGACCGTGGAAGATATGTGTGGGAGAAGAACAGATGACGTTTGCGACAAAGAAAACAAACTACGGAATAATCATTAAAAAAAAACATGCGTCCCGCTGCGTGCGGAATTTTCAGTGTGACACCATATGTTGACCAGATGTTTTTGAATGGGCTGTAAACTGAAACCGGTGAGCTGAGCTGTCCCGTGTACCATAAACAGATTATAGGCGTTACAGACCCCTGTAAAAACAGGAGTTTCCCCCTGCGCCTCATTCCCCGTAGACTTTCTTTGCTGTGGGGGACAGTAGAGTTAGGAGTCTGCTTTAAATTGACGCCAAATCAAAAGCGTAGAAGTAAATCATTTGGGCTAGTTTAACTTCACCTTGAGCCCAGTTTTACTGATGTCAATTATCAAATAAAATTTCAAATTGGACAAAACTTCAATTTGGAGAACGACAGGATTTAACGAAATAAAAAAAATGTGCCTCCAAAAAGGACATTTACAACCAAGAAGGTCGATTGTATTAAACACATCACAAGTGTACCATGCACAGGTTATGTCATACTTATCTTAAAATTTCACACTGGATACTCACGCGACTAACGAACCTTCCGATAAATCATGGATTAGCATAATATTTATACAGTATAACAAAGTATCTTCTATATAAACGCTTTTCAGAACAAAAATTGTTCTAATGGAGGTACGGGGCATTTAGCTACAGGTATTATGCGAATAGAATAGAATATTGTTTTATAGCCATTAGCGAGAAAATTCTTGAAAATAATAACGTTTTCAAATCAAGTAGCCATTACGAAAACAGAAACTTTTCGACCAGTTTTGAGGTAAAAGATTTCACTACTGTATGAAATCCCAACTTCTTTTTTTCGGTTTTGCTTTGAGACACAGGAATTTTTTAACATTAGATATGTTGGTTCTAATTTGTTCAGTGTTATGATCCACAAACATAGCCTATTTATAGATTATTTTATTTCAAAGGTGCTGTACATTTTATCTTCGGATTATACTAACCTTCCAATCCCGCTATTCTCTAAATACAAGTATCTTCTTGCAGGCTGCTTAGCTATATCTCTGTGACCAATCATATTCCTCTAGCTAGTGCAGATTAGTTAGTACATTCCGTTAATACAGCGGATCTACAGTGTGCAGAGATATAATACTTAATATAATACAATAATTTGCCTGTGTATGGTTAGAAACACTTTAAATGAACTCAGGAAAAAATTGGATTCTAAGTACGAGGGTCACTCAGAAAGCAATGCACCACATAATCTCCGTCCCGTTCTATGGCCTTCCAGTGAGACAGAAGCGCGAGTATGCCTTGTCGGTACAACTCCTTGTTCTGGTCACGAAGCCATTTCTGCACATTTCTGTAACAATCCTGGACAAGACCGCTTCCCCCTCAGCTGAAGCTGTCAATCAGTAAAGGAAGTGTGGATACAATCATCCGTGATTTTGATTGCTCAAAAGTGTATGCACGGTGGTTCCGCGCTGTCTTACGGTGGACCACAAAGCTGTCAGAAAAAAAAAATGTCTTCTGAGTTGCTGAAACGTTTTGAAGCTGAGGGAGAAGCGTTCTTATCCAGGCCTGTGACAGAATTGTGCAGAAATGGCTTCGTGACCAGAACAAGGAGTGGTACCGACAGGGCATACACGTCCTTGTGCCTCGCTGGACGAAGACCATAGAACGGGACGGAGATTACATGGAAAAATAGAGAGTGTAGAAGAAAAATCATTCTTTCTTGTGTGTAAGTTTCATTGTGTTCAATAAATAATTGTTGAAGAAAAAAATGTGGTGCATTATTTTCTGGGCGATCCACGTAGTTCCTTAGTTAAGTGTTGGTTTCAAATTGAAGGTATCCACTTGAAACTAAGTGCAACAACAGTTACAGTGTAACGAACTTGCATTTGTCAAATTGTAAACTGTGGCTTGTAGTAGTTCGTCAGACCAGACTAGAGTGGAAGTTGGAAACGGTGGTGCTCTGTAATCGTAACGTTAATTGAAGGAAAGTTCATTGTGTGGTTAGTGACAACTTACTACTACAGGGTTGCAACTTTGCAAACTCCTATACATTCACTCAAGTAAAATTACAGTCTCTCAAGCACCCTTTCTTAATTGGATCATGTAGTCGTACAGTTCTCATATAGGCCTACGAACTAAATGCGCAGGTCTTAGGTTAATATGCACCGTATTCAAATATTAAAATATTAATATACTATACATATATTACACATTATACATATATAATGTATTATACATATATTAATATAATATACATATATTATATTAATATATGTAAGCAGCGAACGAGAGTAAGAATGTTTTCCCTTCCATCTGAAAAGTTTTCCTAATGTTTGATGCATTTTTATTCGCTGGAAGTATTCAAGTATAAATTATTCTTAATAGGGATGGGTCCTCGATACTTTCGATACCTCGATACTCTGGATACTTGCATGGTATCGGCATCGAACGATACTTCAGAAAACTCGCTCGATACTTTTTCGATACTTTTGTAATTCTGCAATTAAGTGAGAATGCTAGTATTTTTTAACAAAAACTTGTAAGTGGACTGTTTAAAAATTAATTTTAGTTTTAATGTAGAGTTTAAAAATAATTATAGGCTACTGATGATATTAAATTTTGTCTCATTAGATATGCAGACTTAATTAATTTAGTTGGTATTACACAGTTCTCTCAAATTTTAATTTTTAATGTACCTATTTATTGAAACTGGAAGTGTTGAAAGTATCGAGTATCGAAGTATCGAGTAACGAGGAAAAAATCATGTATCGGTATCGAGAAAATCTGGTATCGACCCATCCCTAATTCTTAATAATAAAAATTAGTGTTTATAAATACCTTTTAATAACGATGATTAGACTAGAAGTTATATGAGAAAGAAACCGAGATGGTAATTGACCGGGGACCTCCTGCTTACTTCTTACATATTCTCCCACTGAGTATCTGGAACTCTCCGTACTGGGAAAAATTCCAAGCTCTAATTTGTGTTTTATTATCTGTGGTTAATGCATGAAAATAAATTACTAATATTAATTAATAATCTGAAGATCTTATGATTTTTCGTTCAGTTAAGCAACGTTATAGAAAAGTAGGATAGCTATTAACCGGCTCTTGAATATAGACAGCTATATGTGATGGAATGTTTCTTTTCATAATTTTAAAGATCTAAACTTCGAGAAAAGAAATTAAGAATTGAGGATCTTGGATTGGTTCAACGTGTAGTGCTGATTTTGATCTTAGTTGTCTTAACTTAGAGATCTGAATGTTGATAATAATAATTTCATCTCAGTCCATGATCTGCACAATATCTCTGAATACGCCAAGTTCTTCCAGAAAATACAATTACTAAGAGGAAATTGCACAATGCCTACTCCCACGGGTTTGTTGAATTAAGGAGAGCTTTCTCCATGAAAGTCCCTTTCCGAGCTACACGGTAATTTAGTTAAACTGAATTACTGTAATAAAGTAGTCTTTCGTTATGAGTCCTCAAAGTATACTTAATGAATTCATCTTTTAAAACTCTGTTAAGCGTTTCAAATCATACCTAAGTATTCCTAAGAACACAAGCAGATATAAACATACTAAACATTTTGGCATACCCAAGGTAAATAGTAATTTATTCTTCTATTTTGCAGTTTTAGAAATTGATTTAAAATTATTGCAATCAGAAAGGAACAAGAGTTCTATATTTTCTCATCACTATCTTTCTTTTATTTTGCCAGCTTATAGGGAAAAGGGGAAAACTCGTCACGGTGTGATCATTCAAGGTTCAATAAATTATAACTCATCAAAACTTCAATAATTCGTCAACGAACGTCTCTTTTTTACTTGAGTATGATGTTATTTACGTGCTATAGGAAAGAATAGAGAATAATGATTGTATTTATATAGCTTTGCATAATGCTTCTCTTAAAATGAACGACAAAATTAAACAAGCCTATACGTAACAAAAAAAGTCACCATAAACTATTACTAGAATTGCGCCTCACTAGGAGAAAACTTATTCCTAGAACCGAAAAAGATCGAGCTAAAAGTCATAGTAGTAATATTTACTAATCCCTTACAAGGTGATCAAATTTAATGATAAAGTATGGATTTACATGTAAAGATTAAATAGAGAATAGAAGAATTACCGAAGAAATTCATATGTGGTTGACTAATATGAAAATATGTATAATGACTAGTGAATAGTGCATAGTGTGAAAAATGTGAACAAACGATTTGTGTGATTACAAGTGACTATTCACTTCAAAAGCCGCGTGTTTGATATTGATAAATTTCTCTGATATGGACCAATCACGACCTTGCTATCAATACAAGGATGCGATTTTATTTGATAAAATCTCAGCCTCCTTCCTGGAAATGTAGGTATCCATGTGTAGTGATTAATACGTCACATGCTGCCAGTGAACAGAATAAAAACACATTTTTTATACAACATAACTTGTTTGGAAATTGAACAGTGCAAGCCAGTACGTGTGCTTTCATTCTGTTCTGCTGTTAGCTTACCTGAATTAGATTAACTATGTCTCATATGCACCAACCTGGTAACTCGAATCGATTCATGGATGGTTGATCATGACCTCGCAGCTGTTAGTTTTGTTTTTATATAATAAAATACGAAAGTGCATTTACATTTTTATTCATGGGATAGTCTTAATAAATCCAACTTGAGTCGATGAGTCGCTCCTGTTGCGAAATCGCAAATCTATCGATAAACTCGCAAACTCTAGTGGAATGATCTATGATAATTTACTGAGACCAGTAATAGTACTGATGCCGAAAAATTACGACACAATTCACTTCGACATTTACTTTCTTATTGCAGATCAGATAATATATCTTGGTAATCAAAGCCAAAAACAATTGTTAGTAGAATGGTTATCAGTTTTAATGTTCACTGATTCCTTGACTTGATTTGACTATTAAGTTCAGTAATGTAGAATCAATAATATGTTATATTTCTTTTTTAAATATTGTAACAAATCCACATGTATCGCCGTAGTGTACAGGCAACTTCTCCACCAGTAGTGTAATGCGGACTAGTCTAAACGATGTCAGTAGGCGGTACCGTGGTATGATCTCAGATATGCTTAATGAGTCAATGACCGATCTGGCAATTCTTGAAATATAAGAGAGCAAGAATGTGTAGTCAATTATACTAGGCCTAAAAAATGTAGTGTTATATTTTCGTTCCGATGACTCTACTCTTGACAGACGTTAAAATCAATATTCTTTAGCCGCGCTAGGAGTAAATTGAGAGCTAACCCAAACTTGCGTTACGAACAAAATCGTCACGAAATTAGTGGGGTGTGACGGAACGGACTGCACAGAAAACAATCAACTCAATGATGAGGCTTATCCAAAATTTTAAAAGTCCAAAGAAAAAAGTTCAAAGATCCGAAATTCTAAGAGATCCAAAATTCAAAAATTCAAAGATCCAAAATTTAAAAATCCAAAATTCCAAAATAAAAATAAAAATTCCAAAATTAAAATGTCCAAAACGTAAAAAATCAAAAATTAAAAAATCCAAAATTTAAAAAATAAAAAATCCAAAATAAAAAATTCCTAAAATCTAAAATTAAAAAATCCAAAATTTAAAAATTAAAAATCCACAATTTAAAAATTTAAAAATCCAAAATTAAAAAATTAAAAAATCCAAATTATAAGTCGAAAATTCAAAATTATAAAATAAAAACAATTAAAAAAATCAAAGATAAAACATTTAAAGAACCTAAAATTAAAACTAAAAAATGTCAAAATGAAAAAAATTAAAAATTAAAAATCCAAAAATCCATAATTTAAAAGTCAAAAAACTCAATATTAAATAAGTCCAACAATCCAAAATTGAAAAAATCCAATAATCCAAAATATAAAAAAATATAAAATTAAAACAAATTTCGCTTCTGTCGCATGACGTTCCACGCACACTTTTTTCTACAATATTCTTCAACGTTAAACTAGGATAGGCATATAAGATGTGCAGACACTTATGTATACGTAACTATTTATTTGGTCATCATACTCTTTATCTATCCGTTTGGTTTTTACCCTGCCTTAATTTTTTATTGTGATCTTTTATTTTATTCATCAAGTGATATGGCATATTTTTTTATTTCTTTTATTTTCGTTATCATCTTGCGGGAATCGTTCATTCACAATTAAATCTTCTTCATTACATCCTTTTATTGAATTGTTAATTTTTTTAAATTTCATCTTAATTTTTTGTATATAACATTCATTTTTGTGTTAAATTTCTTGAAGCAATCATTCATTCACACTACAAGTATTTCCAGTTCTTAAAAATGTTATGCTTTATTAATTTCATCTTACTATGTATTTTATATAATATTCATTTATAAGCCTTCATTCTTTCACACTTAGAACATCTTCAGTACTTCTGTTTCTTGTTCTCTATACATTTTATCTTGATTTGTCTGGATACAATAATAATAATAATAATAATAATAATAATAATTTTATACTTCGTTTATCTGTACTATGCATAACTGTACAAAATTCATCTATCTACTTACCATTACGCCTATAATTACATGCGGCTGCTTGTCTATTTATCTATCCAATTATCTTTGAGTCTGCCTGTTTGTGAGTCAGACAGGCAGATTGTTTATCAATTTATATTTCTGTTGTTTGTATTATGTATATATTAGTGTCTGTTTTTTATGTTTGTCTTTGTGTGTATATACTCCTAATAATTATTAAAACTTGGAAAGCCAACCGTATATACCACCTTAAACCCTTACTAAAAGCTTTTCTATGACCAGAACTCATTTAGCATACATAAATAAAACGTATCACATACACACTCATTAAAACAACGGTAGTCAAAATATTTAAAATGCAGTATCATAAAAGATTGACATTTTAAATTCTGTGACTCCATTGTTTTAATGTGTGATATGTTTTATTTATGTATGCTAAATGATTGAGTTCTGGTCCCCAAAAAGCTTTTAGTAAGGGTTTAAGGTGGTATATACTGTATGCTTTTCAAGTTTTAATATCGATACACTTTACTGGAAATGAGGTTCATTAATTCCCTTAATCATAACCACGTGACTTTACCTATAATAATCATTATTATAACGAAAAAGATATTTAGCCTCTCTATGTCAGCATTGTTCTTGTAACGTACGTGCCAAATATGCTGTAAGTATTGTATGCCACCTTATATTTGATCGTCACAATAGTTAACATACATCCTGTAAGTTATTTTAAGACGTGGACGGATGATCCTGATTAGGTGAAAATGGGTTTATTTATTGCAGTTATAGAGTTTATTTTGGTTGTGCCGTAACTGGGATGGCCTGGCGGGCTGAGCACCATGTGCAATGAATACTGCATGTGCCTTCCAACAGGTGGTGAAGTTCAACTTGTACCTGCCAACTGTGCCGGCCACACATGCTCTCACTGGATTAGCATAAATAATCTCCATTCTCCACCCTTTTTCCTCACACGTTCAAGCATTACTCCCCTACATAAAACTTTGATAGGGAGAGCGCAAAACAGAGTTATGAATCATTCGGTTAAATTTCTTATGTAGGCCTATAAGTATTACCGGTACACCAACACATTTCATATTTAACCAATTTATCTGGCGATTATGGCGGGTGTCGTCGACGGTTTTCATTGTTGCACGAGAAGCTTGAGAACGGGCGTTATCATGTTGAAGCAAAACACCTGCACTCATAATCTCCTTCGCTTTGACACTACCAGATTTCCACATCTTTGGCCCATTAAAGGAGCACCTTGGAGGGCAGAAGTTAAAGCCTGATGAAGACGTCCAGTCGGCGGTGCACGAGTGGCTACAGCGTCAACCAAAATAATTTTTCTCACGCGGTATTGAAGCATTTCCTATCCGATGGCTTAAGTGCGTTCAACTAGGAGGGGACTAAGTAGAAAAATAATGTGCTAGCAAACATTCTTCCTGCAGCAAAATAGTGGAAAAAATTAATTACTGTTTTCATTTGATTCTCCCTCGTAATAATGTATTTTCTGTACATTTAGGTATATTAAGATTGCCATTTTCGTTATTCTGATTTACATAAGCGAAGAAGTCTTCAAAGTCGCAAATACTGCAACTTCAGACTTCTTCATAATAATTGAAGACTTCATGTCAGTGAGTATGTGTGTATCTATCAGTATGAATGCTGTATGGTAGACTAAATCGGTTGAAATAGATTTGTTTTAATAGAAATAATCTGTTTATGCTGCTTCGCTCCATTTATGACTTTTGTGGTTTTCAAAAATAGTTACATAATTCAATATAATACGTATTTCAATATTCTGAATTTGCAGTTTGATACTTAAGATGCAGTTTGAACTTTAAAGTATTAGTAATTAGGCCTATTAAATTGTTAAAGATGTCTGCATCCTTTGCCACGAAATATTTAATCTGATCACTAATTCTGTACTTTATAAGTAGTTAATACCATCCGCCTGAGGATTTTGATCATGGAACGCAATATTCATTTTCCTATAAAAAAAAATATTAATGACACACTTCTGGAATACTACCTTATGACCGTAAAAGGTGCTATGGGCTATTTCTGAGTTAATTAAAATCGTGGAATGTGTTTAATGGCACACGAAAATAGCATAAAACCAGGAATGGACTATAAAGCAATCAGGTCGATATGCTGAGTAAGAAGTTAGCTTACCCATAAAAGTTCCAGTTTTCCTAGCACTGAATCACTTTTACGTGCTGAAAAACATCTGAACTCGTTGCTGTCCATAAATTCTGTAAATTATGTTACAAGCCTCGTTAGTAGTTTAGCAGTTCTTTGCGGAATACCACCACTTTCACTGCCATGGGAACATAATTTTAATATTGTCTCTTTAACTGTATTAAGTTTGTTATATACATAGAATGGGAAATTCCTGATACAGTAAAATCTCCTTTTTACACTTTTCAAGGGACTGATACAAAGAAGCGATAAATGGTTGGAAGGTTCAAATTGCAGGAAGTGTAAAGGCTGTAGTGCTTTATATTTCAAAATTTAATGCATGAAAATAAGTATATGTACCTATGTACACTTATTTATTTATTTATTGAATATCCACATTACACAAAACCCTATTTCACCCGAAGGTACATTAGGGTTGGAGATGTCACAAATGTTATTTACAATAGGTTATCCTGGTATTGGAATCTGAATGTCTAATATACACTATTTACAATACTGTACAGTTCTTACCAGGCGTAATGCCTACAATAGTCCTACAGTTTCTTATGTCTTACGATATGGTAAGTCTTAAGTTAAAGTTAATTGTGTGAATTCGTTTTTATATAAACATAACCTTAAATTATAGATAAGATATTGTTGGAATAAATAGCTTAACTAAGCAAGATAAAATAAATTACATTATCTATTTAAAATATGGTGCAAAAAAGTTGCACAAACTTTTTAACATATACATGCTGTTTTGTAAATTGAGGTTTCAAGGTTAACAAAAGAAACAAGAATGAACCATTAAGAAATTAATGTCCAACTTTCAGGTTAATTAGATTTAGGGATTTTTTTTATGAATATTAAAAAAAATAAACTATTAATGTTAAATGGACGATTGTAGACAGTGTTATTCATACTTTAACAAATACACAGAAAAATAATCACTCATAAATATTGATATTTATGGAAGTTAACCAGGAAACGGCATTTCAGTGCATGAAACATGACTCCCACTTTGAAATGATAATTACCCGTAACTGTAACAGTTTGATTAATTTTTAAAGTAGTAGTACGCAGTTGGAGAAGTAGTCAACAAAGAGTATGTCAGATTCCAAGATTGTAGAGCAATTCATTGCTGAGGAACAAATAATGAAATTCACCTATTTCTCACACATGAATTTCACTGAAAGGTTAAGTCCACCCTTAATAATATTAAAGTCTTATAATTTTTGCTTTTGTATCATTTTAATTTCTTACAACTATTTCTGTTTATAAATATAAACATATCTGTAGGCTAAAATTAATTTCTGTTTTTGTAGTTTTGAATGTTTACTTTAAAATCAACAGTTTTTACTTATCTATGTAATTTGTGTATGTATTTGTAAATTTCTCTATTCTTATTTAATGTATATGTTTTGTAATGTACGATAATTTTGTTTACATGTTTTGTAATTTAATATATTTCCACCGCTGTGGCTCAGAAAATGCGTCCGATCCTCTCACACAGCGTGCCCGGGTTCGATTCCTGGTCGGTACAAGTTACGTAGTGGAGGTATTTTCCGGGGTTTTCCCTCACCTGTGATACAAATGTCATGTAACTTTAGGCCCTTGTGGTCCCCGTCATTATCATCTTCATCCCCATCCTCGCCTTATTCTGAGAGAGTGTGTGTGTGAATGGTGTGTCTCGTCCTATGTGTTCGTGTTGTCTCGAGGTGGCCCCGCGTTGGGCTGATCACTCATCCGGGGAGGCCCTCCATGTCCTTGTCTGTTCAAAAATGTTTGTATGTGATCCAAAGATAATCCTTCTCCCGACAGGTCACGGCCCTGTAAGTCGCTTAAATCCTAAAAGGGAGAGGTAAAACTACGATTAAGAAAGAGAAAGAAAGTAATTTAATATGATTTGAAGTTGTATCGGGTTAAGTAACACATCGACGATTACACGGACTACAGACCGACCGACAATTTCTTGTGGAGTAAACTCGTTGTTTGATAACAATTTTGTCATAACTTAAACTATCATGGAGAAAACACACAGAACATTGATATGTTATTTATTACATAACAATCATTCTACATGCCTATCTATAAGATATGACCATAAGTAGAAATCATTAGATCATATTATTATAAAGCGATTATGTCTGCAAATCCTTTGGATTAGATCGTTTAACTGGCTAATATAAAGCACATATATTTTTGGCGCTGTTCATATTTATGATTTAGGAAAATTATACCTAACAGATAGCGCATATGACTATATAGCGTAGGTTGTATAAAGACCACAAGTGATCACATCTCAAACTAGTTTGTTATAATGCTACGGACTTGGCTTTGCATATGGAATATGAAATACTACACTCGTAACTATGCCGAGAGGCGGCATGTAGAGATTAAACTAATGCTCTACGCCACTAGAGGGCTGATGTGTTTCGTATATAACCTAGTAATCTCAGTGATAGACTATACCAGTACCAAGTTTCTAATATTTGCTGTAATACGTGAATAAAATAACCTTTTACACATAAACAGCGTTCTTTAAGTACCGGTGTACAAAATGCTTAAGGGTACATTTCATGCATTAGAAAACTATTAAACCGGTTTTAACGAAAAGTCACTCTCGCGTATTATGGAATGGCAAAGTAAATGCAGACTTTCTTTCGTCAAATGTCCCCGGTATCCTATTCAATGCATATAGAATTAGCAACGTCTATCAGCTACCAATTCCAATATCTGAAAATTCACTATCATCTGAGGAATTTTAGATAAATATGGATCAATAGTTGTCTTCTTTCCGTAACTTGATGGTTTCATTAACTCCAGGCATCAGAAGTTTTAATGGTAGACAATGCTGCTTTATGTATCGATAAACGCAGTTGGTTTGTTAAATGAATTAACTGTATAGTTTATTACTGATTTAATTAAAAAAGTAAGTTAAGTTTCTTCCCCAACATGATTTCTTACGGTTAACTTTATTCCACTCGCCGCTTTAAAAAAGTGACCAGGAAACTAGATATTTATTTACCTCGTTATTGTAGTTCTTATTATTATCAATATCATATTTGTAATTCTTTATTGCAACCAAATGGTCATGCCATGAGTAATGGAGCAACGGTGGAATGATATACGGCAGGGGAAACAGGAGCACCCCGAGAAAACCTGCCTCGACCCCATTTTGTCAACCATAAATTCCACATGTATCCACCGAGATTCGATCCCGGGTCCCAGCGGTGGAGTATGAATATCATTATTACTATTACCAATGTTTCTATTTGTCTGAATTTGACACTACAATTGCAATAATCAGGAACACATGTTACGAAGACCTCTGAGTTCAAAATTATCTCTTTTGAGGGACAAAAGTATATGTTAATACTTGTATGTCAAGACGTATGTGAATAACTTGTATGGTATATTCAACATTAGATAGTTTATGAAAGAGGTACATGAAATACAAGAACTTTTTTAAAACTTGTCTTAACGGGGTTATCGACGATCATCCTAGTATTTTGTTTAAATCTACAATAACTGTTCGTGTTAAGTCACGTACCCCATTTTCTATTTGAATTGTTCGTAAAATTTCTGAATTGTTATTTGAGGGGTCTATCAGCAAACCGGGCAATCTCCATTTAGAAGAAAAATAAAGATGCTAACTTCTAATGAAAGTTTAATGCATTTCCTGCTACATATTTAGTGTATGTGTTACAAATCCAACTTACCACATAAGGAAACAATTCAGATTTACAATACATACACTAATTATGTAGCAGGAAATGCATTAAACTTTCATTAGAAGTTAGCATTTCTATCATTTATAAAAATTGAGTTTGCCGGTTAGAACCCTCATATACAGGGTGTTCATGAATAACACCGAAATATTTTACCTTTGCTCTATGGATTCAATTTTTCCTGTTACAGTATAAAATCTTCCAGGGCATGGCCGCCATTGATTTCTAACATTTAAAAAAATTCAAAACAAAGAAACTTCGTTGTTAACATTGGAGTTATGAATAGAAAAACGAATGCAGTGGCGGCCAGTTGTGAGATTAGACTGTAAATTTTGCAGATTATGGAAGCACTAAATTATGATATACCTGTTGATGAATGCTTAAGAATAAGGTTTTTAACGATCACTAAGAAGGCATGAAGTCAATTTAATGAAAATTTTAAACCTAATTCACTTCGTTATTGACTTACGAGCACCAAATTGTAATGACTTTAATGCCCTGTAACATACGCCCTTTACGTCATAGAGCAAAAATCTCCTAATAAAAGTTGCTTGTCTATGTCCCCTCAATACACAGGTAAAATATTTCGGTGTTATTAATTAACACTGTGTATATACAATCCATTATAGTTCCAAGACTCAAGATTGTAGGTAATGACAACGAAGAATTAACATAAATTAAAATGGCGAAGTCTTTGGTAAATTATATCAAATGTATTTTCTGCTAGAGGAAATGTTAGCTGGTGATATTTTGGCATTGGATTGTGAGGAAATGATGGAGCTGCATTGGGCTGTGTAGGCGTGAGACTGAACCGCTGCTTCTGACATCAGGAAATATACTTGTCAGTGTTTACACCACAACTAAGCAGGATCAAGCTTCTACACTATTTTCAGTTACTTCTTTTCTCCCAAGTTTCATAGTACAGCGAAAGACGAAGTGAGAAAAGTTCTGTAGTTTCTTGACATTGTATGGTATAATGTAAAGAAGTTAAATTTTGAAAATGTTTTTGGGCATGAAATATTTACCACTTTAATTTAATTTGATTAAAGTTTTGATACAGGTTCATGTGTAATCAGAATATGACGCGGTTTCATAAAATTTCAAATATCATTGGTAGTTCAAATGAAAGAAAAATATTTTTATCAGAAAAATACAAAACCTTAAGAAATAAAATGAAGTTTAATTATTATTACTAAACTAAAAATTACTTTAAATTCTCAATAAAACAGCTTCATCAAAATACCTATAGAAAAAACATGAGTTCCTTATATAAAAATGTAATAATAATAATAATAATATTAATAATGTTTATTAGCCAATGTCCATACAGGTGAGGCATCGTCAATATACGTAGGCTAATAACACATACGTAATGCCCTTGAAACATTTGTTTTTTTGCACTCCTTAGCTAGTAAGTGTTACTTACGAAAGTTGTTTACATGGATCATAAGTTGACATTCCCACACAGTATTGTTGCTATGGCCGTTGCGATGAGGTTAAATTACTTACGGTCCTTGCGCTACGTCATAATTCATTACGATACACTTCATAATACATGCCTTTATGAACAAGGACCCCAGGACAAATATTCGGTTCCCATAACAACAAACACATGCGAATCACTTTCTGAAATAAACATCTCTCTTCAAGAATGTATACACATAATATTTTCAGGTAATATCACAATTAATATAATAAATTGATATAAGTAACCGTCGTGCAAAAAATAGCATGCAACACACGGGCCGTAAAGGCATTTACGGGTCTCAAAAACTTAAAAACCCTCGGCTGCGCCTCGGGTTTTCAACCTGTTTCCTCGACCCATAAACGTGCCTTACGGCACTTGTATCGCAATATACTATTGTAGACGATTTGCATATTAAAAAATTAAAAATGTTATGTCTGAATATAATGATTGAATTAACTTCCAATTTTGTGATGGGGTTAATTAGTATTATACAAACTTTTAAAAATCTTAAAAGTACGTGAAATTTACAAAATTTGGTCTCAGGGGCCCTTAAGGCCAATCTTAGAGATATAGAATGGGAATAGTTTGAACAGAAGAAACTTGCAGACTAGGTGGAGAATGTTTGTTGCTGTGATATTACATTCTCGAGTCTTGACAGTTAGTTATTACATTGCTAATCGTATTACTGAGCTAGGATTCAGAACTTTTCTTGTTCTATTGAAGGAAACATCAAAATTTGCTGTGACTGAGAGAGAGCGTACGAGGGAGAATCAAATGAAAACCGCAATTAATTTTTTCTCACTATTTTACTACTGGAAGAATATTTGCTTGCACATTATTTTTATATTTAGTCCCCTCCTGGTTCAACGCACTTAAGCCATCGGATAGGAAGTGCTTCGATACCGCGTGAGAATAATTATTTTGGTTGATGCTGTAGCCACTCGTGCACCGCCGATTGGACGTCTTCATCAGACTTGAACTTCTGCCCTCCAAGGTGATCCTTTAATGAACCAAAAATGTGGAAATCTGATGGTCCCAAATCTGGCGATTATGGCGGATGTCGTCGACGGTTTTCATTGTTCCACGAGGAGCATGAGGACGGGCGTTATCATATTGAAGCAAAACACCTGCATTCAGCAGTCTCCTTCGCTTTGGCACTATCAGATTTCCACATCTTTCTTTTCTGCCGTTGCTACAGATATAGCTAATTCTGTTTTTCTGAAATCTTAAAAGTCGCGGGTAATATGAAATATAGCGATATATTGTGGGTGCCACTTCTTAAGACTTTTTTTCCCAAAGAACTGCCTCTACCTGCTGCCACCCTAATCCTCTTCGACCGGTCAGTCAATGATTAGAAAGCTAATTGGGCGTATTCACACTTGTCTGCAGTTCAGTACAATGTTGCCAAATACGTACAACAGCAGGTTTACTACACTTGATAAGTGGTGAATGACAGCGGCAACACTGGGGAAATCCATGCGACTACAAGAGCAACTGTTCTTTGTCGGTGTCTGTGTCAATGCAGATTTTCGGATTAGGGAACCACGCTGTCATATTAGTTTGTAGACAGACTATGTTTTGGGATGAGGTCATCTTAAAATGGCACGAACAATACCAGTAGCATTAATGTAATTATGCGATGTGTTTACCAACTGTTGTTGTGCTAAGCAAAGCTTTCTGAATACTGTTGAATTATTTGTACTGTATTGTTTTGTTTTAAAATAAAACGTCACACATGAAAGAACATATGCTCATTCTGCACAGTTTATGGATATAAATATTGTTTTCAATTTACAAATGTCAAAGAGTGATATTCAATCCCTTTTGTTTGTTTTTCTTTGTATCCTACTGTCATTTTATTTTCTGTTAATTAATTTATCGCAGATGTAACAAGTGTTGTTTTGTAGGTGCGTTACAGTTCAATTTGTTCTCATATGTTTTGATGACCTATATTTTACTGCGCGAAAATATAGCTCTCTGATACAGTGTTCGAAAGATGGATTTTACTGGAGTAGAAATTAGATTTTTATTATTTTTTCACTTGAACCGTACATGACTTTCAATGCCTTACAATCTTCCAATGCCATAGCAACCGATGTTTTGATGGTAAAATAAATTAAGGCCCTAGAACCGAGATAAGGGGTCGATGTGACAGGGTTGGAGGGATGAGGTTCTGATGAAACCCTATTTTTGTTCAGGTGATGGAAGTAGACTGAAGATGAAGCTAACATTTTGTATTGACAAGAAGGAGATAAAGAGTCAGGAAAAAACTGTATTAGCTTAGAACCTATCGGATGTGGGGAAAATTGCTTGTCTTCACAGCTGACACCTTCAGAAGCCAGATTCGTTTCAGGATGCTTCCTTTGTGGGGGAAAATAAACTTACGGTTAAATCAGAATTAATGTACCAAGACAGAGATTGACGATTTCATTTTATACAGCCACAGATATCTCCTAGAAAATAATAATCAATTAATAACTCGACGTTCTTAATGGGAACCCCTGACTAGTTCTGTTTTATAAGAGTTATAGACTTCGCTTAAAATCATTTGACTATTACGTTACAGAGCTTAAAACGAAAAATAAAGACATTTTCAGCAGATAATGAAAGAAGAATTACACATTTACTATTGGAGTGTGCCGATCTGTATAGTGAGATTTTACTATGTGAATTGGAAGATCTGAATAAGGGCAATCCTAGGGTAAACGTAAACGAAAGATTTTTCTTTAATATCAGACCCCTGACGTGTTATATAAATGTTTTTATTATAATTAGCTAATACCTTGACTATAAAACGTGCAATCGAGTGCACGGAAGCTTGCCGATACTTCTGGTTCCTTCTAGCGTTTTGTAAACATTTAAATTTTGCATTGAATCTCCTTATCGGCTGTGTTCCACGCCAGCCCTGGGTGAGCCAATCTCTTCTTGGATTGAATTCAAGTTCGACCACGTGCATTTGCCTATGAGCAACGCTCAGACGTAGGTAAGCGTTGAACGGAGCTGTAGTATGGATTCATTTCACCTGAGTGCCTGGAAAGCCAATGGATACGTCCGACTGTTATTGGCCACTCAACATTATACTAAACATACACAAATCTGTAATATTTCTGAAAAGTTTTAATATTTGAAAAATTCCTTCACATGAAATATTTAACTTATTATTTTCTATGACAGGAGTATTGCCTTCAACACAAGAAATAAAATTCAGTAGATTAGTAATCCTTACAAATTAGTTAGGTTGAAAAGCGCCATTGTAAAGAACTTACATTATTATTATTATTATTATTATTATTATTATTATTATTATTATTATTATTATTATTATTATTATTATTATTAATTCCTTTTAACTTCTAAGTGCAACATAGAGCTCTAATAGAGGGTTCATTACTGGATAGATCTTACATATAGCCTAGTAGTAAAAATAAGTGAGAATAAAATTAAGGGACCACCTACGTGATCTCATGGTTAGCGTCGCTGGCTACGGGCCCACATTCCACAAGCCCGGATTCTATCCAAGGTCCACCTCGGATATTTCTGAGGTCGGGAGGTCTGGAACGGGGTGGACTCAGCCTCGTGATTCAAACTGAGGAGCTACTTGATTAAGAAGTAGCGGCTTGGTGATTGAAATAATCACTAACGGTCGTGAGTGTAGTGAATATATATATATAAAGTTATACTATTGAGGTTGACTAAATTTTCACTGCTGCGTTTACACAAAATACACTAATTTAATCTGAAAGAGAAGAATTCAGATGTCACGTTTTGCGAGATGAGTGGGATGCTGCGTCTTATTGTTTTGTGTCGAGATTGAAACCCTTCTGTTTCGTGCCTCTGGAGATTAAAGTAATCCGACACAAGAATCCTGTTTCAATTTAAATACTATGTCTTCTTTTTGGTGGCCTAGATTGGACTTTCTGTTTTAAAACGTAATCTGAATCTGAAACTAATTCAATTTCATTCGGGGAGGTGAGCTTTTTGTTACGTTCGTGGAAAAGGTCTTACGTTAGTCGCCACGGCACGTAGTATATAGCCATTGCAGCTTCATGCAAATGCTATGGACTTCCGTGTTATTTGCTCTGACAGTCAGGGGTTTCTTCATTCTTCTTCTCAAACGTTTCTCGTAATTAATATTCAGATTAACTTAATAACTTAATATTAATGATCAGGGTTAGGATTTTTGGCACAATTTTCATATGGAAAACGGAAGGAAAAAGGTGCTAAAATAATGCATATTAGGAGACAAAAATGTGCTATTAAACTCTTTATTTAATAAATTTACATTCTCGAATTTATTTATTTTATTTATTTATTTATTTATTTATTTATTTAACCTGGCGGAGTTAAGGCCATAAGGCCTTCTCTACCACTCAGCCAGGGAAAAAACATGAAATACATAATGATAACAATAATAATGATTAGAAATAAATTAAAAAAGAACTGATATACATGAATACAAGAAACGAACATTAAATACAAATAAAAAATTAGAACATATATACTTGAATAATTAAGATACATTAAGATACATTAAATGATAAAAAAGAAATTAATTGTTACAAATATGATTTAGTTATATAAAAGCATTAAGTGATAGAAACTGAAATTAACATAGGACATGAAAAAGATTAAGTACTACGTATATGTGCTGTTAACTGCGATCTGAAGGTTGACAGTGACCGGCAGTCCTTGATGTGAGATGGTAAAGAATTCCACATTCGGATGACTGAAGTAGTAAACGATGATGAGTAAAGAGATGTATGATGTTTAGGTATTGCGAGAATATGATATTGCCTGGACCTAGTGTTTAGGTTATGATGAGATGAAAGAGTTTGAATAGCAGGCTACTGACCAATAAAAGGATATAAACACCTTACAGATCACAATAAAAATGATTAGCTGATCACTGAACAATATCATTGAAAGTAGGCTACTTACGAGGGAGAATAAAATGAAAACCACAATTATTTTTTTTCCCACTATTTTTCTGCAGGAAGAATGTTTGCTTGTGCATTATTTTTCTCCCAGTTCCTTGCACTTATGCCATCAGATGGAAGTGCTTCGATATCGCATGAGAAAAATTATTCTGGTTGACACTGTAGGCACTCATGCACCGCCGATTGAATGTCTTCATCAGACTTGAACTTCTGCCCTCCAAGGAGCTCCTTTAATGGACCAAAGCTGTGGAAATCTTGCCAAACCTGGCAATTTTGGCAGATGTGAGAGGCACTTGAAGCATATGTCGTCGATTGTTTTCATGGTCGCACAAGCAGCATGAGGACGGGTGTTATGTTGAAGCAAAACACCTGCTCTCAGCAATCACCTTTGCTTTGTCACCATCAGATTTCCAAATTTTTGGTCCGTTAAAGAATCTCCTTGGAGTGCAGAAGTTCAATTCTGATAAAGACGTCCATTCGATGGTGATGGAGTAGCTGCAGCGACAACCAAAATTTTTCTCATGCGGTATCGAAGCTCTTCCTATCCAATAGCGTAAGTGCATAGAAAATAATGTACAAGCAAACATTATTCCTGGAGTAAAATAGTGGGAAAAATTAATTGCAGTTTTCGTTTGATTCTCCCTCGTATAAACGATGATGTAGGATGTTCTATGTTAATTTAGTCAGGCCTCCTAGATTTCCAAACAGTAGTCCAAGCACTTCCCAGTTTTCGGGACTCAAGTTAGGAATGCATGGCTCATAAATATCGTTCTTTTTCTCATGAACTTCATAATAAGCTTTGTCAATCGAATTGCTTCCCACACCACATCAGGGCCTCTAGGATGTAATGTCTAAATTACTAATTACTAATGTCTAAATTACTAAGTTATTTACACAATCCTTAAAATATTTTTGCACTCCTTAGCTAGTAAGTGGTACTTACGAACGTTGTTTACATGGATCGTAAGTTGACATTCCCACACAGTCTTGTTGCTAAGGGCGGTTGCGATGAGGTTAAATTACTTACGGTCCAAGCGCTACGTCATAATTCATTACGATACACTTCATAATACAAGCCTTTATGGGCACGGCCCCCAGGACAAATATTCGGTTCCCATAACAACAAACACATGCGAATCACTTTCTGAAATAAACATCTATTTTCAAGAATGTATTTACATAATATTTTCAGGTAATATCACAATTAATATAATTAAATTTATATAAATAATCATCGTGCAAAAAATAGCATGCAACACACGGGCCGTAAAGGCATTTACGGGTCTCGAAAACTTAAAAACCCGAGGCGCAGCCGAGGGTTTTCAATCTGTTTCCTCGACCCGTAAACGTGCCTTACGGCACTTGTATCGCAATATACTATTAGCGCCATGTTTCTAATCCATTACGATATGCTAATTTATACGCAATAGAACAATGTGATTATTATTACAAAGGCAGTAATTTTCAAGGTAGAATTTGCGGAATGAAGGGTTGGACGCTGTATAAACCATCTGATAGTTATTGACTTGAAACTTGTTCTCGAATTGTAGCGAACAGTATTCAAAATAAAGTCGAATTGTAACCTTTATTCATTTACGTTATTTGTTATGCTGGTGTGAAGTTGCATGTTAATTTCAAAAGTAAACTGACTACATAGCTTTTACAGCTTTCAGTTGAATGTAGCCATGAGGACAAACAAATTAGCAGCTGTAATTAAAGGCGTTGTATCAGTGAGTAATTTGCATACGTTCCCATCAGTTACATGTTGATAGACCATGTGGATATCCAAGCTGTGCACTCAACCTCATCCGCATTCACTCCAGTACGATCACGTTTTAGACAAACAAGCATGTGAACGAAAATGTACTTTCGTTTTCAGAGTTGCTCTAATGATTATATTTAACTCATTTTTATTACTGCTTATGTTTATCAACAGGGCCCGAATTTTTATATTTTTATGAACTCGATGTTAATCTTTAAACATACTAACATAGTTTTATTTAAGTTTTATCACCATTTTTGCACCAGTCTTTTTAAAAAATTGTTTTACGTACAATAAACACGTTAAATCAAATATGTTAATTTATTTTATTTTTCTTATATTTTCCATGACTTTCAACCACAAAGCTATAGAAACTTTTTTGCTTGAACGTAGACTTATACAATACAATTAGTTTTAGGATTTCCTCTGATATTTCCATCTCCACCTTAAAAACTCAACACGAACGTTTTTTCAATTATTCAACCAACTTTTTTTAATACTTTGCTTTCTGCTTCTTTCTGGAGCAAACACTGAGAATAAACTGCAGGTATAAGCTTCATAAAAATGCCTTTAATTTGCTTCTTAAAAAGAAAAACGGGGATTTCGGTTCACTATCGATTTCTTCGGGACAATGAAGTACAACATTCCAAAACGCAAAGCTACATTTTCTTCTACAAGTATTCTGGTAACAGTGAGCAAGATGCAAAATATAAGAAACTATTTAAAAAATAGTTTTTAATAGAACAATAATACTTATATTACTTGCATATTTTTAGTGTGTCATTGTATTTTAATTTAAAATTGTTTAGCCAACTTTAGTTTTTATTATCTTATTTAGGCATTTTGAGGTTTTATAAGATTGGATTTTGTGACTTCCGTGATAATTAAATGGATTGTAATGTTAAAATATCACAGCTAGTTAACCAGGAATAGAATAGTTTGAAATCTTTAACTGAAAATCAATATCAGAGGAACCCAAATTATTTTTCGGGGGCAATGTTGAGGAACAGAGTGCTACACTAGATATATACAGGATAGTATGGATTTAACTGCAGATTTTAGCATTTTATCCCTTCGGTGTAAACAAACAAAAATTTCAGATTCCACATTTGTCCCAAGAGCGTATCTTTACTAAAAGAAAAAAAGAGTCCCTAAACTTTAACCGCGCTTAATCGGTAAGTTTTGTCCGTACTGTTTCTAATTTATTTCGCTTCAACAGAAGAAAGGGTAAGGAATATATTTTTCATTTCTGGTTTTCAATAAAGTTGGCAGTTTTCGTGCAAATTAAATACAAAGATTATTACATGGGCTAAAATATTTTGGCAGCGTCGATGCGAAAGTGTCTTAGTGCCTTAGTTTAGTATATTTGTTATTATACGCATGATGGAGCTCTCTACCATCCGGGAGAAGGTATCTGGAAGTCCTATGCTGCCAATCTGTGGAACCTATTTTAACCTAATTCTCTCATAAACCATAATCGTAATCACAAAACGCAAAAAATATTTTATTTATTTATTTTAATTATATTTATGCCTCTTGAATCTTCACAGTCATACCCTTCCTTCTTGGATTTTTAACGAATATACTTAAATCGCAATTGGAGCTTTCACATTCACTGAGCCACAAATAATATGATCTTAAATGTTTACGGCGAACTTCTACTTGAGCTCCTGTACAAGTAGGTTACATCATGCAGAACTAAATTCTGGGCTCGTACAGACAAACATTATAACCCAGTTTTATTTATATGAGAATGACATCTAAAAATATTGGAGTTAAACGTAGACCAAGCTTGGCATTACTGTATGCATGGATTAAAAAAAAAAGTATGTTCTGAAGAGTGCTTGTTATAATTCATTCTCTAGGAGGGAGCTTGGAAATCTTCATAATAATGCACGTTGAATTCATTTCCGGTGGAAAGGATTCCTGGGCATGATAATCTGTTCATAACTAGTGCAGTGTCTTAAAGAATCTGGGAATTGTATTGCTTGCAATTGAACCACTTGCACTTGAATAATGAATTAATAATGCAGGTAATTTGGGATTTTTAAAAAGTATGATGCCTTATTATTGTAAGTATCCTAATACGTTTGATACCTATGCCACTTTTAAAAATTGACAGAAAACAATTACTGTATGAAACTGGAAAACCTTTTACGCGATAAATTGTAAATGTTGTTCATTCACTTTGTGGGAACTAATTTATGAAATTGAAAAAAAAAAAGTTGATTTATGGAGTATCGTAATAATCACATGGTCGCTTACTCATCGGAAGAAACATAATCTGAGAGTGTTCGAAAACAGGGTGCTTAGGAAAATATTTGGGCCCAAGAGGGATGAAAATGGGCACTGGAGAAAACTGCATAACGACGATCTTCATGACCTGTACTCTTCACCTGATATAGTAAGGGTAATTAAATCGCGAAGGATGAAATGGGTTGGACATGTTGCGCGTATGGGGGAGGAAAGACATATCTCAAAAGTTTGGCTGGGAGACCCGAAGGGAAAAGACCATCTGGAAGACCTATAGACGTAGGTGGGAGGACAATGGTAGGATAGATTTAAGGGAAGTAGCATTTGCGAGGGATGGTTGGATGTAGTTAGTACAGAATAGGGTTGAATGGCGGGCTCAGGTAAGCGCGGCAATTAACCTTCGGGTTCCATAAAATAGGTAATATTCCTTTGTCTATTGCCATTGAGTAAGTAAGTAAGTAAGTAAGAATTGTAATAATCTGTTTTCATAAATTAAACTTTTTTTTTTTTGAGCATATTACGGCTGTGATGGGAATCTACAGTGGCGTGCGTCTTCAATGAGATCTTAGGGATCTAGAGGAATGGAATGGGGTTAAGTACGTCCTTCAGAAGATGTTATCTTGGCACCAGTTGAAACCCCAAGTTCGATTTAGACCCTGAACAAATTTTCTGCTATAGTATATAATGCACAAAATGTAGGCTAATTGTTGCATTGGATTACTTAAATTGCCATTTCTAACTTCCTGCAGTAAATAAAATTATAATACATTAAGCTTACAATATTATACGGACGTATGAATAAATAGTGCATTGTAGTTTACCACTTGAAACGGGTTTATCCAAATGAGGATTCAAGTGCAGTCTTTTCACGCAATTATTATTATTGTATCTCCTATTTTTATAAAACCCTATTTCACCTTTCCGTATGTTAGGGTTATAGTTACATTTTCAATTACATCTTTCATAAATAATCGGTCCTTATACTTGAGTTAGATATTAATACGATGAAGTCATGACCAAAGATGGATAAATAGATTAGTTTTCTAAGAGTGTTTACATTAGATTGAGGAAATACGTATTGTTTATAATTTTTCATGAATATAGTTAAAAAAATTCATTGAGTTTCCTGAAGCAGTACTTCTGCGATAGTATACTGGTAGACTGGTATACGCAAGTATTCAGCGGTATCAAAATTTTTCGAAAGGTTTCGAAATAAATCGCATAATAAACAAATATACTTCCTTTCTGGCTTTGGACATCTTAAAGTTCATTTTAAAAATTTATCAGGAGAGCGATTTCAAAGTCTTAGAACTTCATAATTGACCTGCGCAATACTCAGAGATTCTAAACATCATGGACAAAACATGAATGATAGATAGACATATGCATATGCATTCATGAAGCACAGATTATTGCCTCTGTTGGACATTACATGATAATATTATAGTGGAATCCCGGTCACAAAAATCACTAATTAGTGTGCCTCACATTACTTCATATGACATAAATTGTCTGTCAGTGAGGTAGATCATTAAGGACAATCAGTCATAGGGGAGAGGTTCTATCTGGCGCTGTGTAGTGAAATCTGGCTTAGCTCAGTTGGTAGAGTATTGGCACGGATAACCACAGGTCCTAGGTTCAAGTCTGTGTCGGAGGAATTTTTCTCCTATAATATTATCATGAATGATAGGTTATAAAAATTACTTCAAGTCATTTAATAAGCCTAATGACTATTCCATTCATATGACGTGTATTTGATATTGACGTTTAAGAATGCCTCGAATATCGACCAGTCACAGTCGTTTTATCTTATACCAATTATGCTTGCTATGAACACATTTATGCTTGCTTTATCTGACTCGAATCGATTCATTGACTGTTCATTAATCTAGTATGCCGTGATCTTACGGCTGACAGAATATTGACAACAAAGTAAGAATTATTAATATAAAATCCGTTACACTTTACTCGTGGAATAGTTTTAATAAATCCTACATAAGATTATAATAGATATATAAGCTTTCATGAACCACAGATTATTGTCTCTGTTGGACATTACATGATAATATTATAGGAAAAAAATTCCTCCGACACTGGGACTTGAACCCAGGACCTTTGGCTATTCGCGCCAATGCTCTCTACCAACTGAGCTAAGCCAGAGTTCAATTCACAGCGCCGGATGGAACCTCTCTCCTATGACTGATTGCCCTAATGGTCTACCTCACAGACAGACAAGTTATGTCATATGCAGTACTGTGAGTCACACTAATTAGTGATTTTTGTGACCGGGCTCCCACTGTTATTGTACAGTTGACATTCAAGATAGATATATAAGCTTTCATGAACCACAGATTATTGTCTCTGTTGGACATTACATGAGAATATTATAGGAGAAAAATAGCCAAAGGTCCTGGGTTCAAGTCCCAGTGTCGGAGGAATTTTTCTCCTATAATATTCTCATAAGATTATAAGTTTCATCAGATAAATTCGCTCGAACTTTGTTCTCACAAATATATCGATAAACTCGTAATCTGTTGTGGGATTACCTATGATAAAACGCCAGCTTGTTATTGGCAACTTAAGGCATCAATATGCAGTTATTAGTTCATATATATAGTTTATATGTTAGTTCATGCAACATAACTTGTTTGGAAATTGAAATAATATAAATGTACATTGAATATAAACCCTATTTCCATTCGGTGCTACCCTACTTGATCCAAGATGTGTACGGATCAAAAGTTAACAACAGACTTGCCTTGACTGTGTCCTGTCGTTTCATTGGTTAATTGCACCAGCGCGTACTTCACAATAGTGCGACAAGCTCAGTTAATCTTTACTTCCATTTCGCACACATCGCACAATTATTAATTTATTTCTTATGTAATTGGAATAATGGTTATGAATAGGGTACGGATATTTATGACGTGTCATATGTTTGTCCTCACCTCCATTCTCGCCGCAAACACAAATTAAACATGTATTGCATGCATGTTATCCTAATTGGACTCTTTTTATTTTGAATATAATGTCATATTTTTGTCATTTTTATGGTTTTGGTCATATTTGTAATTGAACGTCATATTTCAGTTCAGTAAAAGAGCACAATTATACAGACTAAATGGTCGAGTTAAATTTGAAATTTATTTCATTAATTTAATGTTATGCCTTATTAGATAACTTAATTTTAAAATTAACACAATCATTCGTATTTTAAAGGCGAAGGCAATTGCTTTAAATCTAGATGTTCTTGACAAATAAAACTGTATATCGCCACTGTTAAACGTGATTGTCACATTGAATTCATGTGATGTATTAATTTAGTGTCATTAAACGTTTTAATTTGGAACATTTATTTTTAGAAAACAGGTTCTTTTATTAGATCATATTTAGGATTCTTGGCATTTTAGGTCATAAACATCCGAATTCTACTCATCACATATTTTAATTTGAAACAATTTAAATAAATAAAGAACTGGTTACGGATGATAATTCTTAAATTGACATGGTAACACTCAATAGTGAGAACAAACTAATCAAATAGAACTCTTCATTAGAGAACCTCAAAGCCAGCTATTTTTGTTGATTTTGCTGACAGAAAAAGCAACTAGTGGGCAGGAAGACCGACAAAGAGCTCAGTCAGAAATCACTACCAAAGGCTTGTTGGAGACTGCCTAAACCGTTTCAATGAACACACGTTTTAGGTTGCAAAAAGGAGATGAACCTTCTCTGATTCTGTCGCTCCCCAACTGGTAATGCTGTTCTCTCTCTATGTATGTGTACTTAGAAACTTAAAACCACTTTACGAAATGTCAAGGGTCAAAGCTGGGTCAATATTGTGCGGCACTACAGTATATAGCTGTCGGTGGAGATTTTGAGTTTCGCGATGAGCGAAAGCGTGAAGTGGAACCTCGTTCTATAATTTCGTATCTTCATTAGTGACAGTTGACTACTTTTTAAAATGTTCCGTCAATGTTGATTTTGTTACAAACGTATATTTTTTTTACAATAATAGGCCTATATTTATAGTAAGTTTAACTGCGCGTAAAGAGACGATACTGACTGCTCCAAAAATTGGGTTTCATAACATTAAATAGCCCCTAGACGTTCAATAATATTGCCAATATTCGCTTCAATATTGACGGATGGAAATATTGATCGTCTATGAGTGTATTGGAGTGTCCTATCAATATTGACGGATATTGATAGAAAATTATATTTTCTGTCAATATTGAAGAACCGTTTGAACGTCTAGGATATTTATTGTCAATATCATCATCATCATCATCCTATCATGTATTAGGCCTAGGGGCCCGTTACGGTCTCAATCCATCGTTTAAGGGGTCTGCCCAATGATCTCTTGCCTGATGGTGGGTAATTTAGAATTTGACGGGGTATTCTTGTTCGGCTCATTCTTCTTACGTGGGATATCCAGTTGTTTCTATATTTTTGTATATAGTCCATGATTGGTTCTGCTTGTAATTCTTTCATAATATCATAGTTTCTTTTGTGATCCGTTCTCGAGTAGCCTGCAGTGCGCCTCATAAATTTCATTTCTGACGTAGTTAGTCTCTGTGTATCCCTACTACGTATTGTCCAGGCCTCACTGCCGTAACACAATATCGGTCTGGCTAATGTTTTGTAGATTCTAGTACGTGTGTGTTTCTGTACTATGTTAGGTTTGAAAATATTGTCAATATTTCCTTCAATATCAGTTGTTTTTGATAATGCGAAATGATTTTTTGTAGTCATCCGGTTCTGTAGAACGCAAATATTAAGCAATTGCTCATGTGTAAAGCGGTTCTCAGCTTGTACGATTCTTTGGACCAGCGTCCATTTCTCTCTTTGATTTTTCTTTTTCGCACAGTGTAAGAGTCAATGCTAGAAAATCCCAATCCGAACTGGAAAACATTTCAAAATTCACTAAAAAAGAAAAAGAATGAAAGAGAGAAAGAAAACTGAAGCAGCCTCGAATATGCAGCACGAATATCTTTGCCAAAATTAATATTGGTGAGAATATTGATGCGTTTTGAAGCATATAGAGCGCAGTGGCGGATCCAGAGAGTCATTTTTTTTTGGGGGGGGGAACTAAAGTAGAGAGGGAAGTTTTTACTCATAAAAATTAATTATTCCCAGTACACAATTGAAAACAAAATGAACATTTCAGCATTTTATTACAAAGGTATTTCAAAATAATGAATGTCGTTGCTTTAATTTAAGTATTTGGGTTATGTTCTAATAAATTTTCAATAATTGGTGCTTAATGTTACAAATTTGGGGGGGGGGAATTTCCCCCATTTCCCCCCCTCCGTGGATCCGCCCCTGATAGAGCGCCAATATTGAAGAGAATATTGACTATATTATTGATCGTTTAGGGGACCCATTACAAATTAGGTTAGGAGAAGTTATGTTTGGCAGTAGTATACTGAATAGCGCAGGGATTCGTTATGTGACATATTAAATCTCTTCCTGCGATGGGAAACTTTACCACTGCCACGATCGTTCCTATTTTGTTTTCCGCGGCTCGGAGGGGCACGGACAGTAAGTAGTGGCAGAGCATACCTCGCTCTTAGCTAGCTATCTTATTGGGAAGGAGTTCCGAATATTCTATTGAATGGGTTTCAATTGTTGCGATTTGAAAATTTAAATTCAACCTCCTTTCTTATTTACCTCATATCCCGCGTTTAGTTTACTTAGCACTAGTTGAATCTATATTACAATTTGGTATATTGAGTTGGGGGGAATGGCTAAATCCAACCGCTTGCCTTTAGTAATGCTACTGAAGAGGATTGTTAAAATATGTCTACGAAAACCTGCTGATTACCCCACAAAATTAATATTTTCGGTATTTGATGTCTTAAACACAGAACTAATTATTGTTATTTTTGAACTGCGAGTGAGTTTTGTGTATATTTTTCTGCTGTACTCGGGTTCCGAGTGAAGCTAACCTCAACATGGAAGTCACCCTACAAGAACAACCAGCTACTAATGTATCATCTAGTAAATCTCCAACTAGTTACGCGCAAGTATCACAAAATACTTTATTTCTTAAAAAAGAAAATGCTATCGTTATAGATTCAGCTGACCATGCTCCTAGCATTGCCTTTGTACAGATAATTGCAACCAAAGTCAACCCATCGCTTATAAGATTTGCTTCAAAGATATCAAACAAAAGACTGTGTGTTTATTTTACCAACAAAGAAACAGCAGACGAGCTTGTAAACAATCACAAGTCAATCATTGTTGAAGGACATGAATTTCCAATTAGACCATTAATATCACGCAATAAAAGGATAATTCTCTCTAATGTGTGCCCTAGTATCCCTCATTATGTGATAGAAAACAAACTTTTGTCCTTCGGAGTAAAGACAGTTACACCAATATCGTTCCTACGTGCAGGCTTCTCTGATCCCAGACTTTCTCATATACTGAGTTTTCGACGGCAAACGTTCATTGCACCTGAGGACGAAAAGAAACTCCCAGAATCATTTCAAGTACTCTTAGATGATCTACCTCATTGGATTTATGTATCCTCTGATGCTCCCATTTGCTTTCAATGCAAGCGACAGGGCCATTTAGCCAAAGACTGTCCTTCTACCAGCGAAGTTGTCAACGGTGATTTATCCTCACAGATACCTAGTACGTCACATCAAGCTGACCCTCCAGCATTACAAGTAATTAATAATGACCCTGTCAGTTCCCCCCAACCACTCCCTTCACAGCTCGAGAGCATGGAAAATGTTCCTGTTCGCACTTCAACTGCACCGTCGCTTATACCATCTGATTTCCCAGCTCTGCAACCAGAGACAACAACTAGCCATCCGACATCAAAAATGAAGAGGCCGTTATCTTCTACCAATTCTAATACCACAAATTCGATCTCCCTAACTGACAGTGAAAATGAGACCTCTGGTAATGTGTCGGAATTTTCAGATTCTGATAAGGTCGCCGAAGTACTGGGTAAGCCAGTTAAAAAAGCGAGTAAACAGAGCAAAAAAATTAAACCTAACACAGATTATATAGACGAGACCATATGGAACGATACAAAAGCAATGATTGAGGCAAAGAGCTCAGAGTTTCCTCTCTCAATGAATCAGCTTTTGCATTATTTTGATATTACTAAAGGAATCACGGACATCACTGATATTACAAGAAGTGTTACTGATAATCCAGCTGCCTTAGCAGAGATGCTGAGACAGATCCACAGTACACTACCTAGTAAAGCTGTTAAAAATCAGTGCACTCGACTAATGAGGAAATTAAAAGCTGCTAAGGTTCTCAAAACCGATACTGAACAACCAACAAGTTAAGAATATTTATTCATACTTAATTATAATGGATCTTATTCAATGGAATTGTAGAGGGTTCTTTACAAGAAGAGCCTATATAAAACTCCTTCTAAATGACTTCAAACCAAACATATTGTGTCTTCAAGAAACGAACTTTAAAAACCAATATTGTGCACATCTGCGTGGATATAGATCTTCATTTTTAAATAGAAACAATGCACACATAGCTAGCGGTGGAGTTGCTATTTTTGCACGATCAGAAATTTTTCTTCAAAATATTCCTCTTCAAACCACCTTAGAAGCTACTGCAATGAAAGTTAAATTAAATTTTACTGTGACTATTTGTAATGTTTACCTTCCTAATAGTCAAGCATTAACTGTTAATGAACTGGATAATCTTCTCGCTCAGCTTCCTAAACCTTTCATAATTCTAGGAGATTTTAACAGTCACAACATGTTATGGGGATCGTTACATACAGACAGAAGAGGAAGAATTATTGAAAATTGGCTGGAAAACCATGATGATCTTATTTTATTAAATACAGGAATGGCTACCCATTTTAACATCAGTAATGCAACGGAAAGTGCTATAGATTTAAGTTTTTCATCCAGCGATATTGCAGCTAGTATATCCTGGTCTTCAGTTCATCATCTCTACGATAGTGATCACTATCCTTTGACCATAAATTTTTCTAATTCCCAACAATTTATGGAAATCAAGACTCATCAGAAATGGATCCTTAATAAAGCAAACTGGTCTCTTTTTCAAAATGTTCTCAATGATAATATCGACAAACTCCCTAAACTTACTTCTGTGCAAGTACCTCATATCAATAACATTGTCAAAGATTTCACCAATGCAATTATATCTTCAGCTCAACTAGCAATTCCTAAAACATCTGGGACTATACGCAAACGTCCACTTCCATGGTGGAATGACGACTGTACATCGGCCATTAAAAATATGAAAAAATCTTTTAGAAAATATAAGAAGTACAAAAGTGTGGAATATGGCATTGCTTACAAAAAAGCAAGGGCAAAAGCACGCCTCATGCTGAAGTCTACAATGATTCAATCCTTTAAAGACTTTACTTCATCTATTACCAGTCAAACTTCGCCTTCAATCCTATGGTCCAAGTATAAATCCATTATTGGATCAAAAACATTTTTTACTCCAAGATATTTGGAAGATGAGAACGCAATTAAACATGAGGATCCCAGTTCTATTAGTACCCTATTCGCCAACTGCTTCTCCAATAATTCAAGTAACAATAACTATGATCCTTCTTTTTTAAAGCAGTTCTCATGTAACGATTCCTCAAACGAAGATATTCAACTTCAAATGAAATATAATGAAGATAAATTTAACCAACCTTTTCTTAAGGAAGAACTCCTTCAGGTGATACATAAAACTAAAAGCTCCGCTCCGGGACCAGATGACGTACACAGTACTTTTCTTAAGAATCTCTCAGACAAAGGAGTAGATTACCTTCTCCAACTCTATAATTTTATATGGGAAACTCAATCCTTTCCCGACCAATGGAGAGAAGCTATAGTTATTCCAATTCCTAAACCTAATAAGGATCATTGCAAAGCTACAAATTTTCGTCCAATCTCCTTAACCAGTTGTTTATGCAAGCTTTTGGAAAAAATGGTTTGCTTTCGCCTCAGATGGATTTTGGAAACTAATGACTTACTATCACCTTATCAAAGTGGCTTCCGACCTTTTCATTCCACAAGTGATCATCTAGTGAACATCGACACTGAAATATGTGATGCACTAGTATTAAATCATCACGTAATTGCAATTTCTCTAGACATTGAGAAAGCTTATGAAATGATTTTCAAACCTAGACTAATAAAAATTCTTTCAGAATTAAAAATAAGAGGCAATACTTTAGCTTTTATCATCAACTTCTTAGCTCACAGATATCTAAGAGTGAGAATCCAAGATAAACTTTCTCCTCCTATGGAAATGGTGAATGGTCTGCCTCAAGGGTCAGTACTAAGTGTGCTTCTATTCCTCATTGCTATTAATGAAGTCAGCAGTTTGATTGAGAAGCCAATAAAAGCATTCCTCTTTGCGGACGATATCACTCTTCTCTGCAGTGGGAATAACATTAAGCTTACTGCTAATATTATTCAGAATTCTTTGGATAAAATCTACTCCTGGGCAAAGACTTCCGGCTTCACAATATCCAAATCAAAATCTGAATTTATAGTTGTTTCTAGAAGTAGAAAGCTTCACCAAATAGACGTTAACCTTAATATTGGTGGCCACAGGTTGCACAGATCAGATTCTTGCAAAATCCTAGGCGTACTGTTCGATAAAAATCACTCATGGAAACAACATATTACTTCACTAAAATCGGAATGTGCATCTAGACTGAACATAATTAAAACGTTATCTTCCATTAAGTGGGGTGCCGAATCAACATGTCTAATAAACGTCTATCGAGCTCTAATTCAGTCCAAACTGGATTATGGAGCTATAGTATACAGTTCGGCAAGCAAACGCCTTCTCCAAACGTTGGATCCAGTTATCAACACTGCAAGTCGTCTAAGTTTGGGAGCCTTCAGATCCAGTCCAAGTAGCAGTCTACTTGTGGAAGCTGGTCTTTTTCCCTTGGACCTGCGACGTAAACAACTATGTCTAAACTTTTCATACTCAACATTTTGTTCTCCTTCTAACCCGACCAACAATTACGTCTTTGGTGTTCCAAAATCAGAACTTTATAACTCTCACCCAAATTGTCCAAAACCATTAAGGGAAAGACTCCTGGATTATAACTCAGAATTCAACATTGAAAAAGCTAATATCCTCCCAAGGCGACTCCATCCCCTTCCTCCTTGGGAGCCTTTTATTCCCTCTATTAATACGAAGATTACACAAATTCCCTGCTCTACAACTATGCCTAAATCAGTGTTACAGCCTATGATCTCGTCACTCCTTGAAGAGTATAAGAATTGTCTCAAAGTATATACTGATGGCTCAAAACGTGACTCAAGATCAGGATGTGGCATAGTCATTTCCTCAAGTGTTCACTCCTATCGCTTACCAGATTACTTCTCCATCTTTTCATGTGAAGCCTGGGCTATTCTCAAAGCTATTGAAAAAAGCACTATGAGTAATAACTGCTCACAAATTGTTATCTTCTCAGATTCTATGTCAGCTCTCGGTGCCATCGGAAACAGATCTACAAGGAACCCAATCATCCAAACGATTCAGGAACGTTTGTTTTTCCACTCAAAAAATGGTACCAAAATCTCATTAGCATGGCTTCCCGCACATAAAGGTATTTCTGGAAATGAAAACGCAGATACAGCAGCCAAATCTGCAACAGTGTTATCACAAATTGAAAACGGTTTGGATGGTACATTAGAGGACACCAAAACAATGATCAGATCTGAAATTACGAAGCACTGGGATGAAACATGGAGATCCACTCCTTCAAAACTGCAGCTCGTCCGGAAATCAGTTACTGAGCCAGCCATTCCGAATTCTCTCCTCTGTAGAAGGCAACAAGTCTTGCTGACCAGGCTGCGGATTGGCCACTTCAACCTTAGCCATGGCTATCTTATGAAGAAAACTATTAAGGATCCATGCCCGAAATGTAATGGGGATGTAACTTCCTCCCATCTTATTCTGGAATGTCCACGGTTATTGCATGTAAGGCGTCTGTTAAATATCAAAGGAGACTTATACAATATATTTAAGAATAATGAAGGATGCCTTAAGGTTATCTCACTTTTGGAACTGTCACAGTTAAAATCATTCATATAATGTCAAATCAAATCATAGTTTGTCAATAGTTGCTAAAGTTTTAAGTTTAATATGTTGTTCTTCTTACTAAATTCCAAGTTGCATATGTTTTTCTTCATACTTCACTTCTTGTAGAACTTGTTCAATATATATATGTATTAATTATTGTGGTCGCTGGTGACCCTGGCAGTTAAAAAGCGACCTTAAATAAATAAATTAAAAAAAAAAAAAAAAAAAAAAAATATACAAACTCTAATTACTGTCTTACTTCCATAAAAATATAAATATTTTCAAAATCAACAATCCTCATCACTACCTTACCAGACAGAATCATAACTCTATTCTACATGAATCCAAATGTATTACCTCTGCTGGATTAAATCACAGTATAAATTTCGGACCAAGCTTTCCAATTACAAAATAAAAAACCGGGCGACGCCGGGCCTTTTAAGCTAGTAAGATATATAAGCAGGGCCCGGATTCTGATGACCTAAAATTGTTTGAAAAAATGACCTATAAAATTACCCTAAATTTTAAAGAAAATGACTTAATAATCATAAAAAAAATGACCTAAACTGGCATTTCCTTCATTAAAAAATTATTCTACACACGAAGTTATAGGCTAATTTGTACATAATTGTAAAAACTGTAAATAACTGTAATGTTGTAAATGTTCTTTTCTCACGGAAATTTATACTGGCACTGAGGCACTGGCGAGTCAAAATTCGGCATTTCTTTTTGTGGTCTGCCGGATTATATTGTTGTTTATTGAGGGTAAACAGTAGTTTGCACTCTCAAATCCAAGCAGGTGGCAGACTCTGGTGCCAAGTTAATCTAGTAACAATAGTAATATAATACAAAATTTTGGCGTTTCCTTGATTCTCATTTCCGACTGAGACATGACAACACTTTAAAATGGAATTTTTCCTTTTTGCATTAAACAAACAACACTTCAAAAACAGCACCGCTAGCGACGAAAAAAATTAATACACTCAATGTAAATACATGAAAATGACTAAATAAGGAAGAAAATGACACGAAAATGACAAAATGACCTAAAATTGAAATAAATGCCCTAAAAATTTAAAATGGCATAAAATGACAAAAAATGACCTAATAAAAATGCATTTCTATAATCTAGAGGCCATGATTAGGATTTATCCACAAGTTGGCAATGTCTATGCAGCATCAATAAAAAGATGACATGTCATTAGAATCCGGGCCCTGTATATAAGATTATACCTGAAACTCGACCAACTTCATTCTGGAAATTACGCCTTCCTTTTTTCAATAAATACTGTATGTTAATTTTCAAAATTGATTGCCATTAATTCACAGCTGGAGTACTGTCCGTGCATTTAGACGAGAGCACTGCAAACACAATGCGCAGTGGAATCAGTCCTCACGTGATTCATACTAATAACACACTCCCCTTCCGTCCCGCCCTATGTCTGCGCCGCATGCAAGTGCTCACGTCTAAATGCACAGGCTGTATCATTAGCTGAATAGGCCTAAAGCACGCTGGAACTCCGGTGTGGGAGTCTTGATTTCAATTCAATTAGAATATGTTACCGGCTTTAACGTTCACAATACTACTCAATAATTGCCAATGACATTGGATCATCTGGTGGGGTTAATACGTTAGCTTGTTAGAGAGTCTGCACTAGCATCCAGAGCCTACAGTGGGATGTCTGTTTTGTTTGGTCTGTCTCTTGCGTTTCTGTCTGTACTATCGATTGGAAGGCTAGCGATTCCATCAGTCTCCAGGCCGCACTGACAGATACATTTCCAGGGAAGCAGCAGTCGAACTTCGTTAGTTATCAGTTCTGTTATTTCATGTTCAGACATACACATTTTAATGAAAGGCGAAGCAAAGCTACCAACAGTAACAAATTATAACATCACCATCCTCACAATGGATATCGGATGTTTTTCTTTGACTATTCATACGCCGCGTGTTTGATATTTACCAATAATGTTTTGCAATTACTCGTATGTAGACCAATCACGATCGTTTATCTTATAAAATGCTTGCTATTAATACGAGGATGGGATTTTATCTGATAAAATCGTCAGCTCGTTACTGGACACGTAAGCATCAATGTGCCGTGATTAATACGTCACATGCTGCCATTAAGCAGCACGAAAACATTTTATCTTATACAACATAACTTGTTTGGAAATTGAGATAATATGAATGTACATTGATGAAAAACACAATTTCGATTCGGTGCAAGCCAATTGTTGTGCTTTTATTCTGTTCTGCTGTTAGCTTAACCTGAATTAAGTTAACTGTGTCTTATATGCACCATTGGTAGCACTGGTCAAAACATGGTAACTCGAATCGATTCATGGATGGTTGATTCATAATATGCCGTGGTCTCGCAGCTGTTAGCTTTGTTTTTATATAACAACGCACGAAAGTAATTATTATTTGTATAAACCGTTATATTTTTATTTATGGAATAGTCTTAATAAATCCAAATCGATATGACGAGTTTCATGAGATGAATTCGCTACTGCGACTAACAATAAACTCCTGAACTCTCGTGGGATTGCCTATGATATTACCGTTGAATCAGTCAGAAGGAGAAACAATCTACGCCCCAAAATCAACAACATATTGAAATCAGTATTTATTATTATTAGGGCAAGGCATTTTATAATTTTGCATCTTTTCTATATGAAGAATGAAAGATAACTCTAATATAATATGCTAATATACAATGAATTAATTTAATAAATAAGGGCAGTTTGTTGTAGCATTAGTTTGCGTTTTTCGTCATTTTCAAGAGATATGTCATTTTTTGCCAATTTTAGATAATATTCGCAATTTTTAGGTAGATTTCGAAGAAAAATCTACCTATTGCAATGGATACCATGTCATGATTTTCGAAAAATTCTTTCATATCTTTACGTTTCATGCTCCCCTGAGTACGAAACCACCGCCTGTTAAAAAAAAAAAATTGTGATATATATATAAGTTATATATATATCTTTACACGCTAGCGGCCGTAATTTTGAAGATATTTGAACCAAATTTTAATATGTTATTTCTAGGCCCAATACTTCGGACAAGTTCGTTAATGAGCAAATTGGCCCAAGGGGGTGGTCGGGGGAGGGGGTTGAAATTTTTAAAAATGTATATCTCGGCCCCTATGAAGTATAGAGGGAAACTTTGTTGGAATAAATTAGAGTACTCCCTATGGAGTACACAGTGACACCAACGATTTGGGGGTTCGAGTGAGGGTGGGGGTGGGGGATGAAAATTCGAAACTTTTGAAACCACGTCTTGTGGAGTATCGTTTAAAAGCTCTTGATGAGTACTCTACAAATCAATAAATAATTTCTTGATAGCTCTCATATGACGCGAGATTTTAATGTTTGAAAATAATAACACTTAAAAGAATTATTATAATATCATAATTTTGTCTTGTTTAGCGGCTTTGCTAATTTTATTCATTGCTGATCTTGCGCACGGCCTCCCAGAATATTATATCCTATTCTTGTTGTCAAAACGAATGATTGTAGGCTCTTCCTCTTTACCGAATTCAGTTCTTATTACTGCAGGTTTACCATGCCAAGGCTAAAGAAGAAGAGTGCTATGCAGCGACAATAAATTAAACAAAAATCACTTCGAAATCTACCTCCGCCTGTAGGCCTGCCTAAAGGGATTTTTTTAGTTTCTAAAAAGTGTTACATTGGTGAATGAACTAAATCCTGGAGATGTTGCTTGTTTTCAATTGTTTCAGTGGAGGTAGAGAGGAGTTTTTCCATATGCAGTACAGAAAATAGTTTTCATTTGAAGATGTCCGCGAAGTTTTCATCGTTCGTTAATATTCAAATTTATTGTGCTCATTTTAAATTGAACATATCCACGTATTCAATTAGCGTTTACTTTCTTCGTTAGTAACAACAATAGTGTTTTATATTATTCATTAAAAATATAGTTCAATGTCATCCATTAAATTGCTGTCTAAAATCAACAAATTACTTCTAAGAACTAATAACATCAGTAATTGGGAATAAATTATTCATTGGCCAATTTTTAAATCTGTGAGTCATTTTTATAAATATTTTTAGGTTATAAATGTACTTTTTATTTTGTATAATTTGGGTATTTTTGGTCATTATATTCCTTGAACTAATAATTATTGTGAGTTATAAAATTTAAAAAATAAATTAATTTAAATTTAAAAATGTAAAATTAGTTACAAGTCAGTGGTTCTCAAACTTATAAGCACTGTAGTCCCCCTTTCCGAAGGTCAGTATTTTAGCCGATCCATTCAATGTCGTCAGATGGTAGGTTGAATTTTGGACTTAATATTAGTGGAATAAGAGTAGTGACATTTCTGATCAATGAGCAGTGTATTTAAACTAAAGAAAGTGTCATTAATGTAAAACCGCCTTCAAAAGGTAATTGCCCTTAATAAAAGTGAAGCAAAAAATACTTTAAACAAAATTGTGTAATATTCTTGTATTGAAAAATGATTCTACAAGAAGATAAAAATTTCTCTATCGAGAAAATTCATTGGCGAACCCCCAGGGAAAACTTCCAGAACCCCGGCAACTCTAAGCCAAATACATTTTTCGATTTGTTTGAACGAAATTATTACATGATTGAATAACCTACGTCATTCTCGACCTTTTCTCATGTGTTTCATTTTAACAACATATGAAACCAGGAAAGCTAATTATAGGAAACTATAATTGAACTTATGATATAATGCAAATCGCTCCGGATATTGCAAAAATATAAGACATTAGAGTACCGGTACTCAATCGAGCAGCGTAAGTTGCCATTAATGTCCGGAAAAAGCTATTAAGTGTGCTATTTTCTTCACAAAATGTTGTATTTAATAGATTATACAAGAATAACTTGCTTGCTTATTAATTAATTAATATCTTACATTACCTGATTTCCTACGAAGAATGCCGAGAAAATTGCTTCCAGAAATAGAGCTCATGTTTAAGTCTTGCGTCACTGCTAATGTTCCGTTATGTATTATGTCTTAGAAGGTCATGCATTCAATTCAATTTTAGGCTTTGGTTTTATTATGTGTTATTTATAAAACAATTGATTATCATTTAATTTGTTTATTCCTATTGTATTCTCTAACCATGCTAATTGTAATTTCGTCCAATCAGAGACTGAATAATCTTTTATCATTGTTTTAACAGCCATTAAGGCTTCTTCTTCACTACTCTTAAATCTTCTTCCACGTTCTACAATTCTGTTGGAATTCTCAATCATTAAAAACTCATAAAGACATGAGTTCTAGGCTTGCAAATGCCTATCTTCATTCTTCTTAAAAATGTCTTCTACATTCTACAATTCTATTGGAATTGTTTATCATTAAATACTCATAAAGACATGAGTTCTCGGCTTGCAAATGCCTATTTATCCATCGACCAAGTTTGATGGCTTCAACTATCAATTTATAAAGAAGGCAACTCTTCAAGACAAGTTTAAGCTTTAAATGCTTGATATTTTGGTGACTGAAAATAGTCTCAATATTTCCAACGTACGTCTTGTGGTTCAGTGAATCCTCTCATCTGGTTTTTGACGTCGCAAGGATCTCCAAGCCAGAAGCTTTAATATTCAAGATTGGTAATTATAATATCTCAAGACAAAGGTATGTCTTTATATTATTATTCAACACGATCTGAAAATCACTCAGACATAAACTCATCATTTATAAGTTTTCGTGTGGTTACTAACTTTGAATTAGCCATCTCGAGGATACTATTTACCCTTAATAATTAAGGGAATTATTGTTTCAAGAACTGTGACGTTCATAACTTAATAGTGCTTCTAAATAGCATTCATCTCTACCAAGTGATCCGGTTCTGCATAATTTGATTATGAATTATGTATCGTCAATTGTGGTAATAAAATGTTATGTGCCATCTCTATCAAATTTTTAAAAATGTATTGGGCAACTGTACTTAATCTGTCTTCCAGGTTAAGTCTTCGTTTGTAAGAAGTGTGTAATCACCCTACGGATATTTGCTACAGTCTGCCAGAGCTCTGTTGCCCGTACAGCTAATTTAACAAACTGCTAATATAAAAAGTGATGGAAAAAAATTATAATTCTAAATATGTATAGGCTATGTACAATGTTATTATTTTAGCAAATCTTCCTCTTCATACAGACGCTACCGAACAGAAAAATAATTTTGAAGCAGTGTTATTTATTACAAAATTCATAATATTAATAATATCATAATAATAATGATAATATGAAATAGCCTGCTAATATAAAAAAATATAGAAAATAGTGAGACGCTATATATTATATACTTTAGTTAATCTCCTCTACCCCTACAGACACTGCCGAAGAAACAAATAATAAACAAACATTACTACTCACTACAAATAATAATAATAATAATAATAATAATAATAATATTAATATTAATAATAATATTAATAATAGTATTCTGGATTATCATGGCACAATTCAATTGTTTCAGTCACACGGAAGCCCATATGCACATTATACATTGTACAAATACATAATGGAGTCAACATTTGTTACAAAAGGGCCAACTTGCGGTATAAAAACTATTTTTAACACATTCTTTTGTTTGATTATGAATACAGAGGTAGAGGCTGAAAGTTTAGAGCTATGAAGTATATGATGTCCTATTAGGTAACATTAATTAAATATTCTGTATGTAAATTTCACAGAAAAAAAGTGAGATGGTGTTTATTTTATTATATTTCACAGCGTATTTTTTTTCTTCTGAATATGGATCAGGCTTATAATCTGATACGAATCCTCGCCGGACTCTCAGAATTATAATTGACGTAGTTAGAAAATTTACATTTACATTTAGTTCATCTGAAATTTTAAACAAACTAAACTGAATTTTCACTTCCTCTGCCCTTTTCATAGGTAGGCCTACTGTAGGTAGAGGAAGTAGGCTGTTGGGTTCGACTCCGAAATTCAGTGTCGAGTTTTTGAACATAAATACACGTTTTGAGGTAGGCCTACTCTGAATCCAAAAATGCTATTTTCAGAAACATGTCTGTGTGTCTGGGAAAAGACCAGCTCGAGAATATCGTATAAAAATCTGATGTGAAAGTCACATAACTTCCTCTGCCCAAATAAAAGTTAGCAGTATTCACATATCCTTGTACAGAATCGCAATACACAATTTTACGCTAATTATCCTATAAATACCTCTTCTTTCAATGATGCGACTAAAAGCGCAGTCTATATAACAAACTTTTAAAAAAATAAAAAACAAATGACTGCAGACGTTTATTGAACTTTCTGCCGTAAAATATAATTTCCGAAATTTATCGAATATTTCCCTCAGATACATCTTTACTCTATGCATGGCCAACAATACATCTTTCTCACTTCACATTCTTATATAAAATAAGAGGCCGTGAAAGAGCACGAATTCAGTTGTTCATCACGTAAGACAAACTTTCTACAAACAGTGGGTGAACAGTGGGTGGCTTGTAACTACCCTCAGAGAATTTTCTCGAAAAAATGTTTCAAATAAAAGTTTTAGCTCTTAGTATAAGCAACCTATGTGCAAAATTTAAAGAAAATCGTTAGAGCCGTTTTCGAGAAAATCGCGAAAAACGAAAATTTCTTCATGTAAAGTCCCCTTAAAAATAAGAGAAAATAGTCGCCAATCTTATCCTCACATCTTCAGAAGGTACCTGACCCAAATACGAAATTTTGTTTTCATACGATTTTCCGTTTTGGAGCTAGCTTGTTCACAGATATTTTCCACACAGACACACAGACATGTTTCCAAAAATGGTATTTTTGGATTCAGGGGGCCTTGAAACGTGTATATATGCTAAAAACTCAACTTCGAATTTTGGGGTCGAAAACAATACTTCCTCTACCTATAGTACCTATGGTACGGGCAGAGGAAGTAAAAATAAAATTTTATGTTTGGTTTAGGTACATTCTCATGATGTGACACGATTGGCGACGACTTTCTCTTATTTTTAATGCTACTTTACACGAAGAACACTTCGCGATTTTCTCGAAAACGGCTCATTATTTGGGTTGTATATCCTTTGGGGATATGATTCATTTTTACAACAACATTACACGAAGAGAATGTCATTTTTATTGGATTCCTAAAAAGTATGGTGTATTAAATAGTATAATTATTACACTAAGAGCCAAAACTTCTAGGTGGGGTTTTTTCTGGGGTTTTTCCTCACCTTTGAGACAAATGTCGGGTAACTTTAGGCCCTTGTGGTCCCCAGATATCATCTGGCCGTCATTATCATCTTCATCCCATCCTCGCCTTGTTTGGAGTGAGTGTGTGTGTGAATGGTGTGTCTCGTCCTATGTGTTCGTGTTGTCTCGGAGGTGGCTGATCACTCATCCGGGGAGGCCCTCCATGTCCTTGTCTGGTCAAAAAAGTATGTATGTGATCCAAAGATAATCCCTCTCCCGACAGGTCGCGGCCCTGTAAGGCCCGGGCGGCTTGGGTCGCGTAAATCCTAAAAGGGAGAGGTAAAATTTAGAGAAAGAAGAAGAAGAAGAAGAAGAAGAAGAGCCAAAACTTTTAATTGGGTAGAAAATCTGTGCTTCGCATGAGATTGTTTTATTAATTACGAAACATTTCGTTTGAAACTAACTTTGACACTTATGTAGACTAAAATCATTCCTAAGGTTTTAGCATACATATTCATCCTCAGGCAAGGAAAGCCAATGTACTGGCCCAATGTTCCATACCCTTTCAGTTGTTGCTCTTTACACCGCGCTGACTTTCCATTCAATTCCTCTAAAATATAAGAGAAGGCTCTAGATGGTACTGCTCCAGCAAAAATTTATATGGTACAGAAGGCAAACGTGAATAGGAAGCCACAATTTAATTCTAGGTTTCTCTGTCTTTTTCGCTCAGGGATTTCAATAGAGTATAGAGACGGATATGTTGAAGAGGTGAACTGGGGTGGGGGGAGTTAAGCAGATTCAGCTGAAGTGAAGCGAACTTGAAGGAAAGAACGAAGGTCTGAAACAAACAAAAGGAAGTATGGAAAAGATGTATTGTGAGATGGAAATGTAGTTGTTCATTTTTTTAGAATTCAAAAAGAGATTGGCATGATCCAAAGTGTGGAAGAAATGCATAATGCAGGAATGCTGCGAAGGAAGAATGAAAACAATATTACAACACAATGTGGATGAGGATTCTCTATTTTCTTCCATCTTAGGCTATCTGGATCTGGAACACCGTTTATTTTAATTTAAATAAACAGTTTGTGGCACTTTTGTTTGTAAATATATACTCTTTGAATCACATTGAATCTGTGCACTATAAATTCAATTTCTGTAATTCATTCGTTTTTGTTGATATGTCTATGATGATTTTTCATTGTCCTTTTTCAGTTCACAATAACAAGGATCACATTAAGCTATTACGGACACTTAATTTTGGGCCAAATCAACTTATATGAAATACATTATCTCCGGTTTGAATCTTTGTGTCTTTATTTACAATTCTTTGTGTGTCTAGAAAGAATTGAAGTATTAATCTTTTGTATTTCTTTTCTTTTCAGGTAAGAGAATCCATTCCATGGCTACTATATTTGTAAGTAACTGCAACATTCAGTGTAAAACTATTGTCTTTAAAACGTGAAAACTGAAAGTCACCTTATTAAATCATAGTTATGTTGACTATACCAATGAAGATGGAGTCATAAATAAATGTAAATTATTTTTGCCAAATTTTTATTACACGTTTTAAGAACAATTCCGACTAATGTAATATTACATAGTAATATATAACATGGGCGTCGGCAGGAGGGGCAAGAGGGGGCAGATGCCCCCTGCCCCCCTGGAATGCCTTATGACCTCATTAATTTTTTGATAGGCCTACTCTTTGTCAACTTGAATTTGTTGCAGGGAGAATAAAAAATAGAAATAATTTATATGAGTTTAGTAAGTAGACAATTATATCTGCATCATTGTATTTATAATAATCTTTCACTAAGACTGTTGCTCAGAAGAACATAATCTGTAAATTTAAAAACTTTGCAGCCTCGTCGAATTCAGCTGGCGTTCAAAACTAGGGTTCGAGAAACCTCAATATTTATATACATTTAATTATTTGAAATTGATTTTTAATTGGGAGTAATAGAATACTGATACCTGCCTCATAAATTATCACTTGAATTTGGATTAACTTCATTGATAATTCATCACACAGTACAGTTGTTTAATTAACTGTTGTAATATCACTATTATTGTTCGCAATAGTACATTAATTCTTAATGTTGTAGACTAATGTTAGCTTAATCTAATAAGTAAGAATCTTTGTGCTTGGAATTATGTTGAGTTTGTCCCCCTTCCTAAAATTCCTGGCGACGTATCTCATACAATTGTAGTGTGATGCCAAATTTTGGTGCTTCTTTCATTCTTGTTTCCAACTGAGACATGACAACACTTCAACGTGTGGCTGTTAACGAGTGTGTCTTTCTTGCATTAAACAAATTGCACTTCAAAGAAGGACAACACCGCTGGGACGATGATAGCGAGACGACTTGGGTCCTGTGAAGGGAATACGTAACTTGCCGAAAATTAAAGTGAAGATTTTGTACCCACCCGCAGCTAAATAACATAGAATATCTAATCTGCGGGATATTGGCTTCAAGCTGAAACCAACCGAATAAAGCAGTCACTAATTTCATTTCCAGATAGGCCTAATTACTGTGATTCCCAAGACTTCCAGAATAAAAGCGTATAATATAACCCTTGTCGAAGAGGGGACAGTAGAATGAAAGCGGCAGAACTGGTTTCCCCTTAAGCAACAAGAAGGCTAAAGCGATTAATATGATCATTTGAGATGTACTATCGCAATATTTCATTCGGAATGGCCCTTTGAAAGCACACCTGCGGCCCACACAAAAAGTGAACAAGTTGACTTAAATTTCGTTTCAGTTAACCGGAGATTTTGTGGTACCTTGTTTTTTTTTCATATTTTCCTGAAAATTTTAAGAAATTATAAAGTTTTCCACAAGGATTATGACAATGTTCGGTTCTACCTATGTGTGTGAACAGTTATTTTCCTCCATTAAATCAAGAAAAATTCTCAGAGATCAAGGCTGACCGATCAACACTTGTCATCTCTGTTCAAAGTAGGAACTGCACAGGCATTTGAGCCAGACGTAGCAAAAGTTATCATCAAAAAGAAGGATCAAGTCTCAGAACTAAACTTTTAAATAGTCGTAAGTTCATTTCGATCTGCTATAATTTTTGTATAGTATTTGTTGCGGTTGCAAGCAAAATTTCGTGTTGTTTTCTGTTTGTCAACTACTTCATTCCCATGCATTCATGAATGTGTCTACCCGATATACCAATTTGTAAGCACTTTGTTTGTTTCTAAGTTTAAGTACGGTAATAAAAATATTGTGTAATAATTTTTATTAGTAACCATGTGTGGCCTTTATGACAAAACAAACATGAACCATATTGACCCTCTGGGGAATCTCAGTTTGACGTGCCTGCATGAGACAATTCGTTCATACATACAAATTTGCATACATCCCATTTACAAATAATTTATGTTCAGGAGTAAAAGCAGTTGCAATCCCTGTTCAAAGCGTAAACAACATTTAGTACTTGGCAATATATAAACTGTTTGTTGACGCCCATTATCCAACCAGGAGTCCTCGCGAAAGAAACAAGGCAATGGGAAAGTTCCTTTTATGTTCCTGATGTTTGCCCCCAAACGAGTGAAAGAGATAGGGATGATTTCGGTAGTTTTGGAAAGGGGGGTGGAATGAGGTGCATAAAGGGGTAGTATGAGTGGGTCATCCAAGGTCGCTCGATGCGTTGTGTACAAGTCTGGGAAAACCCGACGAGTCGGCGCCGATTTGAACTGCTGCCAAGGTATAGCTGACGCCATCCCTCATTGTACGAGGTCCTTCTCTCATCGGCGTCCCAGACTCACAAATACAAGCACCCCCGCCTGTATCTCATCCCCCGCCCTCACTTTTGTACCCATGTGTACTGTCAGGATTCTCAGACTCACAAATCTCTTCGTCTGCACCAGGAACCCTCTTCTCACTAAGTTTACCTGAGTGGAGGCATAGAATGTTTACTCTTTGGTTCATGGAGTGCTTGCATTGCTGATGTTGTTTTCCAGGAGATCGTCTTCTATTGTGTTGTCTTCTAGCTAAACCAGCCCATTGTTAATGGTTTGTGGCTTGAAAATGTATTTTTTTTTTCACTTTTCTAATTTAATATTTGGACTCGAGTTCATGTGCACATCCAACGCCACCCATTAACAAGACGGTATTCAATTCTGAAATTAATTGAAGGTGGCCTTGCTCAGTTGTCTTACTTGATTCAATTGTTTATAACATCAAATTTTTACTTCCTCTGCCCGTACTATAGGCACTATAGGCAGAGGAAGTATTTTTTTCGACCCCAAAATTCGGAGTTGAGTTATTAGCATATATACACGTTTCAAGGCCCCCTGAATCCAAAAATACCATTTTTGGAAACATGTCTGTGTGTCAGTCTGTCTGTGAACAGCCTAGCTAAGAAACGGAAAATCGTATGAAAACAAAATTTCGTATTTGGGTCAAGTACCTTCCGAAGATGTGTGCCCAAGATTGGCGACAAGTTTCTCTTATTTTTAAGGGGACTTTACATGAAGAAATTTTCGTTTTTCGCGATTTTCTCGGAAACGACTCTAACGATTTTCTTTAAATTTTGCACAAGTGTAGCTTATGGTGAGAGCTAAAACTTTTATTTGAAACTTTTTTTCAAAAAAATTATCTGAAGGTAGTTACATGCCACCCACTGTTCACCCACTGTTTGTAGAAAGTTTGTGTTGCGTGGTGAACAATTGAATACGCGCTCTTTCACGGCCTCTTATTCTATACAGGGTGTTAATGAATAACACCGAAATATTTTACCTGTGTATAGAGGGGACATAGACAAGCAACTTTTATTGGGAGATTTTTGCTCTATGGATTCAATTCTTCCTGTTATAACATAAAACCTCCCAAGGATAAGCACGCCACTGACTTCTAATACTTGAAATGATGGGAAACAAAGGAACAGTGAATATTGTGTAGTGGTCGGGAAAATTGTAAAAAATGACGATCGATATCTTACTACTCTGAGGGAAAGGAAAGACAAACGAAACATTTTTGTTAGGTCTGGAATTAGGAATAAGAACATAATGCAGTGGCGGGCAATCATGTGATTAGTCAGTAAATTTTTCAGATTATGAAAATTCTAAATTATGGTATAGCTGTTGATGAATTATTAAGAATCAGGTTTTTATCGATCACTAGGAAGGCATGAAGTCAATTTAATGAAAATTTTAACCCTATTTCGCTCAATTATTAAGTTATGAGCACCAAATTTTAAGGACTTTAATGCCCTGTAGCATACACATTTTACGTCATAGAGCAAAAATGTCCCAATAAAAGTTGCTTGTCTATGTCCCCTCTATACACAGGTAAAATATGTCGGTGTTATTCATTAACACCCTGAATAAGAATGAAGTGAGAAAGACGTATTGGAGGGAAATATTCGATAAAGTTCGGAAATTATTCTTAACGACGGAAGTTTCATTAAATATCTGCAGTCACTTGTTTTTGTTTAGTTTGATATATAGTCTACATTTTTATTAGTCACATCATTTTCAAAGAAAAGGTTATCAGGTATTTATCGTATAATTAGCGTTAAATTGTGTCTTGCGTTTCTGTACAAGGATATGTGAATACTGCTAACTTTTATTTGGGCAGAGGAAGTTATGTGACTTTCACATCAGATTTTTATACAGAGTGTTAAAGTATAACACCCGAAATATTTTACCTGTGTATGGAGTGGACATAGACAAGCAACTTTTATTAGAAGAAATATTGATATTTGTGGAATTTACCAAGGAAACGGCATTTCAGTAGATAAAACGTGTCTGCTATTTTGTAACGATAATTACCCATAACCGTAACAGTTTGATTAATTTTGAAAATAGTATGCAATTGTAGAAGTACTCAGTAAAGAGTATGTCAGATTGCAAGAATGTAGAGCAATTCATTGCTGAGGAAAACAATAATGAAATTCGCCTATTTTTCACCTATGAATTTCACCGAAAGCTGTATGTCCCCCCTTAAAATATTGTTGCAGAAGAAACGCTTATGTGTCTTTTTTGTATTCCTATCTACTTCTGGGGATGCATTTCGGCATTGGTTATGCCATCCTCAGCCTTTTGAAATCATGCATAGTTGCACTTACAACGTTGAGTATGTATTATTAATTCAATATTAATATGAAATTGTTCAATATTACTACCCTCTACGGGAATGAAGTTTATTAATGATACAGAACAAACAGTATCGGAGCGGCATGGATGCATGGCCTCGAATCGATTTCATTGTTCGTACAAAGAAAGACAGAGAACACTTATCGTGGAGATCGGTACGAACTCACCCTTCCTCCTTGCCACTTGTTACGGGTCTAAAAATATCAGAGACAGGTGTATATATAGCCAGGCTCAACTTCTGACTATTGACCTGTGTGTTATTTGCCTCTCTGTTGGTAAACTGGTCGGTAATAAATTTGCCCGATGTCATAACATATGTTGACGTTTCATAATACAAGCATAAAACTCTGTGTTGTATTTATTTTGTCGCTTTTATTGTAATTTAATGGATTGTGGTATAGGGATGTTCCAATATGGCTTCATGGAATGTACCGGGAATTTATATAAATTGGACAAGTCACCAGGTTCGGGGGAAAAAAAATGCTTGAAATAGTTTTAATCCCTGCCCGAATGTCCTGATTACAGCGTTACAACCAAATAGCCAACTCGGAATATAGGTGCTGACCAAATTAAATATGTTTAATTCCTGTGCTTATATCGTAGGAGGTCCCTGGTTCGAATCTTGGTGTCAGAGGATTTTTCTCTTAAAATATTATCGTGTGATGTTCAACAGTAATATTACTCCGTGGTTTCATGAATACTTATCTACATCAGGAACTGTTCGTCTGAAATCTATGTCGGATTATATTATCATTAATAAGTGTCTCTAATAGTTTAAAATATTTTCTCCAATAAATTCCCCAGAAGATAATTTATAAGTTACTCATCACATCACACCCTCAGGCTTCAATTCTTGTCACCAAAAAATAGGCTTTCGAATGAGGTTTCGACAACTGAAGGCGTATATTAATTTTTCGTAATTCGTAATACTTTTCAGCATATCTAGCGCATAGAATATAGGAAAAAAAACCCTGTCTAGGCTGAGTGAAATGGACAAATACGAACATAAATTTTATGTTCGAAGTTTCGCCATTAGATTGGGATAAAATTCACGTCAGGGAAATCTTAAGATTTCCTCTTCTTGATTTTGAATCGAAACTTATCGACAATCCCAAGGGCTGAGAATCAAACTCAAAACTCTAGTTAGAGCTAGGTTTTTTTTTTTTTTTTTTTTTTTTTTTTTTTTTTTTTTTTTTTTTTTTTTTTTTTTTTTTTACTGTTACATTTATTATTTATTTATTTTATTTATTTATTTATATTTATACAAAATATTTATACAAAACAAAACAAGACCACCCGAATGAGCATGCGCTCGTGCTCGGGCACAGTTCAGCCATTTACATTACAAAATACATAAAGAAAATAGAATTAAATAAAAACAATAATAAAGAAAGAACAGAAACGTAAAAAGAAAAAAGGAAAAGTAGTAAGAACAAAAATTGAAACCCTGAGTTATTACAAATAAAATCGTTCCTTAATTGTCTACTAAGTACAGAGTGAAGTAACTTTTGAACTATGAAATAAGATTTTTGATAAACTTATTGAATTGTTTGTTTTTCATATGTACTATTTCTGGATGTGACCTCATTATAGAGTTATAGAGTCTTGGACCATAATAAATGCTATGTTTAGAGCCAGAAGAGGTGAAGTATTTTGGTTCTATTAAAGGCTATGTTTTATTTCTTCTAGTATTGTAGTTATGAGGATCCGATACATGTACGTTGCGGTATTTTTGAAAGTATTTTAAAAGTGTGAGCTTATAAATTTGTTCTACAGTCATCACATTAAATTCAGGAAGATTTCGGTAGTCCCATTAAATTTATAGCCTCAAGTAATTCACACTTTACAATCATCACTTACATATAATTTTAATTTGTGCTGTAAAATGTTTAAGAATATATCATTGAATGACTTGAATGTAAAATTAGAAACCATAGCCTGTATTTTATATTGTCAAATGCAGAAAAATCCTTGCAAGAAATACTTCGTTCACATCTATTCAAATCCATTTCCGGTAGAAATTTATCATTCTGTTATATTTTATTTATAATAGAATTTAATATGCAAGGTTTTCTGAAATGAGTTTTATCTTTCTATGAATAGAATTTTCAGGGAAAAATAATCTTAGCGACGGAAAGTGAATAGGCGAATATGGCAATATTTCGAGTTGTACACTCTAGTGATAACTGTTAAGCCTTTAATACAACGAATTTACATCACTAAATGTATTCTTGCAGCGTGGTAAATGTGGTTAGTTAATTATGCTCCCTCTAAGACACCATTCTGACAATAATTCAACTTGGATTCGTAGGACGGTAATTTTGAAACTATTTCCTTTGCACATGTTTACATAACAATGTTTATATTAAGTTATTACATTAATGAGATAGATGTATGAATCAATCCTATTTCTCAACATCGTAGGTGTTCAGGAATGCACCAACATTTTTCACCACTGGCTGAATCATCGTTGCGTTCAGCGGAAACGGAAGACGTGAATCAGTCTGGTAATTCATAACAGCCCGTTTCTTGTAGCTGGGCTCTACTCTTTTCCAGTGGGCCAGTCCGTTTGTTCTAAAATTGGATGAAATTTCTATATTATATATTTATATAGCTATTAAGATGAATTCGGCACAAACATTTTACATGGAAAAAAAGTTTTCAAAATATGTCTCCTTCTATAACTTAGTCCTTAAGGATGCCAGTGTTAACAGAGTTTTAGACTGTACTGTAGCTATTGTATGGAGTCAAAAGCGTTCTTTCAATTATATATAATTTAATTTATATAATAGTAATTCAAAAAACTTCCTGTTATTGGTTAATAACTAAAAAACTAGTACAAAAATATAAATTATACAAGGTATAATTGAATTTCGATGTAATACAATTCTTCCAGAGCGTGTAAAATGATCGGAAGTATTGCTGAAAGTCGTGCTCTCGTAGAATTTGTAGTAACTTTATATGAGGGTCTATTATCAAACCCGGCAGTCTCCATTTTGAAAAATGGTAAAGGTGCTGACTTATAATTAAAATTTATTGCATTAACTGCTATATATCTAGTGTATGTGTTGCAAATCCCTTCGGATGTTTATGACGTAAAAAATGGAAAATATGACTGCAAATATTCCCTTAAATTGACTAAAAATAACCCAAAAATCCTAAATATGGCCTAATAAAAGTAACGTATTTTCAAAAAATAATTTTTCCAAATTAAAATGTTTAAAGACACTAAATTCTTGCATCACATGAATTCAATTACATAATCACTTTTTAACAATTAGGCCTATGGTGATTTATAGTTTTACTTGTAGCGAACTTCTATTTTTTAAGAATTTTTTTCTCCCGTTTGCTCGCTTCATCAGCTCCATAATATTTTGTATACCTTGCGTTCTCCTATAAATGATGCATAATTGCATTAATATTAAAATTTAGGTTACTATTACAGTGAAATATTGTTTATCTTTTCTTAACTAACTGCAGTAAGTTGATCAATGAAAGAAAAGTATTCTGAAAGCCGGAGCAAACTCCCACCGCCACAAAAATAGATAGAAAGCACACAGGAAGCAAGTACAACCATGACGAGTAAGGCCAATACTCCAGGGGAATCCCCGAGATAACTTGAGTTGAAATCAATGACTCCACAATACTTCAGAGGAATCAAGTTCACGTAACCCGAAGTGAACAGATTCTATGAACTAATGTATATGACGATTCAGGCTTTACCTGAAACGTTAAGTAGGCAAACATTTTAACTGCAAAACTGAATATCATTTAAATGAAATGAACTTTACATCTGAGTAAGCAGTTTACATGACCAGTCATCGATTTAAGTTATTTCATGAGAGAACAAAATAATGAAGAGCGATTTCAAACTATACTACGGGATATTATTAATCTAAATTATCGGAAAATCATCCGGATGAAATTATATAATTGCAAGTCTTCTGCGTTGATCAACTCTTGGTAGAGATGTAGGCTACCGTATTAAACGTTCCTTACAATTCTTCAGTGTCCCTGAAAAAAATCTGATGTCAAACTTACATGACTTCCTCTGCCCAAACAGGTCAGTGACACGTAGTGCCAGTGATAGGTTATTTTAGAGTAGTAAAAGTTGTATTAGTTTATCAGCATCATACTGAACAGTGTGGGTATCCTTAGGTGCCATAGTGACTATCTTTTTGCGCTGGGAAATTTCATTACTGCGACAATCGTTCCTTTTTTTGTTTTTTTGTTTTTGTTTTTTTTGTTTTTCGCGACTTGGAACGGTATGGACTGTAGTCGCGGAGCAAACGTAATTTATGATAGAGAGAGGGACGGAGAGAGACTATCCTCGAAGAACATTGCCATGGTTCTCCCAGTCAGTATCGGGACTTGCAATTGCAAGTATAAAGGATGGTGGTTTAGAATCCTGCTCAGGCTAGTTTATTATCTGGTTGAGATGTCTTCTTAGATACTTCTCGGGAAAATGTCTGATAATTACCTTTGGCGTTGTATCCTTGGATTATATCGCCATATCATCTAGTTACCGGTGATTAGCATTTGAGCAAATCGCCATAGCAATAGAGCAAATGAATAATATTCATTTGAGCAAAGTACAGTAATACAGAAATGGTACTTACATTTTTCTCTAAACGAGATGTGGCAACACTGTGTGGTTTCATCACAATTTCATGGGCACGACACTTCCTAAAGTTAGCTTATGTCCACCGCCATTTGATGGACACGTCCTGATGACAATGTCGAAATTACAGTGTTTGTGCTTTATATCTAGTTCCCATTAGCGTCACATAGCTCATCTTAATAAATTAATCTTTCCCGAAACATAATCGTCCCAGTTCTTAATGGCATAAAGTCGGTTAGATTCAGATTTCTTATTTTTCCTTTGCTTCGCAGAAATATGCGATCGGATTGATATGTCCGTTTGAATTTGTCGCTCATTAAAAACCTGTGTTAAAATATGTATCGATGGATGTGCACAGTAAAATTCCCTTTTGAAATGTATGTGAAATGTATGCATTTTTCATTCTTCCTACTAAGGAACCATCGTACGGATAATTTAGAAGTATAATAGCTGGCAGTTGAATGCGGCATTGCTAAATCGTTGGAATACACGACTAATTTGTGCTTGAGTGAAGTGGTCATTTTTGCTCAAGTGAAGTAGGCATTTTTGCTCAAGTGAAGTAGGCATTTTTCCCTCATTTGCTCAAAGGTACGTCACCCTCTAGTTACACCACTACGAAGACCACAGAATCACTGAGAGGTTTCCTATAGCTGATATTCGATGCCATAGTTATATACTGCTAACAACTCTAACAGCTTGAAGGAAAGTGGAAGAAAATTCTAACCATTAAAAAGTGTGCGATACTTGAGGACTCTTTCTAACGCACTGTAGTTGTAGTCGACGGAAACAAATGTATCAAAATACTAGAGTGGAATACTGGTCTGGTGAACACTGTCTGTTGGCCCTGTTCCCAGTTATCTGATATACCACTGACCCAATGCCAAGTTCACACTCTAGTCTCTGTCTAGCTAGCTACCCTTGCCAGGCGACTAGTCATGGCCACAATAACCTACTTTTGTGTTGCTCAAATTGCGTGGGCGACTAAAAACCATGTGACCCATATCAATTGTCAAGGATACATTGTGCTCCACTCAGTCTCCATCGAAAAGCAATGGAGGTTACATATTTCATGTAAACACCATTTCTAACAGACAAGAGAGTACTATAATCAATAAATCGTCGCAACGTTGGTAGCACTTATTTAATAGAAATATAATTAAGAATTAAATATAAATTAAATCTCTTTTGACACAGTATAATTACGATTTAGTATAGTTATTTACATACCAGGGTGGATCGAAAAGTAACACACAATTTTTTTTTTACAAAAAGTTTAATAGGTAGGCCTACAATTACAAACAAATGCACACATGAAGGGACATCTTTTGTCTATTTTTCTATATAGTCACCACGTTTCTCAACACATTTCTACCATCGTGATGCCAGTTGCAAAACACCCTGTTCATAGAAGTCCGTTCGGTTGGAGTATACCCATCTGCGGACTGCTGTCCCGTGTTCAGCAAAGTCCACCAATAAAACACCATTCATATCCCAGAATACTGTCACAAGCAATTTATGAGCAGATTGAATCACTTTTATTTTTTTCTTTACCGGGGAAGCAGCATCACCAGTGACGATTCCCTTCCCAGTGAATAAATTTAATTTCTTTGGTCCCATGAAGAAATTTCTGGCCGGTAATTCTTTACGTCAGATGCAGAAGTCAAAACAGCAGTCCGCAGATGGCTATACTCCAACCGAACGGACTTCTATGAACAGGGTATTTTAAAACTGGTATCATGATGGGAGAAATGTGTTAAGAAACTTGGCGACTGTATAGAAAAATAGACAAAAGATGTCCCTTCATGTGTGTATTTGTTTGTAATTGTACCTATTAAACTTTTTTTTATTTATATATTGTGCTTTACTTTTTGATCCACCATCGTATATCCCTTGAAGTTGTACACTTTATTTGCAGTTTTCTGTTTCATCTATTTAACTCCTCAAATTTTCATATATTCACAGGGATAATGTTGACTAACGATCATAACACTTCCATTATCCGGATAAAGGTTAAATTATTATTTGAACAAATGTATGCTCAAATAAGCATTATTTTTTGGGGATTAACAGGAGAGCAGTTATACAGATAACTGGAAAATAACGTAATTTTAACCAATAATCCAATTGTTTATAGCTACCTAATGAACTGTTTAAAGATAACTTAGTTGGTGGCAAGTTCAGAACATTTTAAAATTGACTGATTACTTGTAAATAAGTGCATTCATTTTGTTGCTTCTGTTGCCTAGAAACTAATCTTTGGACCCTTAATCAACCTGTATAAAGGATGGAATTAAATACCATATCTAGATATTTGAAATAGTGCTTCGTGACAATTTTGAAAAATATCAGTTATCCCCTTCTTGCACCAAGGTCTTCAATGTTCGAATTAACGCATTTAGGCCTATACGTTAATATCAGTGAAAGGGTTATACCGCAATATCAGAACATTTTTCTGATACAGGGATTTCATAAATCCTCGATAACTCTTCCCATGAATTCAGTTGGTAGATAAGACCGTATTGAACAACTTTGTAAAAAAAATAATGTTATTATAACTAATAATATTAAAAATTTAGAATTATCCTGATATTATTGCTGCCTTCATAATACAAATAAAATGGAGAGAATTAAGAGAGGAAAATGTATGCTTTGATTCGTACTGTTAATAAGAGAAATAATAATAATAACCATACCAGATTGAAACGGCATTTTCTTTTGCCACCTGCAGTTGGCACGAGTGTTCCCGCCTTCTGATGCGCGCTCGATTCAGCTCGCTAACATTAAAACCAATTTCACGCCTTTTAAAACGCGAGAGAGCTTTGACATTTTTATGTAATACCGAACCTTTCCATGTTCTGGTAAAAATGAAAAAAGTGACAGTCGCAGTGTGAAAATGCATCACCACAGTCTCGTCAATCGCACAGCATAATCTGATAGAGATCGAAGTGATAATTTAGTATAAAGGGCTTCTCGTTTTAATTTGGAAGGTAAAAGCTTTTCTGGTTTCACCAGGCACTGTTTGAATCAATGTAACACTACATTTTATAAATCTCGTATTAAACCTCTTATTAGATATCACTAAAGGCAATATGTTTTATTTCGTTAAACGTACAATTATTTTTATAGTTATTCATTTAACTGTTTCATAATTTCGTTATCCCGCAAACTTCACCAAAGTAGAAATTTAACCAAAGACTGTCAAAGTAATCTAATAGTTTATTTGAACTGGTGTTTTCGTGTAAACCGTATTCAATTGTGAAATTGCTTAGGTGCCATACCAAGCTGGGTAAGAAGAACATCGCTGAAATACATCAATCATAATAAAAAAATCGAGAAGGACTTTCAAAGAGGGAGAGAAAAAAGAAGAAGAAGAAGAAGAAGAAGAAGAGGAAGAAGTGGTGTTGAGAAAGAAGTTAATAAAACTAAAAACAAAAAGGGGTACGCCGTAGCGAAGTGGTTGAGGCGCTGCGCTACAAACCAGAAGGTCGCGGGTTCGATTCCCGATGCGGTCGTTGGAATTTTTCAATTGGCCTAATTCTTCTGGTAGCACTATGGCCCTGGAGTCGACTCAGCCTCTAACAGAAATGAGTACCAGGAGCAATCCTGGGGGTAAATGCAGCCGGTGCTTAAGGCTGACAACCTTACCACCTTCCTGTGCCGATTGTCTAAAAATCTTGGAGCGTTAACCTTCTGGAACCCACTGGGCCTCTATGGCCTGAAATAGGGAATACTTTACTTTAAGAACAAAAAGCGCGGGTGAAGGATAAATTTGATTGAAGGTAGAGCAGTCGGATTAAACAATTACCTAGGGAAAACGAACGTGAATTAGCAGATGCCTCTGTTTTTTTTCCCTCATAAATTGGCATTTAATCTAGAAACCCGGAATGCTGTGACGGGCCCACCAAGCTAGTAGTCTATAATATAATTCAAGTCTCGTTCCGGCCAATTTGACATTTGCAGTTTCATGGTTTTCTCGGTCGCAAAAGCAAACGCCGAATTGGATATTTACTTTCAATTATTTATCGCCGCCCGAAGATCTAGGTGGGATCTGTTAATTGTAACCATCTGTATTGTTTGCACAATCCTTTATAGCAATTGCTGGGTTGGTACAAAGCTTATCTCCAAACACACAAAAATAAATTTTGAGGAGTTAAGTCAGGAGATCATGGAGGCCAATAAATTGGAATTACGAAATTTTTATTTTTTTTAAGAAGAGATGTTGGCCTACGCTTTTCTCTGCATCTTTCAGTTATGTCCATTCCCGGCTAACAATATATCCACGCTCATATTTTATACCAATGTAAATTCACATAGAAAACTTGTGACTAGATACAGATAGACTGTACGGCATCAGAATGAATTTTTTCTTCCCTGGACGTAGGGCTTTAACTAACAAACAAAATTAGATGTGAAACACAACTTCCTCTGCATCTTAGTATAAATTAATGACATTCTCTTCATGTAAATTGGTTGTAAAAATGGAGGAAATGCCGTTACCTCATCGCATCGCTTCCCCGATTGATACACAACCCAAATAAAATCTGATTAATGCTCTCGCATAATTTCCTTCACCCTAAGCATGGGCAGTACATCTTTCTCCCTTCACACTTTCATACAGAAAGAGAGGCCGCATTGCGAAGAACGCTTATTCAGGTTTCAATCTGTTTGCAAAGCTATGATGTTCATCAGGCAAGACTGAGTTTCTGCAAATAGTGGGTGGCTCAGAGAATTTTTGTGAAAAAATGTTTCAAATGAAAATTATAATTCTTAGTATAAGCAACTTATGTACAAAACATAATCGTTAAAGCTGTTTTCGAGAGAATCGCAAAAAAAACTAAGTAAGAGAAAGTCGTCGCCAATCTTCATGTAAAATCATTAGCAGATACCAAACAACATTTTGTTTCTATACGAATTTTAGTTCTGTAGCTCACAGACATACACAGAGATTTCTTTCCTGAAATATAATTTTTGGATTTGTTGAACCTCAAAACGTGTATTCATGTTAAAAACTCAACTTAGAATTTCGGAGTTTAACACAATACTTTCTTTCTCTATAGTAGCTATGGTACGGGCCGGGAAGGAATAATCATAGGTAAATATTCCGCACTATTCTATTACAAGTAGGCCTATCTAGAATTACACCACACAGAAGTAGATTTTCAATAGGCCTACCCAATAATGAGACCAAGAGACTAGAAGAAACCGATCATATTAATCCTTTTAGAGTTAAATTTATACGTTTATTTAAGCATCCATCGAGTGAATTCATTAGCGGGCTCTAAGTTTGAAATCAGTGAAGAAAATTTTAATAAAACGGCTGGTTTGTACGATTGACAATCTTAACACGTGCATGAATATCTTATTAACATGTATTAATCTTTTGACCGTAGATCTCTGCTGTTATGCAATTTTTGCTGTGTTGCATATAATATGTTACGTCGATATCAGTCATAAGCACAACGCACCCTTCCAAATCGAACTCTACATCACAATAATCAACATGGCCCACTAGATTTTCATTGCATATCAGTTGCTTTGTTCCGTCATCTTTCAGACTGGATAGGCCGTTGCATTGCAAAATAATAATAAACACAATCCTGTTTTATTACCTCAAATGTTTATAAACATTCTTGTGGTATTATAGATAATTATGAAAGTGATACAATTTTTTAAAAATATTCAGATATAAGTTATTAATGGTAAAGTAACCATTAATATAAGCTTTTGTAATTCGTAATAATTTTCAAATACATATTTACAAAGAAAGCATGAATTTAAATATTAATAATTTAAATGTTATAAATATTGGTGCCAAGATTTCTTGCATTCTTAAGCCCGTCTGACCTGGGAATTCCCGACCGTTAAGTCAGGCAAATATCAGAACGAACCAACAACTTTGAATCGCAGAAATCGAAATTTTAATGCAAAAACATTTTTCATGAAATGTAGTGAAAGTAAATATGACTCTATGGAAGTTCTAAGTTCATTCGAAGCCTGCAGGATTAACCCTTCCTATACTTTTTCGTTACAAAACTTCCTGTGTGGCTTCCTGATAGAGAGTTATTTAAAAAAAATCATGAATGCAATATTGGAGTCCTACTGTTCACAATCTGTATTGATTTAGAACAGATAGCGTATCAATTAATCTTTTCATTGTTTACAGCGGAATAATCCGCGAAACATAATACATTTGTATGTGTAAACAAATGAAATTTATCATGTATATTTTGAAATAGGGCTTTGATTCGTATTCCATGATCCTTTTATTGTCAGCCAGTATATAATTCAGTATTATTCCGTTTAATTACTGTCAGCGGGAATATGAAACTCTGCTGTTCTAAATAAGTTCACAGATGTTATTCCAAAAATAATTATTTTATGCCGTTGGATCGGAAATTATTATTAAGTTATTGCTGATTTCCACAGAAACAATGAACGAAAAAAGGAGTGGTATCGATTATTGTCGAAAATAGAACGATCTCTTGAAATCGTCAAAACAGCAAATGAAACTGTGTGATAAACAACCTGTATTATAATACTTCGTCGCTCGGGAATGTATCGGCAATTTCCAAGTCAGTCATTATTATTACCTATGACAATCCCTCCTTACTAAACTCAGCCATTGAGGAGCCTATTGATATTCAATTGACCAACGGAAATAGAGTTAGGCCTAAATTGATAAAATTTATTAGTCCTTTCCTTCTACGTTCATTTGATTTATTTCAAATAGTGCAACTTCTGCTTTCAATTATATTGTGTTTCTTCTTCTTTAATTATTGCTTTTTCCTACGTTGGCTTATTCCTCATTCCATTCAAAATACGAAAAGCGTTTAAATACGAACAGCAAACAATTTAACAAGAGTATTAAGTATCATAAGTTATAATTTACTTCATTCTGATATTATTTTTTGAATCTTTAATTATCTTTAATAAGTGTTTTTAGAACTTCTCCCACTTTGTTCTTCAGTGTTAGGATGTAGGAGTTAGGTTGTTAATTTTAAGAAATTAGTTATACTTTTCGTTATTTGTGTATGTTAGAATAAACTGAACTGTACCCCAACACGAGCATCTTGTTTAATCGCGTAATTCAACAGTTGTATATCTAATAATATACTCATATAAATAAAAATAAATCAAAATGCAATTACCTGAATTCGTGTAAGTATGAATTTGATATTTGGATTTTATAACATATCAGATTTTAAACAGTTCCAGTAACATTCACATGGGCCTATTTTTTCCAGATGCTTTACGAAAAACGGTCATTTGATAGTATTGATTCTTAGGAAGTACCTGGTGATAGATCTCATGAAGCAGATTACATGGCCTGGACATGAGAAAGGTCTCGAGCGGAGAACAAGTGGTTTATCGACATTTTCGGTGGGTTTACCAGACCGCAGATATTGGAAAGTGTCTATATACAAGAGAATGTACTACCCACGCTGGTGAAGCATTTATGTGGAATAAAATTAGCCAGACATTTATAGAGCAATCGATGTGGAGATTTGTACTTCTCGACATGTCTCCAACCTGACCGTATTCACACGGGCTACTCATACAAGGAAGATCAATATCTCGGTAAAACTTCATCGCCTATGTATTTTTGAAATTATGAGTGCAAAATATGTTGCATAAACTTTCTCACATTATACATGTTAAGATTTAAATTACTGAGATTTTTGGTTGACAGAAGAAACTGGTAAGTTTATGTACCATTCGAAAATTTAACTTACTATCTCCAACTTCAATAGATTTTTGCGAATGAAGAAGCCATGAAAAATCCAAGTCAAATTGGCCAGTCACAAAGTTTTAGATTTGAACCCAGGATTTCTTACCTCGGCCACCTCGCTCTGATGGTTTTTGTGTTTTCATTATGACACAATGACACTATACATTTCTTCTTACTATGGGAAACAAAATAATATAATTGATATTTTAATTAATGTAGGCTAAGTTCTGTTATTCTGAATTCAAGTTATAGTTATTTAGAGTTTATCTTGATAATAATTTCTTCTTATAAAGAAATGATTAAAACGATTTTTTTTTTCAATTTCTTCATAGGACCAAACAAATGAAAAGTTATCACGGCCATCTTCGAAGAATCACACCACTTGGGGACATTGCTACGGTCCATACAGTCGTACCCATACACGCCACGCATGTCTCTGTGAATTACACTCGGGTTTAGTCCATAAAAATCGCACTACCCCTCGCTGGCCGATAAACGCTTTGCATCAGCTGCAAAAGTGAAAACAGCAGTCCGCAGATGGCTATACTCCAACCGAACGGACTTCTATGAACAGGGTATTTTGAAACTGGTACCATGATGGGAGGAATGTGTTGAGAAACTTGGCGACTATATAGAAAAATAGTAAAAAGTCCCTTCATTTGTGCATTTGTTTGTAATTGTACCTATTAAACTTTTTGTTTAAAAAAATCGTGCGGTACTTTTCGATCCACCCTCGTACATTTTCTAATTTTATATAAAGCCAATCTGTATTTCTTCCTCTGAAACAAATATAAATATAAGTAATCTATTTTAATGATCTCTTCCTAGTACCATAGGAGTCAATATGACCCCAAAGTCATATAAGTAATAAACATCTCCATCATTATTTTTAAAATAATGGCTTTAAAAATATTTCAAGCGAGACAATTATTGTTGTCTTATTATTTTTTTATATTTTAACACATTAAAATATATTAATTGTTTTTTAAATTTATTTGACGCCATTCAACATTGTTTTTCTCCTTGAATATAACATTATCTAAAAAGACTTATATACATATTTGTCCTATTTTCGAAGTAAAAATATATGTTTTATGCTATTTGATTAAGAAAATTGCAATACTATCTGTATATCCCGAGAAAATTTACTTATTTATTTATTTATGTAACTAGTATGCCCCAATGAGCTAACAGCTCAAAGGAGGGGCTGACCTTTACAATATAATAATTATAAGGAAGATGGACGACATACAGAAACAATAAAAAAAGAGAAAAAATACAGGATACATTACAATTAGCTTGCAATTAGGTAAATAACAGTGTAATATTACATATTAGGTGTGGATCTTTATGAAGCTATTGGTATTGAGTGTAATAAAGATAACCACGTAGAAGGAAGGTTAAAACCGTGGAAATGTATTTCTTTGTGCAATGTTTAGCCAATTAGATTTTAATATTTTATCAACAGTTTATATGTATTTATTAGTAAGGCCAAATTGAATTTACATGGAATTCCTTAATGAACCTTGGCTCATAAGTCATTTCATTAATAAATTTCATTCAACCAAACTTGCATCCTACAGTTCGTTGATTAATAATAATTAATTGAGGTGTGGAAAAGGTCTTAATTTTTTTGTAAGGTAGTAAGAGAAATTTGTTAGTCCATTGGCAATAATTAGAACAGCTTGACAACTTTCCCGCTAGATGGCTCCTGTGGTAAATACCGGGCTCCGAGCGCAGATATAATAAATCGAAAAGATATCAGTCAGAGAAAACTAGGCTATTTCCAATTTTCAGAGTTTGCAGAAGAATAGTCATTATTGAGGCCAAAAAACAGTAATTGTCAATGGTTTGTGATGAAATTTGTGCCCAACAACGAAAGTTTCACGTAGGAGTATTGATTGTGCTGAAGTTTTTATTTCTGTAAGATGATAAGGTACCATTCCCACTATGCCTATTTTTTAAAATTCATATTACGGTATATTAACAGATTGGATTTATTACATTTAGAAGTATTTTTTGTAATGAAGTGAGTAACAGAGTGATCACTAATATTTTTTTTGCTTTTTCCTGAAAAATTTCATTATTGGCATTTACTATCATTCCTACTCTTGGAAAGACACTATGAAGGTGAAGTATGATGCTTGATTGAATTGGAATACCTATCTCTTTAACATGATATATCGTATTGTTTAGTGTTGTCTTACTTGATTCTAGGATTTCTCAGTGTTCAGGTAGCATCTCGCTCTTGTCACCTAATCCTCTCTTAAGGCAGAGCGACGATGTATGTGATGTTCACGGCAAACTTTGCTCTTCACTTGCTCGTTTATATTTCAGTATGAGTGCTGCCTTTTCAAGATGATGCTTCTATTCAGTTTCCGATAGAATTCAAGTAACAAATACTTCAGAGTTAATGATATCATATTCTTCCAAACTGTACAAATATCTGTGTTATAGTCCTACAAGTGAAAAAGAAACATCCGCGGCCTGCGCTTGCTGAAGCAATCACAGCTTCCTTCCGCGTGGGTTTCTTTCTATCTTGTAGCACTATAAAATAGATTTTCCACCTATGCTCTTATGCACTTATATGCAAACAATAAGTAGTCCAAACCACTGTTAAAATTTCTTAGTGGTGTTAAAAATGTGTTCTTAATTCCATAAAATTGTCTATCCTGTGTTAAAGCATAGTACTTGTTTTCTTCATTTTTACGACGCGTTTCGGCGTTAATTCTTCATCTGCAGATATCATTCTTCAACGTGTTACATTATTGTCATAAACTGAAATGTGAACGGCTATAATCCGTCTATTGTACTGATATTCTATAGTATACTGTCTCGTTGACGTTTTGAGAGTGAGAATAACGCTCAATGTGTAATCGTATAGTCTATGAAGCACGTACGCGATTGTCTGATATTAGAATTTTAGGTGACCAAGGTTACGAAATCAAGAAGTTGTGTTATGTTATTAGGCAGCTTTATGACATGAAATTGGTTTATATATAATTATAATATATATTATATAATATAAAAGGTAAAGTGATCCCTATACAGGCCATGGAGGCCCAGAGGGTTCCAGGAGGTTGAGGCTCCCAGATTTGTTGACACTCGGCACATGGAGGCGGTAAGGTTGTCTGCCTTACGCACCGGCCGCCTTTACCCCCAGGATTGCTCCTGGTACTCATTTCTGTTAGAGGCTGAGTCGACCCCATATTATATAATATACATATACATATTATAACTTATATATATTTATCCTTATAATATATTTATTATTTCTTTTGCTGAGAAAATAACAAGTTGATTGCCCAATTGCAACATTCTCTTATACTAATTACATCCGTTTTACAACACTAATATTAAGTTATATGTTTAATTTAATACTAAAAATATTTAAACTAATACTACAGTACTACTATACCCGAAACTGGCAGATTCAAGACCATAAGGCCTTCCGTTACACTCAACCAGAGACAGAATTTAGAATATAAAGGGACAAAGCATTGCTGAAGTTGGGCCGGAACAGACCGGAACGCCGTTCCGGCAAAATAATATACTCTTCATCGCTCCGGCAAAATAATATACTCTTCATGGCTCCAGTATAAACCCAGGGAGGAAAAAAGTACATATGAAATTGGCATATCCTATATCTGAAACGCTTTTTAAAAAAAGAACCATTATTTAGAGGCATGATTTCCTGTTCTTGTCGCGACAGTTGTCTTGCCTGCGCGGGACAACAAATACAGTTCTACAAGTAATAAGAAAACAGTAGATAAAGATATAGCACAATTCAAATCATAGTAGGAACATATAATAAATAATAATACGAGAGAAAAATATTTTTGACAGATTTTATGAGCGTTGAAAAATCTTGCACTTTTATCAAGCTACATATAGACATTGACGACTATTCGTGAACAATGTGTTATAGTAGATTTTAATGACAACACAATTTTATAATTTTATACTTTATTGTAGGCTATATAGTGTAATTAATTAATCAAGAAATGGTGTTAGGACTATTATACTTTTAAATTAACTTGACTGGTGCAAACCTATGAAGAAATAATACAATCAGATTTGTATACTTTTATATTAATGTGACTGGTATATGTATATTTTTTAGTTTTTTCATCTTTTATCACACTGCATTTCTGGACACAATAATATATTGTATAAAATCCCTGATTGTTTTGTATAAATGTTTGAGGGGATTAACGATACAATTTAATTTTATTCACAATATAATTGCACTTTGATACGTATAAATCTCGTTTTCAGTCAGTATTTCCTCATCTAGTTTTTTATAGTGGTTTATAGGCTTTTTTTACATCATACATTATTTCTGTGGCTTGGTTCTATAAGGGCCAAAGTCAATTTATAGCAAAGATGAGATGTATGCATTATTGAGCTCGGCTAGTCTTTATCTTTCGTATACTGATACGTACCGATGTATATTGGTAACTTATTAATAGACATAATACAGAAAGCTTAGAGGCCAATGTCGGAAGTTATCAGCAAAAAATTTTACTTCTATACAGGCTTCAAAGTCAGTTATCTCAAAAGCAAGTTTTATGACACTGGCCCTTTTAGAACCAAGCAACAGATTTTAACAACCCTAAAATTGTATTTATGTTATTTTGAACCGTAAACACCGTTTAACAGAGCTCTCTCCGTCAACCGAGAAATTTTTCGATTACCATGCAAAGCGCAAGTGGACTGAAATTATTTTTGTTAAAAAATTTGCAATTCCAAATAACATAAAACGTCGTAGCACTCGTTTTGTTAACTTCGTGGATGCCTGCTAAATTTTATATAACGGTCTTACTTCGTGAATAACTATTACAAAACTGTAGGTAGAAGTAAGGTAATAATATAATGAACATGGTTTTGGACCGCCAAGGTACATTGTGTTGACTGCTGATGTGAACGCCCTCATAACATTACCTCTGAACGTAAAGTTTCGCGTCGTCACCGTCAACTATAACTACTCCGGTGATTTTCTTGCTAAGAAAAGGAAAAGAAAGCTTGGGAAGTGAGCTCGTGAGTCAGAGCTCAGCCAGTCTGGCTGGCTCCTTCCAACACAACCACACTCCCAAATTTTTGTTTACAGATAATCGATTTCGATGATTCAAATGATAGCTTCCACTCTGCTCTGTTCATAACCTCTATGCAAGCATGCTCTTCCATACAGTTTATACTAGTGTGCTCTACGTGAGACTGCTATTATGTAGGCCTAACGTTATATGTTTTCCTTAAAAGAAATAACTCACCTTAAAAGGTTTACTTATAGATACAAACTAGGGATGGGTCGATAACAGATTTCCTCGATACTCGATACCGATACATGATTTTTTCCTCGATACTTGATACTTCGATACCTTCAACATTTCCAGTTTCAATAAAATCAGGTAAACTGATGTAAAAAAGTGCCAGTATGTTTTTGTTTAATCAGTTATGACTGCAATTATGATATGCAGAATATGTTTTTGTTTTTAATTGATTTCCAAGTTAAGCTCCGATTTATTCATTAAGCAGGGCTTACGGAAGAACAAAGGGCTAGTTTTTTTTAATCAGATTAAAATCTTCCAGCATTAGCTGAACTGTACAGATTTGTGATATCTTGACAATCGCACACTCACATAAAAATACAAAAAAAAAGTGAAATTGGCCGGTTTCGGGATTTGAACCATGGAACTTCAGAATGTGAGGCCAAGACGTTACCATCACGGGCACCTGGGTCAGTTTAACGGACTAGTTGGATAAGCGCATGTAAAACAATAGTGTTTTTGGTCATAGCTAACTGTATTTTAATTTCCAAAGCCTGATAAAATCACAGTAAAACAATTGACTATGTTGTCAAGATAACTGATTTGCTTTTTTTTTTTTGTAAATTCTTTCGAATACGTATATTATCATAAAATAGGCATTAAATTGAGCATTACTCCGAAATAGGTCAACCGATATTATCCAATATCAATAGATGTCTTCCCATGAACATTATAAATGTGTATACCAAGTTTCATAAAAATCCGGTAAAGCGTATTTGAGTTACCGCGTCTTTAAAATAGACCCTAAATTGGGTTTTACTCCGGTACCGGTCTACCGATTTGGTCCAATATCAGTAGACGTCTTCCCATGTACATTATAAATGGGTATACAAAGTTTCAGGAAAATCCAATAAAGCATATATGAGTTTTCGCGAATTCTTATATATTAACATAAAAGACACTAAATTGGGCATTATTCCGGTACTGGCCAACCGATTTGGTTGAATATCAATAGAGGTCTTCCCATGTATATTATAAATGCGTATACGAAGTTTCATAAATATCCGATAAAGCGTATTTGAGTTATTGCGCCTTTAAAATAAACACTAAATTGGGTTTTACTCCGGTACCGGTCAACATATTAGGTTCAAATTCAATAGGGCACTTCTCATGGACGTCATAAAAGCGTATACCAAGTTTCATGGAAATCCGTTACAACGTATTTGAGTTATGGCGCCTTTCTATTAGAAAGGCGCCATAATCTATTAAAATAGGCACTAAATTGGGCATTACTCCGGTACCGGTGAACCGATTTGGTTCAATATCAATAGGGTTCTTCCCATGGACATTATAAATGGGTTTTCCAAGTTTCATGAAAATCCGAAAAAGCGTAGGCCTATTTGAGTTATGGTGCGTACAGACACACGGACAGACAGACGGACAGACAGACAGACAGACGGACAGACTTTTTTCGTCCACCACACAATCTCATAAAGTACCATACTGGCACTTAATAAATAGGTACATTAAAAATTAAAATTTGAGAGAACTGTGTAATACCAACTAAATTAATTACTTGAGCGCTCGGGTCCCTAGTCCTTATTCGGTAGGTTTCGTTCAACTTCGTAGGTTAAGCTGACAACATTGAAACACGAAGTACGCTATACACCCTGACATCTAGTGGCTTCACTACTAAGCTTTCATTCTGTCTCAGGATTCTTATTTATTTATTGACATGATCTTTTCTGACGCATCGAGTTATGGAGAAAAATACAATCTTTCGAACTGCTGATTTCACAAACACTTCATTGTACATCCAACACTTTCCTCACCTCTTTAAGAATTCCGTATGTGCTAATTTCTGACGATCCCGTGAACTCTGATGTCAATTTCATGGACTGAAAGTTGAGCGAACTTTTCACAATTTGTATTAAATACGTTTAAAATCAGGCCTATAGCTTTCTCCACTTTTAGATGCCTTACCTCTCTTACGTTTTAAAACACGAAATGGTGAAGCATGTTCTGCTAAGACTCTTCTTTATGCTTAAAATTAGTCATCCAGTGTAAAAATATTGAGCCTATATTATGCATAATATTCTTATTTGATGACTTATTTGATAACCAAAGGCTTATGACGTGTAATTAATTGTTACGCAATACCGACACCACGTTATATTACTGGACTGCATTAAAATCGTTGTATATTAAAGTCACTACATAAAATACCATACGCGCGATTCTGCTGATACGTTATTTCTTTAGTTGACAACACTGCAGAAAGACTGGCGGAATAGCTATGTTTTGTTCCCCCCGACCCTCACTTCCCCGTAAATCCAGCGCTCAAGATATGGCGCGCGGGTAGTAAGTCTGCATATTTAATGAGACAAAATTTAATATCATCAGTAGCCTATAATTATTTTTAAACTCTACATTAAAACTAAAATTAGTTTTTTAAACAGTCCACTTACAAGTTTTTGTTAAAAATACTAGCATTCTCACTGAATTGCAGAATTACAAAAGTATCGAAAAAGTATCGAGCTAGTTTTCTGAAGTATCGTTCGATGCCGATACCATGCAAGTATCGAGAGTATCGAGGTATCGAAAGTATCGAGTACCCATCCCTAATACAAACATTTTTCCAAACCACGTATTGAGTTATAGCCACTATTTAAAAAGTGTTTTTACATTTGGTAGGAAAAAACTTCGACCGCCGGCGTGAACTTGTGGTTAGCGTCTCTGGCTACAGAACGATCGGCCTAGGTTCGATCCCCGGTACCGCTTCGGATTTTTATGAGGTAGGGAGGTCTGGAATGGGGTGCACTCAGCTAAGTAGCGGCTACGGTCATGGAAACCACCATTAACGGCCGTGAGTGATGGCATGCTGACCACATGCCCCCAATCCTGCCATCTGCCTATGGTAGATGATGCATCGGTAGGGTGATAGGCCCAGTCCCTTCAGAGATGTAGCGCCATGGAGTTTAGTTTTAGGGAAAAACTTCGGAAACTATTATTTCTCCACTGGTTTTGTTGAAAAAAAAATGTGGTATTAAAATTTATCTATCCAAACATCTTCCGTCTAAATTAACATTATCCGAATTTAACGTACAAATTTATAAATACATTACACGTTACATTAGTAGAAATCCAAGCTTTAGATCTGATCCACATCTCCATACATACGATACAAGACGGAGATAAACACATCATTTAATTGAGCCTATACGTTTCACATATGCAGGTATAAAACACAACTCTTGTTTCGTCCCAGATTATGTAATTCCATTGTTAAAAATAATCTTGAATTAATTAATCTGGGCAGAGGAAGGTATGTGTTTCATATCGAATTGTTTGCATACATCACATGGCTAACGAACGGTTGCGTGCACATTGGCACACGTGCACATCGGCACACGTGCACATCGGCACACGTGCACATCGGCACCATCGCATTTTCGTGCACATCGGCATATTATTTTTATCTTGCAATATCATCGTGCTCATCGCCACACGCCCTTCGTAGGGGTGGACATAGAGACAAAGTTGGAATTACATTATCGTATTGAATGCAATGGAGTTCACAGTAACTGCTAGATAGACAGAAAGACAGACAAACACTTCCTTTTATTATTATAGATACATACTGTGTACATTAATATTATAATTGTATTGTTTAGAAATCACTCATGAAGTATCTGCCTGCGATTGAATGAGACTTTTAATTAACCCAACCCAACCCAACCCAACCTAACCTAACCTAACCTAACCTGACAGCCTATCTACGATATCAACGGTCGGTTTCCTTAGCCGCGGTAGCTAAGGGATGCTGCCTTGGAGCCGTGGTGAAGGAGGCGTCTCTATGTCCACCCCTGCCCCCAACGTGGTGTGTGGCGATGAGCACGATAACCATTACAAGATAAAAATACTATGCCGATGTGCACGACAATGCGACTGTGCCGATGTGCACGTGTGCCAATGTGCACGACACCTAACGAACAACCGGAACAAGAATGAATTTAAAAATTCGCGATTGACAAAATAATGCGAAAGGAAATACGATTATGTTTTTTATTTGCTTTAACGCAATAGAATCTTTCTAATTTGGTGTAGATATTGGAATTAGGGTGAAAAGTATACAAGTACGCCTATATGACTATACGGCCAGCGAAATAACGCCAGCCCTTTTCTTAGTAATGTGACAATATCATGCAAACTGTATGGGATATAGCATGTCGGTTGTGGCACTAAATAACACATACGAATAGGGTGTAGACATATTCAGTATCAAAAGGGGAGCTTCTGAGAAATGAAAAATGCCTCCAGAACAGAGAAATAATACAGAAGAAAGAGGCTTATTTTTTGCTGTCACAAGAAAATTTGGTGTAAAGAAAAGAATAAGGATTTTTTTGTAACTATGAACACATTCATATGTAAAAGTAGAGAGCAATGAGTTAATAAATCATTGGCTGCTGTCATACATGACTCGTGTGATATATATCCCAAGAACAGGTATTGTATTTTACGTCGCTACACATTAACCTTTGGTATATAGAATTAATAAGAGCGACCTACATGCTTAATGATGAAAAGGAATAGTGAAGAATATCAGAAAATACTTTTTAGATAGCTTGAATTAAAAGTAGAGTTTCTAACATAAGAATCAAAAAGGTAAGGTTGCACATTAATGCACTAGTGCTACAAAATCTTCATGCCACTTCATTGTTTCAGTCACAAGGAAATTATTATCCTTCTGGTTAAGAATTTTTGCCTATGATCATTTAATAGAATCAGTTTGATAAAAGTTGAAAAGTTAAAATTTACAAAGCCTTATAAATGTTAAATTTCTCATGGTGGTCGCAAAAATCGTCATACTTGGTGGTTCAAAAGTTGTGCATTCCTTATGTTGGCAGCTGTGCACCAGAAAATAAACTCTTTCTGCTCTTAGACGGTAGTACAGCCAGTATCGATACCCGATATCCAAAAAACGCTAGATTGAATGTAATATTTATTTCACAAATATTAACAGATGTTTAAATCTTAAAAAATAATGTATGATACACTTGGTTAAGCCGTGAAATATTGTTGTTCGTCTATACATGTGTTATTCTGTAATGGCTTTTGTTCATTTCAACTGATAATGAATTTTAATGATTATGATATTAGGTGAAATAGTGGAGGTTAGTCAATGTCTATAGTCCTATAACCTTTCCGGGTATAAAAACTATGTTCATGCAAAATTTAAGCTTTATCAGTTTAGTAGTTTTTACGCCAAATCTGAACAGACAGAGATGGACCATCGCATTTTTATATTAGTACTCGCTTTGCTTGTTGGGGGCTCTGCCCCCAGTGAGGTTTTTCGGCTTTGTGATTTGAACATGGAACCTCCCAAATGCGAGTTCAAGACATCATCATTTGAGTCACCTCGCTCGGTTTACGGAAATTACTTCTATCAGTACCATGTGTAAAGATTTGTCAAAGTATTACAACTTCCAAAGCCGTATGTGAACACTGTAGGTAATATTGTAGTCTACCGTTGCCATGGGAACCGAGCCCTTTTTCGGAGGTTTTTAGGGCCAAGAATTTAAAAATTAAACTTTTTGGAATTTTCCTGTGGTTTACAGCCTAAAAGCTATTTGTGTACCAAATTACAAGTTTCTAGCTCATCTGGAAGTGGGCAAACATTAATGTCGGTGAGTGAGTGAGTGAGTGAGTGAGTGAGTGAATCAGTCAGTCAGTCAGTCAGCCATGTGGCTCTATATTATAGGGATATAATGTTTTAATCCTCGCCTGTGTATATTCTTGGTGTAAATGTTACACAAGAATTATTAGTAATACCGTAAGTCTAAGAAAAGATTTCCGCACATTGGAACACTGTACATTTAAGACTCTTCAACAAATCACTGAAAATAATGAACATTTTACGGAATAAAGAAGATAAAGATAAGAAGAAGTTTGCAGTTTATTTCACATGCTAACTCAGCACTGTTATGAATGAGCAGAATTTGATGCTAAAAGAAGCAGAAGGGAAACAAACTTTAAATAAGACAACAGTTAGGAAGTCTGACTTTGGAAGTTTTAAAAATAAGAACGTCCAATAACACGTGATGAGATACAAAGAATAACTGTAAAAGTTTTACGTTCGCCATAAATTACGAAGCGTAGGAGTAACGACATCAGGAGCGGAGTCCGTATTCCGAAGGAGATGTTGGTAATAACATTTAGTGCTCGTATTTAGGTTCAGCCCGCGCAGAATTAAAAAATCCAGGATGTAAACACAAGGAAGAGGGAAGAGAGAAAAATGTCATATTTTCTATAATACAGTATATGAAAAGTCAAGGCATGTTCGCACAACAGTATAGGCCTATACATGCTCAGCACACAAATCTCTACGCTTTGTGTGACTATTCCACCCATACGCTCCATGTTTGATATTAACCAATAACGTTAGGCAATTCTTCGGATATAGACCAATCACGGCCGTTTATCTTACAATATTCTTGTAGGAATAGCGAGGATGGCATTTTATCGGGTAAAACCGTCTGCTCGGTACTGGACACGAAAGCATCAGTGTGCAGTGATTAATACGTCATATGTTGCCATTAAACAGCACGAAAACATATTATTTTATACAACATAACTTGTTTGGAAATTGAAATAATATAAATTTACATCGATTAAAAACACAATTTCAATTAGGTGCAAGCCAGTTCGTGTGATTTTATTTGTTCTGCTGTTAGCTTACCTGAATGAAGTTAACTAGCCTGTGTCTTATATGCACAGTTGGTAACACTGGTCGCAGCATGGTAACTTGAATCATAGCACTGGTCACATCATGGACATGGTAACTCGAATCGATTCATGAATGGTTGATTCACTAGTATGCCGTGATCTCGGAGCTGTTAGTTTTGTTTTTATACAACAAAGCACGGAATTAATTATTATTTGTATAATCCGTTACATTTTTATTCATGGAATAGTCTTAATAAATCCAACTCTCGTGGGATTACCTATGATAATTATGTATTTTACTTATGTCAACTATCACTTGTCACTTCCTCAATAATAGGCTCAAAGCTAGGATCTGGAGACAACTGACACTGTTCGTGTTTACATTTTATGTATCCTTTTTCCCCCCTCCACCACCCCCGGAGCCCGCGACCATAGGCCATACTCCGGTATCAACAACTTTAATCCCTTTTTACACAGAATTATCAAATCCAAATCACAGTTCACATGACGACAGTGTATTGTTGGCTTTGCTCTCAGGTAGGTTTTGAAATAAATGATACGGGACTTTGACAAATTAGAGAAGCTATCGATATTGCTGTAAATAAATATCGAAGATGAAATCCACGAAAATAATGCACAATGTGATGCAGTCACATAACTTTCTCTACCCTGGACATAAAAAATACCGTACGAGGTATGCTAATATATATATATTATTACATTATTATATCGCAGGTTTTTGGGGAGGCAAGTATAAACGTGATATTGAATTACTTTTTAATAAAATATTCCGCAAAGACAATACAATTTTATGTTACCGGAATTTCTGCTTCTTCTTATTTCAACCCCTGCCAGGCTTGGTGTGTAGAAGCGATGGGAAGCAAAATTCTACATGCTCTTTGAGCCATAAAAAAAACTATATCAAGCGTTTTTTGAGGGAATAGTTTGAGTGTGATAAGTCATTCTTCATTTAAAATTCTAAATACCTATATAAAGACCTATAACTTGAAAATCGAAAGTCCTTCATAAGTTCATTTCCAATTACAAAATACAAAACCTTGGCAAAGTCGGGCCTTTTAAGCTAGAATTATGTATTATAGAATTATTATAAGAGCTTCCCAATGAGCTTTGGCTTCAAACATTTGACGAAAACGGTCAATTAATATTGGAAAACATCATAGATATGAGTCACAGGAATTAAATACTATTTTGCACTCCTTAGCTAGTAAGTGGTACTTACGAACGTTGTTTACATGGATCGTAAGTTGACATTCCCACACAGTCTTGTTGCTAAGGGCGGTTGCGATGAGGTTAAATTACTTACGGTCCAAGCGCTACGTCATAATTCATTACGATACACTTCATAATACAAGCCTTTATGGGCACGGCCCCCAGGACAAATATTCGGTTCCCATAACAACAAACACATGCGAATCACTTTCTGAAATAAACATCTATTTTCAAGAATGTATTTACATAATATTTTCAGGTAATATCACAATTAATATAATTAAATTGATATAAATAATCATCGTGCAAAAAATAGCATGCAACACACGGGCCGTAAAGGCATTTACGGGTCTCGAAAACTTAAAAACCCTCGGCTGCGCCTCGGGTTTTCAATCTGTTTCCTCGGCCCGTAAACGCGCCTTACGGCACTTGTATCGCAATATACTAAATTGCAACAGCATATTTTAGTTTTCATCTGTACAACACACACACAATCTCGAACTCGAAATGAGTATTTTTGAGGGATTCAGTTTTTTCCTTACGTAGATATAGGCTACGTAAGTAAATAAGTAAGCGAAAGTCGTGGGTTCGATTTCCGATGAGGTCATTGGAGTTTTTCAACTGGCCTAATCCTTCTGGTGGCACTATGGCTCTGGGGTCGACTCATCCGCTAACAGAAATAAGTATCAGGAGTAATCCTGGGGGTAAAGGCGGTCGGTGCGTAAGGCTGACAACCTTACCATCTTCACGTTCCGAATGTCTAAAATCTGGGAGCCTCACCATCCTAGAACCCCCTGGGCCTCCGTGGTTTTTATAGGGAACACTTTTTAAGTAAATAAGTAACTGAATAAAGGCAAACAGCTGGACGCATGGAGGCGAGGTTGCTGTGACAGAATCTTCGTAGGGAATATACCTATATATTAATAGAAGATTCATCTCTTTAAGTATGCTGTCAAATGCACGAGGAAAGAAAATCAATCAGCATGCATGTGACAGATTTCAATTAAATGTAACTCTACATGTAAATACACGTTTCAGACTGCACGGCCTCTAAAGACGTTCCTTTGTTCTACGTGTAATCATGCAAATATTTTTTTCCCTCCATTGTTTGTGCTTAGCCATGATTGACAAAAGTTCACAAGGCATTTAAATAATCGTAAAAAGTTCTGTTTATTAATGTTTTGACAGCCGAAGGTAAAAGAAACACTTTTAATGGTAGGTGGTACGCACATCTTAACGCACGTAAGTTAAAAAGTGTTTCCTTCTATGATTAGTAGGGCAAGGCATTTGATGATTTTGCTTCTTTTTATATGAAGGTTAAAAATTAGCTCGAATATATATAAATGTGTATTATAAAATAATTGATTAAATAAGGGCAATTTGTTTTATATGCGTTTTTTGCTTTATTTTGCATTTTTAGTCATTTTCAAGAGATACTTTTTTAGGCTAATTTAGATTATTTTTGGTCTTGCTTCAGTGGAGATTGAGAGGAGCTTTTCCATGTACAAATCATTATTTTCAGACAACAGACAATTGTTTTTATTTGAGAATCTCCGCCAAGAGTTCATAGTTCATATTAATTCAGGTTTATTGTAAACGCTATAGCAATTTGTCTTGTAGCAATAAAGATTTTTTTCTTTATTTTTAAATGGCACATATTTGCTAGGGGCTATTTGATGGGCATGCCAGTTCAGAAAAAATTCGGATGTTCAAGTAGTAGACTATAAACTTATTTACTTCTTTAGTAACAAAATAAGTGTGTTTTACATTGTAAATTTATTAAATTAATTTGCTTTTAGCAATTTATTACTTTAAAAACTAATTATAAGTAATAATGATAAATTTATTGGTCATTTTTTAAAATTTTCATGTCATTTTTTCACTATTTTAGGTCATAAATGCAATTTTTTTTTTTTTTTTTTTTTTTTTTTTTTTTTTTTTCCCACCGCTGTGGCTCAGGGGATGCGTTCAATCCTCTCACGCAGCGGGCCCGGGTTCGATTCCTGGTCGGGACAAGTTACCTAGGTGAGGTTTTTTTCCGGGGTTTTCCCTCACCTTTGAGACAAATGTCGGGTAACTTTAGGCCCTTGTGGTCCCCGGATATCATCTGGCCGTCATTATCATCTTCATCCTCGCCTTGTTCTGAGTGAGTGTGTGTGTGAATGGTGTGTTTCGTCCTATGTGTTCGTGTTGTCTCGGAGGTGGCCCCGGCATTGGGCTGATCACTCATCCGGGGAGGCCCTCCATGTCCTTGTCTGGTCAAAAAAGTATGTATGTGATCCAAAGATAATCCCTCTCCCGACAGGTCGCGGCCCTGTAAGGCCCGGGCGGCTTGGGTCGCTTAAATCCTAAAAGGGAGAGGTAAAACTACGAGAAAGAAAGAGAAAGAAAATGCATTTTTTAACTATTTTATGGTCATTAAATGCCTTGCCCTAATGATTAACCTAAAGGAACAGAAGCAGGGACGCTTAAAGGCATTCCAGATTATAATAGTCTTGTACGAGTGCATAGTTTCAGGATGAACACCTATTATCCTAGACTATTATCCCTCCAGCGTCATAAAGTAGAGTTAACGAATGCATGCAAAGCCAGTTAATAGCTTGCGAGAGATGAACAGTGCATCTGTGCTGCAGGGATGGCATGCTGAACAGCTTCGAAGCATACCTGTAGAGCACAGGATATCAAACTAACCAATGTTAATGCACTTTGACTTCCTTCCTCGAGAAGAAACGAATCCCCCGGAAATTACAAAATATCGATCTCAGTGCCGGTACACTCGTCTTGCAAGACAAATATGCGTATGAACACATGCCATACATAGCTATAGACTCACAGTATTTCCCTTATGTTTAAGGGTTTACAGTAACTGTAGTAACTATCTCTTCTCTATATATATAAAAGGCTTTGTCCTGACTGACAGGAATCAACGTAGAGCCTAAACTATAACAGGTAGAGACTTGGAATTTTGACAGTACCTTCGTTTCATAATGTAGGTGCTCACTAAGAAAGGATTTGGAAAAATTCTGATTTTAAATGCCAAAAATCAAATGTTTTTGAGAATACTTAATCCCTTCTTACACAGAATTATCGAATCCGAATCACATTTGACATTAAAACATATTGTTGCCAGTGGGTTTCAGATGGGTTTGGAATTAAATTAAATGGAAGTTTGACAATTACAGTTGGCTTTGTCTATTTTTGTCATACCTTGGAAATTAAACTTTCGCGATCGCTTGAATGTTGTAAGCCCTAATATGGTCAAACATTGTTTTATTTGGACGAAACTCACTATACAGGGGTTTTCTGGACCAAGGAACTCGAATCTGAGGTCGCTTTTACCAGCCGATGCTATCTAATCGTGGTATGTAGTCCACGTGATTTAGGTGTTAATAAATATAATGATTTAACTATTATGCACTTAATTTTTAATTTCTGAAATAATTATCGCGGGCGAAGCCGCGGGCACATGCTAGTTATAGTATACCTGGAGGAATAACAATGAATGTCACATTTTCACTATTCGGAGATATTTTGATTAACTTATAGTTTGTAACGCTTGTCTGAACAATATAAAAACATAACGGTATAGCTTAATGATGAAGGCATATCCAGCTTTTTAGTTTATTATTATATCACGAGTGACGGACGGGACACATAGAGTTTGGAAATTAAAAACGAATGGCCTATTTTTTATTTAAATCCTTGATTTATTCCTAAGAGTCCAAAGTTTTGTTCTTTGGTAAATAGGGATAACGTGAAATTTTAACAACCCACCAATTTCTGTCTGCAATTGAGAAAAATAATGACGTGACGGACGGGACAAATATTGAGCCTTAAGTGTTGGAGAGTATAGAACATGACATTATTTCTGTGAGTTATGTATGCATATAAAATAAAATGTAACTTACACATGAATTTAAAACTCTAAGAATTACACACAGCACGTTTTAATGTAGAATGATTAACAAATTTAATATTCTTAAAAGCTAAATATGTGACGGACAGGACAGGTAATGTGACGGATGTGACATGTCCAACAACTATATTACATAAAATTATGTTCAACAACTTGGAGACAGATAACTCTAAACAGAACTACAGTAGAACAAAAGTGACACTTCAGTGAAAGACCAATGTATAAAAAAATAGTCAACAGACTAAAAATTACACAACAGAAACACAGTCTACTTTAAGTTATCCAGTGCCAACCTGACAACCTACTATGTACCACTACCACCCAATGACTACTACCTTCCTAAATTGATGGTGATAAACTAAAGAAAAAAAACAGTTGCAGAATGTTTCTTCCCCTTTACATGCAATACCTTAGGATTTCTCTACAGCTGCTAACAGCAGTGATTTCAAGATTTTTAAATTTCACTCATAGGCTTACTCACTCATGAAATGCATGTACTGTATACATAGGCGTAACCAGGCCGACCATATGGGGGGGTTATAATACTCCCCTGGGAGAGGGGGGTCCGGGGGTCCTCCCCCGGAAAATTTTAAAAATTAAGATGCAAAATAACGAGTTTTAAGCTTCCGGGGGTCCTTCCCCGGAAAATTTTAAAAATTAAGACTCAAAATAACGAGTTTTAAGCTTCCCACGCATTAAGTAATTTATGGGCAGACTTAAAAAAATTATACAATTTTCCTTTTTTTTAGTCAATGGGGGGGGGGGGGGTTCAAACCCCCAAACCCCCCCCCCCTCGTTACGCCTATGACTGTATATAATGTTTCCTGTGTTCATTCATAGATTGGTATAGTTATCAAATAACGTATTCTGGTATTCAACTTTACAAGTTATTATAATCAAAGAAATCAGTCTGAATTTTGAAATTTTAAAATGAAACATCAAACAAATTAATACACTAGAAACACCACTGGAAAACACTAACCGTCATCTCAGATATTGTTCAGTGCGAATATTATAGGGTTTTAGCGTTATCAACGAAATTGTGTATACACACAACTACTTCATAAGTTGCTGTAACAGTTAGCGTTAAAACGTAAAAATAAGAAAATAATTACCTTCATCAATAAATCCTTCATGTACTCGTTATAACTAAAATATACATTGTAAATAATATTATATTCAGAATTAAAAATAATAATTCATTACGTGATAATAATAGTATAGGCCTACAGTTTAAATCCATATAACAAAATAAGGGTAAATACTAAACTATTACGTACTAAATAGATAATTATATCACCTTTTCCCTTTCAAGGGTTTTACCTCCCCTTTCAAGGGTTTTACATTAAATGTCCGCAGGAAAAAGGACAAATCTTTAGATTATAAATATATTCAGACAGGACATAAAGGGATTTCCTGGTGTATGATCAGAACGACATAGGTACAAACAACGGAGAGAACGTTCGGGGTGAATTTCCCAATCCGGCATTCACCTTTTCGAGTAAGGGAAAACCCCGAAAACCCCACACTCAGATTGGCCGGCCTGTTCTATGAATAGGAAAATAACTTATTGCATAAGAAAGTGCTGCCAAAACCAGAGAATTTCCTATATTCTAGAGAAAAAAAATTCTGAAGAAGCCCGGGGCCACCTCCGAAACAACATGAACCCATGAACACACCAGTCGCACATACCCATTCCGAACAATGTGCGGATGGGACGAAGTTGAAAATGAACGCCAGATGATATGAGAGATCAGGGTCTAAGTTTCTCGACAAACGTCTCAGAGGTTAGTAAAACCCACCAGGAGACTTGTCAAGACCTGGAATCGAACCAGGCCCGCTGCGTGAGGAGAGTGAAATCATCGCCTGCTCCACAGCAGTGGACGTTTTATATACGTTAATACATTTTATCAATAACAGAACAATCAATAAAATATGCAATAAATTCAAGTTGGGGCGGAAAAATAATTTAATAATCATAAAGTAGTGAAAATATGCAAAATAAAAAATGCATTTATGACCTAAAATAGTTTAAAAAATGACATGAAATTAAAAAAGATCAATAAATTTGTCATTATTACTTATAATTAGTTTCTTAAGTAATGAATTGCTAAAAGCAATTTAATGGATGACTGCGTTATTTATGAATTTACAATATAAAACACACTTTTTTTATTACTAAACAGGTAAGTAAAATTGTATGGACACCCTTAGCAAAAAAAAAAAAAAAAAAATCTTTCTGAACTGGCGTACCCATCGAATTGCCCCTAGCAAATATGTGCCATTTAAAAAGAAATAAAAATATAATTATTTTTTCTTACAAGAGAAACTGCTATGGTGTTTACAATAAACCTGAATTAAAATGAACTATGAACACTTGGCGGAGATTATCAAATAAAAATTATTGTCTGTTGTCTGAAAATAACGAATACCTCCACTGAGACATGGCCTAAAATATCGAAAATTACTTAGAAATGCCGAAAAGACCTAAAAATTGCAAAAAATTACCTATCTTTTGAAAATGATGAAAAATGCAAAATAAAGCAAAAAAATTAAAAAACAAATTGCTCTTATTTAATTAATTACTTCATGATACACAGTTAGTCCACCGCTGTGGCTCAGGGGATGCGTCCAATCCTCTCACGCAGCGGGCCCGAGTTCGATTCCTGGTCGGGACAAGTTACCTAGGTGAGGTTTTTTCCGGGGTTTTCCCTCACCTATGAGACAAATGTCAGGTAACTTTAGGCCCTTGTGGTCCCCGGATATCATCTGGCCGTCATTATCATCATCATCCTCATCCTCGCCTTGTTCTGAGTGAGTGTGTGTGTGAATGGTGTGTATCGTCCTATGTGTTCGTGTTGTCTCGGAGGTGGCCCCGGCATTGGGCTGATCACTCATCCGGGGAGGCCCTCCATGTCCTTGTCTGGTCAAAAAAGTATGTATGTGATCCAAAGGTAATCCCTCTCCCGACAGGTCGCGGCCCTGTAAGGCCCGGGCGGCTTGGGTCGCTTAAATCCTAAAAAAAGGGAGAGGTAAAACTACGAAAAAGAAAGAAAGAAAGAAAGATACACAGTTATATAGGCCTATATATATATATATATTCGAGCTATATTTTAACATTCATATAAAAACGATGCAAAATTTTCTAATGCCTTGCCCTAGTAATTATATAAAATCTTCGAATGTTTCATCAGTATTTACAAATTACCTTAAATTCCTTTTACTCTTTTGAAAACTTGTGTAACGCTGGAGAAGAAATAAGAATCAATCAAGCTAATGGCATAGGATCGCTGTTATTAACAAGGCAGATGTAGAAGAGGTATTGATGTGAGTAAACATACGTCTTCGTCCTTCTGTTGACAAGGCAGTAAAGGTGAAAGTTCACTGTTTCCATCATTTTTCACACGCTCCCCTCCCGTTACGGTCTTCACTCAGGTTACAGGTGTATAGCCTTATTCTGTTTGATAAATGAAATTGGTCGGAAAAAACTTGAAATAAGATGATTCTGTCCCACTGTAGTAATACTACACATAACCCACAAAATTTAACCAGAATTTTCAGCATAGAACAGGACATTGCATTTTGCTTTCAATTAATTGTTTTCTTAACATGGGTATAAGACCCACTAAATTTTTACTTAAGTTTTTTATTGTTTATTGTTACATACATTATTACATTTAATTATTTACATTAATTCAAGTTTTAGTACAAGTAAAAACATAAACCAACAGATAATACTATTTCTAATTTATCATTCAAAATGTAAGGTGTGCTCCTAGATGAGCAAAGCTCATGTTTAGGGGGTATAATAGATTAGTATAAATCTATATAAGTACAGTACACTACAAACGGAAATTATAAATGTATATAAAATGTACATAAATAATTACTCCTGGTATATATAGAAATTACAAAACACAGATAATCTTTTTGTAGAATGAATTGGGTTAAAACATTAAAAGACAAAACAAAATTAAAGTTGTGCTATTAATATTATATAATATTTTTTTATTTATTTTCCTCTTAAAATGTTTGAGATTGTAATTTATATATTCGGGGTGCGCAGCAATAAACGTGTTACACAATTTCAATCCATAGTTTGGTCAATGACAATCGATATTCCGACAAGGTGAAGTCAGATTGAAAACTTCAATGCCATAACCGGGATCTTCGGCTCTCCGTGCCGCTGCTCTTACCAACTAAGCTACCATAGCAAAATGTCGGCACAACATTAAATTCTCCAACTGACTCACATATCCCAGTATACCACCAGGCGTTCTCAATATAAGATACAACCCAGTACCGACTTACAAACTCGTAAGTGCTTCAAGACACGGGCTTCATAGTAAACCACTAGTAGGTCACAGTGGAATGATAATGATAATAAGGTGAAAAGGCCAGAATGATGATTCTTTCACACTGGCCTTTCCACCTTCGCCTACACACGGTTAGTGTGAAAAAAATTATCATTCCAATCAATATTCCGATTTGCGAGTGTGGACGAATTTCAGTATCATTGATTGAACGAAAAAAGCCGCATAAAGAGGATTCGATTCAGGTGCAAACACGGCAGACTTCTTTCACAATATACTTGCATTCCTGCACCATTTACAACAAAATATACGTAAATAAAAAATATATGATGCTTGCTTTGCCATTACTTAAAAAAAAAAAAAACTTCACATAGGCTTTGTTGAGTTCTGCGCAAACAATGCATTATGCACACTTATATAAAGGCAGGATGCTAGTTTACTTTCGAAACGAAATTATGAGTTCCAGCATTTATTAGAGGCACTTTAAACCGTGAATACGAAAGAATTCAGATCTTTCTAGTCCTATTGAACAAAAAATTTAACATTATTTACATTTTTTGCAGGTTTACATAAATAAATAAATAAATAAATAAATAAGCCCGTCACAATCCCTTATAGGGCAAGGGCCTCCTACCATGGTAGGGCTGGCTCTGTTTTACTCTCCCAAGGTGAGCTATTTCCTTGGAGAGTTGGGTTTTTGCCTCCTGGTGGGTTAAGACCTATATATTAACAACACTTTCCTAGGACACTGTTTTCCTAATGAATTAAATGCTCTATCATTTGTTTTGAGTTCACTTTTTCTGTGACCTATCCTGAACATCTCGTTTCTGCCTCCTCCCTGAACTCTTCTTCCTTTCCTAGATCACTGTTTTCCTAATGATTTAAATGTTTTATCACTTGTTTCCAGTACACTCCTTCTTTGGCCTGTCTTGTCCATCTCATTCCTAACTCCTCCTTGAATTCGTCCTCCCATCTGCGTCGAGGTCTGCCTCTGCTTCTTTTACCCTTCCTCTGGTCCCAAACAGTTGTTGCATAGGCCTGTAAAATTTATAAGACATTTTCAAGTAATCAGTTGTAATATTTAGGCCAAATTTAAATCTTTTCTATTACTGCAGATGACACTGCAGTACTGCTGATGGCATTATTATGCTGAATGCATCAGGATAAAAGCCGCATAAACGTCCCTACAACGGGAGAGGTTAAACTAAGAAAAAGGGAGAAATATTGCCCTTGAGGACAAAAAATGTCTCAAACAAAGTGTAAGGATTAAAAGGCTGGGAACTTGACCACTTAATTGTACAGGTAGGGGGAAAAAAGCGGACCGACTAAAATATCAAAGTTGCCGATATGAGCCACCGCGCATGCCTAGCGGCATTCACAGGATAGCAGGGAATGCATTGAAATTTGTTCTAGACAATATAGACAATCAATTGAGAAATAATTTCACGTAATTTGCATTGCTTGTGAAAACAAACGTTTCCGTTAGGCCTACATCTCTTACATTTATGTTCGTATCACAGGGCTCTGAAATCAGTTACAAGAGTCTGTCCGCTTTTTTCCCCTACCTGTACACATTGTTAATATCCATATAAGATAGTTATGTGAAACCCATTCTCAATATTTTGTGCATATAGATTATTCTGAAACGCACTAACACCACATTTGAAGATAATAAATAAGGTAAATACGCAGGATTAGAGGTGAAGCAATCTATTATATTACTTCACTTACATAAACACAGAGACTGGGTGGAGGTTTTGTTTGTTCTATTCGGCACGATACGTTCATAGTTACAGACTTGGACAGTGGTAGTCTCTTATTTGCTTCAATAAATCACGAGTCCCATCTACATAACAGTAATGTAGATTTCACTCGACGCTGTACTGTGGTAGAAATTCCCTGCATTGTAAAGGGATTTGATCTGTCATAAAGGAATAAATCTTTATTACGTTTATGCTTCTATCTAGAGTCACTGTTTACTTGCAGTGTAACGTTAAATTAACGAATGATCCTACATTTTAGGGGGATTGACCTTAGAAATAAAAATGAACCGGAAACCCCAGAGAACGCTTAGAAGCGTTCTTCATACATATTAGGCCTACTTTCTTGTTCGTTTCTCGAGTATGTTGAAGATTATGAATCCGAGAATAATATATACTTTTACACAAATCTTTGTCAATTTGTAAAACGTTTTAAATAAGTTAGTGTAAATTTATACGGAACAGTACTAACAGAAAGGAACGCCTGTGAAATTTTGTTAATTTCCCATTTTTATTTATTTATTCAACCTGGCGGAGTTAAGGCCATAAGGCCTTCTCTACCACTCAGCCAGGGCAAAAACATGAAATACATAATGATAATAATAATAATAGTGATTAATAATAAATTTAAAAAGAACTGATATACATGAATACAAGAAACGTACATTAAATACAAAGAAAAAATTCGAACATAAGTGCTTGAATAATATGAATATATAATACAAATGGCTAAAAATAAAGAAATAAAAAAAGATGAAAGTCTAAACAAATACATTCTTAGTTATTACAAAATATAATGAAAATTAAAATATATATTACTAATTAGCATCAATTCCTAAATGTTATTGTATACTAAATTTATTAAATGGCGCTTGAACTGTGAAGTCGTTTGGCAGCTCCTGAGATGGCTAGGCAGTGAATTCCAGTGACGAATAGCTGTTGTTGTAAACGAATTCGAATAATGTGTAGTTCTGTAAAGAGGCATGGATAGTAAGAGGTCAAGCTGAGAGCTCGTGCCCAAGTTATGGTAGGAAGAAAGGTAATGAAAGCGACTGGAAAGATAGCTAGGTGTTGAGGTATGAAGGATTCTATAGAGCAGTATGAGACAGTGAAAATATCTTCGCTCACGCAGGCGTACCCATCGAAGTGATTCCAGTGACGGGGTTATGTGGTTATATTTACGAATGTTACATATATATCTGACGCACACATTATGAACACATTGTAGTCTTTGAGTCAAATTGCTGTTTAAGTCAGTAAGTAGGACGTCACAATTATCAAAATGAGTGTTTGAACAAGTGTTTTTCTTAATTTAAAGCATCATTGAACCAATACAGCCGCTCAATAAATATAAGAGCTCAAGCAAAGATATTTAAGTGTATTGCTAACGTCATTCTTGATGGAGTATATTCTTACCGCTACTAATTTATTATTTCCGATGCAGAAATATTAATAACAAAGTAAAGTGAAGAATGTTGAAATTTTAACTAGATTGCCATTCATGCTTTACTCTGGAAGACATATTTCTCATTATCGATGTTTTTCTTATTAAATTGCAAAATATTCATTTTGTATTTTCGGTTACAGTTGAAATTGAAAGCTAAAGTATTTAGGACTCTGTTGTCATTCTGAATAAAATCCTTTTTGAATACTCCCTTAGGGTAGGCCTATAAAAGAGATGGAGGGCGAGGGAGGAGAGAATGAGAGATTGTATTCTGAAGGAAAGGGTTATTTGTACAGAATCTAGAGAAATCAGATTTCCTTTTATCACAAAAGTGATTAAAAAAACTCACAAATGATTAAAGGCACAAAATGTTTCCTGTTATGAAATACTAGCAATTGCTCGCTGTGGTTTATAGAAACAATTATTTTCGGCTAGATGCTAATCGGCATTTCGGCAAAACACAATCGGCTTCGCCCCAGTATTAATTCAATCGTTAATGACCTTTTAATCATTTATTTAACAGTAAACTAATTAAGATATTGCATTTATGAACACTTATAGGTAAATCATTCATAAATAATTAAAACTATTAGAAGTAGGCCTAAAGAAAAGACTCAAATCAGGAAATGCCTGCTTTTATGCAGTTCAGAAGCTATCTTCTCGTCTTCTGTCCAAAACTCTAAAAATAAAAAAAATTATAAGACAATTATCTTGCCAGTTGTATTATATGGATGTGATACATGGTCACATACTTTTCGGGAAGAACATAATCTGAGAGTATCCGAAAACAGGGTGCGTGGGAACATATTTGGGCCTAAGAGAGATGAAAATGGGGACTGGAGAAAACTACATAACGACGAACTTCATGACTGTACTCTTCACCGGATATAGTAAGGGTAATTAAATCACGGAGGATGAAATGGGCTGGACATGTTGCGCGCATGGGGAAGGAAAGACATATGTCAAAAATATTGACTGGGAGACCCGAAGGGAAAAGACCACTTGGACCACTAGACGGAGGTGGGAGGACAATATTAGGGTAGATTTAAGAGAAGTAGGATTTGAGAGGGTTGGTTGGATGGAGTTAGCACAGAATAGGGTTGAATGGCGGTCTCAGCGCGGCAATTAACCTTCGGGATCCATAAAATAAATAATATTCCTTTAGCTTGCTTAGGAATTGTCTATTGCCATTGAGTAAGTAAGTAATGAAAAGGCTAATAATCCGGTTTCGAGGTGTATTTCACGATTATAAACCCCGTATAGTGGGTTACGTCCGTCATCCTTGTTTTCGCATTTAGGCCTACATTCAGGATCCCCTTCCACAATCTTAGTAAACAAAAGTCGGATCTCTACGTGCATTTGTGCACAGATTGTATAAATCGTTGAACCACTTGTGACATGATAAGACTCACCGAATTTGGAAGATGGAAGTATTTCTTCTCTCATTTAACTGCCCTTCCATCTACTAATGTCCTTGATTGCCATTCTTTACTGTGTACTGTAAGAGTCATTTATGTTTTCCAGTTTACAGAGTTTCAGAATGTCATTTGCATGCCTCATTCAAGTTATAATTGGACCTTTAAATGTGAAGTAAATAACCTTCAGCTTGGAAAAGAACTCATTAGCTTTACAAATGAAGGTGCATTCATCTATACTTGTACATATTTTTAGACTGGTGTGAATGAGCTGAAGCGAACAATTTTTATTTCATTTTTTAAGGGGGGACACACAGCTTTCGATGCTGAAACATAGGTGAAGTTCATTATTTTTTCTCAACAATTAATTATTCTGTAGCCTTGTAATCTGGCGTCCTCTAAATTGACTAGTTTTACAATTACATACGATTTTCAGAATTAATTTAACTGTTACAGTTATGGGTAATTATCATTACAAAATGGCAGTCAAATGTTGTGCACATTATTTCAACCGGAAACGTAATTTTTAGGGGATGCTGAAACATAGGTGAAGTTCATTATTTTTTCTCTGCAATGAATTATTCTGTAGCCTTGTAAGCTGGAATGCTCTATATTGACTACTTCAACAATTTCATACTATTTTCAGAATTAATTTAACTATTACAGTTACAAAATGGCAGCCAAATTTTGTGAACTGAAGTGCCGTTTCCCTGATAATTTTCACAAATACCAATATTTCTGAATGATTCTTTTTTCTATCTATTTGTAAATATCATATGAACAACATAATTTAGATTCTTTGGATTACCTGCAGTATAAATATGTTTAAAAAAATAATTTATCACTTGTTAATTATCTTGTAACAAATTTTTACATCAGAAATATATTTTTGTAAATAAACTATTAAAGTTACATCTATGATTGTAGATAGTGTTGTTCACTAGTATCAAATATATCTGCATGCAAAATTTCACTGCAATATGTTAATAAATGTTTTAGTTATGAGAGAAACGGCACTTCAGTGCACAAAATTTGGCTGCCATTTTGTAATGATAATTACCCATACACTTACACGTGGATTATTCACAAACTAAACGATTAATTATTATAATGAAACAGCTAACATTCCGGCTTTGGAAATGACTTAATCCTCATGAGCGTATTTCCCAAAAACACTCAGGGATGGCGCAAGAATCCTATTATATACTTTCCAATTCAATTTTTGCTTATAAGTAGGTTAGCTCATTCTCTCGCTGGCCCACTCAGATTCTTATGTTCTTAATTTCGAATTCCTTCCGTCACTTACCCTGAAAAAGCTGAATATGTTTCCTCCCATTAACCTTCTATGTAGAAGAAGTCTGGAGATTTCTAAGAATCGCTTAAAAGTATGAAGTTACAATAGGACTTTTAAAAGTTAGAAGTAAGAACATTTTTCTTACAAGTTCATTAATGCAAAACGCATGCAAATTGCTTGGAACGAGTGAACCGGCTGCTGTACATACATACTCTAGTTGTGGAAATGACAAAATGCTCCTTGTTATCCAGCCCATTGCCCTTGACAACTAGCAAGGCTTAACTGACGTTATCTTGGAATATGAATCTCCACTTTCCTTCTGTATTCTCGGCTCTAATATTTTAACCGTTTTCAGTAGCAGGAAATGAGTTTTAACTATCCTGAAGTCGGACCTTCCTTCATGGATTAGAATGTAAGTATTTTTGAAATTATCGGTCACGTACTAAGTACATAGAACATAGGGAAGTTCAAATGTAAAAGTAGCCTATCGGACTTCTTAAAAAAGGATAAATGTCACAAATAACGGGAGATTAAAACTGAAATTATTGCCATAATTTATATATATATATAAATATAATTTATATATATATAAATATAATTTATATATATATATAAATTTCCATGCAATAAATAGTCAGTATCTTTTCACTTATTTTCACTTTTATAATTGTTTATTTTAAATTATTAAAATATTATCAATTTTTCCACATTTTTTTCTTCTCAAGACACCAACCGAATGAGCACAGGTGTGGATAGTCCATAAATGGCTATAAATACACGAAACAAAAATAAAAACTATTCTAAATAAAATTACATTTAATTACACCATACACAGCAATGACAGGAAGGACTCAAAGACTAGCCAATTTGAGTATGAGATTGCTTGAAGATTTTGCCCCTTGCAAATCAAAATGTGAGATTAGAATTCACTTTCCATTTACTCCGAATATTTCTGTCCTTTGAATTATGTGTTTTTATGTCGTAGGAGGAGGACTTGCCTTGAGGTGATCCCTCAACAGTTAGTACCGCCATTTCTTGTCAAGTGTTGACCCAGGGTTTCTCCCCTCTCGATGTGTAAGCCTTAAGTAAGCAGAGGTTATTCATGTGAAGGAAGGAGAGGTCATTTGAAAAACCATAGCTTATGCGAATTGAATAATGCCCTTTTCCTTTGTATTAATGCACTATTTCTTCTTCTTTGCAGGTAAGCTGAGCTCTTCATACAAATGCAAAAAATACAAAATCGTAAGTAGGTCTAATCAATTAATTATCTTGAAATAATTTTTAAATAAATATAGTAAAATGACTTTTTAAACAGTTGATCGCGCTTTATAGTTTTATGTCAATATTAACTTACGACTTTCAACTCGATAAAGTAATAATATTTCTTATTTCGAAGTATGGATAGCATTTACGTATTTTATTTTTCGATAAACAGCGGATGAATTTCTTCCATTCAATGTGTCCATCATGTAAAGGTTGATTCGTTTTCATTTTAGTTTAATACAGTTGAAAAGCAGTATTCTTAAACGAAATAATTTATTTTATACTTCAGTATTTGTTTGAAATGTACTGCTTTTGTTAAAACACTGTTTAGCCTACTTGACCGAGCAAAGCGAAAGTTTACTATGCAGTTTCGACCAAACGTTTTTGGTGCATCTTCCAATTTTGCAAGAATATTCTTTTGATGTCACTAAAACGACGTATGTGCAAGAATTTTGATTTTGTGTTTCGTTTCATGATGATGGCCGATTTAGTGTGTACGTACAAGTAATGTTCATCTTGTTCCAACGATCCTAGCCAAACGGTTCATGCTATGAAAATTTTAAGATTACTTCCACTCTCGAGTGTAAAATTTTCTGTAACTCGGATCCAGTACTTTTCTTATGTAACTCTTTTCGTATGTTCCGTATGTTTGTAAATGTGTTTGTTACGCAGGTTGTTCGATTACACAGCCCAACAAAAAATAACTTTTTGTTTGATGTCTCAGATGTTTTACCGGATTTTGGAAATATTTAGTGTGCTTATTCCAAATATGTAAACAGTTTTTCCCTACCGGCTCTACTTTTATATAGATTTTATTCGTGAACTCTTAGTCTAGCGAAACAAAATCTTGCTTGATGATATAGCTAGTGAAGGTTCTTGACCATACTTTGGACACGTAGGACGAAAACTGTACGAAGTACAGAAAAACTATAATTTTTTGGCCCTCGAATTGACAGCTCATAAGTCATAAACGACCGTACAACATGTGATAATATTAATTTTTTGAAAGACTCCATGTTACATTTTTATTGTAATGTTAATGTTATATTAGTGTGTTCCTTCTTTTCATATGATTTAGACGCTAAAAATAGGCACTGTTTTTTATTTATATCAAACGTATGGGATAATATGCATAATGGTAACACCATATCTCACAAAACTAAAGCTGATAGGGAAAAATAATGGCACATTTGGCATCAGCGACCTAAATATACCCAAGAATAAGTATAACTTTTAAGGCATCAAAATGGCTATTGGTCTGTGTTATTTTACATTTTGGAATGAATGTTACATGGAGTAAATACGACGTATGTGAAAGGATTTTTTTTTATTCCGTTTTAAGATAAAGAGCAGACTTTAGAGTTCTTGGACGCGAGAATACACTTCACATAACTACTAGTAGCCTATGTAATTATTATTTGTTTAAATAATTTCGTTGTCAGTACGGTACTTAAAGATTTAACAGCCCAGCCTGTATTGCTATAATTATATTCAAAATAATTGTATTACAAACTAAGTGGAAATAGTCCATTAATCTTCTGGAATCAGAGTTCACTTCAAGGAAAGATAGCCCACGATTCGTATTTAAAGCTTCCCTGGTTCTTGAGATCTACCCATGCTCTCGTTTTTCTGGCAAAGGCTTTGCGTTATTATTTATGCAATTTCTTGTAGAATACACGTTTCCTCGGCAGTGCTTCCATTAAGGATTTGTGTTTCTTATTCAACTTGTAATTCCGAAGTATCTCCACATAATTTTGTACTGAAGAGGGGTTGCATACGTCAGTGATTTGCCAGAAACTGTTGCCAAGTTTGCTTGTAAGAGAAACAGCATCTGATTCTTCCAAGTTTTTAGAAGACTGTTCAAGAAAGAGACAAACATATCTTATGACAGGTCTTCTTTATCTATTGACTACGTAACTACGCGGCCAAGTAGACGGCTTAATAATTTCAGTAGAGTAACGAAGTTGTAGTGTGTAAAGTAAACACGACTGGTAAACATTCTTTTAGTTCTACCGTAATGTACAGGTACGGGGGGGGGGGGGGAAAGCGAACCGACTAAAATATCTAAGTTACCGATATGAGGGATAGCAGGGAATGTATTGAAATTTGTTCTACAGCCGATAAATTGCTTGAATTGAGAAATAATTTTACGTAATTTGCATTGCTTGTGAAAACAAACGTTTCCGTTACATCTCTTACATTTATTTAGGTATCACAAGGCTTTGAAATCAGCTGAAAGATACAGCGGTTCGGTGAGGGGTCGTTGTTTATGGGCGCCACAGTATAATGCATATACTGAATATTTCTTTCTTTGTCGAACCCGCCTCCGGTCAGTCAGTCGATCGTCGAGCACTTCCCTCTAGCTTCAGGGTAGGAAGCGAAGAACACCTTAATATTATTACTTGAATAATAAAGCAGTTTCTTTGAACACTGAAGGAATTTTCAGTTTATTCAATACGTTGGAAATACAGGTACAGTCGTTGACAATAATTACAGAGATTGATATTAAACAATTAATATTGTTAAAAGTTCTCGGTAGATCGTTGCTGGTGATATAATTTTGCTGCCTTATATGATTTTAGCTAATCGCGATTGAAAGTAAGAATTCTTCTAAGTCGATTGATTCCCCAGTGAAGATTTTATAAGTCCAATTAATACTGCGATATATTCCAGTGGACACAATGCCACGGAGTCTAAGTGAATTTAATTACTGTGGGCACGAGGCCACAAAGATAAGTAGAGTTGACTGCTATAGGCGCCGGGCCTTGAAGTAGAGTTGACTGATGTAGGCACAGGGCCTCGAAGTAGAGTGATTTTACACCGCCACGGTAGGCCTAAGGAAAGCTCTCTTTTACAAACATTTACCCCTACTCTTCTTAATTATTATTCGTGAATCCCGGCACGTGGTACTATGGATCTATTCTTATTGGCGATTCTCCCGACCAATAATAATATGTTAGTCGCCCACGGAAATCAATTGGATTTCCCTTATTCTCAAAACCCACAATTTAGCGTCTCGGATTTCTCAGAAGGTTTAAGTGGAAAACCCCGGCTAGAGCATGTGTATCACCAGTCAAAATTAGAAGTTTCGACCTGAACATAATAGCCGACTTCTTAAAATAACTAAGTGTATCAATACCCTTCCGTTCGAATCTGGGAAGTTGCAGTCGCAGCGTACCTGACTACCTGCAGTTGGCTTATCCCGCATCCGTTAGGGAAATTCCTGACTTCCTCGCCTATTCCTCTCTCACCATTTCAATCTCATTTTAATGAACATTTAAAATGATATTGTTAAACACTTTTCTTTTGCCTTATTTCTAGTTAATAATATTTCTAATGGATGTTCCGTCTTTTTACGGTCATTTTAAGACCAAACACGGGCTATGAGATTTTATGATTTTAGTTTGAATGAATTTGGGCAATTAATCTGTCATTTATTATATTTAATTTGGTTATCTTATTTATTTCTTTTTGCCGAAGCATCTGAACTGCAATAAAGAGTCGGTCCGCTTTTTCCCCTACCTGTACACGTATCTGATCCACACAACTACTATACTAGAAGAAATAAAACCTTGCCTTTAATAGAACCAAAATACTTTACCTCTTCTGGCTCTAAACATAGCAATTATTACGTCCCAAGACTCTATAACTCCTTAATTAGGTCATATCCAGAAATAGCAAATATGAACAGCAAAAAAATCGCTAAGAATATAAATAATCTTATTTCATAGTTTATAATTTACGTCACTCTGTAATTAGTAGATACTTAAGGAACCATTTTATTAATTAAAACTCAGGATTTTAATTGTGTTCTTCCCACTTTGTATTTTTCTGGTATTTCTTCTTTAAAAAATGTTTTCTAGGTATTCATTTCAAATTAGAGTTATATTTTGTTTTATTTATTTATATTTAATTTGTATTTAATTTTGTTATATACATATAACTTAACTGTACCGAACACGAACACTTGCTTATTCCGGTAGTCTTATATATAAATTTATATGTTATATAAGTGTCAAATTTGAATTTTCTTCAACGCTAAATTGAGTCCAATACTAAGCTCACTTTCTAGTTTGTCATACAGTGTTTGGTTCTCCTACGCCCGGTTTCATCGACAGGGGTTAAAAATACACTAACCCCGAGTTTGTTAACCTCGGGCAAAAATTTTAACTCGTCCTTGTGACTCACGCGTTTCACCATGCTTTTTCGGCAGAGGGTTAACTAACACCATTTTAACCCTCGCGGGAAATAGGAACAGTAGTAATCTAGAAGGCATTGACTGAAAATTCGTTTTTATGAATGCACTTAATTACGCGGTTCTTTTGTTTTCTGTAGTGGCGAATGACGTCATACACGAAAATGGAAGACATTAAAAGAGAAATCGATGGACAAACTTATCAATTATTTCAAAAAGTCTCTACTAATTCCGTTTGTGACGAAGTACAAGTCAGTGAAAGAGAAGGATGATGCTTGGAAGAAAATGACGAGGGAGTTTAATAGCATTAACATGGTCCTGTTTGTGATTATAACGTTTTCTTCAGTCCATTAATTATTTGTCTGTAATAATTATACCATACAATAAACTACAGCATTAATCTGTTTTCACACATTCTTCTTTATTTTGTCTTCTTCTTCCAAGTGTCATTTATACATCGGAAATGTATATTTGCCCTTGGAGAGTGCAAGTTTGAGAAATCAGCTGATTTCGAAGGTCACTGAACTCTTCTGCTCCCTTACAGTAGGCCAGCTGTGATAACTTCCAAGACAGAGAAACTCTCCACAAAAGAAATATGCGTATGAAATAAGTTTTAATGAATAAAAATGGAACAGGAGACTGAAAATCTTAATCAGGAAACTGCGCGTGAAAAAATACGCTATTATAGGAGGGAATTAAATTATTGTGACAATTAATAGAAAACAGAATATTTGTAGGCCTACTTATTAACTTTTAAATAGCTTGTATTGTCTTAAATGTACTGGGCAGTACAAAGGGATAGGTTTGTTAAATTTCTCAAAATTACCTAGGCCATTACCTATGAAAATCAAATATTATTGTGCTAACTTGTACATTACTGGAGCTAGAAGCGTTGTCGTGACACTTTCTTAGAAATCTGATTTTAGGCCTAAACACACGCATTCTTCATCTGTGAACCTGATTCTGTTCAACTTCCTCCACAGTAGGCAATTCTATGACAAATCTTTTGGTACATACGTATTTAAGAAAAGATGATCTTGGTAAAGTGCGGAGAAAATTCGTAATATACCCCGATATTCCGATCTCGGACAGAAGCACTGTATGTAAAATTGTAATTAATTTTAAGGAAACAAGTTCTGTGTTGAATAAATACCAAGAAAGTATGTAGGCATGTTTTCTTAGAAGTTTGATGAAATAGGAGAAAATAGAACAGTATCTGAATAGAATTAAGCAGTATTCACGGAATAGGAATACGTCTGTATAGACCTAATTTTTTTGCGGACTGTGCGCTCGCTCAGTTACCGGGACTCGTTGCAATAACTGCCGGGAGAAGGAGCTCCCAGGAACCCGTGAAAAAAAACAGATTTCCTAGTTTATTATTATTACTAATACTTGTAACATTATTATTGATAAAACAATGCTATTATTAAACTTTTAAATATATTTCCGGGACGATAGGGAAATACAGCAATTCTGTATCAATTGCTTAATACCCTTGGAGAGTGCAAGTTTGAGGAATCAGCTCACTTCGAAGCCATTTTAGCCCCGAGTTAGGCTTTTAACCCAAGGGAAGGTAGGGGTTAACTTAACCCGAGGGGTTAAAACTAACTCGTGTCGATGAAACAAATTTTTCGTCAAATCGAGAGTTTAGAACGTGTAACCCGGGGTTAATTCTTAACCCCTGTCTATGAAACCGGGCGCTACTGTACTGTATAGAAGTTGTCAAAATAATACGTATTTTATGAAGTCCTTCATCTTCTTCACGAGTTCATAAATAAAGTGTCGAAATCAACTTGTTAACGATCTTAAAAACAATCCTTTAACAGTCCTTAAAAAGGCCAAAAAAAAAAGAAGTTTAGGGTACTGAAATTATTACTTTCTATAACCACAAACATCAAAAACAACATGAAAAAGTCATAAATTTGTATAATATTCGCTCTGTACTCTGTAAAACTTCAATATAACTGACTGAAGTTATGAGGAAAATCCTTTCCTCTTTTTTTCATACAGAGAAGTTGTCATCAATTTTAAAAAATCAAATTGTTGAAGAACAACAAACACATAATTTATAAGGAAAACAGTAGAATTCCTGGTGATAAGAAAATTAAACTTTCTGTGTAATACAGGGATTGGAATCGTAACATTGAATAAGAATAATCATTAGGGGCGGATTTATATGACAAGTCATATTTTCCCCCTTTGCATTATTTCTGGTTTCCGACTAATTTAAACCCGATTCCAAGCATCCTGGTGAAAATGGAACAGCTTTTATTGTGCATATAACTATATATTTAGGAAAGTTTCAACTATTGTAGCATATTTAGTATGAATATGCATATTTAGGTCATATTTTTTGCATATTTGTGTGCATATTAAAGAAATGTTTAAGTTTCATATCATATTTTGCAGATTTTGCATTAAAATGATCTTTTTGAGAATTTACAGATATTATAAATAATTAACACTATATATTTTTAATAAAATGTATTGTAATGAAACTTAAAAAAATATACACAATGTGAAAGTGGTAAAGTCATATTTTAAATTTTATTGGTCATATTTTAATGTTTTTTTGTCTTAAATGCATGCATATATCCTATTTTTTAGGTCATAGAAATCCGCCCCCTAATTGTAACTAATGGCAAGCGCTATGCTCCACCCTGAAATTCTGTACTCACTTTTCAGGTTTTATATACGTCCTGAATATTATTAGTTTTTAGTTAGAATTAGTTTTTTTTTATTCATAACTCTAGTGTTACAACTAAGTTCTTTTGTTTTGCTTTTTTTTCAAATGTTAGAAATCAGGGGCGGCCATGCCCTTGGAGATTTTATGCTGTAACAGGAAAAACTGAATGCCTAGACAAAAATCTCCTAATAAAAGTTGCTTGTATATGTTCCCTCTCTACACAAGTAAAATATTACGGTGTTATTCATTAGCACTCTGTATATCCATCGTGAATAATGAAGTCATGAAACCACAATGTTGGTACATGTAGAGAACGGAAACATACTGTATAAAAACCCTGAAAGAAATTCCTACGATTATTTAAATTAAGCTAAGTCACGTTAATAAATGATTATTAAGCATTGAAATACAATATGCTATTCATATTCCAATTGGAGAGTTGATTTTTCAAAGCTGTTCGCATGAACTCCACTATACGAAGGGAAGCCCCGTACAAGAACGAACACTTCTCCGACACCGGTGTACTGCGGCCAGTATCCAGGCTACACAAAGGCGCTGGTCCATAAACTTGCATGGGAATGTAAACAACTGGATTCCAACTCGGAACGTTGTGATGGTCCCCTATTTCTCACTCTTACGTAGGTCATGGAGGACCTTACGTCCACTGGAGGTTAAGGATTCCTGAGTTTTAGACAATCGTCCCATAAAATATTATAAATCATACTTGAGCCTAACGATTTTTTTCGCTTTTCAATAATATTGTTACTTTGTTATAAATATAATATGGGTTTATTTGGACGGTTGATATCTGAAACCAACCATGACATTAAATTCGTATGTCATATAAGGAAAAGTTGAAGGTTTTATTAGAAGTTCGTGACTACAAATCCCGTTTTACATATTTTGCCCAAACAGGCTTAATGGCAAATCCATAGGAGAAACAACGGATTGCATAATAAGGATTGCAGAGTTTTTGTACGAACTATTCGCGGAAGACCAGCTAACAATCATATGCAGTATATGACTTCTGTTGTCAAAATCCTTTTTTTTATCTAGGCTAATAGAAAGCCTACAGCAATGAATAAGGTAACATAGGATAGGATTTTTACCGAATTCTCAAATTACATTCTCGGGTTACGTTAAAACACATTTTTAAGTGTTTATATGTAATAAAGAATCTGACACTGAACTCAACACGTGGAATTTGAACTGTATGATAATAAAGCCAATGTGCAAATCTGAATGACGTCACTATTCTTTGCAGAGTACACAGCTGGCTTGGGAAGTTTCATGAGACTGGGATTTAACGTAATGAATAAAATTTGTCGGCAGTCGAAGGATTCCTTAAGTAATAGTAAAAACCTGATATGAGGTAGTCATACCCTGGACCTGGGCAATATTATTTTCTCATTTCACATTGAAAAGAGGGCTTGTCGTGGGGAGTGCGTATTCAATTGTGTCAGCCTGTGAAAAGGCGTTACTTGAAGGCGGAGTTTGTAGAAAAGAAGTATAGCGTTTATGCTGTCTCAGAATCGTATAAAAATTCCGTCCCACCGATAGCCTACCTTATCCGTCGTTGTATATTTTGTATTACTTAAGAAAAGTCTATTTCTTTTTAGGAGGACGTGAAAATAGAATGGGTTAAATTTTCACCCGGGTTTACTGGTGAAATACAAAGTAGTCGGAAGGCGTCTTCATTTGTTTATTTTTTTATCCAACCGTAATATCATGCATATCATGCATCATACATATTCATGCGTTAGATCTGCATCGCTAATCATGTGGGTAGTTTCATACAAGAGTCATTTAATTAGCCATTAACTAATTGGTTTTACTGTATATTGCCGTAATCCATTACTTTGATTACATGTAGGATAAACTCCGTAATGAGGTCATGTGTGATCGCTTGACGTCCTCCAAGTGTTTCGAACTCGCTTTCATAAAATATTCTACTGTAATTAACTCCGGTGCGGAATAATGGCCATGGAACTTTTCTCGAAAACTTACGAAATTACCTATTGAAATTCCGTCTTTTTAAAAACGAAGACTCGGAATAATTTTCTTTCTTTTCTCTTTCTTTCTTTCTTTCTTTTTTTCTTTCTTTCTTTCTTTCTTTCTCTATTTCTTTATCGTAGTTTTACCTCTCCATTTTAGGATTTAAGCGACCCAAGCCGCCCGGGCCTTACAGGGCCGCGACCTGTCGGGAGAGGGATTATCTATGGATCACATACATACTTTTTTGACCAGACTAGGACATGAAGTGATCAATCCAATGCCGGGGCCACCTCCGAGACAATATGAACACATAGGACGAGACACACCATTCACACACACACTCACTCCGAACAAAGCGAGGATGGGATGAAGGTGATAATGACGGCTAGATGATATCCGGGGACCACAAGGGCCTAAAGTTACCTGACATTTGTCTCACAGGTGAGGGAAAACCTAGGAATAATTTAAGGATCTAATTTACGGTAAATTTTAAATCTTTCTAGAATATTTCATATATAATACTAATGTGCCAATCTCTTCTTTAAATATATATTCTGCAATTTTCTCATTTCTCATCCTGAAGTAGAGTAAATTGGTGCATTCAGTCATCTCAACAAAATACAAAAGTTCAGTTCGCTATATTTTTTATAACTTTGTAAATCTTCATAAAAAAATAATAAAATACAAAACACATGAAGAGCACTACCCACCAAACCAATATCTCGATTACACAATGGCTTTGCCTCAGGGTCACTGAATGTATCGGCAATAGAGAGAGACGCTATTTCTACTAAAACTTGAAACATAATCACAATACCAAGGTAAACTAACCTAAACTTAACTCATACCCATGGGCGTACGGTGAAATTCTGTTTGGAGGGGGTTGAATATAATGTGTCTCAGCTCCATGTCCTTGCGCACATTGTAACTTAATACACTATTTTTAATAACTAAACAGTTGTATTGTGATCATTAGTACACTATTAATAATAGGTATCTGTCCATTTATTGTTTTAAATCTATATATATATATATATATATATATATATAAATGAATGTATGTGTGTGTGTGTGTATGTGTGTCCTTTATGCATTACTACACCATTCATCCGATTGCCATGAAACTTTGGGAAGTTGTTGGGTACATTCCCGGGAAGGTTTCTGTCATACTACATTTTTAATTTTAGCCTTCATTCGCGAGTTATGAGTGAAAAACGGGCAGAAAACGTGTATTTTTTTCGTTTTCGAAGCATCAGTTCTCAGTAATACATTTCAATGCCAAATCAATTACAGTAGGCTTTGGCTATTTTTGTCATAAAACCATCACGATCGCTTGAATGTTGTAGCTCACGCTGGTCGACTCATTTGTTTATCATGTCAAGGCACGCAGATATATGAAATTTTCAACCAACACCGAAGAGCAGGATTATTATTATTATTATTATAAGAGGGATAATCAATATAGGCCTAAATATGGTCAAACGTTGTTCGATTTGGACGAAACTCACTATACAGGGGTTTTCTGGGCCAAGTACCTCGAATCTGAGGTCGCTTTTACCAGGCGACGCTATCTAATCGTGGTATGTAATTCACGTGATTTAGGTGTAAATAAATATAATTATATAACTATTATGCTCTTAATTTTTAATTTCTGAAATAATTATCGCGGGCGATCGCTTGATTTTGTAGGTCCATCCTTGACGATTCATTTGTTTAGAATATCAAGTCCCGCAGACGTATGAAATTTTCAACTTACACGGAAGAGGGATATTTAATATAGGCCTAAATATGGTCAAACATTGTTCGACTTGGACGAAACTCACTATGCAGGGGTTTTCTGGGCCAGGGAACTCGAATCTGAGGTCGCTTTTACCAGGCGACGCTATCTAATCGTGGTATGTAGTCCACGTGATTTTGGTGTTAATAAATATAATGATTTAACTATTATGCTCTTAATTTTTAATTTTTGAAATAATTATCGCGTGCGAAGCCGCGGGCACACGCTAGTAGTCTATAAATAAAACCTTTCTCCAGAGAAACTATCACAGTACTGTAGGGTGTAATACACACTATGTGCTATAATCCACATTGTTTCTTTATGCAGAGCACTAAGAATGCTCGCGCTGGTTTCTGGAGCTAAGTCCATTCCAGAAAATTTGGTTTTACATATTGAAAGCTGATATTTATTAGACTCCTGAGATCCAACCGATCACAGCACATAAATATCCAGGTTATCGAATCATTTATGAGAAATTCCAAAGGAAATTTTGTTTATCAGTAACGCGTTACTGTTATAAGAAGTAAAGATTAAAAACCCACCAGTATTAATAGATTATTTAATAATAATAGGCCTAAGCTTTCCTTTACAGTAGAAGTTATTTCAAATCATTTTGCTCATTGAGATTAAGTATGTGAATTACTATCAAATAAATTACGAGAGTATAGAATCATTTATAAGAAAATAAAAATTACAAGAGTTTTTTTTAATAATGCTGTGTTACGTAGGAAAATATAATAAACTAGCCAAACCAATGTTTTTTGATGATTAAACATGTTATAATCCTAAAAATTGCCGATATTTCGGGAGGGGTTTCAACCCCCTCAACCCTCCCCCACCGTACGCCCATGCTCATACCCTAACCACTACACATCGCAACTTCTCTAATCCAAAAATATGTTATTTCCCATGTGTTTTTTTATTTGAATAAAATATATCCTATATCCTATATTCTTGTTGAGTCTGATGTCTCTTATTAGGAGTTTCCTCTCCTAATATTTCTAAACCGACTGTTCTCCTTTAGACATGCAAATCGAGTTGGTAAAAAAATTCTAAACCTGTTTTGAAAAGGTCTTAATTTCCCGTATATTGACAGAAATATCGTTATCTCTGCAAATATAAGAATATTTAGTCGGAGTCTATTACCCACTGTGGAAGGTTTCAATTACTGTTCCTATATGCGTTATCAGGTTTTTTTCTCTTATTACTATTATTTCTTTCGGTACTTATTCATGAACTATTTCCCCTTCTTCTCAAGCCGTTTATTTCGCCAGTCGCTTGGTGTATCAATATGTAACGGGCAACATTCTAAAAATATATTAAATAGGTAAAACGTCTACTGAGATTGTGTGGGGGACGGGAAAATGTCTTGTCTGTCTGTGTGTCTGTACGCGCGATAATTCAAATACGCTTTATCGGATTTTCATGAAACTTGGTATTCGCTTTTGTAGCTTTTGAACTAAATGAGTTGATCGGTACCGGAGTAAAACCCAATTTAGTGCATATTTTATGGTTTTATATTAGAAAGAATTTATCAAATGCAAATCAGTTATGACAACATATTGTTTTACAGTGTTAATATATTACGGCTTTGGAAGTTACAATACAAATAGCTAAGACAAATAACCTACCCACATATTCCTTCAAATATGCTTATCAAACTAGACCTTTGTTCTTCCGTAAGCCCTGCTTATTGACTCGATTTGGAGCTTAACTCGGAAAGCGATTTAAAAAAATAACTTATTTTCTGCATACCTTAATTGCAATTATACTGATTAAAAAAGCATTCTGGCACTTTTTTACATCAGTTTATCTGATTTTATTGTAAATATATCTGTCAGTTCAAAAGTTATGACTAGACTTCGGACTTTTAGGTCGCTAAAAATGCTGTTTTAGGTACCTAAAATAGGCTCTAAAAATTGTAAAATAGGTTCTAAAAATCGTAAAATAGTCTCTTTTAAAATCGTTAAGTTGCCAATTTTCTGAAATATCTCAATTGCAATGCATAATATATTATTTATTGAAGTCACCATTAATCAATAATCATGATAAAACACAGATATAGGCCTATGGTACACAGAATTATGCAGACCTATTACTAGGGCCTGTATTAATACCATAACAGTGAAAACCTAATCCCTGCGCCCAGATGCTTCGCACGCTAGCATATTCAACCTCTTGTATCCCTCAGTGATTCAGAGAACTTGTTTGTTTGTTTGTGTTTTTTTTTGTTTTTTGTTTTTTTTTTGTTTGTTTGTTACTGGATGTGGAAGTCGGGAGAAAAACACTACATTTTCTTGGGAAGTCCAAGGAACTTTTCTTCTGAAGACGAAACATTCCTTACTATTTAACCAAGTCACAAATGTGTCATATTATACTGCACATTCCGAGCAAAAAATTTAGTACGAATTGAAAATAAACTTATTTTGAACTTTAGAGAAAAAAACAAGCAAAAAGGCAATATTAGGCTCTATCGTAAAATAGGCTGTTTTAGGTCCTATAAAAGTATCATTTTTAGACATATTCACTCACGAAACATGCATATACAAGTTTTCGTCCATGTATCACTTAAGGATTAAAATAGGTTTTTACCTAAAATCCGAAGTCTAGTTATGACACTGAATATTCCCATTGCTGTATGCTTGAATTGCTGTTACAGTAGATTTTATCAGTATGCAGTTATTCATGTTTTACATTTTAATTATTTTCTATTGGATTATTATTTAATTAATTAGGCCTTTATTGTAACATGTACAAAACATGCAAAATGGTATATTGCCCAGAGGTGTGTAGTATGATGAAATTGTGGTTGATATAACAGGGAATAACAGGGAACGGATTGTAATTCTACAAAGGGGATAAACATCAGCAGCAAGTGTATAAGCCGATTGTGCATTTCGATAATTTCAATAAATGTATAGATTTCAGCACGATTCAAACCACTAAGTATATAAAGCACCATGATGCCATCCTCTATCGTGTATACGGTTATAAATTGTTAATTAAACATCAAATTTTACAGCAGATTCTCTGAAATTCCAATCAGTATACTGCATTTGATCTAAATTCCGTAACTTATATCCGTTACTCGATCTAATAGAAAGTGGATTGAAATAGTGAGGTATTACGCAATAAGCATGTAGGCCTAAGCGCTGTATTACTTTGTGTTTATCTGTTACGATCAATAAATTGGCTTTAACATAACATTGTTTAACAGAACTCTATCCCTCTATATCAAATTTCATTTTACGGGTTGGGCAGTAGAAGAAAGGTGCTAGCCCGTTAAGTGTAAAGGAAAAGGTGCTAAAAACACTTAAAAGAAGTAAAAGCTGTATGACCAAAATAGATCCTATACGTTATAAGGATATACAACCTACAAAAATTGATTTTGAGATTGCTATGAAAATAACAGAGTTTGCTAACTGATTATTTTTAATTATAGTATTAGTGCACAACCTATAATTGACATATTACAAATATTATCTCACCAGCTATTAAATTATTCAGAGATTTGTGCAGTCTATATAATAAGATAAAGTGTCTGACTGTCTATCTGATTGCCTGTTGTCTGTCTGCGATTCCCTGCCAATTCTACGGCACGCGGATATATGATATTTGGAACATAGATGGACTGAAGAGTGTTCGAATAAACCTGGAAGGCGGAGTTTTAATTTTTGTTTTCGTTCGCGAGTTATGAACGAAAAAATGGTAGAAAACGCAACAGTTTTTCGTTATAGAAGCACCAGTTTTAATTAAAATATTTCAATAATTTTAAAATGAATTTGCAGGTGGCCATGCTCTGCACCCATAACAACCGAGAAAGAAGAGCGCAAGTGAAATAGATTTTTTCAACATAAAGCATAAAATTGTCAATAGCTTCGATTTTGCTGATAGTTTAGTTTTCCAATGATTCGCATCTAAGTGTTAAGAAATATAATGTTTTAATTATTTTTCTCTTAAATAAATTATATAAAAATCTAGCGATTGAATTAATAATTGCAGGCGAAGCCGCGGACACCTGCTAGTAATAAAATAATGCACAGTTTCTCCAAAGTAACAAACAAAATTGATACACTTTAAAACCGGACTATTATGATTAAACGTGAGTCGAAGGAATCAACCATTAATGATGCATATTGGAATTTCAGTCAAAACTTTTAGCAACAGCATAAACTTTATATTGAGAGAAAAGTTCTAAAAATACAGGAATCCTTGTACATGTTGGAACCGAATAAAGTACCGATAAAATAGATGAAATTCTTTATATTGTATAGCAGTCAGAGGGTGGGTTGTTAAATAATTTTCCTTTCCTTCAGTGCTTGATTCCAGGAATGAAGTTTTCTCATAGCAGAAAAATGGAATTTATTTCTTACTCGCTTCTTGGAAGGTTATGCCTTACTTGAGCTTCTTTCTGCAAGTCCTTAACGCGATTCAATTTGGTGTATGTTTGAAGCACTTGTAGGCCGATTCTATGTTCTTTTCTAAAAGAAGATTGGAATGGGGAGAATATTGCTGCTATAAAATTAGGAATTTAAGTATGCCAAAATCTTAGCATTGGCACGTAAAAACAGAGTAATAACACCATTAAGAATAGCGGTGAATATATTTTAGTAAACTCTCTAAATAGTAGAAAAACTAGCTCATGTGTCACTATAACTTACACAAGGCACACTTGTCTATACTAGACTGAGGATATGAAGACCTCTCATGGAAACCATCGTATTAAGATTTAATTAAATATAATTATCTTGAACGTAAAAATGCATTAGAAAACATTAAAAATCTTGAAGGCAAATGTTGAGTTACATTTAGTATGAGAGCATTTGATATTCACAAGGTGAAAGGTCCATCTTTTTGAATATATCATATTTAAGGTGGAATAGTTATTTGGCAATAACTCCTCATTTTAGATATTTTTTAATTGACAATGAAAAATATTAATTATGCAGATAGTTATAGAATGCGTTATACTCCAAATTAAAGCTAGAGAAGAAGGAGTACGCAAATTTTATTAAATAAAATCCAATCTCAGTCAAATCAGACAAAATTTTGTAGAAATTGAATTACTGTACTGTTACATTAAAGAGCTCCAAGCCTAAAGTGGAGCCTCTGAACCAAATTCCCCAGCTCTTTTACGTCCAACATATCTTAGTTTAACGTTGAGAGGTTGTTGCTTCTTACCACCAGTCACTCTGGCCTCTAAGCATAACCTAATTCGTAGTCGAAACTGAGACCTCCAATCGGAAGCCCTAAAAAATTCAATTTTCATCTACACTTACAGAGTTAAATTTCGATAGCTTAAATATAAAGCACAACATTGAAAATGTTGGGATAATATTTTTATTTTTGCGTATTTATGAAGAATGTTTTTTATTTTTACGCTCCCAGCATAGTAACAGGATGTATACATACGTATATGTGTCCCATGTTGGTTACACGTGGGAACTTGACATTGAAAAAGTATTAGTTTAAATTTAGATGTCTTTATTTTTAAGGGGGGACATACAGCTTTCCGTGATATTCATAGGTGAGAAATAGGTGAATTTCATTATTTTTTCCTTCAAAATTAATAAAACAATTAGAGTTATGGTAATTAACGTTAAAAAATGGCAGCCACGTATCGTGCACTAAAATGTCGTTTCCCTGATAATTTCTACAAATGGCAATATTTTTGAGTGATTCTTTTTTTCTAGCTATTTGCGAACATTATATGAACATCATCATCTACAACCTCTGGAATATCTATAATATATTTTCAAAATCATCATTTTAATTTTCTTTTTCATTAAAATATATACATATTAAAAAACTATCAATGTTAAATGAATGATTGTATATAGTGCTGTTCATATGATATTAACAAGTACGTGGCTGGCATTATGAAACGATAATTACCCGTAACTGGAACAGTTTGATTAATTTTGAATATAGTATGCAATTGTAGAAGCAGTCAATAAGAGTATGTCAGATTACTAGATTGTAGAGCAATTCTTTGCTGATGAAAAAAATAATGAAATTCACCTATTTCTCACCTATTAATTTCACCGAACCCCCTTAAAACTACGATATGGAAATGATAGGGTTTTCATTTAGTGAGTCAGTCTCCCAGAAAATTACAAGAAAAATTATATTTGAGGAAGAACGTTCGAAACTAGGGACCGGTGAGAATTTACAGATGAAGTTCCGCAAAGCCTAATGTTTATGCATGTCAGTTGACTAAATTATTCCTCCCCAAGTTATATTGACTCAGGCACGGTCGACTGCAGAATTTCGGTACGATTACATCATACCCGAGAAAGACGTTTATATCGATTCCGGAGAATCAAACAAAACTAACAAGATTCTGACGTTAGAATAACAAGCTATGATGTTCTAATTCCGATATCATTAATATTTCAACATGAGGCCATGATGGAATTTGGATAGAAACGTTAAACAAGCTCTTATTAAACATTTACCATTTGCTTCGTGCGTAACCCACTATAAAGCAAAGGTATTGGTTTACAGTCATCGTTTGCCTGGAACGACTACTAATATTTGCCCTTGTATGGAGCCTCTGTGTAACTATTGATGTACGATATCAGGAGTGGCTATATGACGTCAGTGTAAGGACATTGCCTTCTTTCTTAGCAATACTTAGAATACCTACGTCAACTCACGCGAAAACTTGTCGTGGTCAAATTTTGATGTTATAAATATTAAGCATGTATAAGTTGTTTCAATATGAATGCAATAATTATTGTTAGATACTGGATGTTTATGCACTAAAAATATTCATTTTGTGGGTCAAAGTAGGGACTTAGAAGTAGTGGCGGACGTAGCGAGAGGGATCGAGGGGACATATCCCCCCCAAAAAATTGAAAAAGTAAAAAGAATAGGCTATAAATGCTAAACAGTACATCAAATTTAGCGCAACGTTTTATATCTATGATCATAAGTATTTAAATTGCTTATCCAAGCAATTGAAAAGAGAGTACTGTATAGTGGACTGTAGAACATAAAAAAAAAATATTAGTCCTATCAGGTTTGAAGTCAGTCGCTCTTAGATCCATCCAAACATTGCTATCCCATCTTCGTCTCGGTAATAATCCTTCTAATCTTCCCATTAAAATTTTGTTAAATCCTTATCCACTCCTATATCCTAGATATTATCTAACTCATATTAACCATCTGCAATTAATTAATGTTACGATATTAGGAGAACAAAGTCTTTCGTTGTAGAGCCCTCTCCATTTCCCTTTTTGGTCCAAATATTTTCCTTAATATTTTGTTTTCAAATACTTTCAGCTTGTGTTCCTCAAGCTAGTGGCCATGTTTCATGTTCATACAAAAGTACTCTTTAAAATTACAGTTTTATAAACTCGTTATAAACTAAGCGAACTTCATTTCATTTAGTTTTCTATCTCAAATTTCTGCCCGAAAGAAATTCTGCATCCGCCACTGCTTTGGAGTGCTGTTAAAAGGTTTCCAAATATCCATGAGCAGAGATTACGGTGAATGGAGATGCAAAGCAGTAATTTTAATCGCTAAAGTATTCCCGAATACCTTGTAAGCTTAAAACATGTTAATACTTAAAATATTAAAATTACATAAATGATAAGAGTTTATTTCATTGATTCCGGAGCTTATTTTACAAATTTTTAGCATATTTTCAATAAAATTTTGTGTTCAGATATAGCATTAACTTGCAGACCAGGGTTCGGATGTTTATGATATGTCATATTTTTATCCTGACCTCCATTCTCGCCGCAACACAAATAACATGATTTGCACATTTATTATCCTAATCTGGCCGTTTTTGTTTTGCATATAAAGTCATGCTTTGGTCATTTTCATGGTTTTGGTCATATTTGTAATTTAACGTCATATTTCAGTTATAAATTCAGCAAAAGGGCACAATTATGCAATGTGTGCACTAAATTGTCGACTTAATTTTTGTTTCCAAAAAAGTCACGAATATTTTGTTTTTACTGTAACTGAAATGTGAAGGGACAATAACAAGTAATAGCACAATTACCTCCTTCCATAGAGATGTTTTAAAATATTTTCAATTCACGTTTGGAGTGGTATCTTGAAACATTAACAGATTAGAAGTAAAACTGTAAATCGGCTATAAAATTGTTAAAAAGTGATTATCTGATTTATTAATGTGATGTAATAATTTATTGTCATTAAACGTTTAATTTGGAACAATTCTTTTAGAAAATACGCTGCTTTATAAGGCCATATTTAGGATTTTTTGTTCATATTTAGTCACTTTTAAGGTCATATTTTCAGTCATATTTCCCCCTTTTTTAGGTCATAAACATCCGAACCCTACTTATGAGGTAGTGCAGAATTCTTGTATTCGCTCATGAGCTGGTGAAATGTGCCTGTGGACCTTTCCACGTTCGCTCATCTTTATTTCCTTGATGAATAAAATTTTAACTTCATTAAAGAGAAAAATTGTTGCGCTAAATTAAAATTGAGTCCTGTGTGTGTTTAAGAGGCTTAATGGAATAATATTTTCCCCTTTGAGATTTTATTTGTTTGTTTTCCATTAAAAATGTATGAGTTTATTATTTCTACAGAGTATATAACTCAAACATACACACAATTACAGCAAATAGAATAATAATTAACTTAAACATTTCATTTAATTCTAGCGTATCAAACGTTTAAGAAAAATACAGAATTACACGCAGCCTGAAAATTTGATTAATACATATAGGCTATTTGTTAATATGAAAAGATTCGTCCACCTGACCACAAACCACAATAGACCAAAGTTCAATGGATGCAACGTCACTACGCCCTATAGTATTATAATATTAATTTGGATTTATGCACATATACAAACCTATATAATGTCCTCCTATATGAATTTATAGAATCTTATAAAGTATTCAATATCTTGTTAGGTTTGAAGTTTCTCTATTGTCATAAAATATTTGTTTGGACATAAAATTATGTAGTCATATAAAATACACTTATTATTAACTTTAATATAGGCTATTTGTTCCTCTCTTACACAGTGAAGTTCGTAGATCTCGACTTCCGACATGTTTTCCTGTGCGTATAATGACATCTGACGTAATGTCGTAACATGCCATTACTGTATAATGTCACTGACTTGCCATCCAGTGCTACTGCAAAATTAATGGCAGTATGTGTCGTCATCAATTGAATATTCGAACCATTAACCTGTCATACCTTTGTCCAGGTATTCCACGCTCCATCTCACTCTCCAATTTGATACAAACAGAATAACATATTTAGAAATCCAATGTCTAGGTAGTCACTTTCTCATTCACCTTTCCCTCTAACGTTTAATTCAGAAATGATTTCTTCATTTTATCATATATTTTTGGATTATTAATTCATCTGTAGCTCGGTAAAATTGAGTTGCAGCCCAGTCTCAAATTTACGTACTAATTGCGGCCTAGGATATTGAGAGGAACTATACAACACAATTTCCTTATCTCAGTGTAAAGTTTGTGGCATAAATGATAATTATAATATAATATAAATATTATGTTTTTATGATACTTTGTTGAGTTGTAACGTACAAAAATGTATTATTTCTAAAGGGCATTAACGTTTATAGCAAAATTTAAAAACTGTACCATCATTTATAAATCACTGTTATTGATTTTGTTTAAATATTTCTGTAATCATAACCGATTATATTTTGTATATGGACAGTCGCGATTAGACTCTCACGAGTCAAAGCGACTAAAAATAAATCATATTAAAAAAAAAAGTTGCGTTGCGGCCCAATCTCAAATTTACGTACTAATTGCAGCCCAGGATATGAGATGGACTATACAACACGGTCTCCCTGTCCTAGTGTAAAGTTTGTGTAAAAAATGATAGTGTTAGTGTTAGTGTTAGCCCATAGGGTCCCCGTGGGGCACGGGCCTCTCTCCTGAGAGAGGTGGCTTGGTTTTAGCAATCCCGGTTAGCCAATCCGGGAGGGATCCTCCTGCTGGTACTTATGCCTGTATACTATCGCATGTTTCTGTATATAGTCTATCACTTAAGGTCCAATTATTTTTGCGATTTTAGTCCCACATATTTCCGTGGCGCACTGTTTCCTTATGTCCTGCTAGTTGTGCTGTCGTCGTCCTGTGTTGTTGCTCTGGATTGCCGTCTCGATTAGTAGTTGCCATTTTCTTCTGTCCTTAGCTGTAGTGGTCCAGTTGTTGCCGAAAGTTGTCTTGAGTTCGTCCGCCCATCGCATCCTCTGTCGTCCCACTTTTCGCCTTCCCGTCCTTGGGTCCCATGTCGTTATTCTGTGCGTCCATCGATTGGGATTTTGTCTCATGATGTGTCCGGCCCATCTCCATTTTAGGTATCTACTGGCGTTACCTGCGTCTGTTATTTGTGTTCTTCTTCTTATTGCGTCATTCCTGACTCCGTCTTTCCACGTTATTCCAAGGATTTTTCTTTCCATCTTTCTTTGGCATGTTTGAATTGATTTCCTGTCTTTTTTAGTTGCACTCCAAGTTTGTGAGCCATATGTCAGTGCGGGTAATATGCATGTGTTCATAATGTGCCGTTTGATGCTTAGATTGAAGGATTTATCTAGTAATATGAATTTGAGCGCCCAGAATTTTGACCATGCTATCGATATTCTCCTTGTAATTTCTTTGGGCATGCTTTTCTGAAAGGAGATTGTTTGACCCAGATAGATTATCTCTTGAACGTATTCTAATGGTTTCTGTTGATTTATGGTGATGTCTTGCTCTACATTGTTCGTCATTAATTTTGTCTTTTTTGTGTTCATTTGTAGTCCCACTTTGTTACTTAGTTCATTCACTTCTGTCATGTAGTCTTGCAGTTCTTTTGCTGTATTTGCCATAATTATAATATAAATATTGTCCACCGCTAGGGGATGCATTCGAATCCTGGTCGGGACAAGTTTTTCCTCACCTGTGAAACAAATATCGGGTAATTTTAGGCCCGAATATCATCTGACCGTCTTTATCATCTTTATCCCATCCTCGCCTTGTTCGGAGTGAGTGTGTGTGTGAATGGTGTGTCTCGTCCTACGTGTTCGTGTTATTCGGATGTGACCCCGGCATTGGGTTGATCACTCATCCGGGGAGGCTTACCATGTCCTTGTCTGGTCAAAAAAGTATGCATATGATCCATAGATAATCCCTCTCCCGACAGGTCGCGGTCTGTAAGGCCCGGGCGGCGTGGGTCGCTTAAAAGTCCCTAAAAGCGAGAGTCAAAACTAAGGTAAAGATAGATAGATATAATATAATTAATATTATGGTAGTGATTGATCAATCATCACACAAACAAGTATCTTCATATCCTAATGACAAGACCATTTCCAAATCGATTCTCCGAATGACCCATGATACATCTAACTTTTCTATAAATCATATTCTGTTGGTTGCGTGAATCACACAAATCTGAGAATGGGTCTAGGCATTGATATCACTTCACGCATAATTATTTTGGCGTTTTACAGACAAATATGGCAGTTAGCATCATTCAGATGTGAAATTAAATTTTATGGTTTTAATAATACGAATGTTTTGAATGTCCAATTAAATTACTTCCAGCAGCTTGCTCGGGGAAGGGGAAGGAAAAACAGTTCACTCATATATAGCCGATAATAGGCTCAAAATTATGAACATGCAGAAGTCGCAAAGAATGTTATCATAACGATCATGGTGGCAACAACAGACGCAATATACATTATATAGGCATAATTTACGTGCTTACTCAATGACAATAGATAATTCCTAAGCAAACCAAAAGAATACCAACTATTTTAATGATCTTGGATGTTCATTGTCGCGCTTACGGAAGCCCACCATTCAATCGTATTCTGTGCTAATTCCATCCAACCATCCTTCGCAAGTCCTACTTCTCTTAAATCTATTCTAATATTGTCCTCCCACCTTCGGCTTGGTCTCCAAGTGGTCACTTCCCTTCGGATGTCCCAGTCAATATTTTTTCGATATGTCTGTCCTCCCCCATGCGCGCAATATGTCCAACCCATTTTACCCTCCGTTATTTAATTACCTTTATGAAGTCTACAGGTTATGAACCTTGTCATTATGCAGTTTTCTCCACCCCCCTTTCATCTCACTTAGGTCCGAATATTTTACTAAGCATTCAGTTTTCGAACACTCTCAGATTATGTTCTTCCCGAAGAGTAAGGGACAATGCCTCAAGTCCATATGATACAACCGGCAGGATAATTGTCTTATAATGTTTTATTTTTAGATTTTTGGTCAGAAGACAAGAAGATAAACGTTTATGAATTGCTTAAAAACTAGTATTTCCTGATTTTAGTATTACCTAGGCCCAGATGCCCTATTCAATCAACAAAAAAGAATCAAGTCGCTGAACCATTTTTGGTCCCGGTAGACCTAGTGATATCATTCTCACATTGAACTCAGCAGAGTGAGGTGGGGCTGGAGAAAAGAAAGTCGTAAACACAGTGTTGCCGTCCGCTTATAGGCCAGGATTGGGGGATAGGCCTACAGTAAGTACTGCCAATATGATGAAGGCTGTATCTTGGAACTTCAACCATGAGTTTACGTTATCAATAGTTACAGAAATCCACATTAGGCCTACTATTTGATCATGATTATTTGATTATTACTGTTCGGGCCATTTTAAGAAGACCTCGTCCCAAATGATCGTCTACAAAAGAATATAATAGCATTGTTTCCTAATCCGAAAATCTGCACCGACACCAACAAAGAACAGGTGCTCTTGTAATAGCTTGGATTTCCCCAGTGTTGCCGCTGTCATTCACCAATTCCCAAGTAAAGTATTGCTGTGGTACGTATTTAGCAACATTATACTGAACTGGAGACACATGTGAATACGCCTAATTACCTTTCTATTAACTGATTGACAGGTCTAAGAGGATTAGCAGGTAGTGGAAGTTCTTGGTAAAAAATCTTTAAGAAGTGGCATTCACAATATATAGGCTGTAAAGAGACGGTAACATTCTCTGCATCAGTACAAGTTTGGTTTATTGTCGTATAAACCGTTTCTGGTTAACTCTTTACCCATTGTAATTTGTTGATTCTTCTATCTAATGTCATTTTCATAATGTTAACACTGAGTAGATTAACGTTACAAAGTATTCGGGAATACCGTAGTGATTAAAATTTCTGCTTTGCTTCCCGATTTTCCATAATCTGCGCTCGTGGATATTGTGAAACATTTTAGTAACACACCACCATTGTCAGCAACAGCGGTATCGGATATTCCATGAATTAATAAAGTGAAAAGTTTACAAACACATGAATGGCGAGTTAAAGTTTACAAACACATGAATGGAGAGTTATTTACTATGTCAGTGGGAGTGTATTTATAGTAGCTATAACGCCTACATTAAATGACGATTTTCTTTTAATGGGTTTAAAAAGAGGTAATCTCAATTTGACCTCTATATAACAAGAGACAACCCACAGCGAATCTACTATGTATGGTCTAAAAGGAACAATACCATATGCTAAAAAATTACGAGGGCCGTCCTCAAAGTAAGTTTCCCTTGAACCGTTTACAGAAACAAAGCAAATTTTCATGGAAATATTTATTGCAACAGATATAACAACATATTCGCAATATTTTTCAAAATATTCGCCACAGGAATTAAGACGTTTGTCATACCGTGGGATCAACTTTTGAATACATGTGCCATAGAAGTCTGCCGCCTGGGATTTGAACCATTGATAACCTGCTCCGTTTATCTGTCATTATCTAATTCTCTGTCATTCACTGTCTTTTCTTGAGGGGTAGGAAACGATTAAAATCTCTGGGTGCGCGGTCCGAGCTGTAGGGTGGAGACTTCAACACCTCCCTTCAAGTCTCTAACAAAAGTTCGGCTAGGAGATGTTTCCAAATCAGCCCTACAGCCCGACCTCGCTCCCAGTGATTTTCATCTTTTCCTACACCTCAATAAATGACAGAGAATGACAGAGAAGTGGAGATGTTGTCACAAAGTGGTTCAAATCCCAGGCGGCAGACTTCTAAGACACAAGTGTTCTTAAGATGGTCCCACGGTATGACAAATGTATCAATTCCTGTGGGGAATATGCTGAAAAATACCTGAAACTTACTATATTTATTGCAATAAATATTTCCATGAAATTTTGCTTTGTTTCTGTAAACGGCCCTAGGGAAACTTGCTTTGTGGTCGGCCCTCGTATATAACTTGTTAATTGAAAGTTTACGCGGTTCTATTAGGATTTATAAGTCAAAGGCATCGAGTTTAGTCAATAGGATTGGCCTATCAACCGTAAATTCAGTGAAAATTTATCTGTACGTTTGAATGTTTTTTTTCTGGTTTCTTTGCTACAGGTAGTACATTTTTATTATAGGCTTAAGATAAATTGTAGCATGTAATTTTTTTAAATCAATGTAGCCTATTTATGCCCCCCCTAGCGTGAGTTTTGCTCTTTTAGGTTGTATACATTATATGAAAATAAAAATAAAATGTATATATGATACTCGGAAGGGGCTGAAAGGATTAAACATTTTTTCAACTCTATCGACGATTCCCGAACATAATTTTTATCTTCTGAAATTGAATCAGCCTTTTTATGTAATCTTCAATAAACTATTTTCATAAGATGGATAACATTTATTTATACCTGTCTGTTTCCATAATATTTTTTACGAAATACTTTCGATATTCACGATATTTTCTTGATTCAGATTCAAATTCATTGTTTGAAATTGATTTAATTAAAAATAACAGGGTATAGTCAACCATATGAAGGAAGCAAAGGCATTATTTTTTCATATTTTGATGAACTTTGACTTTAGTTTTCTTTTATTATTATAAATATCCCCATTTATTTCTATTTAAATCGGTTGATAGGATGAATTCCTTGTCAACTTGGAACTGAAAGCTGAGTTATAGTTTTCCAGTTTAAAAATCGTAAAGCCAATGTTGGTTTATTAGACGATAAAATGTTAAGAATATTATGATGATAATGATGATGATGATGATAATAATAATAATAATCATAATCATAATAATTAACAATAACGTTAAAACTAGAAATATTAAACTAAAATTCCCTGCAATAAGCCTTTATCGACATGGGCAAATATGCAGATGTAATAATATGTATATGAAGGCTACAAAAAATTAAATATACCAGTTATTGAATAGCCTTTGAGACTATTTCTTCTCAATATTGATTTTCAGTTTTCTGAGGGGCAAACTTCTGAAGACTTCTATTTTAATTGTAATCTTCTGTGATCAGAAAACTATAGTAAAATGATGTAAAGGAATCGAACTCAGGTCTCCCGAAAATAGCTGCTCTAAATGACTTTGCATTAACTTGTTCTGTAGTACAAACATTACTTTAAGGCACGAGTATTTATTCCGACCTGCGAATTTTATTATCCCCAGACCACTCTTTTCACTAATACAAAATTGAAAGGTATATATACCGAGTTACGTGGATGCACTATATGCCGTCTCTTCGTATATATTAACCACACGTGTGTTTGGACAGGAGGGTGGGGTTTTATTTCCTTGTCCCGTGAGGCTAACAGGAGATTATGGATCGATCGCAACTTCTTCGCCCACCTGCTATCCGAGTTTGGCAATTTCACACCGTAACCCAGTGCGCGAGAGTATAGAGTTTGGTCCATCCGTTTATTATACATGCCCATTATCCCTCCCTACAGCCTAGCAACAAGTTACGACGATAAAATATATATAGGCCACTAATATGTAGTTCATAAAATCTTGCTGTCTTCGGGTAATTGTTCTAACCTACATGTGGGCTACCGAATGTGATTAAAAATGAATTAAAAGTGTTTTATGTGTAACTTATTAATATAACCACAAAAATACATAAAATTAATACATTTTTCAAAACAAGCTTATAATAGCATTTATTGATATATGAGTATGTTTATGAAACGAGAAAAGCTAGTTTCATAATTCTAGAGTGATAAAGAAAAAGCGAATAAGTCAACATTCCAAAGTTTCAGGAATGACAAAAAACAATTTATTTCCACAGCATTGTTACACTATTAGTTCAGTCCACCAGATATTTTTACACAGTATATTGTACTAAGTAAAAATGTATGGGTGGACTGATCTAAATATTGTAAAAATACTGTGAAAATAAATCGTTATTTATCTTTCCTATAACTTTGGTATTTTTACTTATTAGCTTTTCCCTATCACTCTAGATTTATCATACGAGTTTCTTAATTGTCAATATAGGAAAGTTGCACACAACTGTTTTTGTTCAATCATAATTAGACTAAATGTTTAAATTTTGAGTTTCTAGATTTACTCTAACAAACGCTTGCGCATCAGCTGGCTGCTGGTTGTCGTAGTTCTTGACTTCTACGACTGATGGTAGCGCATGGCGTCGGTTAAATCAAAGCTTCCGTTTGGTCGTTTTCTTCATTCCAACAGATTTTGACAACACGAAATGAATTAACTTTGAGTATGATATTAAAATTAACATTAACAGAATTTGTTTAAATGTTCCCACAGAGTATCGACAGTTATCAATTACAAATATAGGCCTATAGTATTGCTTTTTGTTAAAAAGTTCGAATCGTTCTGCTGTTACAATGATAATTATCACTCGTAAAATCCAGCTTTATGACTGCAATTTTCCTCAGTGATTTAAAAATTATATTACACCGTCACAGTGCCTAGTAATCGAAAGATTAATTCATTGTTTTTTCCACGTGAAAATTTGTGTACCAGTACTCAAATGTAGTCTTATTCTGTAAATTCACATATTCTGGGAATAAATATTCTCAACAGGCCTGCTTTCGCAAGGAAAGTAAGTGCAGACCTTGTTAGAGAGTCTCACACCACTATTTTAGAAGACAGTGTCACCTGAAAGGACAGTTTCACTTAGTAATAGAAAAATCGATATTCAAAACACCTCACTAATAGTAATAAAATTAATAAGATACCAGTTGCTCAACAAATATATATATTGTGATCAGTCGCCTAGGCCTTTCGGTGTCTCTATCCCATCTTCAGGGCATCTTTTGCTGGCTTGAAGCTCCAATAATTAAAATAAATCTACATATCGTCACCATTATAAAATAAGATAAAATCCCATAAAACCACCGTCACGGAAATATCTTCTGTGGCTTCCTCGCCACGTGTCCATTGACCATCAACGGACAGTGACAGTGGTTTTATGGGATTTTATAAATTTTATCTTATTTTATTTTAATTATTGGACCTCCAAGTCAGCAGAAGATGCCCTGAAGATGATGTGGAGACACCGAAAGGCCTAGGCGACTGATCACAATATATATATATGTTTAGCAACTGTGATCTTATTAATAATTTTATTAGATTGATCGAGCTCAACGTTGTTGGATATGTATTTTAATAAACCTCACCAATATACTATTCTACAGTTTGAAATGCAATACTGCCCATTTTTGTTTGCAGTTTTTAATGTAACTTAGAGCTGAGATTTAAAACTTGTGAAATTCTTCCTATGGACGCCATTAAACTATCATTTGGCTACATAGCATCTAAGCGTCGTTATAGTTTGGCGCCGGTTCTGGAGGCGCCGATATATTGCACGTATCAATGATTTTATTCGGATGGAGACGGTGGAGCATCTTACCGAGAGAAAGACTTGTTCTTCAGATTGCGATAAATTAATCTTGCAGTCACGATGTATTGCTTTCAGTGAATTACAGCTTTCTTCTCTTCTAAACTATCATCCCCGAAGTGCTGTATTATATCACAGGTTTGATTTTAATAATACAGTATATATATTTAGAGAAATAAAAATTTAGAATTGCATTTTATAGGACCGTATTTTAGTGACTGGTATGCTTATGTGCAAAACAAACAATTATATTATGCATACGTGAAAGACTAAAAGAGATCCCCACTTTCACGGTTCTGAAAATTAAGGTTTGTCCTTAGTAGCCTAATACGAAAGACAAATAAGTCATAAGAATAAACTAGTGTTATAAGAAACCTTAAAAAATCTGGCCAGTAAATAATAATAATAATATTTAATAATAAATTTATTACTACAAATTACAATATAATTCTTTACAGTAATGCAAAAACAGGTTTACAAACATAGGAGAATATGGGTAAACAATGTTTACATGTAATGTATTTACATATTATAATTGCAATATAAAATATGTACGAGTTAATAATACAATATTATCATATAAAATGTTAAGTTAATTCAGAGTAATTGGATCTATATTTTAAAATTTAATGTAAAAAATGGTATAGTAACGGCAGAAGTAAGAAAATAATTGAAAAGTAACTACATGTTTTTTTCTTAATTTTAGACTGAAATTGTTTGTTGTTTAACCCAGCTAATTTAAGACGATTGCTAATAAATGAATTGAGTAGTCTTGTGCCGAAATTTGAACAGTCCCTAACTCCAGCAGTTGTAAAATCTTTTGGTTCAGTTATTAAATTAAATTTTATTCCTAATGACCTATATTTGTCATGATTTTTATGAAAATATATCAGTAGAACATTTTGAACAATCCTCTCTTTATTTTTGTGTTTCACTTCACAATGTTAAAACAACTTTTTGTGTGAATTTAAATTTCACGATTTTCGCTAAATTACAATTAAAATTATGATGTATTTTAAGTGATTATACTCGTAGATTAGGAGTAAATAGACTACAAAATATTAACAAAGATATTATAAACACCATATTATGTAATGATTATAGTGAAATATGTGCTTTCTTACAAACACAAGCTCTGTTTTACATCAGAAATGGAAAGTACTTTTTTCATGTAAATGAAGTAAAAGCGACTTACAGCATTTTACCTTCAGGCAGTTTCATTCTTACTGTAATATAGGCCTACAAAACCGAATTATTATATTTTGATTTGGGAGGAAATTTTGGCTTATGTTAAAATTCCAGTGTATGCAAATATCTTTTCTATAGAATTTAGCTGGGAATTCTATGCGTTGTGGACTTAATTCTGTGTCATCTGTTAATTTTGCTTGCATCATTCATTCACCGTTATTACTCAGGCAGTAGCTTTATGTACCATTGAGCTATATTTATTTGAATCATACATATTCGTTATTTGTAATTTCTGTTTCCAGAATATATGCGTGTCCATTTATTATCGTTAATACAATATGTAAATATTTATTTATAGCAGTATTACCGTGCCATATGTGCCCAGGATTAAAATAAATCAAGCTTTCATTTTCTGTTGGATTCTGATGTCATCTACTGCGTTTGGTTATATTACAGAGTTTACACAATGTACCTGAATATTGCTGAATAAATATTTTCCACATTGAAAATAATGCGGCGGCCTTAGTGGCACAGCCAGTGTGGCACCGGCTGTCTGGTACTCAGGGTCAACCAATGCAATATTTTGTGTGTTTTTAAATAGGACAGTTCCATATCTGTAGATTTACGGGTTATGTAAAAGAAATCCTGCAGGATAAAATTCCAACAAACCGGCGACAAACACAGGGCTAAAAAGCAGTACATCCCCGTCGTTAAATAACCATACCAACAACAAAAAATAATAATATTGTTGTCAGATTCTAGTAAACTTACCAGGAAGTGATTCTAAAACCGTTTTCCGCGAAAGTATGTGTATATAGTACTAGCTTAAAAGACCCGGCGTCGCCCGGGTTTTGTATTTTGTAATTGGAAATTAACTTATGGAGGATTTTCAATTTTAAATTCTAGGTCCTTATATAGGCATTTATAATTTGAAATAGGAAGAACGACTTATTACACTCAAACTATTCCCTCATAAAACGCTTGATATAGTTTTTTATGGCTCATAGAGGATCTAGAATTTTGCATCCCATCGCTTGTACAGTGCACAGCAAGCCTGGTAGAGGTTTAAATAAGAAGAAACAGAAATTCCTGTAACATAAAATTGTAATATCGAGGCGGCAAATTTTCCACTCTTATGTTACCATAAAGTCGTTTTGGGGATGAAATTAAACAGAAAGCATTATCACTTTCATACTTTTCTCTCAAAAAACCTGCGATATTATATAATAATATACACATTACCATACCTCGTTTTGTTTTCTCTATGTCCAGGGTAGAGAAAGTTATGTGATTCCATTATTTTAGTGGATTTCATTCTGTAATATTTATTTACAACATGAATTATTTTGATAACTTCTCTTATTTGTCAAAAGTGCATTTCAATTGTTTTTTCCAAGCCCATCATATAAAATTTGGCAACAATATATTCTGTGATTTGGAATTGATAATTCTATGTAAAAAGGGATTAAGTATTTTCAAAAACATTTAATTTTTGGCATTTAGAATCAGAATTTTGCAAAATCCTTTCTTAGTGAGCACCTACATTATGAAACGAAGGTACTGTCAAAATTCCAAGTCTCTACCTGTTATAGTTTAGGCTGTACGTTGACTCCTGTCATTCAGTCATTCATTCAGTCAGTCAGGACAAAGCCTTTTATATATATATAGAGATGTCTAATAGTAAATAATTATATGTGTTACAAGTGGTAAAAGATAGCTTACATTATTTTGCGAAGTGTATCATACACTGTTTTTAGACAGCCATTAATTTTGGTGAAATAATAATAAATACGTATATGTACTCTAACGAACTGTGTACCTAATAGTCATAAGAACCTAACTTTCTTAATTATTTGTTGACTATATAGTAATACGCTGATTGATATTTCATTCCAATTTTCCTAATATAATATTCTAGTTTATTTAATACTACGTGGTCTCTCGCTTCATTAGTTGTTTAAATCTTTTTATTGAGGGTTAAGGCTAAAAATTCCTTACAATTTTCTCATTCTAAATTTACCCTCATATAAAAGATGAAATTTATTAATACTAATAGTCATAATTGGAACTGACTACCAACATAAGGAATGGACAACGCCTTTCAACCAACAAATTCGAAAATTTGTGCAACCATCTTGAGAAATTTAAGTTTAAAAAAATCGAAATGAGTTTTAGATTTTCAATGTTTATCAAACTGAGTCTATTTTATAATCATATACAGTTTTGTAAACTAAACGAGTATTTTCCATTTGACTGAAACCAAAGTTGGTCACGATAGATATTTTAGCACTAGCGTAATAATGTGCACATATAACATATAGCATGTGTCTTGTGTTGAAAGTTCTATTTTTAACTCAAGCTGTCTAATGAGGTAATTAAACATCAGTAGTCTATATGTAAAATATTATATTTTCCTAGAAGAGCACTTACGATAGGCCTACCTATAGAATCGAAAATAGAAAATTACTTGCCTTATTAATTATTAGACCAACGTAGCAGGATGAATCCTAGCTCAGGTTCTGATTTTTTTCATGCTCCTTAAAAGTAAAATCGTCAGACTCAAGTAGTAGATTTTCAGAAAATTATAGAACATTATAGTCTGTAAAGGAAGATTTGCTGGCGTTTTCACGGATAACCTCTCTTCTTCTTCTCCACCTGTAATAATTAAAGTAGATCACTGTTAGTCATTTTATAATGAGATGAGAAAACTTTTAAATCTACCTGATTTATAGCCTATAAAAGAAATTAACCAAATGTTATATTAAATTAATATATACCTCCACATAAGCATAACCTGGTCAGGATTTGTATAGTCTCCTTGATTTTCTTAGTGTATGTTAAAAAGATATTTTTCCAAAAATAATATTTAGACATCAACAGTTATTGATTTAAATACACCTAATTTATATATTTCACACATAAAAATACCTAGGTATACTAAAATATCCTCACTGTTTTGTATAGTTTTTTATAACCTCTCCGCTGTAATCTTACAGCTCATTTTACCTGATCTCTCAAAATTCGACGGATAAATTTTAATGATAAATTTTAATACGTTCGAGTGAAAATCTATGTGTGTGTGTATCAGTTCAAGTAACTTTGAGGTTAGTTGCAATGCCAACACGAAGCTTTCTAACTTATTACCAAAAATAACGAAAGAGTAATCAGTTATGAAAGTTTTGGATAGAGAAATAACCTACTATGACGTCAAGACTACTTAATAACCAGTAATAACTTTTTTAAAGGCAGTGCTATTCCTGTACTTTTATTTCCTTTATTTATTCAAATACTGTAGTTGTTTTATGATTGCAGACCTAAATTATAGTTTTACAATCTGTCATTTTGCCTTTCTTTCAGAAATTAATAATAGTTTTCATCGTAAGAGGATTTCGTGCCAATGTACTTGTGGAATTGTGTCAAAATAGAGGTTTCATATTCCACGAATCTGAAACAAAACAAAAGTGTAGACGGTCACAAGGACGTTTATTTTTAACCTCTCGGCGCTAGATCGGGAAAAGTAATCGATTGTCACTAGCACTTGACCCATTCATTTGTTATGTCACATTGCGAAGTGTTTTCTCATTGTAGCTTTCACTCAATACAAATGCTATACTTATGCTATCATAGGTAATGCCAGCAGTGACTTGGAAATCGTCACTCGTGAATTTATCTAAGGGAGTTCCAAGTCACGAGAGTCATGACTACTTAACGAGTAAAATGTAATAAATAATTAATCCAATACATTGAAATTGAATTATTTTAATATAAGTTTTAGATTGCAACAATACTATTAAAAGACATTCATTACATACTAGCAGGTGCCCGCGGCTTCGCCCGCGATTATTTACTCAATTGCTAGATGTTTTGTTTAAATTACTTATTTAACAGAAAAATAATTAAAACATTATATTTACTCACACAGACATTGTTTTTACATAAATGTTCCATTATATTTTATCTCCACATTTCTCAACTAAAAATACAAAGCCTACAGCTATGAATATCGTATCGGTGGATACAATTTTTTACCGACTACTGATATGGCATACTCGTTGGCACACATTAAGATTGAAACAACTGAAAATGCTGTTCCTGAAATACGAACTCTCATTCTACATCAAAGTGTGAAGTGAGAAAATGGTATTCTCTATGTCCAGGTTAGAGAAAGTTATGTGACTGCATCACATTTTACATTATTTTTGTGGATTTCATTATTTATTTACACCAATGAATTATATTGATAGCTTCTCTAATTTGTCAAAGTCCCGTATCGTTTATTTCCAAAGCAACCTATGAACACTGCCAACAATACACTGTCGTCATGACAACTGTACATGGAATGTGATTTGGATTTTATAAACCTGTGTAAAAAGGTATTAAGTATCCTCAAAAACATTTGATTTTTGGCATTTATAATCAAAATGTTTCAAAATCCTTTCTTAGTGAGCACTTAAATTATGAAACGAAGATACTGTCAAAATTCCAAGTCTCTACCTATTATGGTTTAGCTCCTACGTTGATTCTCTGTCAGTCAGTCAGTCAGTCAGTCAGTCAGTCAGTCAGTCATTAAGTCAGGACAAAGCCTCTTATATATGTAGATTATCAATGTGGCTGTTTTCTCATAGGTAATCCCACGAGAGTTGACGAGTTTATCGATAGATTCGCGACTGCGCAGCATATGACAAACGTTTTAATTCTATTGTTCAGTACTATAACCTAGATTGGAAAACAACGAACAAATCATTTTTCTTCCTGTAAAATATTAGTAAAAGTAAGAGAAAGACATTGCAATGCTTCATGTCACATGCCTCTGAAGAGACTGAACCTAAATATAACTTTTCATTTTGATACGATATTTCGATTTTAAGCTATGATTTTTATACACACACAAAACATAGATACGTACATGTTTCCGGTTGTTATAGGCCAATTTGTTTTTGACCAGGGCTGGAATGATAACTTAAGTTTGAACTTGCTTTTAGTCTTTTCTTTTTTAGTTTGTTTTATCTAACATTTTTAATGGTTACAATGTCTTACTGATTCATGTCTACTGCAATTCCAATACGTATATCTTCTCATGTAAGCTGGAGGCTACACAGAGATATGTAAGATGTCTTCAATTCTGTAGATTAATGGGTTGTCTGATAATATAACGGGCTGTTGCGTTCACTGTCCTACTCTTGTCGATTATCAATACATACATGCATACATACACACACAAATCTGTGGCTTGGTTCTAAAAGGGCCAATATCAATTTCTTGCAAAAATGAGATCTATGCATTATTGAGCTCGGCTAGTCTTTATCTTTTGTATACTAAAAGTGTCAATGCCTGATGCTATTAATGGACATAATACAGAAACCTTAAAGGCCAATGTCGGAAGTTCTCAGCAAAAAGTATTACATTTACAGAGGCTTCAAAGTCAGTTATCTTAAAAGCAAGTTTTGTGACATCGGCCCTTTTGGAACCAAGCCACAGAAATAACATGTACACATACACACAATACAGAAATGCATACATACAGAGTGATAATGTACAGAGAGATTATTTTTGCAATGTGCCGAGAACGCGCGGTCCGGCGGCCTGGAAGCAAGCCGTCGGCCGGTAAATGCGCTCCAGCGGCACATCGCAAAAATAATGCCTTTGTATTTTCTTTAGTATCATTCACTTATAGACTTTAATATTTAACGGTGGATGTAGGTAACAAACAAACAAACAAAACAAAAAAAAACCTCTGATGTGAAGCACTATCCTTAACATGAATATTCTGATTTTATCTCTTCACATTTCAATGTACAGTAAATTACTGCAGTGCGGAGGTGCTCATTCATAGTTACAACCTTACTGATAGCTGTGCAGGACGTAAGTAGTGGAAGAGATATATAACTTATAAGATTTAACTATCATTTAGGGCTTGAGGAAATTTATGCGAAACAAGTTTGGAATAGTGTTTAAGTATCTAACTTTTAATAGCCTGAGGCAAATGAGGGATTTCAATTTCCTCACTATGATTTAAAAAAACAGATTTTAATAAATAGAAAAGGCCATAAATGCTGAAGTCAAGAAAGTAGGAATACAAATATAATTAATTTTGCGAATAACAATTCCACCAAACGTAATAGGTAAACTCGACAGTAACCATTTTTTGTCATCAAGTGTCGGATTAAGTATTTACTGTAAGCAATATTTCCACAATTTAATCAGATACTTTGTTAATAGATGGAAACAACCGCAAAGAAGTGGCGTGGAGGAAGTATTTTAAAAAGTGGTATAGCAACGGAATGCAGTCAATTATGTAAGATATAACCTAAAGGTGTGGAAGTTTATACCTTTAGAATGATTGAAGTAAAATTGATGTAGTTTGCATCCTGGAACAAGTGTCACCTTAACATTTATGTGTGGTATGTGGGAAGTGGTTTTATTTATAGCACTTGTATGCTACGGAGGAGAGATTTAATGACAAATGCTCCTTCAGAGAGATTGAATTCGAAGTTACTGAAATGCCATAACTTGAAATGGAAAGATGGAAAAAGAGAGAGAAAGAAAGAGAGAGAGAGAGAGAGAGAGAGAGAGAAAGAGGGAGAGACAGGGAGACGTACTCTCTATGATTAACATCTACATTATCTCATTTAACTTAAACATGGGAGGTAAAACTTTTGCAACTTCTAGGTGTGAAATTATGTCATCACAACTTTCTGTGTCTGTAATCGAAATGACTGTCGTCACGACTGCTAATTTCCTCGAGCTGAGATAAAAACGGAAACACGTGCGAAGTAAAAGTTTTAAAAACACGTGTGCATTGCTATATAATAAAATACAGAATTGTGTTTGAAGGTTACAAAACTCGGCCTTTTGCAATTTTAAACATCTGGAATTTTGCATTTCCTTCTATAGTAATTTATGTTCCTTAATATTGCATATATTAATTTCTCTTTCGTCTATAGTAGGGCTATGCTTCTATTTCAATGCCAGCTAGTAGCAGTAATAGACCAACAGCCAACGACCAAAGAAGTCACACCATTTACATAAAATACTGCAAGCGTTCCCAACTATCCACAATTTTTCATTTTTCTTGCATATTACATTTCTTAGTAATAGTTAAAATTTTAGTAATAGTTTAAATCTCAGTAAGTAGTAAACTTTTAACATATTGGTTTTTGTGTATTGTATTATCTCTAGAGAACTAGTTCTTAAGCCTTAAACGATAATATTATAATCGTGTTTCTGTGTATCTGTAACTATATTGTACTCTTACATACTTTCTATTGCATTATTGTAACGTTCAGTTGTAGTAATCCTGGTTCAATGGAAGAGAAGGCCTAATGGCCTTAATTCCACCAGGTAAAATAAAACAATTCAATCTGTCTGTCTATCTATAAAACAGTTACTAATGAAATCATATATAGATATATATTCATGAACCACGGATTATTGTCTCTGTTGGACATTACATGAGAATATTATAGGAGAAAAATTCCTCCGACGATGGGTTCAAATCCCAGTGTCGGAGGAATTTTTTTCCTATAATATTCTAATTAAATCATGTTGCGTTTGAGTAGTTTCACAAGGAAAGGCTAGTTTGCCGACCCTTTCGCGTAACGAAGAGATGAATAAGTGTACGTAAATATAGAAAAAATAGGAAGCAAGTCACACGGTTGGCAAAATGTTGGTACTTTGTACGCTAGTAGGTAACATTGGTCTAATGACGAAAAAAAGAAGACTGAACATTTGGACGTTAAGGAAGTGTTGGCGGACGTCATCGAAAACACGAAAAAATGGACCCTAGTTACACCCAGTCACTTTGCAAATGGTGTGATTTGTTTCCTGATTTGTCTTCATTTACACCTATTTATTCACCGCTTCGTCACGCGAACGGATAAGCAGGCTAGATTTTCCTTGTATAGTAGTAGTAAGATTTATTACTAACTAGCATGTGCCCGCGGCTTCGCCCGCGATAATTATTTCAAAAATTAAAAATTAAGAGCATAATACTTAAATCATTATATTTATTAACACCTAAATCACGTGGACTACATACCACGATTAGATAGCGTCGCCTGGTAAAAGCGACCTCAGATTCGATTTCCTTGGCCCAGAATACCCCTGTACAGTGAGTTTCGTCCAAATCGAACAATGTTTGACCATATTTAGGCCTATCCTTCTTCCGTGTAGGTTGAAAATTTCATATGTCTACGGGCCTTGACATTCTAAACAAATGAATCGACCAGCGTGGGCTTACAACAATCTAGCGATCGCGATGCTTTTACTACCTCGGTATGACAAAAATAGCCAAAGCCAACTGCAATTGATTTGACATTGAAATGTATTACTGAAATCTGATGCTTCGACAGCGCTAAAATCACGTTTTCTGCCAGTTTTTCACTCACAACTCGCGAACGAAAGCTAAAATTAAAAATCCGGCTTCGATGCGCATTCGCCCACCTTTCAGCCCATCTATGTTTAAAATTTCAGATCTCTGCGTTTAGTAGATTTCGCTGGGCATCGTGGACAGACAGACAGACACGTCCTTTTATTATTTTAAGATAGCATGTGCCCGCGATAATTATTTCAAAAATTAAAAATTAAGAGCATAATAGTTAAATTGTTATATTAACACCTAAATCATGTGGACTACATAATTATCACGATTAGATAGCGTCACCTGGTAAAAGCGACCTCAGATTCGAGTTCCTTGGCCCAGAAAACCCCTGTATAGTTAGTTTCGTCCAAATCGAACAACGTTTGGCCATATTTAGTCTAATATTGATTATCCCTATAATAATAATAATAATAATAATAATAATAATAATAATAATAATAATAATAATAATAATAATAATAATCCTCTTCGGTGTAGGTTGAAAATTTCATATTATGTTTGCGTGCCTTGACATTAAAAACAAATGAATCGACCAGCGTGAGCTACAACATTCAAAAAATCGCGATGCTTTTATGTCGAAGGAATGACAAAAATAGCCAAAGCCTAGTGTAATTGATTTGTATTACTGAAAACTCATGCTTCGAAAACGGAATAAATACACGTTTCTGCCCGTTTTTCACTCATAACTCACGAACGAAAGCGAAAATTAAAATTCCGGCTTCGAGGTGCACATTCCGACCCTTTAGTCCATCTATGTTTAAAATTTCAGATCTCTGCGTTCAGTAGATTTCGCTGGGCATCGCGGACAGACAGACAGACAGACACTTCCTTGTATTAATATAGAAGTACATAAATCGTCCGACCTCCAATGAGGATGGCCACTAAGGATCCAGAATACAACAAAAATCATGAAAGAATATTTACAATTAACCTTAAAAATTAACAGTTCAAAATTGCAATATGATTTATACTACTTTATGTAGATGTTTGGATCTTAGAGCATAAGTAATACCAGTCAGTTCTAAATCCACAATATTTTTACTCTCTATTCTATCGAAAGTGGGTTAGCTACCTCCTCCAAGAATGTTCATGTAAGTACTCAAAGTGATCTAATTCATTTCATTTTTGTAAAGTAATTTACAATAAATTTTCTTTGATGCAGGCTAAATTAGTTATATTTCAAAAATGTTCTTTAATAATTTTGCTTATACTGTGTGTAACGAAACATTTCCTAATGGTCGTTTACGTAATGAATGTCCCCTGAACCTTGGCACTTTGAAAGACTCTTTGGTGAAGAAGCTTTGAGCGATAGCATCATGCTTCGAGAACTTCTTCCTTCATTAATAAGATTTCATTCTATGGTAAACTCCTTCGTACGGTGTAAAAACATAGGAAATGAGCTCTATGCTTGTTGGGAAACAAAAAGATTTATATTGAGAGAAAACTTGGTTTAATAAATACCGCGGTAAATTAAACACTTTCATGTAGTACCGATGATTATACATACGTCTGGTTTTATTATGATCGTTATCTTCGTACGTAAGCAAGTTAGCAGTTCTAAAACCGTGGTCCTAGAGAAATTTGAAGCCGGAAATCATGATTCCGGACGTAAGTTTGAATGTCCGTGTGAAGGCAGATAATGACTTCTATGGGAGCACATATTGTCACACTTGCTTAAAAGGCCCGGCGTCGCCCGGGTTTTGTATTTTGTAATTCGAAATTAATATACGAAGGACTTTCAGGTCCTATTTAGAATTTGAAATGACGACTTATTTCACTCAAACTATTCCCTCGGAAAACTCTTGATATAGCTTGTTATGGCCCATAGAGGATATAGAATTTTGCATCCCATCGCTTCTACTCACCAAGCCTGGTAGGAGTTGAAATAAGAACAAACAGAAATTCTGGTAACATAAAATTGTATTGTCTTTGCGGAATATTTTATTTCTCACTCTCATGTTACCATACAACCGTTTCGGGGATGAAATTAAAAAAGTAATTCAATATCACTTTCATACTTCCCTCCCCAAAAACCTGGGATATAATAATATACATATTACCATCCCTCGTACGGTATTCTCTATGTCCAGGGTAGAGAAAGTTATGTGATTGCATCACATTGTGGATTATTTTCGTGGATTTCATCTTCAATATTTATTTGCAGCAATGAATTCTCTAATTTGTCTAAGTCCCGTATATATTTATTTCCAAACCCTCCTGAGACCAATACCAACAATATTTTTGTTGTCATATAAACTGTGATTTGGATTTTATAGCCTAATTCTGTGTAAAAATGGACTATGTATTCTCAAAAACATTTTATTTTTGGCATTTAAAATAACAATTTTGCAAAATCTTTTCTTAGTGGGCACTTACATTATGAAACGAAGGTACTGTCAAAATTCCAAGTCTCTACCTATTATAGTGTAGGCTCTATGTTGATTCTCTGTGAGTCATTCATTAACAGGGCAAAGCCTCTTAAAGATATAGGGATCAATCGCGGTCTCAAATGTCGCTTCATTTGTTTGCTGCTATAAATGATCTTTTTTGGGCTATTATAGGCTGTACGTGTACTGAAACACTTAGGCAACTGCCAGATTCTTTCAAAGGATCGTGCAGGGGTCAGATGGCAACATATCTCTTCATATTCAACAGTCTTTTTGAAAGGGTGGGGAAATTTATGTTCAAAGTGAGACAACTTAGGATGGAATTCGCCGAAGGGATGAGACCGATGAGGGTGTAAGGGGATGATATTTCATTTTAGCTACACGGGTGTCTGCTGTAAATAGGGTGGTTTGTTTAATATCTATGTTTGAGGAATAATTCTCTTTGTGCGTTTGCGGGTTTTTTTTTATAAATCGTTTGGTTTTGTTGGTGAGTTTGAAAGTTCTGTTTGTGTGTTTTGTTTAGTTTTAATTGGATGTTTATGTTTTTGCTTGTGCACAGTTATAGTACGGCCAATCTAATAACTCAATCAACGAATAATGTATTAAGGTATGTTTGTAAGGTCGGAGGTTTTCCTGGCGAAGAAGCTGAGTGAAAATTTCTCGGGTGGTCAGCCAAATGTGGAACAATACCTGGCTGGCAACCTGAGAAACGTTCACCTTTTGTACCAGTAGAAGCACTAAGGGGGACATACAGCTTTCGATGCTGGAAAATAGATTGAAGTTTCATTTTTTTTCTTAGCAATGAATGGTTATGCGGCCTTGCAATCTGGTATTCTCTATATTGACTAGTCCTACAATCGCATACTATTTTCAGAATTATTTTTACTATTACAGTTAATGGGTAATTATCATTACAAAATGGTAGCCAAATTGTGTGCACTGAAGTGCCGTTTCTCTGATAACTCAAACATTTATTACCATATTGCAGTGAAATTTTGCATGCAAGTATATTTGATATTGTTGAGCAACACTATCTAGAATAATTGATGTAACTTTAATACTTAATATTTAAAAAAAAAAATTCTAAAAAAATAACAAGTGATGAATTATATTTTTTAAAAATATGTATACTGGAGGAAATCCAAAGATTCTAAATTATGTTGTTTAAGTGATATTTGCAAGTAGATAGAAAAAATAATCACTCAGAAATATTTGTATTTATGAAAATTATCAGGGAAACGGCACTTCAGTGCCTAAATTTGGCTGCCATTTTGTAATGATAATTACTCATTAACTGTAACAGTTAAATTAATTCTGGAAATAGTGTGGAATTGTAGAACTAGTCAATATAGAGCATGCCAGATTGCAAGGCTACAGAACAATTCATTGCTGAGAAAAAATAATGAAACTTCACCTATTTTTTCATCATCGAAAGCTGTATGTCCCTCCTTATTAGGGTTCAATCGCTTTTATGTTCTTAATTGGAAAATTTTCGTTTTACTAAATCCACCTCAATTGGTGGTACGGATCACCACCTCAGTACGGATCACCACTATAAAAATTTGACCCGTACAGGTGGTATGTTCTTAGTAGACTATTTAAATGAAAATCATCCCAAGTCATTAGTTATTCTGTTTCATCTGAAAAAGGGTCGAATGCCTTTCCATCGTGTCAGTACAAACTTTCTTCTTTAGAATGTTAACGATTGTACAAGTGCGTGTCTTTTACTATTGTATAATGCATAGATTGATCCACCTCTGTCTATATTGGATTTGGATGCTCCGGGAATAGATATAGCTTTCATGTACGGATACCAAGTTGCCTTTAACCTGCCATTGACCGCGGCTATAATATCTCATGAAATATTGTTGATTTTCTTTCTCTAAATTATGCAGTTATGTTAGAATTTTAAGATTTTCCTTTTAGAATCGAATTAATATCTACTTACACTTCAGAATGAACAATGGTCTTTGCATATTTTAAGCAGTTGTTTTATATATACATCATGTATATAATTAACCAACCAGAAATAGATTGGCTGTCGTTACTCCTAATTTTATGAGATATAGTAAATCAGGGGTAGCCATTGTCATATCTAGCTGCCACATGCGGCCCTTCTGATACTGCTTATGAGCGTTCTGTTATTGATTACAAAAGTCAGATTAAGGAACAAAGAGGGAATTCAACAACCAGCTAAACTGCCGCCATCCGTGCCGAGCCGCGAGAAAGTAAGACTTAGTAATTACCAGGGCATTAAATTTTCCTAAATATTTAGCCCATAAATCTGTGATCACTCCAGTATAATGCCGGTTGTCGACCAAGACCTAATCTAAGTTAGTTTAGCTTAGCACACATACAGTGCGGGATTTCATATGTAGTTGTGCCGACAAAACTACATATGAAATCCGGTACAACTATTTATGAAATCCCTCATTTCATGTATAGTTGTACCGGATTTCATATGTAGTTTTGTCGGCACAACTACATATGAAATCCCTCACTGTATGTCGACAACCGGCATAAGAATATGTGGAAATTCAACCAATTGCAAGAGTCTATCGACATAACATTGTTGTTAAATTTTTATCACTTTCGTATTATCTTCACTTATGTTTGAAGTAAATTCACAAGGACTTCATCATAATGGCACATTAGTTTGATGGAATTAAAGCTACCACTTTAATTAAGCAGCAACACATAAATAAATAATATGGGAGAATCAAAGCAAGTACTACGGGCTAAAGGGGAATAAGAGAAAGTAGAGTAAAATAATACTAGCACTCCCAACCAGACTGTTTACTGGGAATCTTTCAATAGCTAGCATACAATTTCTATAGGAACACTATGGGATATTGGCGTCAAGTATTCATAACTTGTGCACAAGTCTTTTCATAAGTTTTTACTGCCATTATACTGCAATGGGAGAGAAAGAAAGTATTAAGGAATGAATGGAGAATTCTTAGAATATGGATTTGGGGAAAGACACTCGAGCTGTACCAGGAAACTGCCTACAGGCACAAGCTATGTAAGTAGTTCAAGAAGCACTAATATGCGGGGGAAGAAATAGCCAATGACCATTAGTTTTAGAACTGAAAAACATGATTTTAGCTCTAAGGAAGGATATGATTAGCTATAAGGAATATTATGAATCTTGGAAGGGATGCTAGTCAGATGGTGGCGGAACGAATGCATTTACAGATACTGTGCAACTGGACTGAGGGTCCGACTGGACGCATAATCGCGTACTGTCCCTCGTTGCAACTTTATATTGTCTTATTGGCAGTAAATCGCCAATTCGACTGTTTTGATTCTAAACGCTGTGCAGGTGAGGGTTATATTAAAACCTTACACCACTTTAAGACAACTGTTGCTTATACAAGTCAGATTTACGACTTGTACAGTAAATTCAGTGTGTGAAACGCAGTAAGTACATTACGACCTTCAAGGGCATAAATAGGCCAGTGATATCACAAATCGGTGTAGAACAGAAAATATATTCGTGAAGCTCCCAATATTGCCAGACTGACTTTTTTCCGCTCCGCAATATAAACTATTGTTATTGAACACTTGTGAATTAATTTGTTTCTGGTAAAATAAACATTCTTAAACCCACTATATACCTCACTGCTTTGAATACATGAAGTGTAATTTAGAACCTAACCACACCCAATAAATATGCCCCGAGAAATGTAAAGAGGTAAATCTCGTTGTTCGCGACTGATGCTGCCGTGGTACACAAACATATAAATTTCAGTGGGACCCAATAAAACATTTTTATTCCCCTAAATTCAAATTATATGAGCGAACTGCTACATAGAAATGGCACCCAGATCCGCTACATAGAAATGGCTAACCCAGAACGTGAGGCTTCGAAGGAATAGTGGCAAAATAGAAAAGAACAATTAAAAATCAAAAATCAAAACTTACCCGAGGGAAAAGACATTACAAGAATAAAAACAATTAAGAGGGAAAACAGAACAGTAATCCAGGATAACAGGAGCGGGGCAGCGATCAAAAAAATCGATAAGACGAGGGATAAATAAATAGGAGCAGGGCATCGCATCACATCTCATCACGTCACATCACAACAAACAAGCAGATGGCAACCCCAGACCAGACCAGTAGGAAGGAAGGATGACCAAACGGATAAGTCCAAAAAGAAAATCTTGTTAAACAAATTTTGCAATATTTAAACGTATACTTCTTGTACTGTGAATCTAGTTATAAGAGGGTCAGTGTGCATGAAAATGTCTGATAGTAAAATGTGTGTAGGGAACATAAGTATTGGAGAGTGAAATGCCAAAACTGCGTAACGGGAAAATTGTGTTAGTTAAAATGGGTTCAAATGAGATTCAGTTAGGGCAGGACTTGTTAAGTGGGAGTGAATTAGAGAATTTTCAGAACAACATTAGCATGGAGGGAGAAAATAGTAGCCAGGACAGTAGCAGCCAGGTAGAAGGGACTGAAGTTCAAACTCCAGTAGAAATTGAGGAAAATCAAATGGTGGAAAATCAAAATGTGGGAATTCAAAATGTAAATAAAGAGGGAGAAATGATGTTAATGATGCAGCAAATGATGATGGAGGTGAAAAAAAATTCTGAAGAAGTAAAAGCAAGTTCTGATAAAGTAACTCAGGAACTAGGAGAGATGAAAAAAAGTACTGAAAAATTAAGTGGGGAATTCAAAGAAAGCTCTGAGAAATTAGGGGAATTGAAAGAAAGCTCCAAATCTTTAGAAAAAAAATTTGATCAGTTTCAGACAGATGTCAAGACGATGAATGACCGATTAGAAGGGAAAATTCAAAATGTTGAGGTTAGGCTTGAAAAAAATCATAAAGAACTGGATAAGAAAATAAATGATGTAAATCAGGAGTTAGGAACGAGAGTAAATAATATGGTCAAAGCAAATGAAGAACAAAACAAAAAAATGGAAGATCGGTTAACTAAGGTAGTTACAGGGGATCTAAATATTGTTGAAGAAAATTTCCAGGGGAAATTAAAAAGCATAGAGGAAAATACACGCAGAGAGCTTGAAAACATGCAAGTGAGTACTAAAACTAGAAACGAAAACTTGGAAATAAAAATCTTAGAAAAAGTAAAAAGTTTTGAAGGTACGTTATCTGATAAAATAACGGTCATTGATAAGAAGGTTATTGGGTTAGCTAACAAAATTCATACTATGGAGAATGAACCTCTGGTCGGACGAAATAGTGATGACAATAGAAGAGCCAGCTTAGCCACAATAAATGTAACTAATGCTGAAATTTTAGCACGTAATGAAATTAGGAGTGATGGGCAGGGCACTTCAAGCGTCATGACTGAGTCGGACGACACGCGAAGTAATGCAGATTTAGGAAACCATACTGAATCGCAAATAGGACTACGTAACCAAATACACTGGTCACAAATATTAGGTAATGATTGGACCGCTCCAAAATTCAATGGGGAAGATCACGCTAATCCGCATCAATTTGTTAGTGAGATGGACTCATACTTGAAATTAAGGGGAGTGCCTGAGGAATTTAAAATGGCAATAATCCAAAGAAGCTTAGTGGGGAAGTCGCGAGATTGGGCCCATTTTATATTAGCTAAGGGAATTAACTATGGGGAATTTAAGAAGTTGTTTATGGAACGCTACTGGAATTCAAGTCGGCAGAGTAACGCAAGAACAGAGTTGTATTCGGGGAGATATAACGAGGATTCTAACCGTACAATGTCAGAACACTTCATGATGGTAATTAAGTTGGCCCGGTCTTTGGATACCAAACTTTCTGAAAAAGATATGCTGCAATTAGCCCTAAAGCAATTTAATAGAGAAATCTCTAATCATTTGATTGTTGCGCGACCCCAGACTCTTACTGAAGCGTTAGGATTGCTAACTGAATTCGAAGAGACAATAAAAAGAGAGAAGCCCTATGACGGTAAGAAATTCGATCGTGGAGTTCGAAATGAAATTCCGAACGAGAGGGGGAGAAATGAAAATTATGCAGGCAGGAATGATACGTATAATAGGCCTAGCGGCAGAAATTATCCTAATACGCAAGGATATAAACAGGACAATAATGGCAGGGGTAATAATTATAATCAGAATTATTCTGGAAACCGACAAGGGAGAAATAATGCAGACTACAGACAAAATCAGGGAGTTCAAAATAACTCGCGGTTTGAAAATACAAACAAGAGCGGAATGAACCCACCGCAGGTCAATCACATTGGATTTGTAGGGTCAGAGCCAGGGCGAGGAATTTATACACAAAGAAACGGTGAAGTCGTACACGGTCGGTACATAGGCTATGAAACTGACAGGTCTGAGAGGGGTGAATCTCAGGTAGGCAGTTCACTTAACCCGGAAGCTAGGGAATACCTAAATGACGGTGATCGCGTAATTATGCAATCCGATGAAAATAGGCCTAATGGAGAGGAAGGAGAGATGAACGGAGCATATTAATGATCATATATGTATTGACAAGTAAGCCGTGCTAAATAAGAGAAATACTCAAGGTAGATAACATCTTAATAAAGCAATTAGGACACAAAATGTAAATAAACGTAAACAAATATTAATAACATGAACAGATGCTGAAGTTACGTCAAAACAAATATAAAGAAATAAACATTTTAATGGTAACCTTACAATTTGAAGGATGTAGTAGATTAAAGAACTTAGTCCATTCTATTGATATTTTTCTGATACTTTACGGAAATGTAATGAAAGGCGTAGACTCGAGAAAATAATCGAAGAACAAATAAAGATGGTATTATTGAAGTTCCCTTTCCATATATAATTTGAGTGATTGAAAATTTAAAGCTCCGAAGATTTAAAATGAAGACAATCCGAGATGAATTTTATTGATGTCGTAGGCGAGTATAGCCCTACGAATGAAGTTGTTATTATTACCGTTGTAGGCAAAAGCAGCCCAACGAAGGAATTATTAATGTTGCAGGCAATAAGGGCCCAACAATTAATATTATTATGGGATCAGCGGAAGGACCGCGATTCGATATCGACGAAGTTATTGCTGTTTATGAAGTTATTGACACTTTGATGAAGAAGTGTGAGTCAGTAAAAAGGGATTGCAAATTTAATATGTTTGGAGCGAAAGATAAATTGATCACTAGGATTATAATAACGACGGGGATGGAAATATCACGATAGACATGAAAAATCATAAAAAAAAAGAGGATGGGAAAATTATTTAAGGACCACGAATGTTTAAAATGTTTTATAATTATTGCTTTGATGCTAAGAAAATAACGCTTGGTAGTAGAGAATTACCTCATAAAAGAGTAAAAGGGAATCATAGTAACATCAGCATTTATAAACAAATTTTGAAAACAAAAAAAAAGAAATAATAATATTTACATTTTGTAAAAAAAAAAAAAGAATTACTAAAGAAATATTAAGTCTACTAGGGGAGATAATTATGGAAGCATGGATTCTTATCGATATTGTATCTATTAATAAAGTATGCTAGCAATCTACTAATAAATCATTAGCGTAAGTTCAGAAAAGTAAACAAATAATTAGCGACAACAGTATGGTTGATCAGAATTGCATTGCTTCGCGTAGAATGTGTATTCAAAATGTGTAAACAAAAATTTATATTATAGTGTGGATGTGACCGGGAATAAGTACGTGTGGCAACTACATTATCATTTATAAACACAAGATCTGTGGCATGTGTTTATTCTAGTATAATCATGGGACTGCACCAAGAAATCCAGTGCTTTATATATTAGAAGTTTAGTGAAAATTCATAGGTGTGTTAGTTAGTATTTAGAGGACTCTTGTCAATAAATCCGACAGTTATTATATCACAATAAGGACTATGCTAATAAATCCGGCATTTTATAATTTTTAGTGAAGCTAAATTAGCTAGGCATAAAATTGTAAACATAAAATTTTAGTGTAATCTCATTAATATTTGTGTTAGGTAACAGTTGAATATAATAGGATTAGAGTAAACTCAAGATTCCGGGGGTGAAGTATGCATTGCATGGTATGTATTGTAACTGTTGATTTAAGTTTAGATAAGAGGTTCATTCATTCATTATGAAAGGGAGAGGCAAAACGGTTACCAGGAGCTGTCACTATATTCTGAAATAAAGTAACAAAATTTTACAAACTTTGCACTTGTATTGCAGAATATACTGGGGCATTATGATGGAATTAAAGCTACCACTTTAATTAAGCAGCAACACATAAATAAATAATATGGGAGAATCAAAGCAAGTACTACGGGCTAAAGGGGAATAAGAGAAAGTAGAGTAAAATAATACTAGCACTCCCAACCAGACTGTTTACTGGGAATCTTTCAATAGCTAGCATACAATTTCTATAGGAACACTATGGGATATTGGCGTCAAGTATTCATAACTTGTGCACAAGTCTTTTCATAAGTTTTTACTGCCATTATACTGCAATGGGAGAGAAAGAAAGTATTAAGGAATGAATGGAGAATTCTTAGAATATGGATTTGGGGAAAGACACTCGAGCTGTACCAGGAAACTGCCTACAGGCACAAGCTATGTAAGTAGTTCAAGAAGCACTAATATGCGGGGGAAGAAATAGCCAATGACCATTAGTTTTAGAACTGAAAAACATGATTTTAGCTCTAAGGAAGGATATGATTAGCTATAAGGAATATTATGAATCTTGGAAGGGATGCTAGTCAGATGGTGGCGGAACGAATGCATTTACAGATACTGTGCAACTGGACTGAGGGTCCGACTGGACGCATAATCGCGTACTGTCCCTCGTTGCAACTTTATATTGTCTTATTGGCAGTAAATCGCCAATTCGACTGTTTTGATTCTAAACGCTGTGCAGGTGAGGGTTATATTAAAACCTTACACCACTTTAAGACAACTGTTGCTTATACAAGTCAGATTTACGACTTGTACAGTAAATTCAGTGTGTGAAACGCAGTAAGTACATTACGACCTTCAAGGGCATAAATAGGCCAGTGATATCACAAATCGGTGTAGAACAGAAAATATATTCGTGAAGCTCCCAATATTGCCAGACTGACTTTTTTCCGCTCCGCAATATAAACTATTGTTATTGAACACTTGTGAATTAATTTGTTTCTGGTAAAATAAACATTCTTAAACCCACTATATACCTCACTGCTTTGAATACATGAAGTGTAATTTAGAACCTAACCACACCCAATAAATATGCCCCGAGAAATGTAAAGAGGTAAATCTCGTTGTTCGCGACTGATGCTGCCGTGGTACACAAACATATAAATTTCAGTGGGACCCAATAAAACATTTTTATTCCCCTAAATTCAAATTATATGAGCGAACTGCTACATAGAAATGGCACCCAGATCCGCTACAAGTTATTAAACACAACAATTGGGACATGTTCTATGTGCTCAATCGTGTATAATAAGCTGGTTATGAGCAAAAGGAGATAATTATTTATATGTTTGATGACACATTTTAATTCTCGTACAATACAATACAATATTAATTTCACGATATTATTTAGCAAGGAGGTTAATCTAAAAAATACAATAGCTCACAGCTAGTGAGAAGTCACACAAAGTGTGTGTGCCACTATCGACGATGGCGCGACAATCGATATATTGTAATTTACCTATTGTCGCCTTAGGCTATCTCGCTTACAGTGACACCAGAATGACAAAAATAGCGTACTTTTGTTAATTGCCCTGTTTTTTATTGTTCTTTACATGCTTAACTCTGAGTATTTGCTAAATACTCACTATAAATATAACCCAAGGTCCGAATTGTTTCAAGATAAATTCCGGATCTCTTCTGGTATTACACAGTTGGGGTGGTACAGAAGACAAGTAACGCTTCTGTAACAAAATGTGCGACCTAAAAGACATGATTACCATGTCAAAAGGAATTGAATTAGAAATAAGTTTGTCGGGATCATACAACAGATCTACATTATTTTTAAAAGATAGGGAACCCACCACCCACTTTGTCATAGGCATTCAAACTTGTAATCATTCAGTAACTTAAGGGATGAGAGTAATTTTCTAAACTCTTTTTCCTAGAAACCTGAAAATTTTCACACTTCATTAACGCAAATCTAAATTAAAGGTTCATGTTTCATTTTAATATTTCAATTTGTTTTTAAGAGACCAATTAATTAAATTAATTTGTAACGTATAATCTTCTCCAACATATACTACAATGTGAATCTAATCTTTTAAGTGAGATTCTACGATGCTTTTGTGTGTGTATATATATATATATATACATATACATATACATATATATATACATATATATATATATATGTATATATTATTTTGCCGGCACTAAAAATAATTGTCCTACTAGTATTGATCTAATTCATCATCCTGGGAAAATTAATCGTTCAGATACTTTGAATTGTCTAGTTTAGCAAATTGCTTTCCATATATTCATTATTCATTAAGTTCCCAGCTATTCAGTTTTAGCTAGCCTATATGTGAGGGCATTTTTGAAGTTAGTCTATATTTGATGGGAAAAGAAGAATAATTCTGTTAATAGCATAGTCTGTATATAAATGAATAAACGAAAGTCACATAGCTTGAATGAGAAATTCAGGAGTACGAAATAAGATTTATTGCGAAACCACGTGAGAAAGGCCTATGTGATGAAATATGTAATTTTCAAAAAACTAAGCAGATGGAATAAGCTGAGCAGATTGAAGTGAAGGAATGAGAATAGGAAAATGGAATAAGTTTCTTGCTGCAGTGTTGAAGTGTCAAAATCTTTATTGCCATGAATTGATCAGTATACTATGACTTTAATTATAATTTAAACATCCTTAAAATAAATGAATTTCTTTCCGAAATTTCATTCTCAGATTAAATCATTAAACCTTCGATAAGTGGCCACCCCTGTACTTTACTATCGTCTTTCGTTGCATGTCGGTTGTTGACCTTATGCTATCTTGACAAGAGTACAAACAAAAGAAAGTATGTCATCCAAAAATAAGTTTCGGTAAATTAAGCCACAACATTAAAGAGTAATTACCCTATACTTTAGTTAAAGTTTGAAGTTTATTTACTCTTCCTACCCAGGTTATCTTTATTATAATCTATATAAACTTCCCAAAGGTGATAAAAATCTACCACTTCCATGAGCTTCACAATATAGAGCGCCTGACTTTACTAGACTTTCCGATATAGTCTTTTCAACTAATAAGTTTCGAAACCTGTTTTAAGCACAAGATAAGTTATTCGTGGAGTGGGTAGGTCTTAAGTCACAGTGATATTTTTATAGTGGTGTTTAAGAATGTAATGCAATGTAACAACTTGTACTCATTTATAAAGTTCTTCCAACACAGAGGGAAATATGAAAAATACTAGCACAATTCCGGTTTCTAGATTAAATGCCAATTTATAGAAAAATATTTAAGAAACAGAAGCTCTTGCTAATTCACGTCGTTTGTCTTAAGTAATTGTTTAATTCGACTGTTCTACCTTCAATCTTACGCCACCCACGTTTTTGTTTTTAATTTTAATAACTCAATACCACTTCTTCATCTCTCTCTCTTTCAACGTTCTTCTAGATTTTTTCATAATGATTTATGTATTTCAGCGGTGAGTTTTAATGTCCAGATAAATTGGACGTGTTTAAATAGTAAGGAATGTTTTGTCTTCAGTAGAAAAATTCCTTGGAATTCCCAAGAAAATGTAATGTTTTTCTCCCAACTCCCACATCCAATAAAAAAAATAATAAATAAATAAATAAAGCAGTACTCTGAATCACAAGGGGTAGAATTTGCTAGTATGATATGCGTAGCTTCTGGGCGCAGGGATTAGGTTTTCACTGTTATGGTAGTAATACAGGCCCTAGTAATAGGTCTATATAATTCTGTGTACCGTTGGCCTATATCTGTGTTTTATCATGATTATTAATTAATGGCGACTTCAATACATATAATATTCTGCATTGCAATTGAGATATTTCATAAAATTGGCAACTTAACGATTTTATAAGAGGCTATTTTACGATTTTTAGAACCTATTTTCCAATTTTTAGAGCCTAGTTTAGGTACCTAAATCAGTATTTTTAGCGACCTAAAAGTCCGAAGTCTATTCATGACACCTGGGGCTTCACCTTTTAGGATTGACCTTAGTTAAATAAAGATCTAGGCTGTGTTATTAATGTTGATGCATGGTTTGAGGTGATGAGATCTTTGAAACCTAGGTATGATAGAATCAGCTACTTTAAGTGTAAGATAGGTTTCACTAGGATGTAAGTTACACCATAGGACAAGCTCCCTCTAAGTTTCCTGGGTATCGGCAACCCAATATTGTTAACTTCCAGGATGTATCGAAGTATGAATACGATATGTGTGCAGGGAATTGAAAGCAAACACCTGCAGGTAAACATAACCCAGGGGTGAGAAAGCTCTTACTTCTTCACAGAGATAATTTGCAATACGAAAAAAGAGAATATCCGTTATATAGAGTAGCTTTATCTCTATACAAAAGAAGCACATCTATGTGATGCGTTCGCATTACTTTCTTGAAATGTAATCGCTTTCTGGATACCATAGTTTAACCTCTATATTGTGATCTTGACATTTGTCCTTATGCCGGGAAAATGTGGAAAATTTTGGGGTAAGAATAACAATCTTTATTGTATTTTTCAGGAATTTATTGGAAATCATATTTTCAAGTATAAAGTGGCATTAATTTAAATCTGCTTAAAAAAAGCGGCTTTGCGCTCCCTTGCCTCTTTTCCTTCTTTGAATTTCTTTCTTTCAACGCCATGCCTCATTACACTAAATAATATTACATGATTTAAATACAACTTCAACATAAATATTATATTAAATTCGATTTTATATCTTTTTAAATAATATTAGATTACTGTACTATTATGCCTATGAGAATGCATATCTTTATATAGTTTTCTATTCACTAAGTAGGCTTTTGCACTTTTGCTAGGGTTTTGCAACATCTCTTTATGAGGCTTTATCCTGACTGACTGACAGAGAATCAACGTAGAGCCTGAACTATATTAGGTAGAGACTTGGAATTTTGACAGCACCTTCGTTTCATATTGTAAGTGCTCACTAAGAAAGAATTTTGGAAAATTTTGATTTTAAATGCCAAAAATCAAATGTTTCAGAGGAGACACCGTTTTACACAGAATTATCAAATCCAAGTAAAATTCCATACACAGTTCTCATGAAACAGTGTATTGTTGGCAGTGGTCACAGGTAGCTTTGGAAGTAAATGACACGGGACTTTGACAAATTAGAGAAGCTAACAATATAATTCATTGGTGTAAATAAGTATTGAAGAATGAAATCCACGAAAATAAATCACAATGTGATGCCGTCACATAACTTTCTCTACCCTGGACATAAAGAATGCCGTTTTCTCACTTCACATTTTGATGTAGAATAAGAGATTGTATTGCAGGGACAGCATTTTCAGTTATTTCAGTCTGAATATACCGTATCAGAAGTCACTAAAAACAATTCTATCCACTGATACGTTATTCATAGCTGTAGGCGTATTTTTAGTTGAGAAATATGGATGTTTATCATAGGCCCTAAGGATGTAAAAGTACACAACATAGGATGGAACTTTTATGTAAAAACGATGTCAGTGTTCATATCGTAAATTTAATGTTTTAATTATTTTTCTGTTAAATAAGTAATTTAAACAAAACATCTGCGTCACCATATGGCGAGAGGTTTCATGTTAGCATTTCGATTTTCATTGTTTAACCCAGCAGTGAAGTGGTGTGGTTCACTTGTGACGTCAATTAGGTATGGAGTGGAAGTTGTTAGTGTTTCAGGCGAAGCGTTTAAAAATACGAGTTAAGTTAGTCTATTCTGGCACATTCGAAACCAGCCTTCATTAACATTGCTTCATTATATATGAGAAAACAGTTAAGTCCATAAATAGTAGGAGTAACAAGAAACTATTTTTCGCCAAACTCTCAATTTCTCTTTTGCATTGTTTATGATTAGGGTTCGGATGTTCATGTTATTTATATCTTGACCTCCATTCTCGCCGCAAACCCAAATTATAGACGAATTGCGTGCTTGTTATCCTATTCGGCCCGTTTATTTTGCATTTTTTTATTTATATATTTTTTTATTTATTTTATTTTTTTATTATTGACAATTTGCCTATTGTTAAACAATCAAATACAAATACAAATACAAAAATACACAAATAAACAAAAAAATTACAAATTTCAAAATTAAAGTACAATACTTTTTAAGAAAAGAAAAAGAAAGAAAAGAACCAAATATTTATTTAGAAATACACCCGAATGAGCGAACTGCTCGTGCTCGGGTGTAGTTTCAGAACATCAGAGTGGAGAAAGAGGAGAAACAAAAAACAAAGTGAGAAAGAATGACACACTTATAAAAAAAAGGTGAAAAATGTTAAACAGAGCTACAAAAAAGAAAAGACTAATTTATAAAAAGGAGACAAAAAATATTAAACACAAATACATACAATAAATAATAATAAAAATAAATGACTTAAAGCTAATAAAATTACAAAAAATGTTCTACGTACTTATTAAATTTAAAATTGTTTAAATTTAAAGTCATATTTTGGTTATTTTTATGGTATTGGTCATATTTAGGTCATATTTGTAATTTAACGCCATGTTTCAATTATAAATTTGGTAAAGGAGCACAGTTATAAAGTACATGCACTGAATGGTCGAGTTAAATTTGAAAGTTATGTAATTAATTTATTATTTATGCCCATTTAATAGATAACTTAATTTTAAAATTAATATAATTGTTTATTAAGTGCCAGTATGGTACTTTATGAGATTGTGTGGTGGACGAAAAAATGTCTGTCCGTCTGTCTGTCCGTCTGTCCGTCTGTCTGTCTGTCCGTCTGTCTGTCCGTGTGTCTGTACGCACCATAACTCAAATACGCTTTGTCGAATTTTAATGAAACTTGGTATACACGTGATCTGGGAAGAACCCTATTGATATTGAACCAAATCGGTTCACCGGTACCGGAGTAATGCCCAATTTAGTGCCTATTTTAATAGATTATATAGGAAAGGCGCCATAGCTCAAATACGCTGTATCCGATTGCCACGAGACTTTGTATACCCATTTATGACGCCCATGAAAAGTGCCCTATTGAATTTGAATCTAATCTGTTGACCGGTACCGGAGTAAAACCCAATTTAGTGTATATTTTAAAGGCGCAATAATTCGAATAAGCTTTTTCGGATTTTTATGAAACTTCGTACACGCATTTATAATATCCATGGAAAGACGTCTGTTGATATTCGACCAAATCAATTGGCAAGTACCAGAATAATGCCCAATTTAGTGTTTTTATGTTAATATATAAGAAGTCGCGATAACTCAAATATGCTTTATTGGATTTTCCTGAAATTTTGTATACCCATTTATAATGTACGTGGAAAGACGTCTACTGATATTAGACCAAATCGGTAGACCGGTACCGGAGTAAAACCCAATTTAGTGTATATTTTAAGGACGCGGTAACTCAAATACGCTTTACCGGATTTTTATGAAACTTGGTATACACATTTATAATGTCCATGGGAAGACGTCTATTCATAATGGATAAAATCGGTTGACCTGTTTCGGAGTGATGCTCAATTTAGTGCCTGTTTTATGGTAATATACATACGGTATTCGAAACAATTTATAAAAAAAATGAAAATCAGTTATCTTGACAACACTGCCTATTGTTTTACTGTGATCTTATAAGGCCTTGGAAATTAAAATACAGGTAGCTATGACAAAAAACACTATTGATTTACATGCGCTTATACAACTAGACCGTTAAAACGACCCAGGTGGCCGAGATGGTAGACCTTTCTTCTTCCGTAAGCCCTGCTTAATGAATAAATCTGAAGCTTAACTTGGAAATCAATTTTAAAAAAACAAACATATTCTGCCTATCATAATTGCAGTCATAACTGATTAAAGAAAAACATACTGGCACTTTGTTACATCAGTTTACCTGATTTTATATTTTATATGGACACGTTTGATCTACAAAATATTTTGAGCTAATGAAACGAGCAAACAGAAGCAAATTCCTTAAATTAGAAGTTCATTACAAGTAAAATTGTAAATCACCTGTAAATTGTTAAAAAGTGATTATCTGAATGAATTCATGTGATGTAATAGTTTAGAATAATTAAACGATTTAAATTGGAACAAGCTTCCTTTAAGTGTCCAGGAAACTAACTTTAGTGTTTTTAAGAAAAGTTTGCATAAGTGGCTAATTGACAACTCTTTATGACGTAAGGGAATATTTTGATAGAGTTGTTAACATACGCATACTTTAAGCTTTGTATTTATGTATTTAGAACTTTTATCTCTTCTCTATATATATAAAAGGCTTTGTCCTGACTGACTGAATGAATGACTGACTGACTGATTGACTGAATGACAGGAATCAACGTAGAGCCTAAACTATAACAGGTAGAGACTTGGAATTTTGACAGTACCTTCGTTTTATAATGTAGGTGCTCAGTAAGAAAGGATTTTGAAAAATTCTGATTCTAAATGCCAAAAATTAAATGTTTTTGAAAATACTTAATTCCTTTTTACATAGAATTATCAATTCCAAATCACAGAATATATTGTTGTCAAATGGTATCAGGTGGGCTTGGAAAAAACAATTGAAATGCACTTTTGACAAATAAGAGAAGTTATCAAAATAATTCATGTTATAAATAAATATTACAGAATGAAATCCACTAAAATAATGGAATCACATAACTTTCTCTACCCTGGACATAGAGAAAACAAAACGAGGTATGGTAATGTGTATATTATTATATTATATCGCAGGTTTTTGGAGAGAAAAGTATGAAAGTGATAATGCTTTCTGTTTAATTTCATCCGCAAAACGGCTTTATGGTAACATAAGAGTGGGAAATTTCCCGCCTCGATATTACAATTTTATGTTACAGGAATTTCTGTTTCTTCTTATTTAAACCTCTACCAGGCTTGCTGTGCACTGTACAAGCGTTGGGATGCAACATTCTAGATCCTCTATGAGCCATAAAAACTATATCAAGCGTTTTCTGAGGGAATAGTTTGAGTGTAATAAGTCGTTCTTCCTATTTCAAATTATAAATGCCTATATAAGGACCTAGAATTTAAAATTGAAAATCCTTCATAAGCTAATTTCCAACTACAAAATACAAAACCCGGGCGACGCCGGGTCTTTTAAGCTAGTCATTTTATAATCCATGTGATTGTATCAACAATAATATGTTGCTATGGAAATAAAGAATCAACCAATCATTTATTTTTAGAGACTATGTTTTATTGGGTCATATTTAGAATTTTTGAGTCATATTTAGTCATTTTACGGGCATGTTTTCAGTAATATTTTTCACTTTTTTAGGTCATAAACATCCGGACCCTATTTATGAGATTGAATTATTGTTAACATCAGTGTATTATGACTATGTACTGTGTATACAACAGCATTATTTCAACAGCCAGAATTGTACTTTCTAAGATTACGTAATTCCAAGGCCTACCCTACTGTATAGACTCAGATCCCGAACTCCTGATAATAAATAGCCTCGTAGCTAAAAGGAGTATAAACACAACTGAAATAAATGTTTATACATGTATGTAAGTCTTCAATTGTTTCAGACAAGTGCTGATTATATTGTTATCTACAGTAAATATAAGTTCTAAGCAACCATTAAGATGTTTAATTAGTCAGGTAGAAAGCATTTTCGTCTTCTCTTACTTCTTCAATTTCTGGTTGCGAAGATTTTTTAGAACTCTTTTTTTCCTGAGGGTAACTGCATTTTTTATTATGATTAGTCTGCAGCCTTCACAGCGCTGAGCTATGACTATTCTTTATCCTCGACCTCCACACAAGGATGGAGCTAAATTGGATTACATTAAAAGTTAAATAGATTATGAGCCTTGGAGCTGAAGAATTGAATGAAGCATATGCTTTGACTCCACACCACCGTTATCCTATCCTGCTGATATTAGAAACACTCCACAAAGCTCTGCTGGTACTTCACTAATTCTATTAACTTCAAACGTTCCGCTATCTTAAAGCTCATACCACGTCTTTCAGGATTGGATTTTTTAGTGTCACGTTATTATTGTTCTAAAGTTTATAAAATTTCTATAACGGTTTTTTTTTTTAATGATGTAGTACTAGGGGTACGCCGTAGCGCTACGCTACAAACCGGAAGGTCGCGGGTTCGATCCCTGATGAGGTCATTGGAGTTTTTCAATTGTCCTAACCCTTCTGGTGGCCCTGTGGTCGACTCAGCCTCTAACATAAATGAGTACCAGGAGCAATCCTGGGGTAGAGGTGGCCGGTGCGTAAGGCTGACTACCTTACCACCTTCAAGTACCGATTGTCTAAATATCGGGAGCCTCAATCTCCCGGGACCCTATGGGCCTCCATGGCCTGTAATAGGGAACACTTTACTATATAAACTATACTATTTTACTATATCAGAACGCAAATTTTCGGTCACCATCTCGCCATTGTCGATCAGAATTCTGAGACTGGAATTTTGATAAACTGTTATTAAGTGCAAGAATGGTACTTTATAAGATTGTGTGGGGGACGGAAAAAGTATGAGTTAAAGACAGCATGCTACATATGTTTTGAATGCGATTGTTAATATTTCACATGAGCTGGAGACATAAAATGACATTTGACTGGTTTTTGCATGACTTATTTTATTGATATTGAATTAAGGAAACGTGTTGTAGCCTATTAATTTCTGCCTCTTCATTATCACATTCATCACCAATACTCACGTCATTGCCAAATTCTTCACGTCATCATGAAAGTCTTCTTGTTGTCTTTTCTTCCAGAAGTTATAAAAACAATGTTCATTTTTTGGAACTAATCTAAGCACTTGTTTCGAATTCTTGTTGCCTGCACAAGGGTGAGCATGTCGGTTAACTGGTTTTTGCTTAACACACAGTGACTCGTATTCTGACAGTTGACCTCAGTTCTTCCTTCGCTTTATTCAATTCACACGTGTTATTGTTTACTGTAACTTTCACTCCACGCGGAGTAGACGAGTAGCTGTCAAAATCGCCACAGGACATTCTTAGATTTTGATTGGCTGGGGTAACTAGCTGATTGGTGCGGTAAAAACAAAGAACATGGGTTGAGCTGTCGGCAAACTTTTCCTCCTAACGAAAGGAAGCCGCCTGGCCATGCAATGAATAACTGGACTATACCCAGATATGTCAATAACGAAGTATACCACTTTTATGCTTTTGTGGGTTAACTCAATTTTGCATAACACCGTCCACATAACATTAAAGATGTTAATGATGTAAATATATGAGGTTTTTCTGTTTACGATGCCATACATATGAATACGTGAAAGGCTGGATTAATTATTTATCTATCTATAAGTTATCTTCACGAAATAAGTTTTTGTTAACAATTTTGCAGACTTTAAATTTTCAATTATTGTAGGCTGTTGATTTACTTATTAAAGCTTAAGTTTCGAAGACTATTATAATTAGGGGGCGGATTTCTATGACATGTCATATTTTTCTCCTTTGCAGTATTTCAGGTTTCCGACTAATTGAAACCCGTTTCCAAGCATCCTGGTGAAAATGGAACGGTTTTTATTGTGCATATAACTGTATATTTATGAAATTTTCAACTATTGTAGCATATTTAGTACGAATATGCATATTTAGGTCATATTTTTTGGCATATTTGTGTACATATTGAAGAAATTTTGAAGTTTCATATATTTTGTAAATTTTGTATTATAATGATACTTTTTGAGAATTTACAGATATATTAAATAATTAGCACTATTAATAAAATGTATTGTAATGAAACTTTAAAAAAATATATACACTGTGTGAGTGGTAAAGTCATATTTTAAATTTTATTGGTCATATTTTATTGTTTTTACGTCATAAATGCATGCATATATCCTATTTTTTCGGTCATAGAAATCCGCCCCTAATTATAATCATTCATAATTCTATTATCTAAAACGATTCAGCACTATACTTAATATTCTAGATTTCCGTTTGTGAAAATGAAGGCCTTTTATATTCTTGGTAAACGGTGTAACACATACCGGCATACAAATGTGGTAGCGTTAATGGTATTTTATACAGTGCGTGGCAAAAATGAAGTGAAGGAGGGTGAGGGAAGTGAGTGCGTGTACTTACCCGCATGTCACGCAATTATTGACCTCCTGTGAGTGGGGTCACAGTGTTGGGTCAGGGGCAAACACCATCCTTCCTTCAAGCATCGGCGATGACAATCTCCAAGCCCACACGTGAAGCAGCAACATGCTTTATAATCCATAATCCATCTTCTCTCATCAGTCCGCTCTTGTATTGCTAATGCTCTTGATTTGGCTTTCTGAAGGCTAGCCTATCAGATGGCGGTATATCAGCTGAGCATTAACATGTTCTTAACAGATTGAATATTAAGTAATCATCCCGTCTGTATAGTGAATTGCACAAAATGGGCAATAAATGTATAGGCTATGTGTGTGTGTGTGTATATATATATATATATATATATATATATATATATATATATATAAAATATTTAAAATGAAATATATGTTGTATATATAAGTTATTAGTTTATAAAAAAAATATTTAAAATTAAATATATGCTGTATATATATATAAGTTTATAACAAATATTTAAAAGAAATATATGCTAGATATATATAGAGTATATATTTTTTAATCTGAACTTCTTAACTTCAATTATTGCATGTTGCCTAATTCAAAGTGTCCTGATTTTCATTTTTAAATATCAAAATATCTAAGTAGAAATGGACCGAAATTTGAGCAATACAGCATTGCTTTTATTTAAATTAAATTTAACACAGGTTGTCATCTTTTTTTTTTTAGATTATCTAAAGGTTAATTTCTCATACATTTTTTTAAGTAAAGTGGTTGACTCCTTCAATAAATTTAATGTTTCCGATTGAGCTTTAGGTATCAAGCAACCACCAGTAGCTCAATTATTGCCTAATTTGTTTACTTTATGTAATTGTTCATTCATAAGTATCATAAAATGCGAGTCACAGTACAAACAAAATTGATAAAAATAAAGTAAAGAATTAAAAACACTGTTTTCCTACCAAAACATTATATCTTTAAATGGCACTATTGTTACTTAAGGGATCCATACAAATATAGAGAAACCACTTACATGACACAATTTAACCTAAAGCTTTCTTATTCTTTTTTATATTTTCACTTGAAGTGCTTGATTTACGTGTTGACCTTAATTATGTAATCACGTAATTCTTTGATGGAAAAACAATTATTGTTTTCAGTAATTCTTGTCATTGTTGCCAATCTGCGCTGAACAGAAGGATAAATAAATAGTTAATTTTTTACGTCTGAACAACTGTGTATAATATTTTTAAATTTTTTTTTATCCATTTTGTTCATACTGTGACTCGTATAATAAATGCTTAATGGGTATATAAATTTGAAATAATTGTGATTTTTTAATCTATGTAAACGAACATATGGCAAACAAATCTGAAATGAAATTCATATAACTTCCTCTGCCCAAATAAAATTTAGCTTCTTAGTACGGAGCCTTTTTTCGAGAAAATAGCGACTAACGAAATTTCTTCATGCGAAATTTTGTTTTCGTAAGATTTTACGTTACAAGAGGCCTTACTGCAATGAGAGCTTATTCGGAGTGAGTGGTTTATAACTACCCTTCAGAGAATTTTTTCGAATAAATGTTTGAAATAAAGTTTTAGATCTTAGCATAAGCAACCTATGTGAAAAATGTCAAGAAAATCGTTAGAGCCGTATTAGAGAAAATCGCGAAAAACGAAAATTTATTCATGTAAAGTCCCCTTAAAAATAAGAGAAACTTGCTGTCAATATTCTTGTCACATCTTCAGAAGGTACCTGACCCAAATACAAAATTTTGTTTTCTCACTATTATCAGTCCTGTAGCTAGCCTGTTCACAACAGCCACACAGATACACACACACAGACATGTTTCTGAAAATAGTACTTTTGGATTCAGTGGACCTCAAACCGTGTATTTATGCTAAAAACGCAACTTCGAATTTGGGGGTCGAAAACAATACTTCCTCTACCTGTAGTACCTATGGTATGGGCAGAGGAAGTAAAAAATTACAGAATAGCTGTTGATGGTTGCTTGATTACTTGTGATTTACTCCTGTAACTATTGTAAGACCAATATTCAGAATATTTTAATCACCTGTCTTGTAGAATTTCTTGTCTGTATGTACATGACTTTTTACACATAATTCAGGTAGCTACTAATTAGCATTATATGCATTCTCTTATAATTAACCTTTGAAAGCAGTAGAAAATGTTAAGTAGTTCATAGGTCAAACATATTAGTTTGCATCTCAAATTAATTTCATGCGAAATAATTATCTCTCCACATACCCAGCAGGAAATTTTCAAGCAGAATACTTAATTCCTCACGAACATTATACACGCGTGTATATGTGTGTCGGTTTATTTCGCTGTATTAATCATATATCTTTATAGCGATCATACTCCAGTTCGTTGTTATTTAGCGAGAATTATTTTGCATGTTTCTGTAGAATGTTTCATTTTCTTACCGACTTAACGTAGGGATCTGCATGTATTTACTGACGGGCTTAAACTTTACGGCCCTAATGCGTATCATGTATGTGAGTCGAAACACATGCAGTTTTCGTTATTTCTGTTTATTGAGTTTTCTCTCTCTTTCTTAGTTTAACCTCTCCCATTATAGGGACGTTTGTGCAGCCTTACAGGTCCACATAGAATTCTAAAATGTTACAAAATATGTCAAATTTGCTGTGGAATACAAAGTTATCGGGATGTCGTATAGAATATGAGTAGAGCGTTTTTTTTCTTAAAAAACCGACATTTTCATAAAGTATAGTTTTGAGATATTATTATTATTATTATTTATTTATTTATTTATTTTTTTTGCTTACACTTGAAACTTTTAAGAATTTTTCTGATCGATTCGTTTCTTATAATGACAAGGCACGCAGACGTCTGGAATGTCCTGAATATTTTTCAATTTTAATTACCTGGCATGTAGAATTTCTTGTCTGTATGAGCATGTCTTTTTACACATAATTCAGGTAGCTATTAATTAGCATAGACGGAAGAGGGATAATGAATTAGGCCTAAATGGGCAAAGATTGATCGATTCGAACGGAACTCACTATGCAGGAGTTTTCTGAGCCAGGCAACTGGAATCTGAGGTCTTCGCGTGTAAGTATTAAAAGTATATTGTTTTAATTATTTTCCTCTTAATGATGACGATCATCACCATTATCATCATAATTTTAATTCAAGATACATCAGAAATGGTCAACATCGATTTAACGATAAAATTATTTCTCTACTAATTTCAAGTTTATTTAATTTTAGATTGTTGGTACCGAATGTCACCAGAAGTGTTTATGAATAATCCAACTCTATTCTGTCTGAATTCGTAAGAAGACACGAAAAAGAAATCGTTCCCCATCAGAGACAAATTCTCCTTATTAATTATGCAATAATCTGAATCGAGAAAGATCCCATGTACATAGCGACATGGCATTACGCTCACCCACATGATGACTATTTTCACTTCTTATTGTGAACAAAGTGCATATTTATTGAAAATCATAAATATCGCCTGAAAGGTCATTGCAAGATATTGTTTCTTTGTACTTTCCCTATTCTATTTAAGGAAAGGGTGGCGATAATGTTAAAAGTCATTGCAATAATAAACTTGAACCATGAAAACATTGCTTTCAATATCATTTTATAATATGCAAGATTTTAAACCGCTTCTTGTAGGGTAGTCAGTTCCAAACTTAGAAGTATGAGGGTAAAGTTGTGAGTTCTCAAGATTTCTTTTAGTATAGCAAATGACGCGGATAGTAAAGTTACTTGGTTTATTGGAAATGCCACCTGCAGTTACAGAAGACTGTCGGAAATGTCACATTTAATGATTACTGTCGGAGATGACATTATCGCAAATGACTCTCCCAGTAGTGCACGGGGTTGAAAATATAGATGAGTTAATTGTTGTGAGTATAGTTGAGATGACAATAAAATCCTTTGGAACCAATATTGGATTACATGCCTACGAATTATGGTTATTGTATCTGCAAACCAAGTGTTTACAATCGTTAAATAGCCTATATACAAAAAGAATGAGCAATAGTTGCCTTACAACCTAATCTCGAACGATATTTATTTATTTTAATTGCAAGTTTCTGGTCATACATCTAGCAAGAGAACAAGTTACTAATCCCAATGACAGGACTTTCTTTCATATTGCTTGCATCATTTTTTTGTGTTCAAAATAAAATAAAATAAAATAAAATGTGTTCAGTTTTTCAGAAAGTTAAAACTAACATAAGATTTTAACATATGTAATACTTTTACATTAATAGAGAAAGAGTGGTTAATGAGAACTCTGTTGACCACAATCCCCTGTTTGAACTCGCTCCTAGGAACCAAAAAACCGTTACATAACACAAACATTCAATCAGTGTGCCACACGGCGCCAACGAGGGCTGCGGATGACTTAAATGCCAAAATGCATTTTGTGATGGTATAGTAGGAGCAATTTTGCAGAATAACTTTAAACAAGTGTTAAATCTATTTTATTTGCTTTTACGTGTGCTCAAGTGCAATAGTGTTATTATTGACGTTAGTAAACATAACCTGCAAACAAACACATAAACGTACAGTGTAGTGTGCCTTTAATATACTCCTACATATCTTATTGAGGGTTTTAGGTGGTAAAGGAAACTTTAGCATATTAGCATAAAATCATTTATTAACATATTAACGCGAAGCGAACCCACAACCTTCAGTACAGATGTTATGTTCAATGAACAAACATGACAGCAATGACTGCAAGGTAATTTACACTTATGAACCGCTTCATAGAACTTTAATTTTCTAACGGACAAGAGCCTGCTGTACATAGGAAATTACCGAAGAAAACATATAATTAACCTGGAATTTATAGAAAATTGGAAAATGTTTATAGAATTAGTTATTTAAGGGGGGACGTACAGCTTTCGGTGAAATTCATAGGTAAGAAATAGGTGAAATTATTTTTTTATCAGCAATGAATTGTCCTACAACACTAAAATCTACCTTAGGCAAAGTCGCAATGTAGGGTGGCCCACCTCGCGATATGCGCAGGTTTCCACGGACGGGTGATGTGTTTTGTTTTCCAGGGATACAGGTTAACCAACATGACGCTTCTTGTATATTACTTATCAGTTATCAAAAATTCTACATTAGTGGCAGGTTCTGTTAGGTTAAGAACAGTCATATTAATTTAGTAGGGCATTCTGAATTCTCCCGAAATTACTAATTAGTGACAGGTTCTGTTAGGTTAGGAACAGTCGTATTAATTTAGTAAGGCGTTCTGATTTCTCCCGTTTCGTAAATGTGCCATGTTGTATGTCCCGCGAGGTTCGTTGTATTGGTGCACCTGCTTTCCAGAATTCTACGTGGTCTGCTCAGACCTGTAACGTCCAATCACGAGTTTCTATATAAAAATATGGCGTCATTCACGGCACTTTTCGCTAGATCGTGTTATAAAAGAAAGTGTAACGTTTAGGGCGGGTGGGTTGGACACAAACATTCGTCGAGGCAACATCAGCTCTCCAGAGAACAATCTACAACAAAATACGTGTGATATTAGGTGTTTTATGACAAGAAAATTGGTTTTGAAAGTGGGCCACCCTACAATGCGACATTACCCTACCTTATAATCTGGCATGTTCCTTATTGACTACTTCTACAGTAATTGTATACTATTTTCAGAATCAATTAAGCTGTTACAGTTATGGGTAATTATCGTTACAAAATGGCAGCCACCTTTCGTGCTGCGCTGAAATGCCGTTTCCGTGATAATTTCCACAAATGGCAATCAATATTTTTTAGTAATTCTTTTTTCTATCTGTTTATAAACATCATCATCAGGGCCCGGATTCTAATGACATGTCATATTTTTATTGATGCTGCCTAGACATTGGCAACTTGTAGATAAATCCTAATCATGACCTCTAGATTATAGAAATGCATTTTTATTAGGGCATTTATTTCACTTTTAGGTCATTATTTTGTAATTTTCATGTCATTTGCTTCCTTATTTTGTCATTTCTATGCATTTACTTTAAATAAATGACTAGGTTACTATAATGACTAGGTTACTTGTTGTAGAATCTACTTTAAAAACAATTTTCTTATTTTTCTTCTCAAATGTTCCACTCAAGAACAAAGCTTTTTAACTTACGATATCCTTTCTACATTTACAGTTTTTAGATTTATGTACAAATTAGTCTATATCTTAGTGTGCACAATAATTTTTATAAATAAAGTATGAGTTTTTAGGTCATTCTTTGTAATTATTAAGTCATTTTCTTTAAAATTCAGGGTCATTTTTCAAACAATTTTAGGTCATCAGAATCCGGGTCCTGATCATCATCAACAATCTTTGGAATATCTGCATTACAAGTATTTTAAAAAATAAATTTGTTTAGATTATCTTTTTCGTAAAAATTTATAACCGGAGAGTAGCTGTTCTGGAACAGAGGTCCCGTGTTCAATTCCTGGAACAGGATAAATTTCAGTACTGTCCGTAATTTGCTCTTAAGTATGAAAATTGATGAAAACTTCACTAAACACGCTGTAGATTGAAGGGAACTTTAAATGAGATTCAATCTGTACGTGTAACGTGCAAGTTATGTAGGTAAGGCAGTGAGAGGTTTCTTCCATTAAAACTTGGACAGAAGTTGAGGTTTGTTAGAGAAATGGATTGAGTTACAGTACTCTGTCGCTTGAGGAGAGATGCTCGCTTGTGGATTTATTTCCCTGCATATTCATTACCCGCTTCCTATCTCATTGCGTGGGTTGGAACATCCTAATTGTATCGGGAACATTCTAAAATTGAGCAGTTTATTCCGCAGAGAAACCTAAGTTCGTTTAAAACGATTGGTTTTATGGGCAACGATGGTACTTATCCATACGGATTGCATTTATCTCTGTTCTACACTGTTTTTTCCTTAGTTAAAAACGTTAAATTTCTAGTGTCTTACGAAAATCTATACTTTAGGAACAACTTAGGAAATGTTACAATGTTCTGAGACACTCCCCGAATTAATATAAAGTTCTGATTATATTGTGCATGTTTTAGCGAATTAAGGTAGTATTTAGGTAGTTACATTTGTAGATATGATCTTACATTCAGTAGAGTTAAAGGGTTAATATTTGTTAAATTTTGTCTATAATCTGAAAATTAGTAATTCGTACAAAGAGTCACTGACATTTTGGTCTTACTGTGAATGGAATGCGGTATAATTGCCTAGTTACCTAGTTACTAGAATAGTGTGGTGAGCTAATTGAACCCAGAGGTATCTAATTAATATTTTATTGATAAAGTTGACGAAATTGTTTCTACTGTAGACTGTAATAATAATGCATTAACATATTTGAACAAGTTAGCCAAACCAGAAACTCTGTTTACATTTAAGCATATTGCCATAGAAGATGTCTAACCAGTTTTGAGAACACTTCTTTACAGTTGTTCAAAAGTCTTCCTTTACAAGTTTGGACTACTTACTTCGAAACGTTTAGGAGGAAGATCCGGACTGCTTGACAATGTATCCTCATTAAAGTGTACGTGAATGTTATATGTTTAATCTAATTAATATATAAAATCGAAAGTGTGTATGTATGTATGTTTGTTCCTTATACAAATCTACATTTCTTTACCAATTTACACGACATTTTGCACACATACCCAGTTAAGCCCGGGAAGTATAGCTGTCAACATTAAAATTGAAACAAATCAGTCCTTCCCTTGAAAATTATATAATTTCTGAGAATATTATGCAAAAAAAATGAAATCCCATTCAGTTGTCAAGACAACAGTGTATTGTTTACACAGTTCACATGGGGCTCTGGACACTACATAATAATTTATTGGACTTTAACGAATTCTGATGCTAACGTTTTGTGAAAATAATTCTTGAATAAAATCCACGAGAATAAAGCACATTGTAATGCAGTCACATAACTTTCTCTACCCTCGACACAAGAAATATTTTCTCACTTCACATTTTGATGTAGAATAAGATATGAGATAAAATGTTATTTGATTAAATAACTTGATGTAATAGCATTATTCGCTATCTGTCTTTAAAGTTATGTAAGTTGTCATATCAATATGCATGTCAGTTATTTAATTTTGTGAGAATGTTGCGTAATATAGTTGCGTGTATGTTATTTGCGATGAGGAGCAACATCTCATCCAGTGTCTGGAAAAAACATATCTTATGTGTAAATCTTAATTTTAATTTTAACTTATGAATTTTATGTTTTTAAACAAGATACAAAAACCAGTAATATACTAACACTGAGCTCAATGTTTCTATACTGGGTATACTAAATTTATTAAAGCATATTCCTTACATACATAATCACAAATAATTAATAAAAAATAGCAAAATTGTTATCATTTAAGCGTGTATTCCTTCATTTGCACTTCCTTGGTTTCCTTGCTGTGCTTTTTCTGCTATTTATTTTTGAGTGGCATATAGGCGGCTATTTATATACTTATAACAATTACATCTATACCACTGGAAAATGAAATTAATTAACTAAAGAATACACTAGTTATATAGGCCTACATATACAGTACATAAAATTACTCTACTGTATTTTAGGAAAATGTGTACACTAGAAAAAGAAGTAACTTAACTTAGATCTAAAATATAAAAGAATAAAAGAAACAATGAAAAGCAAATTTATATAATCTCTATATATAAAAGCCAAAACCCACTCACTCACTCACTCACTGACTGATCACAGTTTCTCAAAAACCACACAGCCTAGGAACGTGAAACTTGGTACACATGTTGCTACTAGGCTCTAGATGCGCACTAAGAAAGGATTTCAAAATCTTTGGCCTATAAGGGCCAAAATAGGGTTGTAAAGTTATGAAATTAACCAAAAGGAATTCATACTGCATGTATACAATCCCCATGACAACATAATTTTTTTTAAACTACACAGGTGGCTTGGCATGACACTGGGATTTCATGTAGACCTAATAGATATAAAATTATGAGAAAGGCTATCAATAGAATTCCTATAAATTATTATTAACTATTTTTTGACACGAAGTAAATTTAGAAGGTCCTGGGTTCTATTCTTAAGAGTTGAACTCTTTTCTTATAGCTAGCCTAGGACTGCATTGCAAAATATAGTAAGTAAAGCGTTCCCTATTACAGGCCATGGGGGCCCAGAGGGTTCCAAGAAGTTGAGGCACCCGGATTTTTAGACAATCGGACGTGAAGTTGGTAAGGTTTTCAGCGGTACGCACCGGCCGCCTTTGCCCCTAGGTAGTTCATACAATATCAAAAGATATAATTTCCTGATTAATTTCTATTTACCATATTATCTATCTATCTTTTACCTTAGTTTTTACCCAAACTTTTGGGGTCATTTAAGCGACCCATGTTGCCCGGGCTTTACAGGGCCGCAACCTGTCTGGAGAGGGATTATCTATGGCTCACATACATACATTCTTGACCAGACAAGGACATGGAGGGCCTCCCGGATGAGTTATCAGCCAAATGCTGGGGCCACCTCTGAGACAACACAAACATATAGGACGAGATACATCATTCACACTCACTCTGAACAAGGCGAGGATGGGATGAGGATAATAATGGCTGCCAGATGATATCCGGAGACCACTAGGGCCTAAAGTTACCAGACATTTGTCTCACAGGTGAGGAAAAATCCCGGGAAAAGCTCTACCTAGGTAACTTGTTCCCGACCAGTATTCGAATCGGAGCCCGCTGCGTGAGACGAGCGAACGCATCCCCTACGCCCAACTATTTACTGTATGTTTGCCAAAATTGAAACAGAAAGATTACATTTTTTAAGACATAATCAAAGTAAACTACGGGTGAAGGAGTAAGTTATGTGGAATATAAATACGTCCACCGTGTTGGCTGGACGGCTGATGATTTATAGAAGTACATCGCATCGACTTTAAATTGTGTTCACTTAACCTATATATACATAAATCTAACAATGCGAAGCATTGATGGGTCAGCTAGTTATTCTATATACGAGTAATATTTTGGTTACGGGATGTAATACGAAGCATGTTGAGGACATTCGATGTTCTCCATGGATTTGTGTTTGTTGTTCCATTGTTTCCCAGAAAGGGAGATACATTGTAATAATAACGGGCGTATCGATCGCTACAGAGGAAACAGGAATAATTCAATCACAGAGCTTCCTTCGTGGTGTGCGGAAGGTGCTAGGGAAACATGGTATTTGTGGTATTCCTCTCAATTAAGGGTAGCACTGATATACGTTCACAGAACAATGACATATGGAGCTTCACGCTGGTAAAGCACCAACACAAAGCAGCCCCAGCTCTAGCTGTGTGCACTGCGAATACATTCTACCTGTATTCACTTGGACGTGATCTTTATGAATAATATAAAATGAACCAGTAACAGAATGTTTATCATAGGTGAAATATGTTAACAGAAAGTTAAACCTGTTTCAAAATATTTGCGGCACGATTAGAAGAACATTAGCGAAGAAAATCCGCTGAGAAACACTTCTTAAATTTTATAAAACCCGCAGAGAAACTCTTCTTAAATTTTATAAAACCCGCAGAGAAACACTTCTTAAATTGTATAAAGTTTTATCTATGCCTGTTCTCCTGTATGGTTCGGAATGCTGGACTCATACTAAAAACATATTAAGAAGATTGGAACCAGCAGAAATGAAATTTCTACGTCATGTGGCAGAATATACTCTTTTTAGATAAAAAAAATAGATGTGGATATCTGTAAAGAGTTACAAATGACCAGTGTAATAAATAAAATAGAAGAATATAGAAGGAAATGATTTGAACATGTAAGTTGAATGAATTAAGAAAGGCTGCCTCGTATGATTATAACCCTCAAGGACATAGAACTCGAGGACGACCGGTAAAAAGATGGAGCCAGCAACTGCAAGGAGCCGGAACAGATCAGAAATGGTCTAAACTATGAAAGTAGATGATGATCATAGGTGATCTCGCAAGAGATTGCGAGTTTATCGATATATTTGCCAGAACGAAGTTTTTCTGATGGAATTCGTATTTTCGAGTAGGATTTATTAAGACTATTCCATGAATAAAATGTAACGAATTTCGTATGTAATAATTATTATCTTACTTTGTTGTCAATATTCTTCCAAACTGTGAGATCACGGCATACTAAATGAATGGACAGTCTAAGAATCGATTGACTGAATCGATTCGAGTAATCAGTTCTACCAATAGTCCATACCACAAGAAAGAAATCGTAGTTGTAGATTGGTAACTTCAGAATGCAATAAGAACACACGAACTGGCTTGCACCGAATCCAAATTGTGTTTCTTATCAATGCACATTAACATTATTTAAATTTTTAAACAGGTTATTTGTATAAAATGTCTTTTAATTCTGTTCACTAGCAGTACTAAACTAAACTAAACTCCGTGGCGCTACATCCCTGGAGTGACTTGGCCTACCACCCGACCGCTGCGTCATCTCCCGTAGGCAGATGGCAGGATTGGGGGGCATGTGGTCAGCATGCCGACACCCACGGCCGTTAATGGTGGTTTTCTTGACCGGAGCCGCTACCTCTCTATCAAGTAGCTCCTCAATTTGAATCACGAGGCTGAGTGCACCCCTGCCAGACCTCCCTACCTCAGAAAAATCCGAGGAGGTACCGGGAATCGAACCCGGGCCGACGGATCTGTAGTCAGCGACGCTAACCACAAGACCACGCCGGCGGACCACTAGCAGTACAGTCGGTCAAATAAAAAAACGTCGGGACTCGTATGCAGTTAAAATTAAAGTTTTAACGCATTAGTTTTCAAGTTTCCTATAAAAAACACAAAATACAGGTCATTCTCGGAACATATGAGGCCATGCGACAGGAGGGAAAAAATGATCAACAATGGAAAAAATGAACAACGCGGAAAGCCCAACACACGATATTCAACTTTATGTATTGTCATAATTCATTTTGCTTTGTGTCATCGCGCCACATACAAATGCTAGCTTGAGAGAAAGTGTAGTTAGGGCTGTAATTGACCTGCATTTTTCGGCCTCTGAAGCAGCGAGAAGGTTCCATATTTCTTAAAGAGCGGCTCAGAGGTGGGAACTTCACTATAATGCGACCGGAAGTTTTCATAGGAAACGTGGATCTGGCCGGCTGCTTATTTCGATGCTAGATTAGTTGCAGAAGTTGAGCGTAAGTTATTGATTTTGCACTACAAGTACCGGTATTATAAAATAAAATCTTTAAAAAATGCTCCTTGAATAAACATATTTCTCGCGAATTTATTCATTATTATTATAAGAACTTTCATGCAAGAATATGGCGGATTTGAGGCATATAGCCACAGCCTTCTATACATGTTTGTTTTGGAACAAAACTGACTAAATAATCAAGAAAACACATGGACAGACAAGAGGCAGGTGTGAACCTAACCTTAAGTCTTCCTGTACATGCGCATATGCTGGTTCGTGATACTTTATAAAATAACGCCCGACGTTTTTTATTTGACCGACTGTACATGACGTATTAATCACTTCACGTTTGATGCCTTACGTGTCCAGTAACGAGCTGACGTTTTATCAGATAAAGTTGCATCCTTGTGACACTAGGAAGCATGTTGCAAGATAATCAATCGTGATTGGTCCATTTCAGAGGAATTGCTCAACGTTATTGGTCAATGTCAAACACGCGGTGTACTGAATGGAATAGTCATTGCAAAAAGTTATATTAAAGATGCAGTTCTAATTTGTATTTATTTGGAAACATAACAGGCACATTACCCAGTTACAATATTCTCTTGTAATATTACAACATTCTTATATTAAGTATTTAATCTAGTACTAAAGCCCACTAACGCCATAGTTAAGTTTCAGTGCTATTTTCCATTTCTTACTATGCATTGAAATTGTAGTTTTTGGAATTCTCGTAGAGGAAAGAGAAGGTCTGATGGTCTTATCTCTACCAGGCTAAAGAATTTAATTTATTGTAATGTAATTTACCAATAGTCGTAGAGCGTATTTCGCACTTATTTAAATATTTCGTTAATTGCACGAAATTTCGCGGCATTTTGTGGATATAATTTGCTTAATAGTGATATTTTGTTCACATGTAAAGTTAAGTACAACTAAGGAAAGCTGTAGGCCTATCTTAATAGCCTATTTCAAGCAATTTCTGTTAACAAAAAGTACGGTCCCTAAGGATAAGCTGCTACCAGACAATAGCTAAATCCGTAAAAAATAATGTTATAATCCTCAACTACCCAAAGTGACTTCGAAGTCACGTATTAGGCCTACATTCAGATTAAGCCAATTTTGTGGATATGAATAGGAAGATTCTGTATTACCATTTGATTCCTTTGGAAATGTTGAAATACGGAGTGGTACTACAATATTAATATTCCAGAGAACAATAAAAATGAAGAAGAAAATAATATTGTTATTGTAAAGTTAATTTTTTTCTACAAATTAAATAATTTTACATTAAACCAATTGCTTCATTTCGTTTTAATTTGAGAATAATTTATAATTTTTTCTTGAGGATCATTATCGAAATTCTGACAAAAATAGCTCATATCAAAGCACTGCAGTTCAGCGTCAAAGTCGAAAACAGAATTTTTGAAAACCAAAAGACAAAAGTAATAAAATAGCATTTATGTGTGGTTTCAAACATATTTACTACATATACAGCAGTGATTTTTTAAAACATAACATAATTTGGACAGTTAAAGGTGATTATTTTAAAATTCTTGAATATAGCAAAGCCTGTTGTTCTTTTCACAACTAATATAATGTTCAGTTAATCCTAAATAACGTTTCATCACAATCTCTCTAGTTTATTAATTAAACATCGCAGAGCTAGATTACGACGAGGCAACTTGTAGATGACCCACAGAGAGCAGCACCACTGCGGGTGGCCTATGGGGACGTGCTAACAAGATTTACTGCACAGTTAACCAAGAAATTGAGGTACAAAGAAGAGATTATAGCAAAGCGTGAGGGGTATAACCACTCTGACTATATCAAGTATTATATTGTCTTATTAAAGAGAAGACTAGGACAGCGTGACTGCAACCAGAGCCGTTCCCCATCCCTCCTTAGGGGCTTTGTGGAGTTGACATTTAAGTTAACCGAAGTAATAACCCGATCTGTCAGCTCGGCCTGATAGGTTTTCTTTATTACTTCCTCAAAGAGACACAGTTGCTCTTTCTTCTGCGCTTAGAAATGTTCTTTCAACGGTCTCCCACAAGGCGTGAAATATTTTTGTTTCTTTAATGTCCATGCTTCTGCAAGCGAAAACAAAAGCTTTGGAAAGTGTGATAGGTATAAAATCTCCTTTTTAAAGCTGGGTGTAAAAATATTCTGTTCAATGTATCTGCCGCAAAAAAGTCGGATAAAGCACTTACAAACTCCAGATAAACCTAGTTGTAATACATATGTTAATTAAATAATAGTTAAAATATCCGCCTAATTTACCACTAACAACAACGTAAGTAACAGAATATTCCAAAAAGTCACGATAGAATTCTTTATAATTCACAGGTTTTTATATATAAACCAGTCAAGAATATATGCTACTTATAAATTCTATACGAAGTTACATACTATGGTCACAGTCTGTTGAGGCAGTGCACTTCCTCAGTGGAGTGGGTAAACACATTACTTATATCTACGTAAAAACTGATGATGCACTCATGGACATGTGTAAGAATTTCCATTGAAATCTGTAAATATTTCATGTGAATGGAACATTTTTAAAATGTGAAAATATAGATTGGAACGGCATTTAAAAATTCATTCCATACGAATGTGCTGGTCTCATATAAAAATGGTTGCCAGGCCTAATTATGTGAAGGGGGCTCGAAAATAAATGACTGATTCTTATGACAGTTTTCGTAACGAAACAAGAATGTATTTCTTCAGAGAATTTCTATGAAAAAAGGTCAAGTAAAAGGTATCCGCCTTAGTACAAATTAGTTTCTATAGAAAATTTATGTTAAGTGGATGTAGAAATAAGTTGTCATTGAAATGCAATGTTTAACATTTATTTTTATTTCTAAGCTAAGATGTTCACAGCGGACTAACATCTGTTTTCGGATAGACACACAACACCTACATATTTTGGAAAACAGTATTTTATGACTCACAGTTCTCAAACATAATTCTATATGTAATATTCTTTTATATATAATCCACGTACAAAAACAGAGGTACCGTAACTGATTTTCTACGACACTACTGGCAATATACGAGTTTTAATCGAATCATCGTGAAAATTTTAAAATTTTTAAAGACGTAGCCTAATTGGTCTTTCAATGTTTCAGTCCAATTTATTCTATTTTTTGTTGTAAAATCTATTTTTAACCATTGGTTAATGCTAAAAAAAATTATTTACATGTACTCATAAATTTAGGACTTTTTCGTGTACAGTATACTGTGCAGTAATACGTAATTATATTAATCCACTATATCCCATAAACACGAACATTGCTCATATTGGAGAATGTTTGGTTTTAGTTGTTTTTACTTGTATTAAATATGTAATAATGATAATAAATTGTGTTAAAATGTAAAAAAAAATGTAACTTTAGGCAAAAAATAATAATGTTACATTTTCTACTTTTATCAATCTCAATGTATTTAAGAGTCATATACAAATTATTTTAACTAGAAGAGTATTTTACATGTTTCGGATACCAAAGTTGGTAACCGTGGAGTATTATAATTTTATACTACTCATTCGCATAATTTTATCCTTTTACTCGTAATTAATATCATCTACTGTTAAAATCGCTTCTTTTACCTTCCATTGTCTAAAAAAATAGTTTTCTCCCTTTTTGTTAAGCGCAAGTATATTCGGTACTGAGTGTCAGTTTGATTTATTTCTTCTCTAATATTATCTATACTGTGCTTAAAGACAGTCAACGCTTATATTATATTTTATCCCCTGAATAAACTCGGCAGTCAATCATAGAGGCTACAAATGCTAAGTTTATAGCGTTCGTTACAATAGCATGACGTCAGGAGGCATGCAATTACCTGCATCCATACCCGCACTTGGGTTTGAAGGATTACTTAGCTGGAACTCAAGCTGGAGCCTGGATTGCCAGAGCTCTGGAAGTTTCACACGTGGTGACATGCTCGGTCAATATTTACTTCCCACAACAGGTAGTCTTAACACTCGGAGCAAATACAACTTTCAGACATGTCTCCAACATTTCATGACTTTATCGGTACTATCCAAGTCTTGCGGGGAATGTACACTCCAAGACTTTAATATGTCCTGGATCTGGCATCAATGTTCTTATGCTTTTACAGAAGAAAAGGGCAGGTAATCCTCCCCATACCCAGTGTCTTATTTAATACAACAGAAACTATGAATGAGGTAACTCAACAAGGGCATAAGTTCAATACGAATGCCAATGCCGAAGCGTAGTTTGGACTCTTATCACTAGGGCCCGGATTTGAAGGTTTTTAACATATTTTTCCCCAGCTTCCTAATCAGAACATTTTAACGTATTTTTCCGTTTCATACCCAAAGCTTCCGAATATATGAATCTTATAGAACCTAAAAGAACCGAAGGGCCTAAAAAGGGCTAAAGAGGACTTTTGCTGAAAAACTAGGCACTTTAGGAATTTTGCAAAAAAAATTAGAAGTTAAGACTTTTGCAGAATAACACGATTTTTCAATAGATTTTCCAATTACTGCAAAGGAAAATAATTATGTGAATTTGTGCATATTAAGAAAAGACATAAAAAGACTAAATTTATGCAACGCACTGAAATTAACAATGTATATGTCTCCTTTGTCGCTTGTCTTTGTAACTCGCTTGTCTTTGTAACTTGTCTTTGTAGCTCGCCGTCGCAGGAAATGAAACTTGAGCCGTCTACAATACTTTGAAATATGCAAGTAATCCATTATCGTTTGAACTTTAAAATAAGTTTCCGACCGACGACAGAGAAGTGTAGGAGGATCTGTGTCCTAACTATAATACAATTTTCGCTGTTAATATTAGTGTTTTATTAAGACGGCTAAAATCGTTTGTTTAAAACCTAAAAAGGGCTATTCCACGAAAATAAAAGGCTAAAATATCTTCTATAAAAGCCTAAAAATCAGAGCTCTACTATATAACAAATGCGTATTATATTTTAGCTGAAGGTTAGCTGGAAACATTTCGTCCACCGCCTACATTGGGAGAGCCGAGAGAGGTTACACTAAGAGAAATAAGAAGAATTATATTTAATTGTTAAATATTATACTTAGCATACTTAATTTGCCTAATTAAAATAATTATAATATGCAATTATTTTAATTTATTTCTCCTTTTCTTTATTTCTTTTCCTGGAATGTAAGTTTTTATTTGATAAAACGGTATCCATTAACGTGCAACTTTCATAGAAGTTAATAAAAACTCTTCTACCTAGTTTACCTTCCATTAAAACTTCTTAAATAATGTTCTCATTTATAAATAATCTTGATTGGCATTCGAGTTTTGAATTAATTCTTTCCTTATTCTGTAGATGAAGCCTGAAGTAAATAAATAGCATGGCTTCCTTTATTTCTAGCCTTGCATCTTACGTAATCTGAGGAGATATTTCAGTAATGTAGTTCGTTAAGACACTGTGTTAAAAACCAGTCGGTCATAGTTCATTCTTCTAGTACGGTCATTGACAAAAGCCATATTTTCGAATGTGAAATTTATATAAAAAAGTAAATAAGAAATAAATAGATTTTCCGAAGTGTCTGTTTAAAATAAAACAGATTTATTTATATTAAGACAACTGGTTAAGTTATTAAAATACCAATCAGAATTAAGTGATTTTGGTGCGGCCCTCTCTAAATTAATTTTGCCTTCAGTCCCTCTAAAGTTGGGCAAGTTTATTCTAGAAATTCATAATTTTTTTAAAAGGCGTATTGTTTCTGAGGTCACTAAGATCCTGGTGTCACTTTCACTTCTAAAAAAATGCATACCAGGAGGAATCATTTTCGCGTCTCAAAAGTCTAGAAATTCGGTAATATCAACTTCCATAAAATTCAAGGAATTACAATACTCTTATGCAGAGTGTAAAAATTTTGAAATCTTACATCAGGACATTAGTAGTGCTGTTTAAAAGCTATCCTTTTAAGACGTGAATTATTATCACCCTTAAAATATTCACGAAACTAATGAAAACAAATGGTTTCAAGCAATTCACCTGTTTTAATAGCATTCACGACTTTTCTTTCATTTATCGTATATTTAAGAACAAAATAAGTTTATATATGAGTTCTGTAGGTTCTAAAGAAACGTTAAAACCTCAAATATGACCAATTTCGTGTGATTTCTAAAGAAAAGACACACACAGCTTGCAAAGTTTCGCATCATCCTTTAAAGAGTACTGTTTGCTTGGAGAAAGTCGAAATATTATCACAAAATGTGAGTAAATTAAAAATCCCAAAAGCTTGAACCATAAACTCATTCTGTAATTGAAGCGTTTACTTTTACAAGGGTCTAAGGGCCAAAATCAATATTGTGTAGAAAACAAGATTTAGACCCACAGAAATGCATGCTGGAGATAGACCCCGCATTATATCTTGGAATTTATTGCTACTAACGTGACTTTCCCTAAACCTTGGTCCCTTCTGATTTGCATTGGTCTGGGTACATAGATCCATTTAAAATTATCAGCTGAAAAATCATGGTTTTGATACTTTGACCCTTATAAAAAATAAACGCTTCAATTTTTAAAAGGGGGCTTCAATATGTTCTATAATAAAGACAACGCATATTTTGCTTTCTTACGGCCGTAGGATAAAAATAGTCTTTCAAACAAAATTGAGTAATTAAAATTAAAATTAGTCAAACATTAAAAACACTTCTTGCTCCACTTACATTATTTATGTAGAACCGGTTTCCAGGGAAGAAGCTCCCTCATCCTCAGCTGAGGATTGACTCAACCATCAGCTGAGGATGAGGGAGCATCTTGCCTGGAAACCGGTTCTACATAAATAATGTAAGTGGAGCAAGAAGTGTTTTTAATGTTTGACTAATTTTAATTTTAATTGAACATGCTCTACTGTATAAAAGTCTTCATACTGATTTTTATAAAATAGAGTAACTTTTGTTTATTTGTTTACAGAATTAAACTTCGATAACTAGTGCATGTCCATAGTGCAAAAATAATGGCCAGGTGGGGGGCAAGCATTGTGTTTATTATACAATAGAACATGTTTGAATGTATGTTCGTGACAGTTCATGAATTTGCAAAGCATTAAACGCCGGAAAATAAGTTCAGTGTAGCGAGAATAGTAACGATACAACTAACTTCTGTCAACTTGTTGCACATCACAAGCAAACAGGTATACACACTCATTATCTCATTCATTAATTCTCTCGCCATGTCGGGCAATTATTGTCACTCGTTTCGTCAAATTCTTTTGTAACGTATGTGCATTATTTTCCAGTCACTTTTAGACAATTGTTCCCATCTTTTATAAACCTTATAAATCGCGGGAAAGCGCCTAGTGGAGGTCCTAGGGGCAAAGAACCCGGTATGCTATAGGGGCAAAGCCTAGATGTGGATTTTTGGTATTTCCATACTTAATGTTACGGTAGCCGTATGTTACCATCCTCAACTTCAGGAAATGTTGTATGCATCCTATTGCTCCGATAGAACATAGGGTGTCCAAGTGGAGGTTAAAGTACTAAAGACTGATTTAGTTACTAATTTATTACTAAATTTATTACTTCTTGTGAAGATATAGCCTATATTTCTTTTCCTCTTTTTAAATAGTAGTTGTAGTTACTTTTGAAATTTGAAAATTGTTTTATTTTACTTGTACAAATATGTATTTGTATTTTTATTTGTATATACAGTTCTATGTATTAATGTAATAATAATAAATCATAAATAAATAAAATAAATAGTTACGTTTATTTTCCTAGGGAGAGTAGAGGGACGTGTTAAGCACTTAGCCACATCAACCCTCGAAAAGAAACTAAGGCATTAGATGAAAGGACTGATGTGGTCCAGAAGCTCTAATGTAGACTTGGAGATTTTTACTCTTCCATAAATTTACGACATGCTTCCCCCAGCTTAAGTCCCTCGTGGACGACTCTGTGCCCTTCTGAAATATCCCAGGTTTGAACCCTCAACCTTCGGATCTAGAAGTGGGCACAACACCGCGGTCGACAACTTAAAAAAAATTGCCGAACTTAGTTACTGTGTTTAATCGCCTTCTTGTTAATGTTTTTAGTTTGTAACACTTCATAGTTGACCTGTACTTTTAGGTACGGTTAATTCTGTATATTCAGTGTTCTTAAATCTGAAAAGAACTGAGGGACACGAAAAAAGCTAGGAACATCCCTAATGGAAACCCCTGGTTGCAGGACTGTGGAGCTATGAAACTATGACAATTCAGTATGCAATTTATGAATGGTAGAATGGGTCATTAGGCCCACAGGCAAGCCGCAAGGAGCAGCTCTAAGCTTCTACGCCATGAGGTGGTAATGGTGCTAATTGGGAACTCCAGTTTGCGCTCTAATATTGATTCACTTCCATTATAAATTGTACTTCTTCAAAACATCATCCCAGGTTTTCAGAAAGAAGAAACTCTAACATTCGAGAGATTCTCTTCGTACAGATTCCCTCTTGTAAATATGCACATAATTGGAAGATATAGGAAGACATAGGTTATTCTTTCTTGGGAACAAAGTTTACATTTTGTTCCCTATTACTCCGTGAAAAATATGTTTGTTAGCAAGGAAAATTAAGCATTTTAAACAGCGAATATGAGATAACTTCACATTGAACTGACAGTATTGCACCGAATAAGAAGTTTTAAGTGGTAGGTTAGTGCTTTCATTCATATGTGTTAAAAATAGAAAGCAGAAACTGAAAGAGTTTGTTTACTTTAAAATACGTTTTAAATACATGCTCTATGAACTGTTGAGCTCAATAAAACGTAAGTAAAACAAAATGTAAACTATTTTTTTAAGCATTGTAAAGTTTTAAAGATTAAATAAATGGTGCAAAAATATGTTGCACAAACTTTCTCGCAAATACGTGTTAAAGGCTAGCACAGGAAAAAGTAAATTATAGGGACAATTAAATTTTATTTATTACATTTTCATAAAACTAAGAAGTATCTAGAACGGAAACCATCAGAGTCGATCTTTATCTTCAATGCTTTTACCGTGAAATAATAATAATAATAATAATAATAATAATTGACAGTAAAACTGCATATTATTAGTACTACTAGTACTACTACGGGAAAATTCAAATATAAGTCGCACCTTGGGATGAATTGGCCCCACCCAGCCCACACACCGATGTAGTTTCTTTTATACCACGATCTAGCGAATTCTCTCCTCGTATTATGAAGAAACTCGTTATTGGACGTTGGATGTGTGACGTCATACCACTAGACGAGAGGTGACAGGCTGACAAACTTCGCGGGTGATATAATATGCCACATTTTCGAAACCTACAAACAGTGTATCGTACATTATTCGAAAATGCAAGGGTACTTCGCTGCGGCTGCCGCCTCCGCTTCACGCGCTTAACTATGTGGTTAGTGTTATGCATTATTTAGCTTTTTTTAGAGGTGGATACAAGGCACTTGCGACAATATATAAGGATAATGGGTGCAAGGCACTTGCGACAATAAATAAAGACAGTTGGTCACTCTGCTTCGCTCAGAAACAAAATACATCACACAGTCCGTGCAAATGTGAATATCGAATGGGCGGAACTTAAGGGGCGACTTATAATTGAATTTCGCCACAACTACTACTACTACTTAGGTTATATTGCACGCAACTGCATGTAGGTTATATCACGTGTTTAGTATGGTTGCGTGAACCATTAGTCTATACTAGCAACTCATTCGTGTCATCTGATTCTATTGTTTAATGATGTCTTCTTTTGTGATATTCAGTTTAAACTATTATAATATCCAGTGACGTAGCGGCGATGAGTTATGGAAAGTAAGAATGTCCTACAAACCCGGCGTTTGCCTTTGCGAATGAGAAAACCATGAAAAACCCAAGTCAATTTGGGCGGCCACAAGGTTTGATTTGAACTCAGGACCTCTTCCCTGTTAGCCCATATCACCTCGCTGTAATTGGTTTTGGTGTGTTTATTGCGACTGAGCTAAACTGATTGCATTTCACAACAATAAGTGTACATTAGGCCTGTAGTTTTCTTGTTACTAGGGGCAACAAAATGCCATTCATATTTTAATTGACATGTATGTTCTGAAATTCGCATTTAATCCGTACTTATTTCGTTTTTATCTTGATATCTATTAAACGTATTAAGAAATGTGTTAAACAAAAAATGTTCATTTTAATTTTCTCTACAACTTTACTGTGGTAGGTTTTCGTGTATCGCCGACTGTAATGGATATAATCTAGAAAAATAGAAAATGGATACGAGTAAAGTACCCCTTAAGTAATTTTTGCAGAAATACAGATATAGCCATTTTATTAGTCATAGATATGAGTTTCCAATTTTAAATTTTTATTAAAATCGTTAGAGCCATTTTTTCAAAAATCAAAATTTTTAAAAAAGTTTTCATGAAAAGTCCCCTTAATATTTCAGTTGTAAAACTAAATTTCTGAGAGGCTCGACAAAATTTCGAAAAAGTCCTTAATTCAAAAAATGAAGTAAATACAATGAACCGTTTACCCGCTGTGCTTGTCCACAGACAGACGGACAGACAGACAGACGGACAGACGTCAAACCAAAAACACGTTTTTCGGTTTCTAGGCATCGTGAAACATGCTTTCCCGGTGTTAACTCGATTTCGATTTTTTGTCACGATCACAATACTTTCTCTATACTACGTATATGCGAGAAAGTAAAAGCATTGAAATGTACAAATATTTAGTACCTAGCGAGGTAGCTGATATGGTAACGTCTTTTACTCGCATTCGGGAGGTTCCAGGTTCAAGTCCCTTGGCCGGTCAATTTGACGGGCTTTTTCAAGGTTTCCCCTGTCGTAAAGGCAAATGCCGAATTGGAAAATGACTCATCCTCGCTATTTCATCTTGTACCATCATTTAAATATCAGTTGAAATTTACTGACATAAAATTCACCAACAATATAAAAAAAATGAAAATCAATAGCTGCATGACCTACTAGACACAGATACTGAACTCTTGACATGGTCTCGATGCTAAAAGGAGTACAAATACAGCTGGATTTTTTAAAAACTTTCGTTAAACTCATTGGCATTATTACAGTATTAAATATTTAAATTCACTACATTGTAACAATATTGTCTTTTTTGAGAATGTCTTCGATATTTGGCCTGGATAAGAAGAGAGTGAAACCCAAACTTCTATGATCCTTCAGTATGAATTATGGAACTTTACACTATTATTGCTGTATTCAGAAATGAGAATTTTATATAAAGAAAACTGCTTAAAATAGTTCAATACCGTAATTAATCGCAAATTAATTATTATTGTAAGTACAGTGTTATGCGGAAGTTCAAAATATAATTCATAACAATTTATTGGTCAGTATAATCAATTTACCTCTTTCATAAACTTCTGCATATGCATCTGTTATACACACTACAGTGATTATTTTTTCTTCCTGACACTGGTGAAACGCGTGTGAGAGGAAGGTCATTCGTAGGTGGGAGTTGATTTCAGAGGAACATGTCCGCCACTCATCACAGCCATAACCGTATACCTTAGTTAGTGCGAAGTGACTCCTTTGAAGAATGGTACTAATGAAACATCACCTCTTCGAATGACAATATTTCGATAGTAGATTCGTCTAAACCATTGAGCATCTTCTTAAGCAGGATAAAGAAGGAAAACATTTTACTGTACATCATTGTGGAACTAGTGAAATCGTGCGTATAAATAAAGATAGGAGGCGGATAAATTACGATCGGATATTAATTTCTTGAAAAAGCCATTAAAACAACCATTTAAACTGAATATAAAGTATTTTATGCAAGTTACATGATTATGTTAATGATTCATTAAATATGCATTATGAATGCTTTTCTTTTTGAAAATGTCAAAATATGCAAACATGCACGAAAACAGTAGGCTACACATAGGCTATTTGGAACTCAGTTCGAGCTATGTCCTAAGTTCCTATAAAAACATGCATTTTCTTGAAAATCGCTTCTCTAGTCAATATTAAATTTGAAATTGTATGCTTAAAAGCATTTTGAACTCTTGTAAGATATTCAATTATTAGGGCTAGACATTTAATGACCATAAAACAGAGAAAAATTGCAAAAGAGAAAATACATTTATGATTCAAAAATAAAGAAAATGACACAAAATTAAAAAAAAATACCAATAAATTTACCATTATTACTTATAATTAGTGTTTTAAAGTAATGAATTCCTAAAAGCAATTCAATGAATGACAGTGCGATATATATAAATTTACAATATAAAACACACTTATTTTGCTACTAAAGAAGTAATTAAATTAATACTACTTGGACACCCTTAGCGAAAAAGAAATTCTTTCTGAACTGGCATGATCATCAAACTCCCCCCAGCAAATATGTGTCATTTAAACATAAAAAATCTGATGTGAAAGTCACTTAACTTCCTCTGCCCAAATAAAAGTTAGCAGTATTCACATATCCTTGTACAGAATCGCAAGACACAATTTTACGCTAATTATCCTATAAATACCTCTTCTTTCAATGATGCGACTAAAAGCGCAGTCTATATAACAAACTTTTAAAAAAAAAGAACAAATGACTGCAGACGTTTATTGAACTTTCCGCCGTAAAATATAATTTCCGAAATTTATCGAATATTTCCCTCAGATACTTCTTTACTCCATGCATGGCCAACAATACATCTTTCTCACTTCACATTCTTATATAGAATAAGAGGCCGTGAAAGAGCGCGAATTCAGTTGTTCATCACGAAAGACAAACTTCCTACAAACAGTGGGTGAACAGTGGGTGGCTTGTAACTACCCTCAGAGAATTTTCTCGAAAAAATGTTTCAAATAAAAGTTTTAGCTCTTAGTATAAGCAACCCATGTGAAAAATTTAAAGAAAATCGTTAGAGCCGTTTTCGAGAAAATCGCGAAAAACGAAAATTTCTTCATGTAAAGTCCCCTTAAAAATAAGAGAAAATAGTCGCCAATCTTATCCTCACATCTCCAGAAGGTACCTGACCCAAATACGAAATTTTGTTTTCATACGATTTTCCGTTTTGGAGCTAGAGTGTTCACAGACAGACAGACACACAGACATGTTTCCAAAAATAGTATTTTTGGATTCAGGGGGCCTTGAAACGTGTATATATGCTAAAAACTCAACTTCGAATTTTGAGGTCGAAAACAATACTTCCTCTACTTATAGTACCTATGGTACGGGCAGAGGAAGTAAAAAAAGTTTACTGTTAAAAGACAAACTGCTATGGTGTTTACAATAAACCTGAATTAAAAAGTACTATGAACACTTGGTGGAGATTCTCAAATAAAAACGATTGTCTGTTGTCTAAAAGTAATGGAAAAGCTCCTCTCTACCTCAACTGAAACCTGGCCTAAAAATGCAGTAAATTATCTAAAAATTGCCAAAAAATGACCAATCTCTTGAAAATGACAAAAAATTCAAAATTCAAAAAATTCAAAATAAATTGCCTTTATTTAATCAATTATTTCATGATGCACATTTATATATATTCGAACTATCTTTTAACCTTAATATAAAAACATTCAAAATCATCAAATGCCTTGCCCTAATAATTATATTTAAAAAAAAAGTGTACATAGTATATTAAATATAGCGGTACATTGCTTGGTTTTTTATTCACCTGTGTGTATTTTTACGAGCTCTTGCTAACAGCCCGGAGGCAGACAAAGTTGAAGCAAATTTCTGTGTTGTGCTTGCATGGTTTCTCATACACGCCACACAACACCACTTTCAGACAATGACATCTCCTGAAAGGACGCTTCTCTGAACGGCTCCTCTGCGACTATTTCCAGGAAATGGAATTGTGAGCCGAAGGTCATATCGGCAATTTCTTATCTAAAATTGTATAACTCCAGGTGAAATTTCAATGGATGTTACACTAAGGATACATTGTTTCCCATAAAAGAAATCCTCGCACACAAAAAGAATCCACCACGATATAGACCTCTGTATGCAGAGTATCATGGTGTATGCAGGATAAAGGAGACTAGGATAAAAGAAATAAAGGGTTTGGTATAATACCGTATAGATCGACAGATAGTGCAATACATACCCTTAAACGCGTTTATGGAGTATGATTCCAAACATACAAAAACTTCGATAAAGGACAGGAGATCAAAACAAAAACTCTAAATCTTATGCATTAAGGGATAACAAAGTAATGGTTCAGCCATTTTGGTAAACAAACAAGAATTGGTACCTTTTATTTTGGTGTTAAAACATCTAGCTTACCCTAAAATTATATGCCGTTTGGGCGTCTGAAGAGGTGATGCCGACACCATTAAAAAAAACCTTGCATTCAAAGTTTAATTGCTCATTATCTCAGTGTCAATTTTCATGTTATTTAGTCATATTCAAGATCTGTCTTCTCCCACTGAAATAGATATACTACTTAGAAATTTTCAACAATTTACTTCACTATGTGTGCAATAAAAAACTAATCGGATTTTTTGTAAGCCTTACTTATTTTTTTAAACATATATAGTGTCATCATACGTTAAATTTTTTAATCATTTCATATTGCTATGTAAAATATTTTTTTGACGAAAAGTATAAATGTGTTTAAAAATTCCGTCACTAATATCGTAAAGAAATCATCATAGAATGTTACATAAACAATTCAAGATCGCATTTTAATAGATAGATTTCAATTTATATTTTAAAAATTGATTAAATTAATAGATATCATAGGAACAAATCGAGCCATTAAACTGAAATTTGAAACCAAAATTTCTTTCAGGTTTTAGTTGGCTGTGTTAATTTCAAGTTTATAGCAAAAAAAATCATTCTCAATTCTCAAGAAGTCTATAGCGAGCGAGAGAGAGAGAGAGAGAGAGAGAGAGAGAGAATTAAAGGAAAAAAGAAAGAAATTTCCAAATTCTGGAAATACCATATGCTCAAAAAGAAAGGAAAATGAAGAAGGAACAAACGAAATAATGAAGAAAAAAAGGACGAAATAAAGAATGAAAGATACAAAGATATAGATAAATAAATCACGATTCCAAGCAAGAAAGGGAGAGAGAAAGAGAGAGAGGGAGGGAGGGAGGGAGAAAGAGAGGAAAGAGAAAGTTTAGTTTGTATGAAATAAGAAGCGACGCATCTTTATTTTTCTATTCCAACTCTTCACTTTACCTATGTGCACCCCAAAAGAAGATTGTATTGATTGAGTTGCAAGCTTTCATTATTCTTCACCTGGCGTGACGTCAGTAGCAAGCTTTTGTAGGAGGGGGAGGGGGGCAACTAGAACGACATTTCATAGTGGTTCCTATCTGCTCTGAGATTCAAAACACTTGTACAATTTATAACGAACTAAGTAAATGTCTCGACATCACTTCAAAATTACTGTGAACTATGAAGTCCCGCAGATTCACCCTTTCGTTTTCATATCATTAAATTACCGAGGAAAAACCAAATACAGCTCATGACATGTTTGACTTGTAATTAAACTTTTTACAGTTTTAATGGGGTACGCCGTAGCGTAGTGGTCGAGGCGCTACGCTACAGACCGGAAGGTCGCGGGTTCGATTCCCGATGAGGTCGTTGGAGTTTTTCAATTGGCCTAATCCTTCTGGTGGCACTATGACCCTGGGGTCGACTCAGCCTCTAACAGAAATGAGTACCAGGAGCAATCCTGGGGGTAAAGGCGGCCGGTGCGTAAGGCTGACAACCTTACCACCTTCAAGTGCCGAATGTCCAAAATCTAGGAGCCTCAACCTCCTGGAACCCTCTGGGCCTCCATGGCCTGTATAGGGATCACTTTACCTTTTTTTTTACAGTTTTAATATACAACAGAATGTAATGTTTATTTCATCATTTGTAACATACGTAATATAGGAGCTCTCGGTTACGTTTTTCCCTTGCCGCAGAGTCCCTTAAATTGGAAGAATATTATATACAGTTAACCCTCGATATAATCCCACCATCCGTTCTATAACAATTAGTGGCACAAAGCGAGGGTGGCACTAAAACAAAATTTAATTTTTAAAATAAAAATTGCATTATACAGTGCTGTATTAATTTACTGAACTGTATTAGGAAAGAAGAATTAAATAAAAAGCAAATAGAGACATTCAACACAAAATAAAATACTGTAATGTAACTCAATTTATTACAGTATATGTCCAGTGCTACAGAACACAAAGGGGTTGAAAATCATGTAACCATGTAACCATGCAATTGAGTAACTGCAGTGTAGTGTTTAAAAGCTGAAATAGGTGACAATTTTGAAATGTCTCATTGTATGATGGGTTATTTCTACCTGCTCCACACTCATGCAGGCTGTCTATTCGACTTCTTAACATAGTTTCCTCATTCCTCGGCACTACATTTACACTCACTTCTTTGAAATACAGTACAGTATTTTTTAAAATAATCTTCCTAACATTCACGCCAGTTTGAAAAGAATTATGCAACGAAAAAGTCACTGCAAGCTATATTTTGTAAAAGTCTTGTCTTATATTCACTGGCACTAAATGAATTGGCACAGTAACGAGGAGAAGATCCATCCACTTGAATTTATTGGCGCAGAGCAAGGGTGGCACTGTAAAGAGGGGCAATATATCGAGGGTTGACTGTACTTACTAAAAATGCTTCTACAAATATAAGAAAACAGCTACTTAACTAGAAAAACAAACAAAAACTATTTGCAACAACTTTCAATGAACATAAAGGTAAATACGTTACTAAAATCTGACTACCTTATACATTTATGTTATCTAATCCAGTTATTTTCTTTAATTTATTTTTGACTATGAATAAAAAATTTCTTAATTTTAATTTTAGTTCTGACCTAAACAGATGGGGTTAATATGAGGAATTTATTAATAATATTATTTAATTTCTACAACAAATTTAGTAAAGTCTTTCACTGATTTCGAAGTGAGCTATTAACTACGAGTTACCCAAAATTTGGAGTGGTATTAGGCATAATTTGTTACTAGGCAGGCGGTTTAACGATAAAAAAAAAGAAATACATTTCAACGTTCATTTGTGTACAATGACTATACTAAAACTTTGACTGAAGCCGCACTATTTTGACTCGACAATAAAATGTTATTCAAGATCTGGTTCATGCTGTCTAATAAATAAACACATAAATAAAAACTGCACGTAGTCTCTTTTTGATGCGCAAATTGATCTTTTTGTACATAGCCTACTCTTGAACTGGTTTCTCAGGTCAACGGAAGTAAACAGATAAAACAGTAAATTGATAAATAGATAAATAGACAGCATAAACTAATAAATGTATTAAAAACAGAGGGTATACTCATAGAAGCAAAAGGCATACGCTAGTAAGTTGTTGTTATACTTAAACAGAGCATTATACGTGCGTAGGCCTATACCCTTGACTATACAACTAGTTGCAGATGTTCAGAAAATTGTAGGATAAATAGCCTACTAAACACGTAGGCCTATAAATAACAAGATGAATCAATCCTCATAACACCATACATTCAATGATTGCTACACAGTTTCTGTTGATGCGTCGTAGAATCAGTATGATGTCCCCTGGGTATGTGTTATTCAGTATTCATTAGTTTTCAACAGTTAAAAAAAAATCTACACGTGCTTGAATTTGGAATTACTCAGAGGGCATAAAAATGAGAGCTTTCATGCATATGTTCATTAGGGACAGAAGTTTTCACTTAACGAAGTTAATTATGAAAATTTATCCACTTAATTTATTTAGACAAAATTAATTTAAACGAATGTTAAATATTACATCTGCCTTAGGAACAGCCATTTGGTTTTAAAATATTATTGCCACATTTTATGGTACGAATTTCGAATCTGAATTATTGGAAAAGTTTAATGTGTTACCACTCAAATAACGTGTTTCATCTCAAGCATGGGCAATACTTATTTATCACTTCACATTCAGACATAGGATAAGAGGCCACATTGCTGGGAGTGCATATTCAATTGTCTCAGCCGCACGCAAAGGTCAAAAACCAGAATTGTGCAAACGATTACTAGTTTTCGCATGTTCAGTCATATGTCCCGAGGGGGTCTTGACTCCGATGTGGTATTCACCTGGTAGTGTGAGGGAAACTCCGAGAAAACCTCATTCGGATCGGCTACTACGAGAGTTCACCCGTACTGCCCCGGCACTTCGGGCAATTTACCAAGTAGGCCTACGGGTACACAATCGTCCTCAAGTAGTCATATCAGCCATTCTAAGAGTTGTTAGAGCTTTTGCTTTAATTCTGTTTTTCAAATAGGAACGGAACCCAACAATATAATAGAGCTGTATTATTTAGAACGAAATGCTTTATATTCGAAAACCTATAAAATATGTAAGTAATGTTATTCAACTTATAAGTAGTATAGTAAGTTACAATTCAATTCAATTCAGTGTCATTAGACAGTTATACAACTACAATAGACAAAGTCAATGAGGTAAAATTATAGTAATTACATAAAATACACAACAAACTTTATAAAATCACATAACAATAGCAAATGGATTAAAATCAATAAATTCACAAATAGAATAAAATGGATTGGCGACAAGCTATGGATGTTATCTATTAGAGAATAACTTAATAGGTAAGTCGGTTACAACTTGTGGTAGCTTGTTAAAAAGTTTAATGCCTACATAGAGATAACTTTTTGTGTTTTTGTTAAGAGGAATTTCAATCATTTGACAATTTCTGGTATTATGATTCTGAATGTCTGACCTTATATTATACATAAGTTTATTTTGCTTCGTAAATAGCAATACTGCAAATATATGCAGACTTACAATTGCCAGTATTTGGTATTTTATAAAATAAGGTTTACAGTGAGTTTTGTCAGGTATCTGGGCTATGATTCTAATTATTTTCTTCTGTGATATTAATATATCTCGTGTATAAGAATTATTTCCCCCATATTAAAATTCCATAATTTATTATACAGTAGTATAGGTCATTCGTACAGCGTAAAGAAATTGAAGATCGAGGTCAAAGATTACAAATCTCCAATGTCAAGGTTATTAGAGCTCAACCTGTTACACAAGATTTGCATACTATCTACGTGAGGAATGTAATACTGATGTAATGAATTCAGAATAATATAAACACGCACTTCATATACCACGCAGGTGAAGATAAAACTAGTGGAATACCCCCTCCCCCCACTCTTCTGTGTTACTGAATATATCCTCTGCATTTTCATGGATTATATACACCATTAAGAGTTTTTTTTTATTTCGATATATTACATTTATATACGTTTTAGATTTATATCAGTGGCAGAAAATTTAAGATATCTAAATAGGCCATCTTTAGTCCTCTATCAGGCTGAAATGACACATATTTTTGCATTGTGTACACAATTAGTGCTCATAATGCTTGCATCTGGGCCAGGATAGTCCCAACTGATAGAGGACTGAAGATGGCTTAAGTATGCTGAAATGCAAGCATTTCCGTTGTAGCATCAGTGAAAGAGTACACTACATAAATATTTTCAAAACTTTAACATTTTAATTTTATGACAAGTGCTAGCCTATGATGTGAAGTTTTTTTGTAATATTTTAATATTGTGAAGGGAATTATTGTACTATTATAAGGCGAAAAGTTATTTTATATTTTTTGGCATTACGTCACATAGGTTTTAAATTTGAACCTTAATTTGTAACAAAAATATGTATTATTATTATTATTATTATTATTATTATTATTCTTTATTTATTCAATATATAGTTTTATGAACCCTATTTAATCCGAAGGTACATTAGGGTTATAGTTTTAATAAATTTAATTTGTAATTTACATATTTATCTTTCTGTATTTGGCTATGATGTACCATTCCGTTCCATAACTAGCAGTACAAAAATATGTAATACTACATAACAAACAGATTTATGCCCTTTTGTAACTTACGTTTTGAGAGTAGGCTATAAGGCAGGCATTCCTTTTTCTTCATGGTTTCCAACTGTGATAGCAGCCCCTGTTATCTTATTAATATGTTTATTGGTAGGGATGGTAGATTTTCGCGATCGCGATAAATGCTACGTGTCCCCAAATGCTGTCAAAATAAGCAATATTTTTGTACATATGAATTGTGTGTTTTTCAATTCGCGATAAAATGCGAAATTAGTATAAAATGCGAAATGTGTGTATTTCTGCGAAATAAGTGCGAAATTACATTGTAAGGGTCATTTATGTAAATAATATGACAGGAAATGAAACAAAACAATTTGATGAAGCTGTTAATGAGCACTTTAATTTCACAGTGGCTGGTCAGATGAGTACCATAAATCCTAAGACAGTGTTCGATATGAGGAGAAGAATTTCATATTCCATATTAAGTTTCTTATGTGGTTATGATTAATTTCACAAACATTTGATAACCATTATAACAGACAATTAAGAGGTTGACTGACTGCAAAATTTGTTAGCAATGCAAATAAAATGTCCACTCTTTGACAATGCAGCTATTCAGGTAATCTGGTCACCTATCAATAGCGTGGATGTAGGTAATGCAATTCATTTGTTATAGATAGCCGAAACTGGTTAAAGGAGAGTATTATTGATATTGCTGAAATGTTAAACTTTTAATGTGTGTGCTGAATGCTGATTTTAAATGCATGCAGGCAAATACAAGTTAGCATTGCATATATTTTGACGTGTGTTTTAGTGTTCACAATTTCACTACAAGTTTACGTCACTTTATGCCTACTTACATGCTTGAAATTGTTGTAAGTTAACTAGGAAATCAATGAAATGCACTTGATAAAGCACTAATTTTTTAAAACCTAATTTTCAAATAATAACATTGTTTCATCCCAAATTGCTACAAAATGCTAAATTTTAACCTTAAATTTGCTATTAAATGCTAAATATTTATTTTTTAGTTGCTAAAATCTACAATTATTGGGATTTATTTTGCTTTAAATTATTTAATTTACTTTGCAGTAGGCCTGCTCTACAAGATAACAGTAACCCTCAACGAGTATGAAAGATATATAAATAAACATGTTATATTTTCAACTGTAGGAGTTGTAGCCTGTAATGTCCCTTAAGCGGCCCCTACACGGTCAATATTATTGTCAATGTATGGCACAATATATTGCACAAGAATATTGCTGTGGGCCAACTCTTATGAGGTTCACGGCTGGTTCTATAATGTCGTCTGTTCCGGAAACTATTTTTTCAGAATCCTTTATCCACTTCAATTCCTTTCTGGAGTTAGTCCGCAACAAATTAAATATCTTAAATGTTTGCTTGCGGATAATTTTCCCTATGTACGAAGCAAATGTTTGCATTCATTTTTTAAAATTATGTTGCTGTAATCGTTACTCCATAAAGCTAGTAACTCTGATACACTTCGATTCATTCTTAAATTAATTTTATTTTTCCTTCTATTCCCTTTGATAGTTCGATGTTTACTGCACGGCTGTGAAGACAGAACTGAACCAATATTGGACAATATTGCCCAGAAATGAAGCAATATTTGCCACATTGTACAGTGAAAATTAAAATCTTGTAGATTGACGCAATTTATTGCGCAGTCTTTCAATATGATCAACAGACAGCAAATATTATTGTACAATATTAATTATTGTGCCATGTATTGACGATAAAATTGGTCGTCTAGGGGCCCCTTAATAATTTAAACATGTTGTGTAGAAGTACCAGTAGGTTTACTAAATCGGTACAATTTCTATCAAATGTATTTTTCTTGTTTCCACAGAATGTCCGCCGGCGGAGGACGGTATGGAAAGGTTCGCCTGTCCCAATCCAGATAGAATGGGAAGATACCGGTGTATAGACGACCACGTCCTATGCGACGGATTCATAGACTGCCCCGGTGGGGAAGATGAAGATCGACAAGCGTGCATGTTTTACAAAACGGTATGTAACTCTATGTAACGGCCATAGCTGTAGGCCATCAGTTATCAGTTAGATCATTGTTCTCAGAACTTCAAATAAATGTGTCCCAAATTATAGACACTGCAAATCGCTTTCATATGAGGAGCATCGTTTCAAAACGTATTAAATGCACTCTTGGTCAAAATTGAGTTTGATATGATTTCGCCCTATTTCTTAAGCGCTCTTTAACACTATGAACTCAGAATGGAACATTTCATATTATATCCCGTGTTAATTCACTGTCAAAGTTGATGTATCGGATCAAATCGTATTATGTGCACGGGAATGAACGGTTCAAAACGTATTATGTACAACTTAATTTTTACACCGGGCATTAAACCCACGTTTCGACTCATATTTCCCAATAATTTTTATGCTGATTCGTCCGTAAGTTTAGCTGTTGTGTGTTATTTCATTGTATCGTCATGGAAGGAAGTGAAGCTGTTCCAAAAAGATTGAAAGGAAGCAGAAAACGAACCATGACTGGGATAACTGAACGACAGCTAGGTAAGCGACATTTTGGTTTTTTGGATCAACATTGTGACAGAATTTTTATATTGTACTTTTTAATGTACTAATGGATTATGAGAAATAGTGTAACGATAAAAAAATTACGTTTTAAAGGTCATAATATTCTTGTTCAAGCCAATTTATTATTGTGCTCGCATGGCATTTCAGATTCAGTGTAAAGCCGGTATTTAAAAAAAAGAATCATCTATTGGCTGATCTGGCAGCACACAAAATTCGTTTTAAAACCTTCCACAAAATAATGAGGGAGCGTCCAGCAGATAGAAGTAGTTTCTGCTTTGATTTGCAACAGGTTTGCAATTATGATTCCCAGCAATGATCAATTCGCGAAGCTTACTATTTCCGCCAAATATAGTTTTATGCACTGTGTCACTGATGTCAGTAAAAGAATGCAACATTCTTTAAATTGAAGGAGACTGAATGTGTGTGATCTCTTATTTGGAGGAATTTCATTTTGAGGATTCAGTCACCACTATTAGACTTCGCTGATGGCTGCAGAGGTCAAAATAAAAACATGTAGCCTATGTAATTCATGCTCTTGTTAATTGGTCACTTTCCTCCGGGAATAGAATATTACATAATATAGGCTCAATATATTTACACTTGGTGACTAGTTTTAAGCATATAGAAGAGTCTTAGCAGAACATGCTTCACCATTTCGTGTTGTAAAACGTAAGAGAGGTAAGGCATCTAAAATTGGAGAAAACTATAGCCCTAATTTTAAAGGCGTTTAACACGTTTTGTGAAAAGTTCGCTCAATTTTATGTCCATATGAAATTGACATCAGAGTTCACGGGAGTGCCAGAAATTAGCACATTCGGAATTCTTAAAGAGGTGAGGAAAGTGTTGGATGTACAATAACGTGTATGTGAAACCAGCAATTCGCAAAATTGTATTTTTCCCCCCATAACTCCATGCGTCAGAAAAGATGTCAATAAATAAATAAGGATACTGAGACAGAATGAAAGCTTAGTATTGAAGCCAATAGATGTCTGGGTGTATAGCGTACTTCGTGTTTCAATGTTGTCAGCTCTGCCTACGGAATTGAACGAAACCTACCGAATGAGGACTAGGGAGTCGAGCGCCCAAGATCGCGCGAGGGTAGCTGCAGATCACGTGTTTGGGGTAATAAAATATCTCCGAAAATGCTCCTACATTATGACTCCTGAAAAATATAGAGAACATTAAAAGTTTGTGGGAAAAGTAAGATCACCTGGAGATGATTGGGACATAAGAGATTATAAAATACTCCTCAAATAGTTCAAGAAATTGGATGGAATAAAGGACTTGAAGAGAGTAATTTTGAAGAAAAAACTATGAATCGTCACAGTGAAGATGGAGCCAATGTATAGTTGTGATTACCCTTCAAAACAATTCACAACATTACTGAAACGAGAGACAAGTATGGAGAAGGTGCCTGAACCTTTAGTAGTTGACAAAATGAGAGCTTTGTCAGATGCAGAAAAAAAGACATAGATGAACTTCTGAAAGCAAAATTTGGTGATAACTGAAGAGAGGTTGACAGTTTGCAACCTCTAAATTTTGATGCAGCACCTCAAAATGGCGACCCTGAGGATTTAGACTGTCTGCACGAGAAACGGGACTTGAAAGACTGTGATGTTGGAATAGCTCTGTTGTAAAATTCAAGTTGTTTCTTTCGTGCGCATGTAAAGTGCGTAAATTTTGGCTTCAAAATGTGTGCAATTATTGTGTTAACAAGTGATTAATGTTAGCAGTGTTATTAATACTAATTTGTCTGCAATATATGCAATTAATGGTAATTATTTAAAAACATATTTTCTTTCAAATCCAGCTGATGTTTGACCTCCTCTCTACTTTTTACTGTCTAATCGGTTCAGAACGTATTATGTGTAAAATTAAAACTAAAATATAATGCTCGTTAATTGAAAACCAATTTCAGATTTTGAGGATTCTGAATCATTACCTTAATATCTAAAATTTCACGTTTTAATTTTGCAGATATACTTCCTGGTTTGGGAGTAAATCGTTTTTCCTCTTTCCTGAAAAATGTTAACTTGTGCACTTAATACGTTTTGAAACGATGCTCCTCATATGTTCTCATAGGCGTACGGTGAAATTCTGTTTGGAGGCGGTTGAATATAATGTCTCAGCTCCATGTCTTTGTGCACGTTGTAACTTAATGCACTATTTTTCGTAACTAAATAGTTGTATTGTGCTCATTAGTACACTATAAATAATACGTTAGTTATGCAGCACAGTAGGCCTATACGTTCTCTTTTGGTATCTCTCCACTTATTGTTTTAAATAGTCCATAAATAAAATCTTTCTTCTGAGAAACTATAATAGTACTGTAGGATATATGAGCTATAATCCACATGATTTCTATATGCGGAGCACTATGAATCATTGTATCTATATTCTGTTGTTTCTGTATCGGCAAGTTGATTGCAGACGTAGTACTTTCGTTTAACTACTCGTGCTGATTTCCAGAAAATTTTGTTTTACGTATTGTTGAAATCCAACTGATCACACCAATAAATATCCAGGATATCGAATCATTTATGACAAATTTTTAAGGAAAGTATTTTTGTCATTAACGCGTCACTGTTATGAGTCAAAAATTAAAAACCCACCAGTATCAATATAGTATTTAATAACAATAGGCCTATTCTATCCTCTGCAGTATAAGTTATATAAGGAGGTAGAGAGGAGCTTTTCTATCGTTACTTTCAGACAACAGACAATCGTTTTTTATTTGAAAATCTCCGTCGAATATTCGTAGTTAATTTTAATTCATGTTTATTTGAAACTCCATAGCAGTTTGTCTTGTAGCAATAAAGAATTTTTTCTTTTTTTTTTTTAAATGGAACATAATAATATGCTATGGGCAATTTGATGGGCATGCCGGTTCAGAAATTTTTTTTTCGCTAAGGGTGTCCAAATAGTATGGAAAATAAGTGTGTTTTATATTGTATATTCATATATAACACATTGTCATCCGTTAAATTGCTTTTAGCAATTCATTGCTTTAAAAAACTAAATATAAATAATAATGGAAAATTTATTGGTCATTTTTTAAAAAATGTTGTGCCTTTTTTCACTATTTTTTTTATTTTGTATGTTTTCACTATTTTATGGTCATTAAATGTCTAGCCCTTATTATTATAGATTTATATGTTAGTAAATCCGTTATTTCTCTGGAGTAGTGATGTTTAAAATTACCGTTAAAAAGGGAGGAAAATGAATTAATTACAGTGAATATGTAAGTTGGTAAGATCGCCGTTATTATAAATTTGTCCTTCTAGTTAGGAAGGTGGAATGTCTATCCAAGACATAACTTATGTAGGCCTACACACACATGCATATATGTGCACCTGCGCTTCTCTCGTTTTATTATCAATTTTACTGCCGTCTACCGACCCTTTGGGGAATTAATCGGCAAAATGGAGACAAGACTTCCATGTAGACTGTCTGTTTTTATGTAAGATCCCTTAAAACATTACACAATTTTCATCCCAACGAATCAGAGTAGAAGTTTTTAATGTTCGACTCCGAAATAGTTGAAAAACACAGACATGATTGGATCGACTTTTATTTATTTATTCTTTTTCTCCTCCTCTTATTTCTTCTAATGAAAATTACTTGGATCTGGAATGCTAAGTGACACAGATAATTTCACATTTCACGTAGACTAGTGCTGATATACTTTTTTAAAAATTACCAACATAATTATGTTTGTCATAAATCAGAAAAATTTACGAAACGTTTCTCTTAACAAATTTGAGAGGACCCTTACAAAGTTTTCACATTAAGTAGATATTGGTTGTCGTTTGTTTTATATCATTACTAGCATGTGCTCGCGGCTTGGCCCACGATGATTAATTCCAAGATTAAAAAAAAATCCCTTTAGGCAAGCCTACAGGCTGAGGTAGATTTCAAAGTGCTTTTGGTTTAATTTACTGTCGCTGCGTAGCACTCTTCTTCTTTAGCCTTGGCATGACAAACCCGCAATAATAATTGCAAAAAAGAGGAAAGAGCACTTTTTCAAACATTCAAATCTCGCCTTAAATCGAGAGCTATCGAGAAACTAGTTATTGATTTGTAGAGTACTCATCAAGAGCTTTTCAATGATACCCCACAAGACGTGGTTTCAATAATTTCGAATTTCCATCCCCCACCCCCACTCGTACCCCCAAAACCCCCGAATCGTTGGTGTCACTGTGAACTCCATAGGGAATACTCTAATTTATTCAAACAAAGTTTCCCTCTATACTTCGTAGGGGCCGAGATAAAAATGTTTTAAAATTTCAACCCCCTCCCCCGACCACCCCCTTGGGCCAATTTTGCTCATTAACGAACTTGTCCGAACTATTGGGCCTAGAAATAACATATTAAAATTTGGTTCAAATATCTTCAAAATTACGGCCGCTATCGTGTAAAGATATAAATATCACAATTTTTTTTTTTTTTGGACGGGCGGTGGTTTCGTACTTAGGGGAGCATGAAACGTAAATATATGAAAGAATTTTTCGAAAATCATGACATGGTATCCATTGCAATAGGTAGATTTTTCTTCGAAATCTACCTAAAATTAAGAGCGGAATAATTAAAACACTATATTTATTAACATTTACACGCGAATCATTCATAAATTAAACGATTAGTAATTATAACGAATTAGTAATCCTATAAGTTACACTAGATAACATAAAGAAAGAATATTAAATAATTGGCTATTTTACAAAAATATAGTGTAACTTACATTAAAATAAAGAAAAAATTAAACATCAGCCTGGAAAACGAATTTTATGCTAAATGGTTTCGCCCAGTTAACTGTCATTCGAAGTTCAGTAGCGTTCTCCTTGAATCCTATAGTTCAGCTGCAGATTCTACTTTTATAGGTTTAACCAAATATGTTTATATTTTTTGCTTTCAGACAAAGGCCCACTTAGACGTGCTGGCAGACGCGCTACTTCGATGGGCAAGAGGACGCTAACAACTCGCCAGAATGACCGAACCAAGGAAGGAAGAGAAAAAATGGTGAAACAAAAAATCTTATACTGTACCTATTTTTTATTTCGTCTACTGTTGTACCTCACTTACTCAGTCATTCCGTCAGTTAGTCATTCTCAGTCAGTCATTCCAAAAAAAGAAACAAAAAAGAAAAAAGAGAAAAATCGCATAAAAATAACAACAAAATGCGAAATCTTCTTCAACTTTGCTAACTGCCGCAGAGAGTGTCGCTCGCTAGACCTGACGAAGCACTAGGGCCGAGATGAAGGAAACAACAAAAAAAAGCGTTCTTAATTATTGTATCCGAGCCTCTAAAATAAATCACTTCTCCCCTTTCCCTTATCATAGCGATGCAAACATAATGGGCAATGATTCACTGACAAAGGGAGTTGAGTGAAGATGCTGGAAAAAAGAGAGAGAGAGAGACTTGAACGAGAGATTGAAATTTGTTATAGCTGTATGGAAAATAGAAAAAGGAAGTTGGAAATACGGCCTATGTAGTATATAAAAACATAACCAAACAAATACAAATATAATTGATACAAATGAGAAAATTCAAAGGAGGAAAGAAACAAAACGATCTCTTATCACAAGGATATAAAAATGAACTGAAATATTCAATTCATTACATAACTTGTTTAAACTCAGGAGTAGTGGTAGAATACAATGTTTTTGTTTTAGATTAAATACGTTAAGTTGTCGTTACTAGTTATTTGTTATATTCTAAACAAGCATGTAATGTTATTATTTATGCCTAAGATGGTTACGTAAGAAAGATATGAAATATAACGCCATGCACTAGCAATATTTCTTGCTAGGGTAAATGAGAAGAAATGGTCCCATCCGGGTTGCGTACTGTTGTTCAAAGCAAAGAACTTCACTGTGTGGAATGTGAGGAAGCGATAAACCTCCTTGTCCCTCGGCAGGGAAGTCCTTTGCCTTGGACTACAGTAACTTGGCGTTAAAGATAGGGTCGATTGAAAAGATAATTAGATAAACTGTACACTGTGCTTCCGCCAAAGTCCTTTACTAACAACCTATTTTTGTATAAAGCGTTTCCATAGCAATAGATGCTGGGCACAATACTTTAAACAGTGCTAGATGGTTAAATAGTTAGAAATGCCATACATCGTGCTGTAACCAAGGTTATTTTTATTACAAAGTGCATGTAACATTTTTAAAAGTGACTTTCCTATACCTATGTCTGACGCTCTAAAGATCTTATATATCGATAATGATATCAAATCTCCGTGTGCCAGTCCATTTCATATAAAGTGGAGGCATTGTTTCTATTTAAAATAAATTTATCCCTGCCCTAACTCAATACCCATCTCAAATACGCGAATTAGGGATTTACAGTTCTGCAGTCACGATTTACTAAAGTTTATGTTTGCCGTGCAGGCTTTATTTATTTGAAATACATAACTTACGAAAAACTAATTAGTTTTCTTAATAAACGCCGAAAATACTTACTATATGCTGACGAAAACATGAAATCGAGTTATAGAATAGCTCTCATAATGTTAGTGCGTTTTCCTGCTGCAGCCTAAATACAGCACAATTTAGCTATAACCCATATTATTATCCAATCAAACCTTTAAAAAATTTCTCACAATATGTCTTACACTGGTATGTTTACCACAGATGCTGCGATCTCAATATATATTATATAGTTTAAAATTTACAATTCTTTCATGGTTTTCTCAGTCGTAAAAGGCAAATGCCGAATTAAATATTTATTTAGAACTACTCATCCTGTGTAATATTCATTAAAATTTTATCAGTTCAATTTAACAGACGCCATAAACACAACAATAAAAAAACAGCTGCGCATCAATAATTACATGGCCTACTAGCATACACACAGATCCTGAACTCCTCAGTATATATATATATATTATAATACTAACCGTGCAGCATTTAATAGGTTTTGTTGAAAACCACTTTGATATACCACATCGTGTCAGTAAGTGGCACAACATCCGAGAAAGAGAAACCCGAGTTTGAGAGGATATTTGACGTTTGGTTACCAGACAACGTTGATTTTTTTTTTCAGCCTCCTACCCCGAGCCTCGGCAGGATGCTGATGGATGTCGCAAAACTCCGGAGAGTAGAGACAGAAATGGAAAGGTTATTTTCATTACGGTTTAGAATATGTAGGATCGTATTCAGTGCTTGATGCGGCGGGCGCTATTAAGTTCTCATATAGCAAATTATAACCATTAGTTTAGTCGCTTAAAATAACAAATAAAAACAAAACGAACAAAAAACAAAAAAAATCAAAGCTTATGTTTAGAGATATGTATTTTGTCGGTGTTACATGTAATACTATTAGCCTTTATTGATGTCGTTAATGTTGTAGTAGAGGCAATGTTGCAAATATAACCAATAACTGCATTAGGATATAGTATTAGAAACGCCCTGATCCCCGCCGTATAAATTCGAGTATGGTCGCAAAGAGGAGTCTCTTTTTAATCAAGTAAGATATGTGTCTCAATGTGAGTGTATGTGTAGACAAGAATCTCCTTTGCGACAACACATACGCGATGAAAGTGACATAAATAAAGGTGAAATGGGTTAAGTAGAAACTGTAAAATGACCATCTCTCCGCGTCATGCAATACCAGAGGCTGGACTGAGCTGCCTGAGCGAACGTATTGGTGACAGAGGTGGGATCTGTTCTGTGCAGGGCGTCGGGCGATGATACGTTTTTCTCATCCTGAGCCACCGATCTGCTCTTCACAGACATCCCCCATCCAAATTATTATTAAATAAATACAGTAATCAATATTTACTGATTTGTCTTTTTAAATAAAATCAACAATATACCTCAAAGTCGCTTAATGCGTTCTTGAAGACGCCGTGTTCAAATAATTATTTGCATGTCGTGGTTTAGAAGTTGGTCGTTTATATAAGAAGATTAGAATCGATTCGTACTAAATAACTTTCGAGATGGGTTCCGGAAACGTAGTTTAAGCAACGGAAAGTACAAACGAGATGCCTTCTTACGTAACCATCTTAATTCGATTGACTTTGTAACGCTATTAGATACGCGGAAATATTGAAATACTAGAAAATTTTCAAATATTAAATTGTATATACTCCAAATAAAAAAATAAGGTATTTTTTCAAATATGACACAATTTGTGATTTATTTTGGAATATCGTCAACGTAATGTGCCTATTTCATAATGCTAACTTATATATCGAGTTATAATTCCTTGCACAATATTATTTTTGTAGTTTTTCACCTCAGGCGCAATGTTCCTCTCCTCTCTATACGCTAAAGTAGCTTACATGTTGAACATTGCTTTAATTACCAGTTATAACTCTTGAGATGTTACACATAAATAATTCCGTGTATCTACTTATAATTTTAGGACAAGCTTTAACCAATAGCTTATAACTAAACGGTTTACATTTCTACTTATAATTTTAATCTGCTGCATATACCTACAGGTAGTTAGATTTAATATTATTTTTCTAAATACTGATAATTATGTACATTAAAACGTAGATTATGTGGAAATTTTAATGCATTTTCGACATAAACTGAGAATGAGGGACACATATGGTTTGTTACTTATTTTATAAAAATTAGTATATTTTCTATAACAATGAAAGATAATTAAATCCAACTATGTATTACTTAATGCCTATTGAAAGTGGTGTGATTTAAAATAAGTGTTGTTGCGGCCTATACAAATGTATATTACAAAGGCAGATGGTAAAGGGTGGTTCGAAACAAATTCATTCATGCATCTCCTGCCCTCCCCTGCAAGTATGAATAATACCGTGAATGCGATTTGCCTCGTGTTAGTTTTAATCTGCATACTCAATAAAAAAAAAGTCCTGCTAAATCCTAGCTTTAACACCAGCAGCTTCTGGATATTCCATTTTAAGTACTAAATCAGTTTATTTTCTCAATACCTATGAGAACTGTGTCGAATATATGCCATACAAATCATCAAAAGAAAGGTGCACGAACACCTCTTGTTGAAGCATTTCTTAATAAAGAATGCTGGATACATACAGAGCTAAAACTCAGTTCCCGTCTTTCACTGAAACTTTTACCATCCGAAGATTTGAAAAGTTACTTTAACTCAAAGTTGCATAGAACGAGGATTTAGATAAGTATGCTTTATAATAACCTTAGCTGTCCGGGTGATTCATCAAGTTAAAAACCGACGTTTCGGCCCTCATGTCATGGCCTTCTTCTGGGCAGACATGATGACCGAAACGTCGGTTTTTAACTTTAACCCGGACAGCCAAGGTTATTATTGTTCACCAGCCGTGGAAGCCTACGAGAACACAAGTATGCTCTATGTTTTCAGATGTGCAGTAAGTGCTTTGCAGAAAACTGACACCCCTATACCGCAGGCAAACAAAATAGTAAAAATAACTACTGCAATGCAGTTTGAAGAACGCTGAAAATACTTACCAAATATTCTTCAAAACTACCGGCAGGATGCAATAAAGTGTGAAAATCATTTTAGAGATTCGGTAAGTATTAACAGCTACATAATTAACTTAGAGATTTGCTGGAACCAGAATAAAGTTAGCGACAAAATGTGCTTCAGTATTTCAGAACTTAAGCGAGGTTTGAACTTTCCACCCCCATTACATGGGATTCAGGACATTTGGAATGCCCCTAAACTGTCGAATAATACAGAGGTAAATCGCTTCCAAAGCTTTCATATTTATTATAACAGTGAGAATCAACAGTAACGTTAATTATATATAGCATTAGAACGTCTTCCTATAGAGCATAATACACATAATGCTGTCACTCGTTTCGAAACACCCTGTACAATAATCATTATAGGATGCAGGCATGCAGTTTGGAGTCCAGAACTCATTTTATCCATTCGTTGAACTGATAAGAGTTACTGCAACCGCATCATTGTTGTGGGAATACTTCAAAGTGTAATATAGGTTAAAATTAATAGTAGTAACTGATGCTGAGGGATCTCTTAGCCTGGTGTTACCCATGAAAGGAGTGTCTGAGTAAATACATAATTTATATACTTGTAAATTCCAATGTGTGAAATTATCATTTTACTTCTGCTGAATCCTTGTGTGCAAGTTTGATGACATAAGCATATTTTCTCTCGTTGTGGAGCTTTCTGGAAGGAGGACCCACAGTGTAAAATACCGTTTAGAGATATTTGCTGTCAAATATTTAATACAAGTTTCAAAAATTAAAACATTTATTTCAATTATATGTATGTCAGATTTTTAGTATCGTGGAATTTTTTTAATTTATTCCTGAATGTTTAAATAGAGAAATACTACAGTCTGGTAAAGATAACAGTACTAGGCCTAGTAATCTTCGTATTGGGCCTTTTTCTCATAAACCAATACTAACTGTGTTTAAAAATAAGTTTAATTTTATTACTATTTTGTTAAATTTGTAATGTATTGCTGTAATTTGACAGTGCACACATTTGGATGTTACACACTCTTACTCATTTGACAATTTGCTTTCACAGAATATATTATTTAATTTTAGCTTTATTTATTCTTTTTATTTATACTGGCCTGGCCTTCCGCTCTACCATTCAAACACAATATTACAATTATATATTACATAAATACAAAAATTTAAATTACTATTAAAATACATGAAAACACATACAAGTATATATCATACGCGTATTCCTAATGTAAATTTAAGATTAGTGCCTAACTTATTACAATTTCTAAATCATTATAAAACATTGGCAATTACAATATTATTAAAATAAATTATTTGTGCTAAAAGTAACACTTTATGATATATGTGAAATATTAACAAGAAAAACTTAAGAGTTGCAATAGATTTAAGTTAAATGTTTCAGCATTAGCAGCAAGCAGCCCTTTTCGTCCATGTATTTACACAAATCACAAACATTTCCTTTCAGCATCATCTTTCTTCAAACTGTTGTTACAGTAAATACTTTTTCCCCTTTTCTTGCTTTTATCTTTCAATTTACTTTTATTTAAATAAAAATATATTTTAAGAAACCAACACAAACACACAACAAGGCATACCAACTGCACAGATAGTTTCTTATGAGTCAACAAAAAGTGCTGCCATCGACTGAAATGGCGAAACTGAGAAACAAAAATAGATGGAGTATCCTTCACAATATGGCGGTTTAAATCAAATGATGTCCGGAAAAGAGCACTTAAATCTATAGGCCCTCCTTCCGGAAAGTTTCTCAATTATTGTGAAATTCAATAGGATAATTCAGTGGACATGAATTGAGAATGTACAGCTGCGGCCCTTTAGGCCGAAGGTCACAAAATCTTAACATTTAGGCAACAGAATATCAACTTTTATTACAGTCATCTTAAATTAAACCTACGATACAAACAAGCACCCATGTTAAAAGAATATTTTCTCGGATTTATTTTATCTCTTTGAGCTTCACTGAACAGTCGCCTTGGTTGGGCCACACTGGGCTAAAATTAATTCTTACAAAGTCTGAAAACTGTTTTCGAAAGGGACGTTACTTAAAAGGACGCCATAGATGAAAGGCAAAAGGGCATACGTGCCATGACTCCAAACCATGTCTAGTTGAGCGACATGTTTATGTTTATGTTTACCCATGAGTAATGATTTTCGGAGTTCACACTAGAATTATAACATTATTTGCATTTAATTTTGTTAAGGGGAAAGAATAATCATGAGACAGAAGATCTCTAATGAAAATGTTTTATGCCTTGTCAGCGGCAAGTACAAACCAATCAATTTAAACCAACGAAAGGTTTTCACAGACTAAACTACCAAGTACGATCAACGTATTTTTATTATGAAGTGAATGGAGATACTATAGTATCAACATTTTAATATGAAAATTTTACGGACATAGAACAAAGTAACTTTTTGTTCTCTTGTGTTTCTCTTATTGGGGTTTATGTGAGGTAGCTGTGTTGTTTATGTAGCCAGTGGCAAGACTCTGAAATCATTGCGTGGAATTTAGTAGCACATCAACGTACAGTGGTATTAATCAGACGTGGCAGTCCAAGCATGGATGCGCAGTAAATGGAGACGAGTCCAATACATATTCGTACTCCATGGAGGGGTGTATGGGTCAGTTGTGTCGTTGCTTTCAGTGCGGTAAGATCGTATAATGTAGTTAAGAAACAAGAGACCGTGTTACAATAGCTTCTCCTCTCACGCTAGTGCAGTTCAACATTCTTACCCCTCCCCATGATTCCTCCTACATGCGTCACCTCTCTCACGCGCATCTGGCTGCCGCCTCTGATTAATACCACTGTAACATAACGTAAAGTTTTTCAGGTAACATGATAACAAAATTATTGTTGCTACTTATGATGTTAGGTATTTGGTGTGGCAAATGACAATTCCACATGGACTGTTATATTTGTAGAAAATATGTCCAAATTTATTTTGTTGAAAGCCTAAACCCACTTTGGCAGTTACGATGTAAATAACATTATGTTCAAAAAGTGCAAGTTAAAGAACGCAGCTACATCGAAATTATTACAAAAAAATGTTACCTTTAAGTCGTTGGACATTGTCGGTTTGTTCTTGGACTGAGAGATGTTGATTTAATGTCAGTAGGGTATGACATAGGATTTTAAACAAGATGTCAAGCACATCAGCCTTCATGACTTGTGAATGTTTACAGTGGATTTTTTTAAAAAGTAATATTATAAAAAAACAACTCTGTTACAAATACCTGGCCTATAGTGAAGAGGTGTAACAAAGGCAACTATATTTTCCTGCCAGTACTTGAGGCAGGGCATTAAAATGAGAAAGAAAATGTGCAATAATGGAAGCTGTAACCATTGTTGTTCGATAGCACTTTTACGTGTATATTATTTATAGCTATCATCACGTATGTCATCCTCGATCAGAACTAAACAAAGAACTGAAAAAAACACTTTGAAACTGAGAGAAGATCGAGCATGTCTATGTTTTAAATAACAATTTGTGCATGTTAAAAAAACAAGTTACTCTCAGGTTGGTGGGTTATTCATCGAGCAGACGCCCGTAGTTTTATTTGTTCAAACTTGAATCAAATTCAAGAGAGAACCACATTTGTTATAGATAAAAGAAAGACAGAGGTATACGCTCGGCTTTAGAGGCAGTTCTGGAATTCAAAATTAATCTGTTTATACCTAGGTACTTCTATTTTTGGAGTCTAGTTTTAAGAGATTCCAACACAATTTTCTCGCTCAAAACTGCATATGCTGTTACTAGTTACCTATCATCAGCAAACAGTAATTATTTTTTATGAATCACTAAGGTAATTATTTCGAGCTACTCTTCTATTGGCATCTCGTCTTAATGGTTTAGATGACATTAGATTAATGTTTAGCCCTTCGGCTTCTCAACACCGCGACCTTAATAGATCTATTGTGAATACTCTGTACCCTATTCTAGCAGTCATCACTTTAATTTAAGGCTTTTTAATACAGCCTATAAATTTTGGGGGTGATGTCCAGTCCTGATTTTTCGTTACTGAAAAACCCACTACCCGGCCGGGAATCGAACCCGGACCGCCAGGGTGGAATTATGCTACCTATACACCCATGGCGGCGGACTACCTTAAAGGTTTACATTGAGATGTAAAAACGAAAAGCATAATAAGAATTTTTACAGTATTAGACTTGAACTATATAGAACTGCCTCCAAGCCAGATCATATACATTAATACTGTCCGCGAATGCCCCAGATCTAAGAGAACCTTACTTCCAATTCAAAATCAAACTTTAAAAAAAGAAGAACCCTTTTTCCTTAACCTGAGCTGAGAAACAATTAGATCCCTGCCCCTTTCAAGAACCAGCATACAATCCCTTACGTCCTTATTGGTATGTATATGTCGAGCTTTGATTGTCGTTACTTTCTACTTCAATTTTGAGTTTCCTTATTATATGCACCGAATTACAAAAAAAAAGTGATCTTTGGAAGATGAATATGCACACACACTCCTACACACCAATCTAAAAAAACAAAAAAGATGTTCTTTTTATATTCATGTTACATAGCACATTTTAGCTATATTCTAAGCACTGCAACATTGTGATACGATAATCAATCCTGCCACACTTGTTAATTATGATAATTATTATATAACATAGTAGCTACGCACGTTGCACTTTGTGGATTTTTTTTCGATTGAAATAAAAACAAAATATAAAAAAAACAAAGTATCTGTGTTGTGGGGGAAGTACTGGATGTTTCTTTGTGGTTTTTTCCAATTTTTGTTTCCACGAATACGTGCTGTTGTAGAAAGCCATATTGTAGTATGCTGGTTTGCTCTATGTAAAATCTTTTTCATTCTTCTTTCACTCTCTGTGTCACATTCTTTAATCCAGTCCTTTTTTGTCGCCCTCTTTTCTCAATAACTATACTTAATTTTACAATATGGTTTTCCTTTAAGTTTAACTATCTCTTATCATTAAAATAATGATAAGAAAAAACAATCAGCCTAACATTTGAATAAATACGAATAAAGTAATATTAATGATTAAAAAGTGGGGAGCTCCTAAACGCTAGGGGAGACTTAAAAATAAATATTGTACATGTGTATATTTTACTATAATATTATTCTGTATGTGAGAATCATATCTATAGTATGTTCGTGCCCTCGAAAGTGAAAATTAATAACACTATAATTAATAATAATAAAATTGCCTCAGCCAGTAAAGAGTAAAATTGTATATCTGAGTACTCAAAACAGTATATAAACTTATTGCATTAAGGGATTTTTCCCATGTTCTGGACCCTTAGTCTCTATTTTTTTTTTTGACTGATCATCCCTGAAACACAAGTCGTAGATAGAATTTAAAATAATTAAACAGCATGAAATCTACAGTAATACTTTTTTTTTAATAAATTCCATCCAGATCGCTGTTACAGGATCTGTAATGGATATAATCACATCGGATGAAAACAAAATGTGAGATCTGTGTATATTAATTATACACATTCCAGAAGATCTCTTATAATTTTGAAAAAAAAAGAAAAATAATACCAGTGCTAATCCAAACATCATAAGCACTAATATAAACAAAAGTTAGACAAATGTATGTATGTGGTGCTGAGTGTAATTACAATGTATGTTTATTAAGACTTGGCGTTGATCATTATGACCATGGTGAAGTAACCTCTCAGCACTGACTCAAGTTCAGCTCCTTCACACAAGAAGAAGCGTGGTCGGAAAGAATTATTTCAAATAAAAACAAAATTCCTGCTTTGTTACGAACGAGTGTTCCTCTATTACATTATTATAATTATTATATATAAATATAATATATCTGTGTTGTTATTTAGTATGTCCGTGAATAACAGACTGACCGTTCATCTATCGTTGCTTCTGCATGTTTTTTCTTAAACAATCAAAATGTTGTAAGGAGCGATAGATGGGCGAGGTTTCAAGAATGTCTGTTAGTAGATGGAAATCACATTCTGTTATTGTTATTGTTGTTGAGTAACATGGATCTTGATTTCTCATCTTTTATTTCACTGTACGTAATATACACCAAGGATATGTTTTGTCCTCTCTCCTTCGTTCAGTCTTCTTCAGTTTTCGTTATAAATCAGGGATTTCGAACTCTGCTCTTGATATGTGAAAGGGTTCTGTAATCAACCAACTACCAATAGTCAGTAAATAGTGGGCCCAGTGGCTATTAGTACGATGGTACCGGTATTCATTGGAGTATCGACATCTAATCTCGGTAGAGGCCTTAGGCTAGTAATAAGATTCATTTCATAATGAAACACGAACTAAGCAATATAGCACCGAGAATAAAGGATGCTTTCAGAAATAGGACATTCTTTCCCTAAACCAACTGCAACTAGGCTCTTCCTACAATATTAATGATAAATAATTATATTCAGATAACAGTAATGTCAGTAATCATAGTAATAATAAATGCTACGGAATATTTATTATTATTATTGATAGAGCTAAGAACATCTTAATTTTTCTCAGCTCTACCCGAGTAGAGAATACACATGATTATTATTGTACGTAAAGTAATGATATCATTACACAAACATATACTAATAAATTTTAAATTTTAAATTAATTTATATATTAGGAAAAAAATTGGACGCCAGCCAAATGATCAATAAACCGGCTTTAAAAATCAAAATTATTTTGGATCAATACGAAAATTTATTCATTGTAGTATTAACGATGAACTTTTTCTTTCTTATTTGTGTAAAGAATCTCAAAGTAAACCGGAAATAATTTTCTTATGAAAGGAGAACTTACATGAAACTACCTTCTGGCAAAAACTATGTGTGTAAAAGCTGTGAAAATATTTTATTGCACAGAATATTTTACTGACAATATCGAATACGGAAATACTCTGTAGAAATGCAAGTGAACGTACCATGGTTGTATGATGCCATTTTACATCTTAGGAGCTGAGTTCGACTTCACTTATTATGCAGTGCTATCGTACTGACTACGATATGCCCCCCTCTATCTCACTTACTGCCTTGCAGACAGTTCAACAAAAACATGAACTATTATTTGCCTACATTATAGTCTCTCGGTTGTACCTGCTAAAAACATTTTTCCTTGTGAAATATATTAAGAAACAGTTAAGAGGAGATGGATCTATTTTGTGAAACTTATGTTGAGGTTCCGTTTAAAGCCAATAAACGTAATAAATAACAATGAATTAATATCTTTTAAGAAATCGATTATCGATTCTACAATGGAAAACTCTGCTTTGACACATACATACATCTAACACTTGATGAGAAACTATAATGTTTCCAGACCCCGATCTTCATTGAAGACATCAACTTTTCATTTCAACTAACATTCAACCAGAAAAATAGCGATCTTCTGTAATTCATCATTAGACAACATTATTCTGACTCTAAACAGATGATTTCTTAATTAGTAGTGTATTCAAAGACCCAAGACACAAGAACATAATACCATACATATTTTAAACTAATACTTAGTTTTTGGATTATGAAAGTGAATCTATATCTAAAAATCACATTCAATGCCAAAACACATATTTCCTTAAATACTGATGTGGATGCGTTCTTTCTTTTGAAAGAAATAGAAAAGTCCGCCGTGCAAATGTGAAACAAAAGCGAGCATAACCAGTACGACGCGAGCTTTTCAGATCTTGCAGTAAATAAGCAAAACTCTCTGTGTGAGCTTATATTGACCGGAATACTGAGCTCGAATCTCAATTAGACTAACTGCTGTGGGTAGGAAAAGGGATTTCTGGGGTTTTCCTCGGAATTCTCCATTCTTAAAAATGTATTTCATCACTGTTTAGTCTCAAATATCTGGCTGATAAATCTTCATATGCGTGGGAAAGCTAGCAAACCCCGTGTCCAATTTCGTGAGGTTCTCAGCCATTGTTTCGACATTTTACCGGCGCGGCAAATTCCGGCAAATTCCGGACCTACCTGATCCTAGGGAAAAGTTTCCGAAACGTGGCTTAGTAGGCGATATGGAGGGCAGTTGCACGTGCCTGCACAATAAAATATCGTGAAAATAGGCCAAGATGTCCTAAGTGCTTGAGAAGTGACCTCTTCCTCCCTTCTATCCTTTATCCGTTGTGGCTGTAATGACCTCCTAAGAAGTTGATTCCGTCAATAATTTCCTCACGGTGTCGGATACTTATGACGGCTTCATTTGATGTGGACGTATTTTAACTACTAGAAAGAACGTATCCATGTAATTCAATCATATCACCTTCATCCCTTTCAACTGCTTCTTAAAGTGAAAAGATTTTATCATCTAGGAAATCTGTACTGAAACTGTGACTGAATCTCAAATGGCGCTTTCCTAATTTTGCTTTTAAGGTCACTAGATTATTTCACATTATAATATAAATATTATTTCGCTAGCAATATAAGTTAGCTTTCCAAAGAACTCCAACAATCCATAGAAGGGCTGCTCAGCAAAGACAGACTGATTTTTTCTGTGACTTCCTTCATAGGTCTGTACCATGGATATTAAAAAATATCGAGGTTTCATGTATAATGTTCATAGGTGGCAGCACTCTCATATTGGTAGGTTGATAATAATGCTATATGTTGTAGCTTGCATTTCGCTTAACACAAAAGGAGGAGATTCCTGAACAAAAGGCTGGTGCGAATGGAGACAGAGATTCATCACCGGTGATAACTGATTCCACAAACATCCCCTCAAAGAGGTACAGCACCTCACGGCATGTCTCCATTCTCACAGTCTTTTGTTCAGGAGGAGGTAAACAGGGTCTACAACACTATAATAGCATTACTGCCAATCTACCGATTACGAGTGTGCTGCTACTTATGGGCATTATACATAAAACGCCGCTCTTTTCAAAATATCCATCGTACATACACGTCTCTTTGAAGTAAGCCACAGGAAAAAATCAATCTCAGTCCTTGTTGATCAGCCTTCGTATAAATTTAGTTAATATAGTTGTAATGGGCAAATAGTTCAATTATATTTGTAATTCATTCAAAAATTTTCCTTCCTTTCATGTGGCTCGTAATATCTTGGGACAGTAGATCCAAAATCAGCAGCCAGAACTGACTATGCCTCTCAGAAAAAATGGAGAATTCTTTAAACACCGTTTGAGGTCATGACGCTCTTTCAGCTACAGAAGATTGTGGGTAAGAATTTATGAAAAACTGTTTGAAAAGAAGAGAAAGGAACAAGTGGATAACATTCTTAAAGAAGCAAAAGGGAGTCCGAGAAGAAGCCAGCTACCGGAATTGAGCATTAGGAACCGAAGGTAAGTGTTTTTTAGATATTTTCTTCTTTAATTTTTAATTGAAACAGTGATAATCTGTAGTAGTTCCTTAATTTTTTTTGCACTATTACACTTAAGGATAAAGCATATTGTATGCTCTTTGGTATGAATAGATTATTTCAGATAAGAAGTACACTTAATTTACATATTTTCTTATTTTATTTGTGTATTTATTTCTTTGTTATTTTACATTATTGTTTGATACTTCGGAAGGTGATTTTGAGTTACTGAAGAAAGCTAGCAGTGGGTGATCAATCAATCAATCAATCAATCAATCTTTATTTAATTCTTTAAACTGTATTGTACAGTTGTTGGATTTTGTCGGTACAAATACACAATCAGTCATGTACTACCTAAAACTTAGCTACATAAGACAAATAAAATGTACATGATACAGAGACATGATACAGATAAAAAGCACATTGAAATACATAAACCAGAGTGATAATAAACGGTTAAAACGAAGTATGCCAAGATGTCAAAATATTAAATTAACATTTGCATTAAAATATTCCTGTAAGTTATAGTAAGGGTTGGCAGTTAGCCAAGATTTTAACACATTTTTTAATCAGTTCACGCTAGTCAGGTGATCCTCTCTTGGTAATCTGTTGGACATATCCACTGCAATATTGTTATACCACTGTTTAGATTTTGCCAGCCTTACATAGGGTTTGGTTATCAAATAATTAAACCTGGTGAGATAGCCATGATGTGAATTTTGTAAATTGAATAACGGCAACAAGACAATTATAAATGTATTGGTTACAAACTGTTAGTATTCCTAATTTGGTGAATAATGGACGACAATGGGCATCAAAAGTAGAACTGAAAATAATTCGTACAGCTTTTTTTTTAACACACATTAGCACCGTTGCCCCATAAATGGACTCCATAAGATAGAATGCTGTGAAAGCAGGCGTAATATACCTAGCAGTAAGGTTAACGGTGAAATTAGTTTAGCAGTGGCATTCTGTTTGCGTGACGACCGTAGAAAATTGTCTGATAGTGAAAACCTTGCACATTAAAGTCGTAAAAAAAATTATCAGTAAACATTTCTAATAAATAGATTTTACATAAAATTAACAGGTTATCGATATAGAAATAAAATAATTGTGACTTCTTTCTGTTAGCTTAATCTCTCCTATTGTAAGGACGTTTATGCCGCCAGGGCTTACAGGTCCCCAACCTGTCGGGAGAGGGATTCCTTTGGGAAATATACATACGGTACTTTTTTTTACCAGGCAAGGAATGCCGGAGCCATCTCCAAGACAACATGAACACATAAATACTAAACACACACTTATTCCGAACAAGCAGTTGATGGGATGAAGAAATAAAATAAATGTATCATTTCAGAGATTGTATAAGTCATCAAATAGTTATAATGCTAGGCTTAAGAATCTTTAACAAATTACCAATAGAACGTACTGAATTACCACTAAGTCTATTTTAAAGACAAAGTGTATACCAGCCTAGTTAACAACCCTTTTTACTCTGTCTCTGAATTCTTCGAGTACATAATAATCCTGTAATATAGTTCAATGCGAATAGAGACGGTAAAAATGTACAGTAAATAGTAGGTTAAAGTTTAGAATGTAGTCCTGACTGTCTATTACCGAAATTGGTCTAATGACAATGAAATTTTATTTACGTATTTATTTAATTAGTTATGATAATGACGGTCAGGTTATATTGGTGACCACAAGAGCCTAAAGTTACCCAACAAAATTAGTATGACTTCAATGCACAATATTAGAATACATATTATGAAAACTGGATAATTATATATTTTTATTTACTTGAAAAAAATACAATTTTTAACACATACAGTATAGCGTGAGAAAGTTTGTGCATAATGTTTTTCGCCATTTATTACAACATTGTATTGGGTTGGGTCTTCAGCTTTTATAAAATCAACATATTTAGAAGCACACTTATAGTTCGGTGATCTAACGATAAAGTAATTTTAATTATTATAATATTATAGGAGAAAAATTCCTCTGACACTGGGATTTGAACCCAGGACTTTTGACTATCCCTGCCAATGAGTTAAGCTAGATTTCACTTCACATCGCCAAATGGAACCTCTCTCCTATGACTGATTGCCCTTAACGGTCTACCTCACTGTTAGACAAGTTATGTCACATGCAGTACTGCGAGGCACACTAATTAGTGATTTTTGTGACCGGGCTTCCACTTACTGTAGTGTGGAGTGAACTCTGACTTAGATCAGTTGTAGAGCATTGGCACGGATAGCCAAAGATCCTGGGTTCAAATCCCAGTGTCAGAGGAATTTTTCTCCTATAATATTATCATGTAATGTCCAACAGAGACAGTAATCTGTGGCTCATGAATGCGTGTGCATAAACTTATATCTAATTTTAATTAAATTGGGTAGCTTCGTCATGTTTCGTAGCCTAATGCTTCAATGTGTCATAACTGTAACAAAGACATAATGCCAACTAATTAACTTAATATTGTGTAAGTAAAGAACAAATATGGGAGAGGCTTTGCTTCATAACTCCCAAAATGCTAATGTAACAATAATGGTGACTACAATTCTAACTTCGTCTAATGTGTATAAATTGTTTCCACATGTTATATGTAAAGTCGTAAACTCTTGTTAGAGTGATAGGGAAAAGCTAATAAGTCAAAATACCAAAGTTTCAGGACAGAAAATTAACAATTTATTTTCACAGCATTGTTAGAATATTTAGTTCAGTTCACCAGGTATTTTTACACAGTATCTTATACTATGTCAAAATATCTGGGTGGGCTGATCTAAATAGTGTAACAATGCTGTGGAAATAAATTTATTTTTGGCTTACCTGAAACTTTGGTATTTTGACTTATTTGCTTTTTCCCTATCACTCTAGAATGGTATGTTATTTGCTTTGCACATGCTGGCAAGTGGCAGTCAAGGGAACGGATCAGCTGATAGAGCTCCACATGAATTCCGAGTTTATCGTAAGCTCTTTTATGGTTCTAGTTTCAACTTTTAACTCTCAACACTTGCATAAGAAACGTCCCATTTGGGTGTTTAAAAAGTAAAGCCAATTCTTTGCCCTTTGTTTCAAACTAGAAATATTTTCTATAACAGCTATGGCGTTTTCAAGGACAGCGTTTAACGACATCTATCTTTGACTGCTTGAGACAGATGACTCATATCAGTTCGCGTCACGTGAACGTTTCAGTAGAAGTGCTTCCTGTAGCATTGTGGTGTGTGTTCTTATAAAGCAGTTAAGAAGTTTATTTTCGTTATTTAATTAAGAATTAAAGTTAATATCAGTGTGTGTAAGTGCTCAAGGTGTGAATGACAACAAATGGAATTGTTAAGTAAGTAACCTACACGCGTCTTCATTCTGTATTCATTCTTTTACATCTGCAAAGAGGTTAAGTCAGACATATTCTAACAAGTGTATGGTTCTTAGAACTAAATCTGCATAGGATAATGCATTAAATACTTTGAATTATGCTAAGAATACTTCATTCGTGGCTGAAAAAGTCTGCATGATGTTCGTTGTTGATATTTAAATGCCTGTACTTCGTAAACGGGTAGGCCAGACCTATTATTAGAAGTCTTACTCTGTGTACACAAACATTTCAACCTTCACGTAACACGTTTATAACAATCATAGGGTAATTAAGACTACAATACAGTTCGGAGTTGCCATGTGATTATTAGGCTATAGTATGTGTTCGCGATTCTGGTGGCCCAACTGTAACGTATTCACTGCTATTGAGGATGAATGCGTCACTTCGAACAATCTGTTTACGCTTTATGTAAAATGTTGGGATTGTTATTCATTTATGACGTTTATTATTTATAGAAGGAAGTTATTCTAAGAATATTTTTCAGTGATTTCAAACTTAGGGCCCACTGATGTTTTCACTTCATGATTGTTTATATACGTATACGAATTCAGCTCTGAAAGGGTTAATGTGGTAGCAATTTTTTTAACTGTTCTAGCTTTACTCTTAGGAGAAGATTATACATTATGCCCGTAATCCAATAACTATGACAATGGCTTACGAGCAAGCTTACTGGCTAGATCAATTAGAGAAAAGCTCATGGGAAGTACACAATTCATCCCCCACAAAGACCAATGCTGAAGGGAAAAAGTTAGTAAACGAAACGTCGAAGCGACATTAGTAAATGAATGTTTGTAATATACTAGGAGGTGCCCGTGGCTTCGCCACTATAATTCTTTTAAAAATTAAAAATTAAGAGTATAATAATTATTAAAGCATTATATTTATTAACACTTGCACGCGAATCATTCATAAACTAAGCCTTTAATAATTAATGAAACAGCTAAAATTCCTGCTTTAGAGTACATTCCACGACATGAAAGCGCCCCCTGGGAAAACTATATCAGAATCGATTATGCAGTTCCAAAGAACCTGTGAACACATAATACGTATTGTTTCTCAGCTGTCTATTGACATGAATATGATGTGAATTTTATTTTATCAATTCAGTGTAATTTTCAGAAATTATATAATGTTTCAAGGGAAGGAATGGTTTGTTTGGATTATTATTATCAGCGATATTTCAAGAGATAAAACCATCAATATTTTACAGCTGTTGCCCCCGGCTTCGCCCGCCATTATTAATTGACTCCAGGATTTTTAAGAAAATTACACTGGTAGATTATTAAAAATGTTTGTGGTTCAGAGCTATGAAAATTGTAAGTAAAAATAAAATTAGAATATTTGTTCATTGTGTTCATTTCACTTAGGCCTTATATAATAAAGAAACGGTTTTCCTTCCTAATTTTGTAGTTGTCACGAAAGTTTAGACTGCGAGAGACGAACGTCGCTGAATATACCCGATGTCTCACGAAGCGGGCGAGCGAGCAAGCACGCTATTTAGGGCCGTTGAATTGTATAAGAGTAGATATTTTCGTGGTTCATTTTTAATACACATTATAATCTAACCATAAATATAAGTTTCACTAGGAATTTTCTATCTGAATGTTCCTGATAGCGAAGATACAGTATAAGAGTACCTATAACTTATTGGGAGTTAGCAAAAGTTATATTTTTCTGTTCAAATTATCATTTACAGTATGTTAACTATGTAAGGGAAATCTACAATTCTTTTTAAACTGTTGATTTTGTGCCATCAATAAAAATTTAAAAAATCTGAGTAGCTCGGGCGTGTTTCTCATTTTATAAAAATGGGCAAAGTGGCTATGTATCGCCCCTTCTCGCGATACGCAGGTTTGCACGGCCGTTGTGGTTTTTTTCCCCGCCGAAGCAGGATTACCAACTATGTTTTCTTGCACCGCGTATCACGGAATCACAATTCTGGTTTACCCTAGGTTATAGTGGCAGTGAGGTTAAGAATAGTGATATTAAGGTTAATGATAGGTTCTGATACGAACATTGATATAGTTTATTAGGCACACTGAATTCTCCCGTTTCATAAATGTGTCACGCTAGTTTGTTGTGTTTGTCAATCTGTTTACCCACCATTCTACTGTTCTGGCGGTTTGACGTCACACCATTACTGTCCAAACACAAGTTTCTTCACGATTCGACGAAGTACTTATGGCAGAAATGTTTTGCTAGATCTTAGTATAAAAGAAAGAGTATCATTTAGACAGACGGGTCCAAATCATTCGTCAAGTTATCTCTCCTCAGAACGATCTCTAACAAAATATGTGTGATATTAGGTGTTTTATGAAGAGAATCTCAGTTTTAAAATAAGTTCCCTCTACGATAGGATTTTACCTTAACACGTACTGTAATCTAACCTTAAGCATAAGTTTCAGTATGACTTTTATTACTGATTGTTCAGAATAGGGGAGTTACGTTATAATGGTACGTGTAGGCATAAAACATCTGTAAATAATTGGTATGTCCCAATGGTCATTTAAAATTTAGCCTGACTATTTAAATAAAATCTGTCATTTTTAAACTGTTGATTTGGCGCCATATTTAGCTCGGGCTTGTGCTCATTTTAGAAAACAAGTTCTATGCAATAATTCTGTGTGTCAGAACCATATTATCGTATGTTCATTTTGTATTTTTAGATAATACTACTCTCTTATACCTCTCATTCTAGCTTAGTGTCAAATGATTATATATGATCGTAATAATAATATGAAATAAATAAAGCCAAACTGTAGTATGTCTCATTCTACAACAGAACCAATTGATCGTATCTGTACAACATTATAGAGAAAAGTATAGTAAATCCTTCATTTATTCAGATGTTTTAACCATATGACCGTATGTCCAGAGAAATGCAGGCGTATAGTACAGTGAGTCCCACGCAAGAGTTGGCCAATGACGCGGGTTTCTGCTTCGCGGCTGGCACAGCTCCAACTCCCGAGCGATCGGGTGAAATATCTACGCAAATAATGCCGTGGTCGTTGTAATGATTCAGGTTATCACATTTACAGTTAAAATTACAATGAAGATAACCACGTACTTCATCACAAGAGATGATCGAAATGTTCTCCTCTTGCATCCAGACAATACTGGCACCTTTTTAGGAAATTTTCTTTCACGCGCATAAGTTCAGCTTCCGAGACAGAGTTCATTTCTCTTGTGATAGGCCTATGTGATATTATCATCAAGTTCTTCTAACAGTATGTAAATATTATTTATGGGGAAACTTGAAAAATAAAGTGAAGAACTTAAAGACAATATCACAAGAGAAATTAACTCTATCTCGGAAGCTGAACTTACGCGCGTGAAAGAAAATTCCCTAAAAAAGGTGTCAGTGTTGTGCTTATGCAAGAGGAGAACATTTCCAACATCTCTTGTGATGAGGTACATGGTTAAGTTCGTTGTAATTTTAACTGTAAATGTGAGAACCTGAATCATTACACCAACCGCGGCAATATTTGCGTAGATATTTCACCCGATCGCTCGGGAGTTGGAGCTGTGCCAGCCGCGACGCAGAAAGCCGCGTCATTGGCCAACTCTTGCGTGGGACTCACTGTATATCCATCACAGCCATTTCATAATTACGGGTGGGACATTCTAGGATATTATGACAAGTATTTTTGTTCATTACATATCATAAATAACTCTTCTGCTCATTCTATAAAATTTCCTATGCCTCCTCCTCCACACTAATGGAAAACATAATTTAAAATTGATTTTAAATGTTTAAAATTTATTACAGCTATTTTAATGGTGCACAAAAACAGTTCATTTGCTGATCTGCTATTAATGTTAGATACTTAATGTTATTATTAATGAAGGTATAAAGGATGGAATAAAAATTATAAACTGTTTCCACATTATCAGAGCATTTATTTAACTCTTAAAATGATAATTTAACAAAACTATCACCATTACGGGTGGGACAAAATATCACTGTTTGCTATTTTACATAGTAATTGACCACACATACTTTTTGAAGTTAATCTTATGCCAAATTGTACCTTAAGACATATATTTTCTCAAATCAGAAAGGACATAGCTGATTACTCTTGACTACTTAGTTTTAATTAGTGTTAAAATCATGCTATAAATGTGAAAAAAATTAACTGCAACGTAATAAATACATAATCGACCGATTTTACACATGAAACAGCTTCAAATACATATAAGTCCTTAATATTCAGTGAATTTGAGGTTTTAAACTTTGATTTGACTACCCGATTACACTGCTTTTATAACATCTCTCTTTGATGGGAAAAAATTCCCATATTTTATGAAAAGGCTGTTCAGTTATTCAGATGATTTAGAACCATGTTATCGTATGTCCACAAACTTTATAATAATAATAATAATAATAATAATAATAATAATAGTAGTAGTAATAGTGATAAATAAATAAATAAAGATATTAATAATAATTAAATATATTAATAATAATAATAACAATAATAATAATAATAATAATAATAATAATAATAATAATAATAAGCAGTTTCCAGGGCCAAACCGTAAATGCTTATACCACAGCTGCGACTGATTAAAAATTGTAATTTATTGATCATACGTATAGAAAAATGAACGAATAAAATTACATTTTACTGTTTTATCTTCATACTGTGAAATCAATCAAATGGATATACGATAGTATGATTCTGAGGTACAAAATTAATCTTCATTTGCACAAATCGTTTTTGTTCTATAATGTCAACCATCTCTAAAGAATGTATACATTATGTTTAAACATTTTAAAAATAGAATATAAACAATCTTAAGTGTTTCGTTTAATATAGCATTTATCCAAGGTTGTAACATGGATTTATTTTTATTCTATCCTGTACGAATAGTTAGCTTCTGCGTGTAACCTTACCTGCTAGCATTCAGAATCATTAACATCAGCTTTTGTGTGCAGGCCTGCATACCAAAGACTGTAACAGATCTTAATATATAAAATACAGTGATCCTGCTATTTCCTTAGCTAACATTTTTTGTTGTTCATTATTCCATCTTTTCACACTCATGTATTTTTAAAAGAAACAATTCTTGCAGAAAAACTTTATTATTTTACATCATGCTAGAAATAAAAGAAATATTGTGAAAAAGTACATAGTTTTCTTTCAAATTAACATCTTTAACAATTTCGATCTGGACGAAATAAAATATGTGGTAAGAGTGAAGATAAAAATCACAACATGACAGAATTTGTAGCCATTAAAGAAGCTAGTATGCATTCTTGTGGACATTATAGCTTTTTGCCACCCGAAAAAAAAACAATAGATGCATAACTGCAACATTGTCCCCCATAAACTATTAAGATTTCTCGCTAGATTCGGATTATTTTCATTGACTTTCATTGTATTTTCCAACATGTATTGATATGAATTTCGATTTTCAATTTTATTGCTACAAATTTCATATTGAGAACGTCTGCTGACATACCGGTATATGTGAGCCAGTTAAAGATTTTTAATGTTGTACCGGCACGTTGACATGATAGCTCAATTGGTAGGAGTGAAGCAGGAGAACATGGTTCAAATCGCGGCTGTGGCATTGCATTTTTCAGTATGACAGTACTTTTTCATAGAAGACTATAATGTTTCTTTGTCGAACCGAATCAAACTTTCATTCTGTCTGTATTGAGCATGGGCATGGAAAGGGCATGGAATACCCCCCGCTATTTTAGCGCTGAAAAACTAATTAGCAAATTTGTTTAATATACTTTAAGACATGCCAACTTAAACAAGAAATCGTACCTAAGTTATACTATTACTTATTATTACTATTTATAAGAATAGTTAAATAACACACGGAACAGTGCAAAAATGGGCCTACATTTACAAGTCCAGTATTTTATTACAAATAAAATAATTATATATTTGACCAAATGGAGCTTAAATAACAAATAGAACTTTATGTTTTGATTTCGGGGAGGGTGCGGACCCCCTTCACCCACCCTTCCCTACGCTACTAGTTGCGCTGTTATATAAAGAGTAAACAGTGAATCTTCATTTAGGGTTTAGGGGGTCTTATTACAAAGAAATCGGGAGAAGTGGGTCCCCGGGTGAGTGAATGCGGTCGATTCAGCCGGTCGGACCACCCACACAGTCTGGTCTTAACTTCTTCTATAACACTCGTCTAATGGAGGTCTTCATTGCCTTCACTAACGGCCTTAAGAATGCCATCCAGGTGTATAAGTATGACACCGACACCGATTCAAAGAACTTCCAACGCAAAGAAGCCTCTTCAGAAAGCAATGTCAAATCAGCTTCGGTGGAACAGTTGTAAAACCCTGAATTTCGTATCTGATATAGGCCTAGCGTATTCAAGTTACCGCGCATACAGACACACAGACAGACAGACGAACAGACATTTTTCCCGTGCACCATACAATCTTAGAAAGTACCATTCTGGCACTCAATAATAATAATAATAATAATAATAATAGTAATAGTAATAATAATAATAATAATAATAATAGTAATAATAATAATGATAATAATAATAATAATTTCATTTCATTTCATTTGTTTATTTAGAGAAGCTACATACAATTTTTACAAATTTTGAACAGTAGGCTTCTTATTTAATAATTGGATGATATACAATAGTAATAGATTACATATACAAACAGGAATTACATAATGATTCTTTATAAGACATATGACTTGTGAATATGTCTAGTCAGCTTTGTAAGCCTCATTGATCAATTAGGTATTTTGTGTGGTCAGCATGTTTAGACTAGTCATCACATTCCAAGTGGTGAAATGTCTCTGTTCAGTTGTTGCAGATTTGCAGATTTGATATGAAATTATTCTGGTTTAAAGAAACCAGGTCAAACACTTATATTTAAAATATTTTAGCATTTTGGAATTTCTTGTTAGCCGAAATACAACAACGGAAAACTGGCAAAGTATATGGTTGTTTTACCAAAAATAATGAATGATTCCTTGTCAGTCTTGTGTGTGGAACTCTAAGTCCAGAGTTTTCAAGAAATGATTTACAATCTATATTACCTCGAAAAACATTTACTATGAAGTTTGCATCGGATGAGTTGCGTCTTTCGTATAGTGATTCCAGTTTTAGAAAAGCGAGAATTTGCTTGTACTGCAGGTCTTGATTTTGGAAAAACTTTCTTCGTATTAATGAAACAAATTTGATTTGTATACGTTCTAATTTGTTGCTGTCAGATATGGTTATACTGTTCCAAGATACACTTGCATAGTCTAAGACACTTAGGACAAGAGATTTATAGAGAGTGATTATTGATTCCAGGCTTTTTAGTTTAGTAGAAATAAAACGGATTAATCCCAGAGTTTTTAGTGCTTGGGTGAATATGTGTTCAATGTGGGCATGAAAATATAGTTTTGAATCTAAATAAACACCCAGGTATCTGATTTTGTCCGAACGTGTGATGGTATCTTGGCCAATAAAATAATTAAATATAATAGGATTAGTTTTTCTACTAAAAATTACATTGTAAGTTTTACTGGAATTAATAATCATTCTATTTGAAGAGGCCCATTGACTTATAAGATCAATATTGCTTTGCAATAATTTACAGTCAGAAACACTTGAAATCTTTTTCCAAATGCATAGATCGTCAGCATACGCTAGGCTATTACATTTTAATATGTTAAATAAATCATTAATGAATACAACGAACAAAAAAGGGCCGATTACTGACCCCTGGGGAACGCCTTGTGGTATATTGAAGGGCTTAGAAAGGCAGTTTGCTATTCTAACACAGGCAGTCCTGTTTTGCAAGTAGCTCGTAAACCAATTTATATAGTTTCCATGTAATCCTAAATTGGTCAGCTTCTGCAATAGTAAATCATGATTTACAACATCGAAAGCTCGACTTAGGTCAAAAAATATGGCGTCTGATTGGGACTGTGTGCAATTTTCTTTAACTATGTCATTAAGGAGGGTAACAATGTTGGTTGTGGTTGATTTATTTTTAGTGAAACCGTGTTGGAAATCATGTAGTTTACTTTTGCAGAAAAATGAAACATGATTATGGATAACTGACTCGAAAATTTTACTAAAAGTATTCAATAAAGATATTGGTCGAAAGTTCATTACTTCCTTACTTTTCCCTTTCTTGTGAACTGGCCTGATAGCACAGTTTTTCCACAGGGATGGAAAAGTTTCTGTTTTAATTGATAAATTAAAGATATATGTCAGGACTGGTGATAATATGGGAGCACATCCCTTCACAATGAAGCTTGGAATTTGATCTGGCCCACTAGTCTTGGATGCTTTGAGTTTTCTTATCGATGACAGGACATCCAGGTTTGAAATAGACGGGACATATAAACAATCTGAAGTGTAAGTTTGGAGTTGAGGTACAGGCTCTGTTAAAATCGGTTTATTCATAGACTCAAAATGCTCTGCAAAAATATTCACTAGAGTCGTAGGCTGAGTGATGATGGAATTGTTTACTTTTACTTGAAGGGAGGGGTCACTTTTATTTCTTAATTTTGAGACATACCCCCAAAATTTAGTTGGGTTTGTCTTTAACTCATTGTCAATTGACTTGTACCATTGTTGTCTATCAGAGTTAATAGTAATTTTAACTAATCTACGATAGTTCGAAAAACTTGATAGTAATGATCAGAAGAGTGCTTTTTGTAAAGTCGATAAAAATGTTTCTTTTTCCTTATATATAGTTTAAGCTCCCTCGAAAACCAGGCAGGATATTTTGATTTGAAAACAGCGGTTTCAGGAATTGATTTTTTAATAGCATCCTTGACTAAATATGTTAATAATAATAATAATAATAATAATAATAATAATAATAATAATAATAATAATAATAATGAGTATATATCAAGAAGTTTTTCTTATGAGATTACTAACAACTATGATTGTCAGGAAAGCTGACCTTATGTGTTAAAATTTCAGGATATATGCCCGGTCCAGGCCATTGACTTTTTTGTGGGCCTAAATGCAACATTCCTATGTCGATAGATTTACGGGCATGTAAAAGAACTTGTGCGGGACAACCTTTAGGCACACCAACGTCGTTAAGCAAGTCGCGGTCTTCCCACGCCAATCATTATTATGTGTTCTATCCTAACCATAATACACCTAGTACATTATGCAACAAGCCAAAAATGGCGTTTATTAAGATAGCCTACGAATATGTTTATGGAGTGATCAACGCGAGTTTTATAATTTTCATACGAGTATCTTAATTACTCTTATCGGCAAATTGCATACGGCTATTTTGTTTTACCATAATTAGTCTGAATGTTTAACTTATTAGATTTTAGATTCACTCAAACAAACGGCAACGAACCCGCCATCGCATCAGATGGTTGTCGTAGTTCTTGTCTTCTACGAGAGATGGCAGCTCATGTCGTCGATCAAATCGAAGCTTCCTTTTGGTAATTTTCTTGAAACTAACGGATTTTGACAACACGAAATGAATTCATTTTAGTAGAATATCCACATTAACACAAACAGAATTCATTTTTGTTATATATTGTTAAAACTTTCCGGGCTCTGTTGCCGTGGGTCGTCGGAAGATTTTCCGGACGTTTCGCCCACAACTGCGGCAGCATCTTTAGCGGTGAGTTCTACTTCGGAGTTTCAAACGACAGTCAGTCGACAGCAAGACCTCGCCGAGAAAACTCCGAAGCAGAACTCAACGCTGAAGATGCCAGTTTTCTTGAAGTTCTAAAAACAAAAAGAAACTTTCAAAATTTAATGTGTAAAGTTCTTTTACTAAAGCAAAGCCAGTATCTCATAAATCAAGTGTTTTGTACAGTTTAATGCTAGAGTATAAAATGTCCAAAGGTTAGGAAAACCATGGGATTGGGAATTAATTGCTCAGACTGGATTAACACTACAGAGTGATACCATTTTTTTGGATCAAACTAGACAATAGGAATGGGGGTTAGGATTTTTAGGGAAACTATGTTGTTGGAAGAAAGTTGTAAATGTTGAAACATAAAGAATGTTCTAGTCAAACTTAGCATTGGTTCATTTCTACATATTGGGATACATACAGAGTGATCCGATATTTCTAATAAGTTGAAATTTTAATAAAGAATGTGGATCTAAGAATGTTTCCTGAGATATAACTAGGTGTATATATTTGTGGAATATTCCTCCTGTAATTATTAATTGAAAATTGATTTGATGATTCTTAAATTTTGTTGGGGTGGAATTCTGAAATAATATTTGAACTGAACCTGGATTTTCCAATTTTGTACACATGCATTCTTAAAATAGATTAGAATTGAAAGTTGAATTTGATAATTCGCACCTTGTACATATGGGTTTTAGAATATATTAGAATTAAAAGTTGAACTTGATAATTCTCAATTTTGTCCATATGAGTTTTAAAATTAATTTGATTGAAGGTTGAATTTGATAATTCCCAATTTGTATATATAGATTTTCAAAGTATATTTATTAATAATTATTATGGTATATGGATTTTGCTCAGAAAACTAATGAGTTATATAACTCCCAAATATAATTACTCTGGTATAGTTAAAATAAAACTGTTGTTAAACCTTTAACCTTTGACTTCAGTTTATTATAGTCATCCAGTAATTTCCCTGTTTGGTTGAAAGCATTTTCAGATTTTGTACATAGGGATAACGGGACCCAGTATAAAGAGTATAGCAGGGTGTTAACTAATTTTGCTAAAAATGGTCGGAACCAATCTACATACAAAAACCGTACGTTTAGCTTCCCGTACGTAAACAGTGTCTACCCGCAGGGGGGCACACTACTCTCAAGGTCTCAAGATCGTCACCTGTTCGATAATAATTCTAAGTCCTATTTGAGTGACATAAAACATTTTACGAGAGAACAGACCTATTTTGAGTGTGAAAGGACGTTCATTTTCGCTTCAAACTGTAGATACCTATATAAGGACATGAATTTTAAAAATCGAAAGTCCTCCGTAAATTAATTTCAAATTACATATTACAAAACCCGGGCCGCATCGTGCCTTTCAAGTTCCTTCTGTGTTTAAAAAAAATGTGATTTTATTCTGTTCACTGGCAGCATATGACGTATTAATCACTGCACATTGATACCTACATTTCCAGTAACGAACTGACGTTTTATCAGATAAAATCGCATCCTCATGTTCCTAGCAAGCATATTATAATATAATTAATCATAATTGGTCTATTCCAAGGAATTGCTAAACGTTATTGTTCAATATCAAACAGTCAGTATGGAGTGGAATGGAATAGTCAGTAAAATCTGGACCTATCGTTATATTCCCTATGATAATCATGACGAGTCTGCTGAATAATTCTAGTGTGATAGGAAAAAACGAATAAGTCAAAAAACCAAAGTTTCAAGAGAGACAAAAAACAATTTTTTCCACAGCATTGTTAGAATATTTAGATCAGCCCATCCAGATATTTTTCCATAGTATAAGATAGTATGTAAAACTATCTGGGTGAGCTGAACTAAATAATGTAACAGTGCTGTCGAAATAAGTTGTCTTTTGTCTCCCTTGAAACTTTGGTTTTCTGACTTATTCGCTTTTCCCCTATCACTCTAGAATTACTCGTATATCTATGGAGTTGATATCGGTAGTATAATGATGATGGTATTGATAACAAATGGTTAGATAATATTCATTATAGTTGATAGAATATAAAATTTCTATCGGACTTGATCGAATAATAGACTGCAAGATCTATTACCATGAGGATTGTATCCTAACTGAAATTTCCATTTTAAAATCTGCAGTGGAGAGAAAAATCCAATACATGGAGAAGACGAGATGCAATTAAACAAGCAGACCCTGTTAATGACCCGTTATCTGTCTCCTGTTTATTGAATGGATAAATTAACCCAATATTAGACACTCTAGTTGTCACCGTGAGTTACGATTGCAATCATCCTCACGACTTTCTGTTTCTGTTCATTAAATCTTCTGCAGGATCGTTACGAAAAAGAATAGTTAAAAAGATTCAAGCTTTCGTCATGTCACTACTCTTCACAAAATGACTGGTTTACCTAGAAAATTATACTTAGCTTGGTCGTTCCTTTTCTTTGTTATTAATTATGGTATTCTGTGTGACCTAGAGCCAGTGGCGTAGCCAGAAAATAATTTCTGGGAGGGTCAAAAGTGCTGGGGGGTTTGGGGGTATGAAATACCATAACCCCCCAAAAAGAGGGCCACCTCTGAAAAATATTTAAATATTGAACTAATGAAAATCACAGTTTATGTTATTTTACCCGTGAAAAACTTGTTAGCAAATTTGTTTACTATACTCAAAGACATGCCAACTTAAAAAATTGCTTCCTGGGCTATAATACTTACTATATTATGCTATACTATACTATACTATTTATAAGAAAATTAAAATAATACATGGAACAGTTGAAATAATAGGCCTACATTTACAAATAGGGCTTACAGTATTTATTATTGAATAAAATAATTAAGTAATTCACAAAATGGAGTTTAAATAACTTAAACAGAATTTTATGTTTTGATTTCGGGAGGGGTTCGGACCCCCTGAACCTCCCCCTTCCCTATGCCAATGCCTAGAGTCACAGAATGGTCTCTTCTCGCTACTGGAAGCCTAATAGCATCAAATCTCCCGAAGAAAGCAATACAGAAGGGAATATTTAAATTGGAACGAGCTTTGCCTTTAATGCAGATTGTAGTAAATGTCGGTGATATACTTACCGTATATTTAAATTAATATTAAAATAAAAGATATTCATATAAAATGATTTTTGCATCAGTAGGCCTATAGGCCTATTTGTTGGCCGCGATGATGTAGAGGTACCGTGCCCGTCTCTAGATCCGAAGGTCGCGGAATCAAACCCGGCTATTTGATGGGTTTTCTAGGACGTAAAAATTTTGGACACGGAGTCCTTCAGAAGGGATTTTAAGCTCGGGGCCCATGTCGTACGGCACGTAAAAGAACTCCAAGCCTAAATTAGAGTCTCTGGACAATTCCTCGGCCCTTTCACGTCCAAGTATTACTTTAGTTTCCGGAGAGGGGGTTTGTGAGGCGATGGACTTACCACTTGTCCCTCGGTCCTATCTCTGAAAATAAGTATAACAAAATTAACCTAGGTACCAGTAACCATCATTTGGAAACCCTACGCCACACCATAGGGGGCAACAGGAAAAATCAATCAATCATAGGCCTGATTTACTTTTTATTTTATTTCTACATAAAAATAGCTGAATTTTGGTCTACATAAAATAACTGAATTTTGGTGCCCAGAAAATTATATAAATGGGTTTTGAAACATTCTATGGACAGTATGCATATTTTTCTCTTGGACATAGTATTATTTCCTATAATATTCTGATTTGGGGCAGGGCAACGAACATAGATAGGGTGTTTGTTGTACAAAAGAAAATATTAAGACTTATTTTTAACTTGGCACCAAGGGAGTCGTTAAGAATGGTTTTCAAAAATAACAATATTTAAGTGTTAATAGTCGACTGGTAAGAAATGTTAAAATCTACTTAATGAAACGCCTAAATCCCAAGAGAATTTGATATTTTTGTAGAAATATGCAATATCTTGCACCATTATGAGCCGTAAGTTTAACCTATCTTGGCCGGTTTCTATAAACTCGCGAATTACCTATGGGTAAATTATGGGTAAATTTCCAATGGACAGAATTTACACAAAAATAACACCACACCAACACAAATAATTTATAGATAGCAATCACATACACTTGTGGCGAGTTTCTAGATAAATGTCCTCTGGGTAAATATGAAAATGACAGAAAAAATGTTCCTACAAACTCGGGCTAGATCTTTCCAAGGGTAAATCTTCGGGTTAATTTATCCTTTCATGGATGGCTGGATAAAATTTAACCTTTCATAGGATCAATAGTAATATTTAAACAATGAGAATCAAAGCCTTCTGAATTAAATTAACTTTACAACTCCAAGGCCTTGCTCATTATATCATTGTAGGTTAAATGGAACTAATTTGTCCATGGATAATTTACCCATTGGTAATTCACTAGTTTGTAGAAACCGGGCATAGTGCGAAATAACACCAAAATTAACCCAAATTTAGTAGTGAAATTAAAAATTTATTATTCACCTAAAATAGGATCCCTACTTATATCAATTCCCCTTCTTCTCTCGTATAAAATTGAAATAAATAGCACGTGGGAATCAAACATAACAAAAAATCGGTAGGTACACATTCACTGAAGTGCATTTCGAGTGAATGAAGCAGGAGATTACAAGAGTTACATTGGGATGTTTGAAATTCTGCAGATTCGTTGCTACCAGCAAACAATTTCCAATTACAACGTTTATATCTCTATTCATAGCGTGTAGTAGTGCTAACACTATAATCTCAATTCACCATTGAGATTATAGTAACCGTAGGTTACTCAAGAGGCTCCTCAATTAAACTGTCCTAGATCTTTATTTAAGGGCCACTTACGAAATATTTCTTACTTCCTAAAGGCATTCCGACTCCCATAACATGAACTAAGTTATGTTAAAATAACGACTATTACAGTTTTTTCCATTGATTATGGTAGAGGACTCTGACTTGCAATTGGGTGTGTACACTAAATGATTTTTAAATAAATGTGAAAGTTAACATATAAATTGCAACAAGAATGTATTTTTCTTAACGAAACTGAATAAATTATTCATCTATTCTAATAGAAATTCCCTAAGCGCCAAATTATATTTTCTTACTTATGTACAGGAAGGGGGGGGGAAGCGGACCGACTCTTGTATAACTGATTTCAGAGCCTTGTGATACGTAAATAAATGTAATAGATGTAACGGAAACGTTTGTTTCTACAAGCAATGCAAATTACGTGAAATTATTTCTCAATTCAAGCAATGTTCATTTCAATACATTCCCTGCTATCCTGTGAACGCCGCTAGGCATGCGCAGTGGCTCATATCGGAAACTTAGATATTTTAGTCTGTCCGCTTCCCCCCCCCTCCCTACCTGTACATCACCAGATTTGCATGAATGGTTTAAACTGTTTTATTTGTATGTGAGGTTCAAAACCCCGTAAAGTACTATATACTATTTATGCTACTATGTACTATGTTGAAAATAGAGTTAAGTTCAAAAACCCCTCTATCCCAATGCTATACTGTAAACTTAAAAAAACACCTCTATTTATGAATCTCGTTTAGGGGGTTTTGAATCTAGAGGATGCCACTCCTTTCGTTTAATTTACATCGGTATTTTTCTCTCAAAAGTAGTTCTCCTGTGTTTTCTTGTTTGTTTAAGATACTCCAGAAAAGAAAATAGCACATCTCCAATCCAATCTGAACGCATATTTAAATTATCCACCCTTCTTAACGGTTGGCAGTTGACTTTCACGTTAGAGTGGTTGAGCATTCCAACAAAGACCTACCATAATGCAGGACTTGATCACAGAATTTCTGCTAATTAGAGTACAAAACTAAGTGTGCTCCTACTTTTAAAATAAAACTAAATATGCTCGATATTTTGGTAATTACTGTAGCATTACTTGACTCAGCGTTTTCACATACATAACTTTAATTGTGGTCTTTAATTCAGTAAGATGAAGAAATAAAGAATACTGGTTACGGTTGAGCCTGCCTGAACTATAATATCACCTGGTTAAGAGGCTTCATTAGAGGTCTGGGTAAAGAGCCTGAGCTATGATTCTACAATAGCAAAGAAACGCCATTCGTATGCTTGACTATTAAACTGGTTAACCATGCTTACTAAATTACTGGTAAAAAGCACACATTTCTCAAGGACTATGGATGTGTCCATCTTTGCCGATATACGTTGATAAAAGCAGCAGAATGTTTAGGAGTGGCAACATTTAAAAAAACAAACCATGAACGCATATGGTTTCTAAAAAACGAAGATTTATTTGGTGGCAACAGAATTGTCAGAATTGGAAAAATTCTGTGCACAAAATATAGGCTGTGAGAAAATATTTGTGTGAAATGTACAAGATGTTTTTAGTCGGAGATTTATTTTGAGTTAGATTGAGTCTCGATTTCTAGAGCAATTAAAACAATACCGTGTTGTGTCCATAGTGTCTAACTAGACAATGTTTTCAGTCAATTATAACGTTCACTTCTGTCCATTATTGTTTTAAAATGCAGTTTATTGTGTTTACGACTCACCTTGGAAAATGATTTATTTCTGCTCTCCGCTGTTTCAAACTTGCAGCGGCATGACTATGGGCAGTAAATATTTATTCTGTTGAAATTGTAGGGAACTTGAAGTGTTGCTTCGTTATTTTGTGTACTGTGACTTTATAAATAATAGCTATTTATGAAACAGGTGGTAAAAGCAGGATTTTATTTTGTGAGTAGGTATGTTTCGAAACGAGAGCGTAAATAACGTTTTTTGCGACTGCGGTGAGAAAGTTAACATTTAAAAAGGCGTAGGATATTGTAAATATTTATCAAGCCGAGTCTGTTTAATAATCATTTGTAAATATTTGTGCAAGGTTAAATGTGAAATATAAAAGAAATATGCACAGATGTTTCAATGTCAAGTAAATATCTTGCATTAAGGCAAAAACTAACAAAATATGCAATGCAGTAGACAGTGGCGTAACCAAAAAATAATTTCTGGGAGGGTCGAAAGTGCCGGGGTGGGGAATACCCCCAAGAAAAGGGGTTTGGGGCTTACCCCCGGAAAATTTTTAAATATTGAACTAATGAGAATCACATTTGAAGCTGTCTTAGCACTGAGAACTTGTTAGCAAATTTGTTTACTATACGGTACTATAAGACATGCCAACATAAACAGGAAATCGTTCCTAAAGTTATAACAATTATCGCTATTTATTAGCAAAATTAAATAACACATGGAACAGTGGAAATAATAGGCCTACATTTCCAAGTTCAGTATTTTTCTATTAAATAAAATAATTAAACATAGACAAAATAGAGATTAAATAACTTTAATAGAATTTTAGGTTTTGATTTCGGGGGTTGTCCGGACCCCTGGACCCCCCTTTCCTTATGCCACTGACAGTAGAATGCCGCTAATCGGTACCCCGCTCGTCCGGACATCCGGTTAAACCGAACGGGATTTAATAAAATGTTTTATTTTGTTAATCCTACATCAGTTCATAGGAAAAAACTTAGGTTACATACACATTAGTATTTATATTTATTTCTACAAATACAGACACATATTTATACAAGTAAAGTAAAGCAGAGCAAATACAAATTTCAAAATAATTACAACTGCTATTTTAAAAAAAAGGAAAAGAAAAATAAGCTAACCTTACATAATTAATCATTATTCTATCACAAGAAACATTAACTTTTAGAAATACACCCGAATGAGCAAGACTGCTCGCGCTCGGGTGCAGTTTCATAATTATCAAAGTGAAGAAAGAGGAGAGACAAAGAAGCAGAGTCTATAAAAAATGTGATTAACAAATAAAGAAAGTAAATAATGTTAAAGATAAATACATAAAAGGAATGAAACAAAAATGTCTTAAACAGCTACAAAAATTACAGAAAATACTTTACATATCTATTAAATTTAACAGTGCGGTATGCTGAGAGATAGGATATTTTCTGATAATTAAGTTATAGAAGCGGGGACCAAAATTAATGCTATGTTTTAATCCTGCCAATTTGAGACATTTGGGTTCTGATAGGAGTAAATTAGTATTTCGTCTGGTTTTGCAATCATGATCACTGGAAGTATTAAGACTAAAATTAAGTTGTAGGAAAAGTTATATAAATTTTTATAGCTTTACCCACCCAAAACTTGTATTACAGTTCAATACTTGCATTTTAAGGCAAATTTCCTTTAATCCAGACTTTCTGCGATCCGCACAGGGTCCGGTCCCATTTTATCCGGACTAGCGATACTTTGCTATTTTATCATATTTATACAAATACAAATACTATTTATACAAGTAAAATAAAACAATTTTCAAATTTCAAAAGTAACTACAACTACTATTTAAAAAGAGGACAAGAAATATATGCTATATCTTCACAAGAAGTATTAACATTTAGTAATACACCCGAATGAGCAAGACTGCTCGTGCTCGGGTGGAGTTTCAAAAATATCAAAGTGAAGAAAAGGGAGAGACAAAGAAATATGAGTGTATAATGTGATTAACTAAAAATAAAAAGTAAAAGATATTAAACATAAATACATAAAAGGAGTGAAACAAAAATTACTTAACAGCTAAAAAATTACAAAAAATTCTTTACATATCTATTCAATTTAACAGTGGAGTATGCTGAGAGATCAGGATATAATCTGACAATTGAGTTATAGAAGCGTGGTCCAAAATTAATGCTATGCTTTAATCCTGCCGATGTGAGACATTTGGGTTCTAATAAGAGTAAATTAGTATTTCGTCTAGTTTTGTAAACATGATCACTGGAAGAGTATTTTATACGATGTTTGTGAAAATATTTTAATATAGAAAATTTGTAGATTTAGTCCAAACTGAAAACATTAAATTCCGAAAATATTAGGCTAGTTGGGTAATCAATATGTTTTCTTAGACAGATTTTTATTATTCTTTTTTGTAAAAGGCAGAGGGGCTTAAGGGTAGTTTTCGCTAATCCTCCCCAGGCGAGAATACCATATTGGATAATGGACTGAAAAGTGCTAGATAAACGGAACGTAAATCAGTAATGGGCATACAGTGACGTAAAATGACAAATTTATGAATTGTTCTGCGTAGTCTCTTACAGAAGTAGTTAACATTTTTAACCATTTAAGGTGTTGATCAATAAACATACCCAAATATTTCACAACGGCTGTTTCTTTCAATGGTAAGCATTTACAATTCACATCAAAATTACAATTATGTATTATTAAATTTAAATTTCTACCTTTTTTCCGTGTTATCTGACCAGTAGATGTTAATGAGAAAAAGGAACTAACGTTGATTTATCCACGTTTAGTGACAGAAGGTTAGAATCAAACCATCTTTTTTTTACAATATGCTGAATTTAACCGTCATTTTTCTCCTAATTTATTTCATGTCTTTTACACATTTTGACACTAGCATTAAATCGAGTGCATTATTAAAAATATGATTTTTTTTATAAACTTCCGGTCCCTAATTTTGTTCTTCTCGCGATCTGTGTAGTTTGAGCCCAAGGGCCGCGTGTTGAGGAACCCTTGCTGGAGTGTAAACAAGGCAAATGAACTAATCGATGCTGGGCCTGGGCAGGCCGCTTGAAAAGGACAAAGGTTACCTCTAGGGCACTGCAAATACTATACACACAGCCACAGGTGGATATCAAACCCGCGGTTTCCTATAACCACGCGTGTTCAGGTTTACAGTTTCAATCTACAATCGCATTATGTAACATCGGAACATTCCGCTCATCGTTAAAATCATCCAAATAAAATCCAGAGCAAGTGAAAATGCACGTCACTTCACTGTATTCCAGAAAGTTTCCTGTAACGCAGAGGTTCCCAACCAGGGGGGCGTGAGGCTCTTTTTAGGGTTGTGTGCAACAATTTGAAATTCATATTTTGATTTAGTATTATTATTATTATTATTATTATTATTATTATTATTATTATTATTACTTTTATTATTACTATTATTATTAAGCCATTAAGTAAAATAACAACACAAAAATTACATAATTATATAAAAAACACATAACTTACATACTAGACAAATCAACATTAAAAAACTCTTTAACTTCATACATATTGTCGACAAGAATTTTTAATCGGTTAACTATAACCAAACAAATACACAGACACATACAGTAATTAACGAGAATAACAGAACACTGTGGATTTACATTTTATAATCTTATAAATTGTAACTATATTTTCCCTGTCATATTAAATAGTCATATATTGTCCTCAACACGTTTATAATAATTTGGAAATCCAAATACGAGATACGAGTGATCTGCATTGTGCTCTGTCAAACGTATAACCTGATATCTCAGAGCTGGTGAAAGCAATACAGTGCCAACCATCTCAGTCACTTTTTAACTCTACATTGGACATTTGTGTTTCTACATTTAACTTTTTTTATTAACTGTACTGAGACTCAAATAAGATTCACTATAATTAGATGTGCATTTTTGTGTTTTATATGTATGTGTGTGACAGCGAAAGCATCAGAGGATAAATAAGAATAATAAAAGAGGTGAGCAATATTAATTTTATTTTTACAAGTATCGTAGAGATCTTTTAAAGTACAAAAGTACTCTCAATCACGTTTTTAGGCCTTCTTTTCCCCATCACTATCAGAGGAAGTGTGAGGATTTCATGTAATTCGAAGGGGAGCGTCAGCCGAAAAAATGTTGGGAACCACTGCTGTAACGAGTTGAAGAACGATTGAGGGGAGTAACTTTGTAGCTATATTTAAAAAAGATCATCGTACATTCACATTTTTTCTCTACTCTTCATATTCCGATTTGGTATGTGGAGTATTATAAACGAATTTCACAGCAAGAAAAAACATTTAACGTGGAAAACAGTCTTGGTTCCTAGTGGATGAAATTTGTTATAGGCTTAAACCAGGCATGTCAAATTGAGAGTCTTCCAAGGGCCATATGGATCAAATTTGTTTTGTCATGAGAGATACGCACAAACAATCGAAAATTATTACAGAATACTTTTATGACTGAAGTTAAACTTAGAAACATACAATTTGCAGACAAATGGTTTAGCGGCTAGCCACACACATCAATGCAGAAGTACAACAATAGAAAACAAAATTAAATTTTAAACTGAAACTTACACTTGTATGTAACAACAACAAAATAATGTAAAACAATTACGTACACAATGTACATATATTTGCGACTACCTCAGTGTTTTGTCCTCAGGCTAGACACTACTTTTGACAACAATTTTTGCTATGTCTGGCTGAATTCTCTCTTCAGTTCAGACTTTGATCAGAGATAATAAGTGATCATCAGTCAGCCTTGACCTCTGAGAAGGTTTTGTTACCGATAATTGCCATAATCCTTGTAAACTTTCTGGAGTCTCAAACATTTCAGGAAGAATCCCCAAAATCGACGGTTATGTGAGACTGTATTAGTGAATAATATAAGGATCTCAAGCCAGAAGTTGACAATATTTTAACCCAGTATTGTAATAAAGTCAATGTAATTTTAATTTGTTTTAACTAGTATAGATCCCGCACGAAATCTGTGCCGATTGCCTAAATCATTGCATTACGTTTTCGTGGGGACTGTAGCGTCGATTGGCCTGCTACCTATCTCTCTCCCACAACAGTACATCCCTTTCTATTTGTAAAGGCCAAGCTACCTCTCTCTCTCGCACAATAGCATGTCTCTCTCTAGAGAGTGACGGTCTCATCGGCACAGATTTCGTGCGAGATCTTTAATGGTGTTGAAGGCTGTTTCCTTTCTGACATGTAAGTCTACGATCAAACAATTAATTCACATAAAGCAGTGTATCTTTTTTGTAGAATGTTGTTAATTCATTACATGGAATCGCTTCTGAATCTATAGACAAGCATAATAGTGACATCCTAATGGAAATCTTGTTTGAGTTTAATTTCCCATAGCTGATGGAAACAAAAGAGTGCTGGATGTTAAAAAGTGGAAGCTCTAGTCTCTTTTTGTTCTGTGTTTAATCTTTTTCCTCTCTCTTGGTACAGAACGTGTAATTGCGGATTTATAACTTTGCGTGGAGGTGAAGTATTCATAATTAACGACATGCATTGTGAGAGAGTGTCAGATTTGCCAAAATAACTCAGGACGAGGCGTTGACAGTCATTAGAGTTAATCCTCTTATACAAGCGGATGCTGTCCTTATCAATATAGTGAACAATGAATATCGTGCTGTAGTTTTATACTGTAGTATTATACTGTAGTATGCGAATTCTTCATCACCTCAATAACGTTTTGCTATTGTTAATGCAGATGTTATTATTATCATTGTACGGGCAAGCAGAGAACAAGCGGACTGTAAACGAATTTCCTAGGGCGAACACTTCTTGTGATGAAGGCTTAACCTGTGAACAGATCAAGCTACTCTTGCCCAATACATTTTAGTTAGAATATGTTGGCATATAACAGTTTATTGCCATAAAGAACATTACATAACTCATAAACAGTTTATAAAAACCGGATCACTTGGATGTATGGTAGATTGTTATTTAGAAGCACTGTTGAATAATTTTTGGGGGGAATTCAAGCGAAAGCGAAAACATATTCAAATTACAAAAAAGAGCCCTTCGAATTATATTTAAATTAAGTAGAAGGCATTCATGCAGAAATATCTTTAAAAACAATAATATCCTCACTATGACTGGTATGTACTTATGAGTTACTTAAACTGATAAAAACAAATGAACCAAATATCAAGAAAAATAAAGATATTCATGATCATGAGACAAGAACAGCAAATAATATAGCAATAACTAGACACAATCTTCAAATAACAGCAATGAGTCCCATTGCTATGGGAATCAAAATATTCAATAAGCTTCCCCATGAGGTGATGAATTTGTTCGAAAACAAATTCTGTAGAACTATACGACATGTACTAGTAACTAATGCATATTATTCCTTGAATGAATTTAATCCAAATAACTTCATACTTCAATAATAATATTTTTTTTATATTTTTAACCCTGTTAATAGTTTTTAATAGATAAACTTGACATACATTTCTTCTTGTTAGAACAAGGGATCGACTTGAACTAAATCTCTCCAAACAACTATTTGTAACTTCCCTGAAGCGAAGCATTTTGTTTGGAAATTTATGACAATGTTCAATAGGAACTCTACTATGTAGAACCTCAATGAACAATAAATATTATTATTATTATTATAAATGTCACAATTATTTGAATACAATTCCTTTAATTAAAGGTCATGAAATTATCCTCGAGATGGCTAAATCAGTTCAATCAAAACCACACGAAGCTTAGTTCAATGATGAACTTTATATCCGAAATATTCCTCAGATATATTAAGTAGTTGAATGACGTACCTTTTGAATTAATTATAATTACCACTTCTTGATAATTGCTAAAGTTGCTGGCTCGAAGATCTTGCGACGCCAACACCATAGGAAAGAAGATTCGATGAATCACACGATGGGTGATTGAAATATTTGAGTCTATTTGCAGTCATCAGAATAATTAGGCATATGAAGCCTTAATAATATCTTCAAGGGCTTGATTGCTTCAGCAATTGAGAATAAAACTACCAAATCTATTTGGTAGGTAAAAGACAGGCACTAATAAGCCTAGAAGAAACTCATGTCTTGATGAGTAGAAGTTAAAACTTGAATAGATAATTAAGAATAGAATGAAGCTAAAGCCTTATTGGCTATCAAAACAATAAGAAAATAATATCCAGTCTCTGATTGGATACAAGACACAATGAATATAATTAAGTATTACAATACCCGTAAACAGAATCACTTGAGTTTCACTTGCTTAATAATAAACAAAGAATAATAGCAAGCAAAGCCTGCTATAAATAAATTACAGAAAAGCATGACTCACTAAGAACTAATACATAACGGAACAATTATTATTATTGGTAGTGGTGGTGGTGGTGGTGGTGGTAGTAGTAGTAGTAGTTGTTGTAGTTGTAGAAGTAGTAACCATATCTGGCTCTTCATAATCATGATAATCATGGTATGGTCACAGTATAGTATAACAGTAGCGAAGCTCTAATGAAAGGAAAATGCATCCTTTTGACAGATCGGTGCGACACTAGCACCCCAAGCGGCCGGCAAGATTGAACTAGCAAACAGCCATTTTTAGCATTGGAAAGATACGAATATATGGCTGTATTTCTTCTTATTTTTAAAATTACTAGAACGAGATTATTACCGGAAAGGCATACTGGTGAACTCACCAAATCATAGACTTTATGGTAATATAAAGAAGTTGTAGTTTCAAGATCGATGACATTGTATATCTTATAAAGTATCAGACCGGTTTCCCGATGTGGTCTAGTATGGATGCAAGCGTGATAATCACAAATTGGCAATTTAATTTAACAAATAACTGTTTTTGCTTACCTCTCAGGATCTTTAGGGAACCTGAAGAAAAATAAATCGAGAGATTCCTTTGGTTCCTTTGGCTGTTGGTGCAGTTTATAGCACTACAAGCATTTCCATAAAATATTGTTGACATTTTTCCACTGCCTTCTAGATTGTGCATTTTTCATAAGAAACAATGTAACAGATTGTGTTATCTCTCGCTCACCGCTACGAGAGCTGCAGTCGCGCCGGTTGAAAAAAACTGTATGGAGCTTCGCTACTGTTATACTATACTGTGGTATGGTGCTGGCATAGGGATTAATTCCCCAGGTGCATTGCTTATATTGGAGGAAGGATAGGAGTTGCGGCCGAACTAATAATTTACCCGGGTGAGACAGGTTAGTTGTGGCCCTTGGTTTATTATTATCCTGCGTTGTTTACATTAACCTCATAAAATGTTTAAAATCTTAGCAGCAATATGTTAGTTCATTTTCATATTAATGGATTAAGCCAGGTGCTAAGTCCTATGTATTATGAGATTTGAATGTACAAATGTACCCTAACCCTACCTTACCACAAATCCCACCGAATTATGTAACTACTAAATACATGATTCATAAACTTCATTGATGTAAAGGGAATATATATAGAATTCATTTAAAGTGTCACTTCTTATACTCCTTTATAAAGTAAGGAACGAAAACTAACCTTATTCAACAGACTGACAGACTTTGTGGAAACAGTTACAAACTTCAAGCAAAGTTCATTACTCGGGGGCGGATTTCTATAACCTAAAAAATAGGATATATGCATGCACTTATGACCTAAAAAAAACATTAAAATATGACCAATAAAATTTAAAATATGACTTTACCATTTACACATTGTGTATATATTTTTAAGTTTCATTACAATACATTTTATTAAAATATAGTGTTAATTATTTTAAATATCTGTAAATTCTCGAAAAGTATCATTACAATGGAAAATTTGCAAAATTTGATATGAAACTTCAAAATTTCTTCAATATGCACAACAATATGCCAAAATATGACCTAAATATGCATATTCATACTAAACATGCTACAATAGTTGAAAATGTCCTAAATATGCAGTTATATGCACAATAAAAGACGTTCCTTTTTCACCAGGATGCTTGTAATCGGGTTTAAATTAGTCGGAAACCTGAAATAATGCAAAGGGGAAAAATATGACTTGTTATATAAATCCGCCCCATATTCATTACCAACAAAACAAGTTAGGATTGTCCTTTTAAATAAATAAAATTATTTATAAAAATATAAGAATCAAAATTGGCAGCGTAGAACTTGGAATTAAAAATGCCGTTTAAATGTTATTGAATAGACCTTACCTTTTGTCTTCAAAACAAGAAATAAGTGCATTTAAAACCGTATAATCTTTATGTAGGCCTACAGTAGGATTATTAAACAAAATTAATATAATCTTAAGCGTTAAAACATGTGTAGGCCTTGAAACCGAGTATACAGGGAATTAAAAGGTAAATTTACTACTCAAAGTTAGTATATTGATGTGTATATATAAGAGAAATGTGATATTAAATTCTATTGAAATAAAAAATTGTCAGTTGAAATTTAAAGAACATAATCCTAATCTGTGTTGTTGTTGGTAATAAACGTTGCCTACACATAAATCTTGTAACTGTTTCCACAAAGTCTGCCGGTTTGTTGCATAAGGTTAGTTTTCTGTCCTTACTTTATAAAGGGGTGTAAGGAGTGGCATTTTAAATTAATTCTACTAAATACATTTTGAGTATCATTGCTGTTTAAGTAATAAATAACCCAACACTGAATATAGACACCAGAAAACCTTAATGAATGGTTCTCAAGTGCATAACTATTAAACAAGGTAATTTCAAATTCTATCGCGATAATTAGAATTGAATTTAAGTAGTAAACAAATGGAGCTTCAAATTTTTGCCGCAAACGTTACATTATGACAGTGACATAATGTGTTGTATATAACTTTTAAAATTGATTATAAGCACGGATTTTTGGAAGCTCCGCAGTGTCTCCTGGGTAACGGTAATATGCTTATCAACACCTAATTATCTGGCCACAACTCACACGTTCCTCTCAATATGCTGGGCCGCAATTCGTACGGACCGCAATTTGTTAGTAAATTTGAGACTTGGCCACAACTTAACTTTACTTATATCGGTTATTTGAAACTTATTGTTACAAATTCTTTATCCGGTGATATTTCTGCTTGATTACTACCAGAAAGAAGTACAAGGTACCACCCACACATGTCTTTTGACACAGTTACTTCACACTTCAAACGTTATAACGAGCTTGATGCTTTTCTCTGATTCTCTGATTCCATTTGAGGACATTTTTAAGAAATTTCGCTTTATAGATACTGGCATTATTAGGAGGCGGATTTCTATGACCTAAAAATAGGATATATGCATGCATTTATGACCTAAAAAACATTAAAGTATGACCAATAAAATTTAAAATTTGTCTCTACCACTTACACATTGTGTATATTTTTTTAAAAGTTTCATTACAGTTCAATTTATTAAAATATAATGTTAATTATTTAAAATACATGTAAATTCTCAAAAAGTATCATTATAATACTCAAAAGTATTATCATAAGTATCATTCATTGTGATATGAAACTTCAAAATTTCTTTAATATGCATACAAATATGCCAAAATATGACCAAAATATGCCTATTCATACTAAATATGCCACAATAGTCGAAAATTTCCTAAACATGCAGTTATATGCACACGATAAAAGACGTTTAATTTTCACCAGGATGCTTGGAATCGGGTTTAAATTAGTTGGAAACCTGAAATAATGCAAAGGGTAAAAATATGACATGTCACAGAAATCCGCCCCCTAGTCATTATCATTATACCTTGTACCAGGATGATTTTCAGTAGTAAAAAGAAATTTGAACGCCTTCTTTCTTCACAGAGATTTACAGTATATCTAACAAGTTAATAGGCCTAATAGGCCTACTTGGTAACAATTATTTGCATTTCTCCTCTGATATGGGCTTCACATCATTTTTGTTCTGAAGCCATACTGATCACTAGGGACCGGATTTTTAGGTTTTCAAAAACACTGTTTTAGGTTTTCCATTAGGTGAAATAGTTTTTTTTAGGTTTTTTTATCCAAAATATCGTTTTCGGGTAGAATAATTGGTTTAATGAATTTGAATGTGCTACATAGGATTCAATACATCATTAACACGTCTTCTTAAAACACAGTGTGACCACTCAGTGTGAATAACAAGACAGTACTAAAGGCAAACAAACGCTTTAAACACAGAATTCTATACCCTTGTTCATACACGGCAACAATGGTTGTTCGTACGAATATTTTAAAAGGAATACGCCGGTACTCTACACTTCCTCTCTTGATGCTGTCCATCCTAGACGACAATGGGTTCAACGAAACGCTGGTGGTATTAATTTCAACCCGACAAAAATTATTGTCTCTCCGCAAAATATCGATTCCTCAACTGACAAGCAAAAAAGAAAAAAAAAAACTAGCCTAAATTAGATATTTTAGGTTTTATATCCCGTTTAGGTATATTTAGGTTTTTATACCCCATTTAGGTATTTTTAGGTGCCACAGAATTAATATGGGTGAATCCTACGGACTTGATTCGAAAAAGTGTATGAGCGCTTTTTGTTTTGGAAGCCAGGAAAAAAATAGGTAAAAACCTAAGAATCCGGTCCCTACTGATCACAATTACACATTTGCACGTTCACATACCACAAAATTATTCTGTGTGATATTGAAATACTGTAATATAGACGAATATTGTTCGAATTAAGAATAACAGTTTGTTTCCAATATGTATACAAGATATGTAGGGATGGGTCGATACCGGATTTTCTCGATACTCTATACCGATACATGATTTTTTCCTCGATACTCGATACTTCGATACTCGATACCTTCAACATTTCCAGTTTCAATTAATAGGTACATTAAAAATTAAAATTTGAGAGAACTGTGTAATACCAACTAAATTAATTAAGTCTGCATATTTAATGAGACAAAATTTAATATCATCAGTAGCCTATAATTATTTTTAAACTCTACATTAAAACTAAAATTAGATTTTTAAACAGTCCACTTACAAGTTTTTGTTAAAAAATACTAGCATTCTCACTTAATTGCAGAATTGTAGAATTACAAAAGTATCGAAAAAGTATCGAGCGAGTTTTCTGAAGTATCGTTCGATGCCGATACCATGCAAGTATCGAGAGTATCGAGGTATCGAAAGTATCGAGGACCCATCCCTAAAGATATGTTGAGAAAGTTATGTGAACGTATCATATCAGAAGTTTGTGACCTTCTTTAAGTTACATTAATTATTAGTAGGGCACGGCTTTTTAGGTCTTTATAATCTTTATTATTATTATTATCATCATCATTATAATTATCATTATTATCATGGACTACCAATATTGGAGCATCAGCGTTTAATTATTTATTACATTACATCAGAGAAGCGCTTGGAATATCACAGTCCAATGAGCATGAAAGTATTCATAAATAACTTCACTTTCCCTTCGTGTTGAATATTTCAAGAGAGATTTCTGAAGTCCTTTGATACGAGTGATTGCACACAGTAGTAAATAATTCATTGTGGCTAAGTCAGAAAACTTATAAAACAAAGAGGTGAAAAACAGTTTGCTGGCGCAACAAAACTAAATGAAACTGATATTGAAAACAGAATATTGCAGCTTTGAATTGAAAACACAGAGTTCACTTTGACGAGCCCCAAAGGCAAACGCTGTTGGCGACAATACCGTTAATTAGTTGATTAACGCTAACTTGAGTTGTATGTTACAATTATCATCACAGAGATCGCGTTTATAGGTCAACATGAAACACTTGGATATGCTGTATTTATTTGTGGAGTTGGTATTGGTTCTCTCAAACTAGCGTGTGCATGACGTCAGCAGTAAGAATACCAGTTATTAGTAACTCGCGCTGTTATTAATTTGTCATTTTTGGAATCGCATATCATAAAACTACTTTCCACTGTACAAAATGGAAAGTTATGTTCATCAATGCAAGGAATCCAGATACTTAGTTACTTCTTCTTCCAAATATCTGGAAATGAAACAAATTTTATGCGACTATAAGACTGTCCCTTCAGTCATTGTTCGCAATTTAACCACTCAGTTTGAAACTTCAGTAGATTAAATTCAGCAATTCATTAAATAACTTAAGTCAAGTTTTTTAATTAGCGAAAGAGTGATTTAATTACATAAGTTAGTCGAATTATTTATTCATGTGTGGGGGCAATTAGTCCTAATTTCGGAGTAAGATTCAGAATGTTAATATTTCGTAAAATAAGACGCGATTAGTCCTAATTTCATAATTTTAATATTTTGATAAATAAGGCACGATTAGTCTTAATTTCGGAGTAAGATTCTGTTACAGAATAGGGCTGCTGATACCTTCTTTCCATCATTTTTATATATTGATGGGAACCCTTTACTCCTCAATCACCTCCCCAAATTGTGAGAGAAAAAAATTAAGGTAACTGTTCAAAAAGTTAATCTTCGGGCTCATCGAACATTAAAACAGTTTTAGCAACGTTTAGTCTTTATAAATTGGAGCATGTATCTGCCATATCAGTGAAACGAATAATTAAATTAAAATATCACGGTTAGCTGACAAGGAACAAAATAGTTTAAAACCTAATAATCCGGGCTATAATCATTACTTTGTCTAATCATAGCCATATATATGTCTGTGAAATTGTATAACGCACTACCTAGGTCAAGAAGAAATCTAAATTTTATGTCTTTTAAATCTTATGTTAAGAATTTTTTAATCCTGAATTGTTTTTGTGACCTGGATGAATATTTTCACTTTGTTAAGCTTTTGTAACACTTTTGTCCGACAGCAGAAAGGAGTGTGTTTGTTTATATTGACAATGTCATACATGTTTATTCATTGTCGACAATAAATAATCACCTTATCTTATCTTATCCTTCGAGTACAGCCTAACGGATTATTCTACTTCTCCCCTGTATATATGCTTTGGCGGTGAAAAAAAAGGGAAGCACGAAGCAAGCAATGTGGGTGTTGGTACTGCGTGCTGACTTAGATTACTCTACTCAGGTATGGAGGTGCATGAATACGTTATTAATCTGTAGGAAATTGGCAAGGACGCGAGCGCCTGTCTGATGTTTCGCTTTGCTTGTGATGACGTCGTCGACCCACGTCATCCCATCATTCCTCTTGAAGGAAAATTTACATAAGATTGTAGGTTCTTTTGAAATCAAGAGGAACGGTATTGTAACCGGAATCAAATTTCCGGATACAGCGTACATAGCCCAACAGTAACGTGAAGAACAGCATGAAATTCTTATCACAAAATATATATAAGTTCAACATGGCTACGTTTGATGTGTATAGAAGAGTGTAATAAATATGCCCAACCGCATTTCATTGTCAGCATGTACTACAGCTTGGAAATCTCCAAAATTTATAAATACCAGGGTTCTGGTATTTATGACCTTAAAAAGTCAGAAATGTGCAAGAAATATTACCTTAAAATTAGCTGAATATGACCCAAGAAAGACAAAATATAATCATTCAGAAATATATTTAAAGAATCGCACAAAATATGTATATTAATTGAATATTACATCATGTTAATTTAACTTTAAAATAGGGTGACCAGATTGCAGGATACACCTTCTTAACACCTTATCCTGCGAAATTGCATTTTATCTTAAATTTACTATTTTTCATTCCTATATATTTTTCACCTAATAACTTTTTATGATTGAAAAAGAATTAAAACTAAATTGCAACTATATCTCATTAATATCTTCGTAACAGATTGTGTGTTCCAATGTCTGAAGAAAATAATTCGAAAAGTATTACAAGTTTCGAACAAGATCTTGCAGTGATTTCAAGAGAGGATGGTAACTTATAGACCATGCATGGGCACTTTGTTCCCTACTTTACATTCTCCTATTTCCTCACCTCGAGTATTCTGCTGTAACGTGAGCCAATTCCAGCAGATACAATAGAGTGTGTTCCAGGTGTGTATAAAGTAGACGAAAAAGTCCAAATCGATAAATTTCAAAAAGCATTTCTGTTTTCCAAATATAAAGAAAAAACTGGCATAATCCCGAAGTCTACGCTGAACTACATTAAAAATAATGCGCGTATTCTTATAACAGACAATCATGTTAAGTCTATGACCTTACGAACAACATTCTTCCCAATATCGATGAACTTAACCGTCGTAAAAAAAAATGTAGATGATCTAGTGCAGGTAAATGACAATGTGTGCCTTATTGTCATAAATGCAATAGGTCTACTCTTATTTGATCATACTATGTTAGCATACTACGTTAACAAGTGTGCATGGCGTAATACATTATTGAAGTCAATACTTTTGATATTTGATTGCTAAATGTTTAAATTATTACAGACATGTTTAATATTTATTTGTTCATTTATTTCATCATCAAACCGTAGAGTACATCAAAGATGTCCCTGTGTTACATTTCTGTTTCCCAGGGCGACAACCTAATTTCAGTACACATTTTCTAAACCATAAAATATTATTCTAACAACACAATAGCATATAAACCTATCATATACCTATAGGTTTCTTTTAACAGAAATTTTGGCCTTTAAGTCTTTTAATCCCCTACCGGTGCTTCCCATTTTTCATGAGTATAAAAACAATTTTATCAGCCTTTTTAAATGGCTGCATTCCTTGAACAGCAAATTATCTTATATGCCAATAACTTGTTTAGTTTCAATATGTTTTGTCTACTAAAGTTTCCCTCCAATAATTAGTCACACATTCCAATGCAATGTGCAATTTATCCTGAATACTGTTACACAGTGTAAGGTTTAATAAGGTTGAATTGCGGGTTCGTGTAAGCACGGCAATGAATCTCCGGGTTCCATAAAATAGATAATATTCATTTAGCTTGCTTAGGAATTGTCTATTGCCACTGAGCAAGTAACCAATTTTTTTTTTTTTATTGACAAAGATGAACTTTTCACTGGTCTTCCTCTTAGAGTGATAGGGAAAAAGCGAATAAGTCAAAATACCAGAGTTTTAGGAGAAACAAATAATTATTTATTTTCACAGCATTTAGATCAGTCCACCCAGATATTTTTATGTAGTATAAGATATTGTGTAAAAATAGCTGGTGGATTGAACTAAATAGTGTAACAATGCTGTGGAAATTAATTGTTTTTGTCATTCCTGAAACTTTGGAATTTTGACTTATTCGCTTTTTCCCTATCACTAGACCTGGGATTTTAGGCTCTAAAAAAATTAGTTTTAGGCACCTAAAATAGGCTTTTAAAACAAGTAAATAGGCGTTTAAAAGAGAAAATAGGCACTTAAAATATGCTTTAAAAATGTGTAAATTGACAGAAAATAGACTTTAAAATACTACAATATGCTCTTAAACTGTAACGCGATTTTTTTACTGTAAAAAAACGTGGTATACCTATTCTCAACAGAAATAATTTCAAAATTAAGAAAGAATTAAAAATGCATTTATCAAAAACAGTTTTGTATCAAATGAAACATTGACACAGTATGTCCCTTCGTACTACATATACCTGCTACTTTTTGTTCTGAGCTAATCCTTCCCCGTCAGCATTCCTTTGGCGACAAATGTTTGGGAATTTTCTGTGAAAAACCCACCCTTGCTGTTCTGCTCTTAATTTAGAGATGTCCATTAAATGATTGTAAAAGTTACAGAAGTTGAGTTTTATTTTAAATATGCAAAATAGGCATTTTAGGCACTATAAAACTATAAATATAAGTGATTTATCATGAAATGCCAACATATTTTAAAATTCTCATGTTATTTCATAAGGAACAAAATAGGAATTTGCCTTAAAGTCCCAGGTCTACCTATTACTCTAGTAAAGTGCACAGCTTTAGGGTAGAACGTCTCTAGCTCGTTACACACATGAAACATAAGACTTCTTCCCTAGTATATCGTTTTGCTCTGACTCTTGGTTACTGTAATAGTGATATCGTGCAAATCATTCCCGATGCCATTGTTATTTTCTCTTTTCGTACTGTTGGTATGTAGTATGCAGATACCCTAAAAATAAGATTAGGATAGGTGATAAATCCTGCGGAATTTATAAGAGGCGTGCCTTTCTGGCTTTCGCCCACTCAACCCTAGTTGTAAGTACTAAGAGATTTCAATCTTGAAATGATTTGTAGCATACCTACATCCAACATCCATTATTATGTGGCTTTTAATGTAATGGCACGAAATGCTGGCAGTAGTAATGCTTCCGCATACAATTATTGCTAAGTTAGCAATCATTGCCGCCTGAACTAGATTTTTATGTGATTATTAAGGGTGGCAATGAAATAAATCTTTACCTGTTCAAGTGCTTGTGGTTGAATTAAAGAGTAGTATTTCTGATATTGCATACGAATGCTGTAATTTTATTGCTCGTGTCATGCCCATAAGAAATTTGTTCTAAGATCCAGTTTCTAGATGGCATATCTAACTGTAACAGCAACAGGTGTTTTTGTTCCAGCTGAGGTTGTATACAGTGACAGTTTAGCTATTTTTTCTTAGCCTGTTTAACGTAGACTCAGGGCCGTATTTCTAAATAGGCTAAGTAGGCTGCAGCCTAGAGCGGCAGATTTTCAGGGGCGGCAGTTTGGCAATTTATTCAAAAGTTAAAATGAAGTATTTCAGACGTTAATAATATTTTCCATACCAATTAAAGAATAGATGTTACTTAAATTAAAACATAAAAATATGTTTAAAATAGTGATTACTGAACCCCAAAAACAAATTAATTAATTAATTAATTTCGAAACCCATTTTATTTTTAACGAATCTTAAAAGAAGTAGGCCTAAGTAAAAAGAAAAGTAGATAACTAATTTGATTATATAATTTGTTATGTAAACCATTAAAATTGTAGTTTTATCTAAACTAAAATAACTTTATGTTTAAAAAAGATGAAAACACCAATGGACTTTATCATTTATTGTAAAAAACAAGTGTATTAAGCAAATAATTGTGAACTATAGAGAGGGCGGCAAATGGACTATAGCCTATAGGCGGCATACTCTTCAATCCGGCCCTGCGTAGACTTCATCTTGTTCAAAATCACGTTTTGTATAAACCTAGGCCTAAGCCTATATTATCGTAGCTGCCACTAGTGTCTTTGAAACCGCCGAAAAATTCACAAGCATCGTATATCGCGAGGTAATATTTTATCTAGGTGAGTTCAATCTAGAGTTACATTTACAGGCTGTTACAGAAAGATAATACAAAAATTTGGGGGAACATTCCTTTCATATAGAGGGTGAAATTATGTTATATGAAGATGGGCCCGATAATGATGTATTTCTTTGTTAGAGCCCTTTCTCTACGCTTGCACCACTTAGCAGAATACAATCACTTTCATCAAGTCCCGTACGGATTAATACTGATACATTTAAAAATGCTGTTTATTGTGATCAAAGATTCGGTTTATGTTATAAAATTTTCCTTTTTGCGGCTTTATTTCAAAGGGGAGTACGTCATTCAAAATTTCGTTTTTAAAGGTTTCGTTTCCAGCTCTTGTTTTGTGTTGTACTGGAGGTAGGAATCCTGTTTCCAGCTCACAGGATGACCAGTTCGAAATGGTGGCATTATCTTTCTCTTTTAAGCAATAAAACATGTTTCACCCCACAGTTAAGCTGCAGCTTTATGAAGATAACAGTGTTGACATACAGTGATGGCTAGAGTAAAATGAAAAGATTTGAACAGACAGGCGTTATATGTTTTGCTACGAGGTGTTCACCAGTGGATCAGTATTGACTTCCAAAACAAATTAATGGACGCGTAAAGGAAATGAAAAACAATTAAAAACTTTGTTACTGGTTGAAAAATAGTGCCTGCAGTCTATTACTGTATTAGCTTATGAGTTGTTCAATGATTCACTGTTAAGTATTATTTTATGGTATTTATTTTTTTAGTAAAAAGTGATCCCTATACAGGCCATGGAGGCCCAGAGGGTTCCAGGAGGTTGAGGCTCCCAGATTTTGGACATTCGGCACATGAAGGTGGTAAGGTTGTCAGCCTTACGCACCGGCCGCCTTTACCCCCAGGATTGCTCCTGGTACTCAATTCTGTTAGGGGCTGAGTCGACCCCAGGGCCATAGTGCCACCAGAAGGATTAGGCCAATTGAAAAATCTCAACGACCTCATCGGGAATCGAACCCACGACCTTCCGGTTTGTAGCGCAGCGCCTCAACCACTACGCTACGCTATTTTTTTAGTGCTTTACATAAAAATCTATTCATTCCGAAAATCTCGAAACTGACAGCACAGGTTATCCATAATGAGGTTAGGTACCGCATTTAACTATGCAATATATTTATGGATTTTAATATGCTCAACACATTACTTATGAGAATGGTAGCACTAAGTTATTAGTTCCCTGCCCATCATATATTTTTTGTTCCACTTCTTGCAAATTCATTATACAAAAATTAGTATACAATTCGAAGACTCCCGCTGAAATTCATCAACCTGTTCGTAAAGTCAACGGCTCATCAGATGAAAAAATGGCGGATGACGTTCATCGTACATTCACCGGACTTCCATCACACTTTTCCACCGGTGGATTTACTGCCCTTTCCCAAAGTTTTGTTCTACTTTTTTGTTTCATCTGTGCAATGACTAAGTTATTTGACAAATAGAATGTAATAATAAATTATATGTATTAACGAACTTACTGTACAGTATTTTAATACCATTTTAAACAGATATTCATGACACGCACGTGACTTTTGTCTCTTGCTAATTTCCATCACTTCACTTATAACTACATTTAAAATCACAGAAACCATATTATACTTACTTGTACAGTAAAAAGCTTTATCAACACTATTTAAACTATCCGTTTTATAAATTTATAGATTTCAGTAAAAACGAAATAATTTGTATTATTCTATTTTTAAATCCATGTTTACTGTAGCAAGGAATCCTACCGTGTTTGATATTGACTGATTTGTTAAAATGTCATGCAACTTCCTTAAAAACATCCGGCGTAACGATTTATTAAGGAAATAATCATATTCATGTAATCAATGGGGCCTGTTCATCTTTGACTAGAATAAGTTTGGTGAAATTCACATATTTTCATTCCTCAACGGTAAATGTTCATTAGAGTTGCATGGTACATATCTTCACAACATTCATAGTACTCTTTGACCCTTAGATTTGAAATTATTCCATGGGCACCCTTTAAGGATATTTGATCTTCAAAGTAATATTTAAAGTTTTCCCATGACTATACTTGATCCAAGATGTGTACGGAGAAAAAGTAAACAACAGACTTGCCTTGACCAACTGTGCCCTGTCGTCTCATTGGTTAATCGTAGCAGCGCATACTTCACGATAGTGCGACAAGCTCAGTCAGATGTTTACTTCCATTCCGCACACATAATACAATTCATATCTTATGTAGTTGTGAAAACGTAAGTTATGTTGCTTGCTTTTGTATTGATATCATACATGTTTTACAATATATAATCATCATTTGTTTCTATCGTTGTCTTGGCAAATTTGTTGATTCTGAAGAAAAACAAGTGACATATTTCTAAATATAAGACGTATTTTATAACATAATTAAGTAATTCGTTGTACTTTTCATTTACATAATATGTGATGAAGAACAGCACATATTGTAAAAGTAATAGGGATGGCCTCTAATTTCACAGAAAAAATTGTCAGCCAGGGTCTTCAGAATTTCCGTCACCGATAAAGAAACGTACGAGAAAAAGGTAGTAAATATATAGCCTACAAAACATTGGGAATCGAACCCGGGATCCTTGGCACTTAGTCTAAAAAAGAATGCTCAATTGTCTTTACTGTATGTAATCGACTAAATAGTCTCAAAAAACGAACTCTTGTGAACTGTGCTCTGTACTTTCACATTAGGTTGTTTACTTTTGCTCCGTACAAAACTTTTATCAGGTATATAAGGCTTGTGTTACATGTTCCATGAACAGATTTCTAGGTCATTTAGAGTATGGTTATTTATGCCTCTTTAACGAGAACCACATCTATTTCCTAGGACATATTTATAGCATCGCTTCTTGGAGTTGTTGCATTTTTTAAGGGGTTCGTTTTAGTTCCGGATTGTGCGCGTGTACTTGATAAGATTGCCTGGTAAATAATGTAGACAGCGGTGAGTCCCTTCAACGCACTATTCAATATGTACCTGAAGTTCTACACTGTGTGTAATACATAATGTAAGGAAGGAAAGGAAATAATAATAATAATAATAATAATAATAATAATAATAATAATAAACACTGAAATTATTTTCTTAATAAAATCACTTCTTATCAGTTCCAAATCAAGTTAAAAATCTTATGGGAAGACTAAGTTCATACAGAACTACGAGTAAATTCAACTTAATCGAACTTCCCCCATTTCATTTGGCGAGATGGTACTCTTTATTCTTTATCCTTGTTCTTTCATTTTCTTCCTTTTCTTTTATTTCTTTTTTCTTCTCTCGTTTCTCTTTCATTCATTTTTCTTTCTGACATTTTCGTTTCATTCCTATTTCAATCTTTTCCTTATCTTTCTATTCTTTTCTCTTTCATTCCTATTTCTTTGTAGCCCTCTTTTTTCTTTCCTTTATATATTTTCCTTTTTTTTCATTCATTTTTTCCATCTCTTTCCCTTTTTCTTTCCATTCTTTCCTTTTTATCTGTTTCCTTTCTTATGTTTTCTTTCTTATCTGATTCCTTTCTTATGTTTTTCCTTTCTTATCTGTTTCATTTCTTATCTTTTCTCTTTCTTATCTCCTCTCCTTGTTCTTTCTTTCCTTTTTCTTCATTTTACGCCTATGTATGCCTATACATGTCATGGAAGGACTTCTGAAAAAATGATCAACTGATCAGCTGACCACAGAAGCAGAGATGAAAACTTCATTGCATTTTTGGAAAGGTGTGAAAGCTTCATCTTGTAGTGAGGTAGTTACATTTAACATTATTAAAGGAGATTTTCGAGGGCCAAAGAAAAATATTGCTAAATTCTGGTCAATGATTATATCGATATTTAGAGATTTGACTGTATTGCATCGTCCTCATTATAGAAAGAAGTACCCGCTATCACTCTGTATGATGCATATAAATAAAAGTTTAGCTTATCCTGGTTCGAAACCGCACTGAACTATATTTGACTGCCATAACCACTTTTCAGAAAATGTTAATTATAATTCAGATAGCTTTTCAAGATGAAAAATCCATATCGATCAACGCTCAAGATAATGAAGTGTTTCAGACCTTTCTGGTGAGCTCAGATTTATTTTCCACTGGAAACTGCTAAATTTTTAAGTAGGACGTTGTGAATATTTTATTTTATCCACACGATAGCTGAAAATCACGCGAACAGTGGTGCTTTATTTATCACGGGACCCTAGTAATCAGTGTTATGTTATAATCAATAAAGTTTCAGTGTCAAAAAAATGGACTTAAACGAATATTCCTTGTCATTTACTTCACGGTAAATAGTCGAAATATCCAGAAACATTTATGTTAGGTGCTCTGTTATCTCTGTCAGTGGCGGACGCAGAATTTTTTTCGGGGGGGGGGGATTTGAATAGGTAGAAAGAATATTTAGTTTATAAAACTGGCCACTTAGACTCCATATATAGTCTTTTTCCAAATTTCGGGGGGGGGATATAACCCCCTATCCCCCCTCTGTGTCCGCCACTGATCACTGTTTGCGTGCGATTGCTCTTCTTCTGCTCTTTTCGATAATAACTTATAAAAACTTAGCTAACTACGAGGGCCGTCCATAAAGTAAGTTTCCCTGAAGCCGTTTACAGAAACAAAACACAATTTCATGGAAATGTTTATTGCAACAGATACAGTAAGTGTTGAGCTATTTTTCATCATATTCGTCACCGGAAATGAGACATTTTTCAAGAGACTTTTGATATATATATCCAATATCATAAATACTCGTACATGTGGATTGCAGATTATGGTGACGCTACTGAACAGTACTTACTGCAACATACATAGCTTCGTTCCGTTCAGGTTATCTTCTAGCTTGTAGACCTATAGTAGTAGAACTAAACTTATGTAAGTTTAATGATTACAATTACAATTTACAATTTATTGTTCAAAATTACACGAAAAATACATACAAAAGTTGATACACCACCCGAAGAAGCAGAGCTTGTGTTCGGGGGTGGTTCAGTTCAATATATTAGAAAAACTTATACTAAATAATTACTTAGAACAATACATAATTTGGAGAAGTATGACAAAATATTATGTATAAAAGGTTAGAACATGTTCTATTTACAATACAAAGGTACGATGTAATACAATAATAATAATACATAACAATTTAGTTGTTCAAATTTTAGGAAAAAACAAAGAAATTAAGTTCAATCCCAATTTTAAAGTTTAATATGAAAAATGTTATAACAGTAATAGTAGAAAACAAAAGTAATAATTATATAAATTTTCTAATTTTAGACCTAAATTGTTTGTTGTTGATAACTTAAACTTTCTGTTGTGCAATTGTAGTTCATGTTGTCAGTTAAGGGTGAACTGTAATATTATGTCTCATAAGAGTCAGTTAATGCCACAACAGGTCTATTAAAGTTGTACTTAAGCGGACTATATCTTGATGGGGGGCAGTTATTTATTACTTTGAGTGAATCAGACTTACTGTAACATCCATACTCGGCAGAGCTGATAAAATATATCTTATGTAAGCGCGAGGCTGGAAAATTCTACTTAAGTAAGGCCTGCCCTCCCCATCCAGAAGCAACCATTAATAATTCACATAGCCAAGCAGGAAATAAGAGAGAAACGAAAAAGAAAAACGAAAAGTCACCATGCCTGTGTCTTGTTTCTCTTTATTATTATTATTGTTATTATTATTATTATTATTATTAATTCTCCATAATGGGTTTTTTGTCCGTTTTCTGTGCACTATGTTATATAGGCTAGTACCGTATTTTTTCTTCATCTTCAGTTTGTATACTTCCGGCATCAGTTTCCATTATTTAATTATTCGTTATAATGGCTACTCTCAATCCATCCGCCACAATAATAATATCAAATAGAAAATTATTATTATTATCATTATTATTATTATTAATAGGTACATTATTATTGGATAAAATGGCTGCAATTTAAAACTTACGGAACATTAGAAGTAACTCCATATGGTCCATCTTAAGCCCTCATTAATATGAAGGATTAACTCAAAGAAACATAACAAGATCGGCTTAGAAATTTTCAGTTTCCATTTACAATGATTATGCAGATGTATACATAATATGATATATTAAATAGTAAAGTATAAAGTGTGCTGATAGTTAACTTATACTACACAACAATATTGCAGAATTATTAAGGTTAGGGCTTCGTTTCTAGCTAATTTATTGGTTTGATTTTGAATTAACGCTTTTTTTTATAAGTAATATACATGAATATCCTATCGCATTATGACATCTAGTGAATAGAGTAATTTTGTAGTACAAAAGGTAGCAATTATTATCAGTTAAGTAAATGCTTAATAAATAGAAAACACTACATAAGTTAGTAAACAAACATGTGCAATGACCTTGGTTCTATATTTAGACCTGTATTATATTTGACTTATTTGCTGTTTGGATTTCTATCCAGTGGCGTAACTCAAAGCCCCGCAGACGCCGCGATGGGGGGGGGGGGAGGCGGGGTATTTGGGGGCCCAAAATGGAAACCGGAAAAAAAAAGGAATGTAAAAAGGATGTGATAATAGACAAAAAGTCAGATAACCAGAGCTACAGGTAGATAGCGGTATACTGTATATAATATACGTCTTCCATTTCCAATGACCTTAAGAATTCTACATATTACACTGTGCCTGACCTAGATTTTGGAGGTAAGAGGTAGGAAATAATGATACTTTATTTCTAGATTTCCTACACAACTACGACTAAGATTAATTATAATAATAATAATAAAGTCAAATTTTAATATCTCCGAGGCGCTGTCAGCATATCAAATTTGATATTCATGCGGTCGACCTCATGTGCTTGAGCGATGATTTTTTTGTTTGTTACGTGGCCCAAATTAATCTTTGCGAGGGGGGGGCAGACTTTCTCTGTTACGCCACTCTTCCTATCAGTAATACTCGTATCTTCATTAATATAATTCTGATGATTATTGCATGTTTACTGTAGATACAGTAGTTCAGTTTAAATTAACTTAACTTTGGAAACGAAGTTATAATTTAGGCCTGCGTTAAATGTTTACATCAATAGTTTATGGAAATGTTATATTTCTTGGTTCATATCTAAATTGTTTCAGGCAGTAAGCTAGTTGTTTCTTTTATTATACCATTCTAGTTTTATTTCCATGTGGCGAGTCCTCAACGTTCGTGGAAAATACGATAGAAGTAGTCCTATTTTAATAGCTTAACTTATTGCTTATCAGTTTAATGTGTCTGAATTTAAAAATTTAAATTTAAATTTATATGTATCGGTAACAAACTATATTTAAATTCTACATAATTCACAAACGTAGACCTATGTATTCCCGTAACCTTTTGTATCCAGACAAAAGAATTTTATTGTCATTCTTTTTCGTTGTATCTTGTTTACTTGTTATTTTTATTTGAGTTGTTACACGTTAGTTTTCTAATAGAGTTATTCTTCAGTTCTTCCGAGAAGCATTTCGACATTACTATTTAGTCATCTTAAGTCCTTAATATTCCTTAATATCAATGACAACATAAGATGGGCCATAAGTATTGCATTAGGGTTGGGATGTTTATGACCTAAAAAGGGGAAAACATGCCTGCAAATATGACCTTAAAAGTGACTAAACATGACCCAAAAATCCTAAATATGACCTCATAAAAATACGCACTTTGTAAAAATCACTTTAAAATGTTGAATGACACTAAACAAATTACATCACATAAATTCAATGAGATAGGCCTAATCACTTTTAACAATTTTACAGGCGATTTACAGTTTTACTTGTAAAGAACTTCTAATCTGTTAATGTTTCAAGATACCATTGCAAATGTGAACTGAAAATATTTTAAAACGTGTCTGTTGGAAGTTTTAACAACAAGGAGGAAGAGGTAATTGTGCTATTACGTGTTATTGTCCCTTCAGATTTCAGTTACAGTAAAACCAAAATATTCGTGACTCTTTTTCGGAAAAAAATTTAAGCCAATTTAGTGCATACATTGCACAGTTGTGCTCTTTTACTGAATTTATGAATGAAATATGACGTTAAATTACAATTATGACCAAGACCAGGAAAATGACCAAAATGTGACTTTATATGAAAAACAAAAACGGCCCGATTAGGATAACAAATGTTCAAATCATGTTTAATTTGTGTTTACGGCGAGAATGGATGTCAGGATAAAAATATGACATGTCATAAACATCCGAACCCTAGACTTATTAGTTATTACCCACATGTTCTAATTTTGCATATTTTGAAAAACTCCATTAGTATCAGTTGTTATTCTTCAGCTCCTTGGATGAATATCACTTACATATTATCTACTCTTTTCGTAACGAGTTTATTTCACCTGTCTTTTGCAGGAATTGCTCTTTCTTACTGCGGAATATGTTCGGATTGTTCATAGATGTCACTCTCAGAATTTGTATATTAAGAAAAGTACTACACACGTTTTCCTTACTTCTGCGTAATCATACTGAAATATCTTGCATTGACAGGTTCTCATAACTCAATTGCAATTATTCTATTAGATTAAATATAACAATGAATAGTTAAATTGCGTCATATATATCAGTGAAATCGTAATACTGTACTTCTTACATGGTTTATTATATATATTGTATATATAAACAACTTTTCCTTCTTCCCTTTAGTCCATTTACTTCCCCTTGCAAGCAGTGGTGGACGCATAATTTTCTTTTGGGGAGGGATTTGAGGAGACAGAAAGAAAACTGAAACTAAAAATATAAGTGTTTACAATACTATAATCTTACTATAAAGTAAAGTGATCCCATGGAGGCCCAGAGGGTTCCAGGAGGTTGAGGCTCCCAGATTGTGGACATCCGGCACATGAAGGTGGGGAGGTGGTCAGCCTTACGCACCGGCCGCCTTTACCCCCAGGATTGCTCCTGGTACTCATTTCTGTTGGAGGCTGAGTCGACCCCAGTGCCATAGTGCCACCAGAAGGATTAGGTCAATTGAAAAATCTCAACGACCTCATCGGGAATCGAGCCCGCGACCTTCCGGTTTGTAGCGCAGCGCCTCAACCACTACGCTACGGCGAACCCCCCCCCCCCATAATTTTATTTTAATATGAAACATGTCCAATTACCATTACAAGAGGTACACAAGTTGAAAGGATTTTAAAACAAAGTTTTAAGGAAAATATTTGGGCCAAAAAGAATGAGATGTCAGGGGAATACAGAAAGCTGTACAACAATAAAATTTACAGTATGTATCACTCTCTTAATATCATAAGATTAATTAAATGCAGATTGTTAATACGACCTGTTTATGTTGCTTGAATGGGAGTGGAGAGGGGCTTTTATTATAATTTTAATGGGAAGACCAGAAGGAAAATGACAATCGGCAGATCCGAGACAAAAATAGGATTATAATGTTAGAATGGATCTAAGAGCAACTTATTGTAGAAATTCGAACTGAACAAGTTGACTAAGGACTAATGTTTTCAGTATTCTAGAGTCGTTCATTTTAATTCGTGAGAAATAAACAATTGTTTTACTAGAGAACACAGATAGATATAAATAAGTGTGTAAAATTTTTTGTACCAATTCGCATTTATAGCCTATTCTTTTTAGTGCTTTTCTTTCAAATTTCGGGGGTGATATCTCCGCCAATGCTTGCAAGGATCTTACATTCCAATGGAAGAAAACAAATCTTTGGATCACACGTACTTGTTATATGACGCTTAAGTTGTAAACTACCTTCACGGATATTATGTATTCAAACAGTACATAAGGGGACTCCCTGGTATGATATAGGTAGAGTGGGGTACAAAGTTGATTTAATGTATAAATAAGTGTCTCTATAAGATTTCAATTTATGGGCCGAGCACGTTGCTGTAAAAAAAAAAGAGAGAGATTATAGAGGTTATCACCAGATGTCGCTGTCGTTTTCTCTTCCCTTTCATACAAAATAATTATCCATTACATTCATTTTAACATCTACAAATACTATTATTCCTACTACTACTATTTATCGAGTACCTATTCTGTTTACAATTAAAAATAACAGAAATAGCTATTTCCATAAAGTACATGTTTTTGACAAAACACAATCGTAAACCAACACAATATAGGCTATATTTTCGTTCAAAACATTATCAATGACGTTCATTTCTCCCTCATTCATTCAAAGTCTACAATTCCCTATCATAGCGAAGGATTTTTTCAGATTAGTTCGGTATTTGCCTATTCTGTAATTAGAAGAGAGACATAAATTTCTTAACGAATATTTGACGACTTAGTATTTTCAGCAAATTTAGAAGCTATGTTCATTTGTTTCCATATGTAACTTTTGTCAAAAAAAATTGTTGCCAACCAAAAGAGCCTGAATTCAACTACGTACGAGATTACCAAAGCGTTTTTTATTACTATTCTAAGCACAAGCGAGCTTAAATTATTTAAATTTAAAAATTTACTATACAAAACAACATAAGACGCCGTACGATGTTTTTTATAACGGTCTTACATCGTAAATGACTATAAACTTGAGATATAAACATTTATAGTATTTCCAAGGTTGACAATTGATTTGACAAATGAAATATATTACTGAAAACTGATGCTTCGAAAAAGCAAATATTGCACGTTTTCTGCCCGCTTTTCGCTCATAACTCGCAAACGAAAGCGAAAATTGAAAATCCGGCTTCGAGGTGCATTTGCTCACCCTTCACTCCCTCTATGTTTAAAATTTCAGATCTCTGCGTTCAGTAGGTTTCACTGGACATTGTACACAGACAGACAGAAAGAAAGACAAACGCTTCCTTTTATTATTATAGATTAAATACGGTCATGTTAATATGTGGCGTTGGGTCTATACGGAAACACAGTTCAAATATACTTCGCAAGACGGGATTTGATTTCTGTTTCAGAGATCCTAGTACTGGTTATTATAGAGGTCTAAGCCTCTCATGTCAACAAAACGTCTTTTTTATTCCGCTCTCTTTCTCCCGCATGCATTCCTTTTCGCAGCATTAATCCTGTAATCCTCACAAACATCGCTTTAGCTCCTTAGCTCTTATATCCCAAGACAGACTTTCCATTCTGTTGCATAACGGTATTTATATAAAGAATGTTATTCTGAGTTGTAATGTACAACTGTCATGCAAGTTATATAAATATCACGTCTAAGAAATTGTGAATATTTGAGTCAAAACAAAGTAGGAATCTTCAAGATACGGTATGTTATAACCTCTTTCAGTAGGATGAATCGCAAATAGAATATTCTGCTCATTTTTAGAGTGCTCTGCATTTCGTAAGAGAAATTCTATATCCTCGTAATTGCACTTTACTACATAGCATCAATGTAAGACTTGAAAGCCGAAAAGGGTATACTGCAGAATGACTGCATAAATTTTAAGGCTCTGTGATTCTACTTTCTCTGCCAGTACAATTGGTACTATCAATTCGATGTCATGTTTTCATCAGAAATACATATTTTAAAAAATATCTGTGTATTGTCTATGAGGAAGTACTGTCAAATTGAAATAATACATCCTATACTTGATCCAAGATGTGTACGGAGCAGAGTTGCCTTGATTAACAGTGTCATGTCGTTTCATTGGTAAATCGCACCAGCGCATACTTCACGATAGTGCGACAAGCTCAGTTAGATGTTTACTTCCATTCCGCACACATCGTACGATTACTTATATCTTATGTAATTGTGAAAAGATAAGTCCTGTTAAGTGAGTAGCTTGCTTTCGTATTTTTATCATAGGCTTACATGTTTTACAACATATATCTAGCAAACAAGATTTCATTTGTTTATATCGTTGCCTTGTCACATGAAATTTTAAAAATTAATTTATTTTTACATTTTAATCAAGTTTGCAAAAATTTCAAGTTTCTAGAACATACAGCCATTGAGCAAACATGTATTTGTGTGCATGTGAACATATTTAAGCAGGTAGCTAACACCTCAATTTCGATCATGCCCCAACGAGACATCTTTAATTATTGTAACTATGAACTAATTTCATTCCCTTGAGCAAGTTCCCTAAGAAAATGCCAAAAAAGGAAAAGCACGAACAGGAAACATGCGGTGATTTTCCGGGGTCCCTTCTTGAGGGTGTAGACTTAAACTTACAGTGAAGTTGAAAAAACCTGCTTTTATGTTCTTCAGAAGAAAATCAAGGTATGGGTTTTACAATAGAAAAATAAAACATATACTAAGTCGGGTTTTGAACTACAGAATATAGTTCTAACATCTACTGAGGTCGCAGATATATTCGTGGTTTGCTAATGGGAATTACAAGGAAAGGTGGAGCAGAATACCCAAACGGGATTTCTACTTAATGCCAAATTAGTGTTACTACATGGTATTGTAATTGAACACTGATTAGGTGACTCGACATTCGCTCGGACAAAATGTCGCTACATAGCATTAGTCTCCGTATACACTGAATTGACGTCACTTAAGTTCCCTGTGCTTGCATCCTGTGCATTGTAGACATGTTATGAACACAAGAATAGTTGTATATTTAGTCTAATTCAGCGATGGGGGAATAGTTCCCTTTCTGGCACTGTTTATTAAGTGCCAGTACGGTACGCTTTATCGGGTTTTCATGAAACTTGGTATACGTATTTATAATGCCCATGGTAAGAATCCTATTTATTTTGGGTCGAATCGGTTGAACGATTTGGAGTAACGACTAATTAAATGTCACATGCTTTTTAAATGGTAAATAATGACTATACTAAAATGCCGCGTTTCTATACCCGAGACGAGCTAAGAATGAAACCTGAAGTAAACAAAAACCAGTAGGTCGTCTCGCTCTTAAACCCTACGATTAATGTATTAGAGTGAGACAGATGTACTGGTTTTTTTATACTTCCGGTTCCTTCTTAGAACGGTCAGACCGCCTCGACTCCAATACAGTCAGATGTTTATTTCGTTGATAAAGTTGAAATGAGTACTACATGAATGTTATATACAGAAGGTATGTTACTGTGAAATAATTATGCCTGTTTACATTAAGCGGAGTTCTTTGCCAGTGTATTTTGTGAAATGTTGAGATATTTTAAGAATGTCTTATATAAGTGTATACGAGTATGAATTAAGGTTACGTATCAAACTTTAGACCTTTGTTCTTGCCTGCTTTATGAATCGATCTAGAGCTAACTCGGTGATAAATTGCAAAAATAACTTATTTTCTGCATGTCATAATTGCAATTATCACTGATTAAACAAAAGCATTCTGGCACTTTGTTACATCAGTTTACCTGATTTTATTTCAATCCCACCTCTACACAATGCCGGTACAAAAATTGAAGCCAAAAACTGTATTTCACCGGTATAATTGCACCATTACAGTGTTCCTTTACGCTCATATGAGACAAGAAAGGTTCGATCAACAAACCTCAAATAAAAACATACATTAATAGATTCGTTACCAACTTTTTACCTTCTACTACAATAAAAATTGTTGGCTACCAGGATCCTTTGGTATAGGCCTATAGTGACTGTGGTATATCTCTATATATATATAAAAGGCTTTGTCCTGACTGACTGACTGAATGACTGACTGAATGACAGGAATCAACGTAGAGCCTAAACTATAACAGGTAGAGACTTGGAATTTTGACAGTACCTTCGCTTCATAATGTAGGTGCTCACTAAGAAAGGATTTTGAAAAATTCTGATTCTAATTGCCAAAAATTAAATGTTTTTGAAAATACTTAATCCCTTTTTACATAGAATTATCAAAACAAATTCACAGAACGTATTGTTACCAGTGGTATCAGGTGGGCTTGGATTAAATTAAATGGATGTTTGACAAATTAGAGAAGGTATCATTATAATTCATATTATCTATATTAATAAAAGGAATTCTCCTCGATGTCCAGCGAAATCTACTGAACGCAGAGATCTGAAATTTTAAACATAGGTGTGCTGAAGGGTCGGAAAATGCACCTCGAAGCCGGAATTTTAATTTTAGTTTTCGTTAGTGAGTTATGAGTGAAAAACTGGCAAAAAACGTGCATTTTTTGCGTTTTCAAAACATAAGTTTTCAGTTATACATTTCAATGTCAAATCAATTACAGTTGGCTTTGGCTATTTTTGTCAAACCTTGAAAACAAAACTTTCGCGATCGCTTGAATGTTGTAAGCCCTAAATATGGTCAAACGTTGTTTTATTTGGACGAATCTCACTATACAGAGGTTTTCTTGGCCAAGAAACTCGAATCTGAGGTCGCTTTTACCAGTCGATGCTATCTGATCGTGGTATGCAGTCCATGCGATTTAGGTGTTAATAAATGTAATGATTTAACTATTATGCTCTTAATTTTTAATTCTTGAAATAATTATCGCGGGCGAAGCCGCGGGCACATGCTAGTAATTTATAAAGAAAAAGTTCATGAAAACTGTGAAAATATTAGGTCATTGTGTATATATTCACATCACTTGCTCATTAATTCTGAACTTCATAGCTTGTGGTTTGTGTATAACATATAAGCGCGGTATAAGACTTTAATTTATTACGCACTCTCATAGGTGCGGTTCTTGCTGAAATATTAAACTAATATGGTAATGGCCTGGCTCTTCGTTGCACGCTGGAATATTATGCTGTGTTAAAAATTTGTGAATAAAGTTCATAGAAAAGAATCTATGAAGTTTATACAATTCTGCATCAAAATTACGAGATTGGTCTGTGAATAAAACAATACAACCATGCACATACATATCAAATGCGCTTTGTTGAAATAATTGGCTAGTCTCTTACAAGATCGATACCAAGACTTTTGTCAATTATAATGGTTCTTTTCCACGTAGTCCGTATTCAATTGTGAAATTAATTATTGAAGGTGGCCTTGCTTGGTTGCCATAACAACTGGGTAAGAAGAGCTTCGCTGAAATATATCAACGTTGATCGAAAAATCGAGAAGGACGTTAAAAGAGAGGGAGAGAGAAGAAGTAAGAACAAACACGTGGGCTTAATGAACATAAGAACATAAACTGATAGATAGCATCTTTTTTTTTGTAAATTGGCATTTAATCAGGAGCTCAAAATTTTGTGACTGGCCCACCAGTTATGTATATTGATATGCTCAGTGATGGGAAGTAATTAAGTAAAAGTAATTGGATTACAGTTACAATTCCTTAAGTGACGGTCAGTTAGAATCAGCGAACATAGTACAAACAAACGGGGTCTTACAAGGCGACCCCCTAAGCCCGATATTATTTAATATGCTCACAAATGACATCGTACAAAAGATCACAACGGAGGAGGTAAAAATACTTCTATACGCAGATGATATGGTGATCCTAAGTAAAGACAGGGCTAAGATGCAACAAGCGATCAACAAGTTAGAGGAATGGTCGAGAGAAAATGAACTGAAAATTAATCAAAACAAGACAAAGGTAATGAAATTCCGAAAAGGAGGACGAATCTCATCCAATGATGTTTTCACATGTGGAAATCACACACTAGATATAGCAAAATCATACAAATACCTAGGGTTAACCCTACAGGTAACCGGTTTTACCTTCACAAGACACGTCGAGGACAGAACAATAGCCGCAATAAAAGCCACAATGGAAATTAAAAGACTTAGAAGCCTCTCACTAGAAACAGCAACTTCACTGTTCAAACTGAAAATTGCCCCAATAGCATCCTACTCCATCGAATTAATTTGGTCACACCTAAATTACAAAAACATCAAAGCCCTGGACAGAGTCAAGGCCAGATACCTAAAGAAGACCCTTGGTGTATCGAAGTACGCCCCAACCCGTTTAGTATATCAGCTGGCGGGAACAACAACATTTATAGAAGACCTGATATCAACACACAATCTGATATCAACCCAAGCATGCGAAAAGTTCTTGGAGGAACGAACACAGAAAGCAGAAGAAATTGACCCCGCTTTCTACTGCACCCCAGCCATGAAAGAGGAGGAATGGAAAAGAGCCGACTTCGAACTTCGCCACCTCTACACCCGAGGGGCAATACACGGTTTCCACCACCGCATCTGCTGCAGGAAAGGATTCCACAACGCTGACAGTGAATGTGTCTGCGAACTCTGCAACCGAGTCTGCACACAATATCACCTGTTCGAGTGTACCCAAAGAACATTACCACTCTCACATTATGCTAAGGACGAATGTCAGTAACTTCCCATGTACAACCCTTTGTACACATTGTGTTTAGTTCTATTTAATAAGTTACAATTCCTTTTTTGGTCCCATTTACTTCTAATCAATACTTTAAAAAAATGTGATCTCTACTTTTAGTTTACTTCTGGAAATAAAATTGTTATTGTTGCAATTTAGTAATCGTTAGTATTAGTATCATTCTCGCTTGCTATATCGTCATCATTACTGTTTTTGCAATTAATATCCAAATTAGAGTCAATATTAACAAAAAGTAACTCAATGTTTCAAAGTGGACCAAGAGATCACTTGGTCGCCCTCCAAAAAGATGGACGGAAAATTTTTTGTAGACGTAACAGTTCTTACAGGACTACTACGTGTCAGGATGATGATGATGATGATGAACTCAATGTTTCAAAAAATACTCTCAATGATGTTTTTTTGGTTTCTTCATTAATAATTTTAGCTTGTACCAAAAACAAGGAATTTTTAGGTACTGCCATTTTGTAAAGTAATTGTAAATGTAATTGTAATTTTACTAATTACTTTTTGAAAAAAGTAATTTGTAATTGTAATTAAGTAAAATGTCTCTCGGGTAATTGTAATTCAGTCAAATTACTTTCTTTTTGTACTTTCCCCATCACTGGATATGGGTGTGTAAATATAATGAGTGTTGTGTTATATAATGCGTGGAAGTGGAATTTATTTGCAATACCGCAAACGGGTTGTTGACCTACTTTCAGTTCATGCTCAAGAGCTTTGTTATAGGTTTGTTTACAATATAACTAAACTACTTATAGCAGTTTAGTGCATTTCAATTAGAAAGCAACCGCGTCACAGGTAATTTGGCGCCCTAGGCGAGAAATAATTTCGGCGCCCCCCTAAATTGCTATCTCAATTATTATTATTTATTATTATTATTATTATTATTATTATTATTATTATTATTATTATTTTTACAATTTGATTAACATGGAATTTCACGTTCTCTTTACTGTTATTCGTAAGTCGTTAAATAAAATTGATTTGAATTTGCCTAATTTGAGAAAGGCTTGTTTTGTCAAGACGCTATACTTATAACTAGGGCAAGGCATTTGATGATTTTGCATCTTTTTTATATGAAGGTTAAAAGATAGCTCCCATGTATATAAATGTATATCATTAAATAATTAATTAAATAAGGGCAATTTGTTTTTGCATTATTTTGCTTTATTTTGCATATTTCGTCATTTTTCAAGAGATAGGTCAATTTTTAGGTCATTTTCGGCATTTTTAGGTCATTTTCAGCATTTTATATCATTTTTGGCATTTTAGGTAATTTTAGGCATTTTAGCAATAACTTAAATATTTTTCTTTCTTTTTAAATGGCACATATTTGCTAGGGGCAATTTGATGGGCATGCCAGTTCAGAAAGAATTTATTTTTCGCTAAGGGTGTCCAAGTACTGTAGTATAAAATTACTGACCACTTTAGTAACAAAATAAGTGTGTTTTATATTGTAAATTCATATATAAAGCATAGTCATAAACTGTATTTAGCAATTCATTACTTAAGACAAAACTAATTTTAAGTAATAATGGTAAATTTATTGGTCATTATTTTAAGATTTCGGGTCATTTTTTCACTATTTTTAGGTTATAAAGTCATTTTTTATTTTGCATTTTTTCACTATTTTATGGTCATTAAATGCCTTGTCCTACTTATAACATTTCTAGATAGTATGATAATTAAATTTTTAAAATACATTTATTTGAAAAATGTTGCCCCAGCTAAATGTTTCTAAAAATTTCCCGACCTAGGCGGCTACCTAGTTCGCCTATATGGACAAGCCGGCCCCTGCACATAATGTTTTCATAGAAATGATATATGAAAATCCATTCTTTTAAAAATAACTCCTATACAAACGCCAGCCTTAGAAGGAAACCTGAACAAAACAAGTAAAACTTGTACTGCTAGCTGGGAGAGCTGTGCGGATTACAACACATAGTTCCATGTAAAATTACAAAAATCAATTTTGTTTTTTATTGATAAATACTTTTCTATTTAAAAAAAGTGAACAATTTGAGATTATCAAATTTTAGTTCACATTGTATTTAGAAACGTATAGTAAATAATAATAATCATAATAATAATACATTAAGTCTTGTATTCTTTACTTTATATGTCATGCTTTTCTTCAATCAGTGACAATTGAAATTATGATATGCAGATAATAGTTTTTATTTGAAAATCTCCTCCCAGTGTTCATAGTTAATGTAAATTCCTGTTTATTGTAAACACCATAGCAGTTTGTCTTGTAGCAATAAAGAATAATTTTTTTCTTTCTTTTTAAATGGCACATATTAATTTGCTATGGGCAAATTTTTTTTCGCTAGCTAAGGGTGTCTAAGTAGTTTGGGTGTCCAAGTAATATAGATTTACTTACTTTTTTTAGTAATAAAATAAGTGTGTTTTATATTGTAAATTCATATATACCGCATTGTCATCCGTTAAATTGCGTTTAGCAATTCACTACTTTAAAAAAACTAAATATAGGTAATAATGGAAAATTTATTAGCCATTTTTTAAATTTTGTGTCATTTTTTCACTATTTTTAGGTCATGAGTGCATTTTCTATTTTGCATTTTTTTCACGATTTTATGGTCATTAAATGCCTTGTCCTACTCATAAGGTATCATACTTGCACTTAATAATTTTATTTATTTATTTATTATCATTATAACATTATTACATAGAATTGCAAATACAAATACAAATACATATTTATACAAGTAAAATAAAACAATTTTCAAATTTCAAAATTAACTACAACTACTATTTAAAAAGAGGGAAAGAAATATAGGCTATATCTTCACAAGAAGTATTAAATTTAGTAATACACCCGAATGAGCAAGACTGCTCGTGGTCGGGTGCCGTTTCAAAAATATCAAATTGAAGAAAGAGGAGAGACAAAGAAATAGAGTGTATAATGTGCTTAACTAAAAAAGAAAGTAAAAAAATATTAAACATAAATACTTTAAAGGAATGAAACAAAAATTACTTAAAAGCTAAAAAATTACAAAAAATTCTTTACATATCTATTAAATTTAACAGTGGAGTATGCTGAGAGATCAGGATATTTTCTGATAATTGAGTTATAGGAGCGCGGTCCAAAATTAATTCTATGCTTTAATTCTGCCGATATATATATTATATATATTTTTATTTTTATATATATTTTATATATAATATATTTATATATATATATATATTAAAATGACATTTTTCAAACATCAGTAGGCCTATTGCTTGTCCCCAAACTTCTACAAAATTACTTCTAAGTTTCTTTTTCTAGTACATTATCACGTAAGATAGGTTGTAATGTAAAGGATTTGCGGCGAAGTGCGAGGTGGTACTTGAAGATTTGCGGAAAGCTGAGTCTGCCCGGCTGTGTCGCCCACACAGAGCGCAGCGGCCTGACCTGAATGGAGCGGCGGCTACAGCCACAGCCACTCTGGGTCAAGCCAGGTCAGGCTGTGTAACCCGGCTGCCAAAAATAGCTTCCAACCTGCTTACATCTGATGTCATCAAAACACATCCTCACCTTCTTAATTCGGTACAGACACTGGACTATCTCAAGGTGGTTTGTAGTCACCACCTCCCAACATTACAAACTACAACGCCCCTCGCGGATTATTGACCCTTTCAGAGCTGAATTTATATTCATATATAAACAATCGTAAAATGAAATCATCAGTGGACTCTTTAAGTTCGAAATGGGTAAGGAAAATTTCAGTGGAATAATGGATTCCATAAAATATGACAGTCCTAACAGGAGAAATAAGTCTTCACATTCTACAGAAAGCATTAAGATCACTGAACATATATCTCTGCTTTTGCACAATTTTTTCGTAGTGATGCACTTATACGTCAGTAGCAGTCAAACTTTGTCCCGAGTAGGGATGAGCATCGATAGTTTACTATCGATAGTTTACTATCGATGTTAAATTCGGCGGTAATCGTCGATGTGACAATAATATCGTCCTGAAAATATCGATGTATTTTGTTGTAAAATATCTATGTATAGTCTATAAAAATAGGCATGGTTTCAGGAAATTAAGCAAAATTCATAAATAACCTTAAATATTTCCATGAAAACTATCGATGTAAAAAAGTCGATGTTTTGTGAAATTAGGCTGTTGTAAATAAAATTATATCTTAGATTCAAGGTAGGTCTTTAATCTTATTTTAGTACTGTAAATGTTTAAAACCATCGATGTCGGGGAGAAACATCGATCTAGCAAATACTCGGTTGTTTTCCATCGATGACGAAAACATCGATCATCGACATGAGTACATAAGTTCTGTTAAGTGAATTGCTTTCTTTCGTATTTATATCATACATTTTTACTAGTATCTAGCAAACATGATTTTATTTGTTTTTATCATTGCCTTAGCAAATTCGTTGATTCTCAAGAAAAACAAGTGACATAAGTTACTAAATACAAGACGTATTTTAAAGCATAAATAATTAATTCGTTTCACTTTTTATTTGCATAATGTGTGATGAAGTACACCACATATTGCAAGTAAAAGTAATAGCTTTAGCCTGTAATAATTTGTATTATTAAATAAAATTGCAAGCCAGGGCCTTCAGAATTTACGTAACCACTAAAGAAACGTGTGAGGAAAATGTTTGTGAAGCGACGAGAATACACAGATTGTAAATATATGCAAAACATTAAAAGAAAACCCTGAAATATCTATGCAAGATATAGGAGTGAAAGTGGCGTCCTCTGTGGGAGTGGTTTCAAGTACAGTTTTCAAGTACGGTTTTCAAAGTCTTAGAAGAGTACAGATCTACAGTGGGTGTCAAGTCACCGGTCAAAATTAAACAAAAATCAACGACAAAAAAATCACTTTCCGAATTGGGAATCGAAACCGGGACCCTAGGCGCTTATAATAAAAAAGAAGGTTCAGTTGACTTTAATGTACGTAATCTACTAAACTCTTGTGAACTGTGCTTTGTACTTTCACATAGGTTGTTTACTTTTGTTCCGTACACATCTTGGATCAAGTATTAGCAACAGAGACTAGACTTAGCTGTTAGAAAAAATATTGCCCAACACTCTAGCGAGAGAGAAAAAAATTACATGTAGTTACAATCCTTACTTTAAGTGCATGTATCTATAAAGTGTACATTTCTTTAAATTAAATATTGAAATTGGTGACGGGCTATTAAAGCGCAGACATGAGATAATAACAATGAAAGCCCTGACAAGATTTTCATCCTACAAATGTCATTCCAATCAACAGCTAATATTTAAGGTAGAGATATGGTTTTTGTTGATAAATTTCATGTTATTTATTCGAGGGAATAGGTGGAGTTATTTTATACACGACATAGAGATATGGTTACTATCGCAAAGTTTTACCATTTTACTCCTCTTAGCCGTGGAGCCACATTCGCGTTTTCTAACATTCTGTAGGCGTAATTTCGTAGATCTGTTAAGTCATACGCCGTGAATGTAGCCTAAGTCCAATTCGAATGTGGTTGAAGGATATTCTAAAGAAAACTGAGTTACTGAGAAAAACATCTCATAAAATTTGAGAGGAAGCCGTAAATAACCTAACTTATAAATAAGAACTAGCATACCTAAGGAAAGGAACGATAAATCGAGATGGTTTCCTCGCTGCCGCATAGGCTATTATTCATAGGTAGACAAATTTTTATGGGGTCGTGCTTGGAAAAACTGATGGTCTCTTCAGAAAATGTAATAGCTATCTGGGTTATTACTGCATAGCTTTGATTTTTAACAACAAACAACGAAAGAAATCGTACTTCTTACATATGCAGGTGAAGTTTTGCAAAAGTAAGCTTTGCCAGTCACTTACCAGAAAGAATTTAAAACATTTTCCTCATAAGTAAATTGAAAGAAACTATTTTCTCATATATAGCCATGTATATATATATAAGTTATAATTATATACATAATTATATGTAACTTATATATATATTAGAAAAATATTAGAATAGCAGATACAGCATTCGAACAAATGGAGAAATTAAAATATCTGGAAGCAATAATAACTTAATATTAAAGAAGAAGTTAAGTATCGACTGAAATAAGCAAATTCTTGTTTTTGTGCAATTCAGAAACTTTTACCTTCTCGTCATGTGTACAGAATCTAAAAATAAGCATTTATAATACAATGGTCCTGCCGTTTGTAGCCTATTATATGGATATGAACAGTTCTTCGGAAAGAACACAATCTGGGTGTGTTCGAAAACAGGGTGCGCCGACGTAAGAGGGATTAAAATGACTGGAGAAAACTGCATAACGACGAGCTTCATAAGCTGTAGGCCTACTCTTCACCGAATATTGTAAGGGTAATTAAATCACGGAGGATCAAATGGGCTGGACATGTTGCGCGCAAGTGGGATTTAATTCAATGTTATTTACAATGCATACAAACCATGACAAAATAACTATATAACAGATTTACATCAATATTTCACGGCATACTGGTCATCTCGAAATTCCTAAACATTTTGTGTATTTTGTTTTCGAGCATGCAATAGAACGCCTACCCACTTGGTTACAGTGCACGACTATCATATCCAAATAATAATTGTCATGACAAGAAACCTTCATTAAGAGCAAATTATCAGCTCTTGTGTTATTTTTATTGACTAGCTGTTATCCGTCCTTCGTAGGTTGTAAAAAATACTTACTCGAGAAACATCTGAAGGAAGTAACCGTACTTCGTTTTTCAACGTGTCTGATGTTCTTCCGGAGTTAGAGATAAATATTTGTGCACTTGAACATTTTCTCTAATACTGACGTATGAATTAATCATATAAAAATATTGTATAGCAGCTGGGGTATAATATTAACAGATTGTAGTTTTATGTGAAATGTGAGGACTATTCCCCTCTATAGTCCTTTCACATTCGCCAGAGGTTTCAAGGCCAAACGTAGCACGCCTATGATACCCCCACTTACCGTGCTCATATGACATCATACCCCTCCAATGCCAGTCACATGACAAGCCAGTAGGGAGTTCCCCCTTGGTATCGTATGAGTGTATGCGACAGCGCAGCTCCTCTGCGCAAAGGGGAATACTGTTGACTGCTGATCAGTGGGGGCATATTAGACGTGAGAAGTTGTGGCCTTGAAACCTCTGGCGAATGTGAAAGCACTATAGTTACGATTTTCATTCGTGGATTCATTCAGCTTTTCCGATACAATTGTCCTATTTATTTCTAAGATTAGAGCCCACTGATGATTTTATTCCTTTGCTTATATAAACATACAAATGTAGGGTTAATGAACTTTTATTTTTCATTGAGGGTAGTATTATAATTCATTATAATATTCACCTTATAACTTACCTCAATTTTTATAATAGTTCCTTAATAGATTTGCCTATTTGTTTTATTTTGATCATACAATATACAGATGTCGTAGCAGCTTGATGTGGATTATAAAAGCATTTACAATATTTCAGTTTGGGTGCTAAAGTATAGATTATATAGTTGACAAAAAATGTAATTATCGTAAATTTAGGTCAAGATAGGAGAGTCAAAGTCCCCTTAATGACAAGAAAATTATATTATTCAGATTAGTATTTCATATTATTGTCACAGTCTTTTGAGAATGGTCCTGAAAGTAAACATGTATGTTTGTCTCACTCTAGAACATTACGTATTTACATAAGAGTGAAACAGATAAACTTGTTTGCTTTAAAGCAGACTCTCGAGCGGAAAATATCTCCCCAATCCACTGTCTCAAAAGACCAAATTACAAACCCAATTCATACTGTACATAAGTACTTGAAAACCAACTCGAAATCGGAAAATTAGCAGCCAATGTCGTGCAAAGAGCAGTAGCAAAATACTCAACGCAAATGGAATTCTTCCTATACAAATAGAAAGGGATTAGATACAGATTTCAACCAGAGTCATTATTAAAATCCTGGTGGCTTTTCTGAATCCCTTACCTGTACTCAACAAGAGAGGGAAAGCTGCGGGATTTTAGAAAGTGTAACCTCCATAGCACTGGTGAGTAGAGCCTTTTCTCAAATAGGAGCTAATGTCATGAATAATTCCACACCACTTCACATGCGTGTTATTTTCATGCCTTACCACAAAGAGAATAGATCATTCAGTGCGTTGATATGGGTACTTGAGCAGTCATTATTTTAACAAAGGAAACACCAAAGATATAACTTATAAACGTAACTTTTTGTGACTTCTAGCACCCCACACATAACAGTGAAATTTTCAGTAATTAGGGCTAATAATCCAATTATAACTAGTGTAATGTGCCTACATTTTGGCCTAAAATTTATAAATTAATTATCTAGTTGGTTACGCGCTCTCTAAAACGGCAGCTTGTCGGACTGTTACCATGTCAAAAAGTAGCACCTAGGCCTCTAAAGTCGGTATGGACACTTTGAGCGGCGTATTAAACAAATGCCAGATGACAGTGGCCAATGCAGGGTTGGAAAAAAAAACAATTTTTTGTTTTTATAGAACAAAAAAACGTTTTTTTTGTTTAAAACGTTTTTTATGTGAACAACAATGTTGGTTGTTTTAAACGTGTTTTTTTAAAACGTTTTTTATGTTTACAACAATGTTGTTTGTTTAAAAAAGTTTAAATCGTTCATTTTGTTTAAAACAACCATTTTAATGTATAGGGCCTATTATATATATATAAAACGTTTTAAACAAATTTAAAAAAACACAAGCACTTGTTTTAAACGCTTGTTTTAAACGTTTTATTTTAAACATTCCAACCCTGGACCAATGAAACCAACTTTAATAGGTTTTAATTGTTTTAAACAAAATACTTGATCGTAAAACTAGAAATATAAGATAGCGTTGCTTATTTATATTAATGATAAACATTATGAGGGTTTAATAGAAGAGGTTTTTTACACCTTAAACCCTCAAAAAGCATAGATAAACCAAGGAGGGCTTCAATATGATCCTATTTTTATTGAAATTTGCAGGATTGCTTTCTTTCTTTCTTTCTTTCTTTCTTGCTCTTAGTTTTACCTCTCCTTTTTAGGTTTTAAGCGACCCAAGCCGCCCGGGCCGCGACGAGTTAATTTATTAATATTTTTTTTATACAAAATTACAATGCTGAAAACATATTTACCAATGTGTTGAAAACTGTTATTTATATAAAAAGGATCTAAGATGTATATAACTTATTATATTCTGTTTAATAGCAATAATCCAGAAAAATTTCAACCAATTGACCAGGACAGTAATAATAAAAAGGTTGAATTAGGCCTACTCTATTTTTAAAATACAAGCATATAACACAATAATTTCTTGGTGCTTAGAATGTAAACTTATGTTATTCCAAGCAATCTTCCAGTGTTCTGTTGCCATAGAGCGTTTCTGTGAGTCCTCGGTTTATACTACTACTACTATTTCCTCAAAGAACAATAATGAAATAATTTATTTTTACGAGGGTTTTGACAGAATACATCATCACCACTGATAATTAATCAATACTTGTGGGGTCTATTAGCAAACTTGGCAATCTCCATTCTTAAAAAGATAGAGATGCTAACTTTTAATGATAGTTTAATGCATTTCCTGGTACATATTTAGTAAATGTGTTGCAAATTCGACTTCCCACACAAGGGAGAGACTCGGAATTGCAACACTTACACTAATTATCTGTTTAACAGATATTAAGCACATGTGAAATGAAGGTGTTAAGAACAATTATTCAGGGGAAAACTTTATTAGATAAGATCACAATACAGAAATTAGGGATAAATGTCAAATTTTGGAAAGAACACGTTGATAGAATGGAAAACAATCGCCTAGCAAAAAAGGCTCAAGAAAGCAGACCAGATGGAAAAAGATTAAGAGGAAGACCTGCTACGAGATGGAAAGACAGTACACATGACTCATCTGAGGAATAAAGAGGAAATAAACAGGATAAAATAGGAAAAACAGGGAATAAACATCACAAGAATAAGAATAATAATAAGAAGAAGACACTAATTATGTACCAGGAAATTCATTAAACTTTCATTAGAAGTAAGCATCTTTATGTTTTATGAAAATGGATATTGCCGGGTTTGCTAATACACCCCTCACTTCATCATAATAACTCATAATATTAATAATAGTAATAATAACTCATAAGGCTTCGCTTCGTCCGAAATACTGGATTCGTCCGCTAAAGCTTTGCTTTGCGTACATGATACATGAATAGCTATTAATGAAGGATACTTTTTTACGTTAAGGCATTTGTTTTCAGACTTTTCATGATCCATTGTTTTCATTTCTTTTCTCAGATTTAAATGGCGTTTGGCGCAAAATGACTGCGCCATGATATCCAATAATAGAAGAGAATGAGAAAGAAGGAATTAGCCATTTCTAAAAATACTTTGGCATTGCCCATGCGACTATCACGCTATTTTAAAAGAGGTCAGATATAAAGTTTGGCATGGGTCAATGACTTTTCGAAAACTCCACCTTTGTGAAGTGTCCTAATTACCTAGGCAGAGTCTGACCAGGCATAATACCCATTCCGGGGACAACACTTTAGATCTCTTTGGATGGCGTGACCCATGCGATGAGGTCAGTGCTTTCCACAACAACCGCGTGGGTAGTTCAGGTCAGGGTGGATTCCTCCTGTTTCGAAAATTATCAGCTCTTAATTGATCGTAAACTCAATTATTTTTGGTCATATTATCTAAAAATGTGAAACGCCATCCTGGATCAAAATCTTGGTGAAATGTATATAGGCATAAATGTATATGCTTCACTCATACGTCTGATCTGGACCAATAATGAACAAAAATTCGTTCGAAATTAGCTCATAGTAGCAAATACTCATAGAGACAATACCGGACACTTACTGCTTTGACTATAGAAAAAAGGGGGACAGATTTTGTAGCACTCCTGATGGCACAACCTATAAACTTGGGCCAAAATTAAAATATTCAAAACATACATAAACTGTAATATCCTTTTCTGAGCCATAGAGCCACATATTTGTATCTAGATACTGCATTTGTATTCAGTAGTAGCAGATTGGGCCGCTAGATGGTGCTTAAGATATTGTCCCCCGATATATCGCAAAGTGTCCTGTATTGTCTCTATAGTATTTGATAGTAGGGCTGAGCATTGAGGGACGATGTTTTTGATGACGATGATCGATGTTTTCTACATCGATGGAAAACAACCGATGTTTTTTCTACATCGATGTTTCTCCCAGACATCGATGTTTTAAAATATTTACAGTACTAAATTAAGATTAATAATCCTACCTTGGTTCTAAGATATAATTTTATTTACAGCAGCCTTAATTTCCTAAAACATCGATTTTTTACATCGATAATTTTCGTGGAAATATTTCAGTTTATTTATGAATTTTGCCTAATTTTCTGAATGTGACTAATGTGATTAATTCATGCAGGTCCTCTTACTGAAATTAGTTATATTACTATACCAGGAATAGCACTCAAATGAGCATTGTAGCAGAGTTTACTGCTCTGAGTGACTTAACTCTTCTTAAGATGATACTTCTTCACTCACAGTTCGCATATACATTTTTCACATGGATTGTGCCATTTTTTCTTAGTGCATATCTTATAGTGAAATACATGCACTACCTATTGTGGGGAACATATGCCTCCTTTCAAAATTAGCTGTCAAAATTAGTGTGCGCAATCGGTTATCTACAGCCTTGTATGCCCTTAGAAGAATTAGAAACATCACAGACAAAAACACTGCAAAAATTGCCTATTATGCGCTATTTGAAAACCACCTGAGATATGGCATAACAGCCTGGGGCGCAGCATCCAAAACTATAGTATAAAACATATTTATACTGCAAAGAATATTACATCCTCAAGAACACTGCCAGCCATTTTTCAAATCCAACAAAATTCTGACTGTAACTTCCATCTACATCAAACATTAAAATTAAGCATTGAAATAAAAATTGGTGTTTTGACCCATTTTCAAGATACCATCTTCAGCTCGATGCATGGAACAGTTAATATAGTAAACATTGCTTCCTAAAGCGTTATAACTAATTCCAAGTCTCTACCTGTTATAGTTTAGGCTGTACGTTGATTCCTGTCATTCAGTCAATCAGTCATTCATTCAGTCAGTCAGGACAAAGCCTTTTATATATATAGAGATTAAATCCATTCATACACAGTCGTATACACTGACAAGAAATTAGAAATGTTTGAAGTAGGCTATGTGAACATTTCACATGATTACAGGGAAACTATGTTCAATCTGAAAACAATCCGCCAAAAATTACATTAGACCTTTTAATATAACTTACTTTCACAAAGTGAGAAAACACTGACATTAAAAGTACAATATAGATAAGTTAATCGGCAGCTGTACTTTTCGAGATTCTCTCCTTAAGAGGCATAATTACATAGTTGAAAAGTTGTTTATAAATTTCATCTTTCACATGTCTGTGTGTATATTGTACTCAAACGTACACCATACATACACCAATTTATCGTTCGAATTATAACAGAAACTGTAAGACTACTTTCTTTTCCTACGAGTATAATCAAGCTTTTTTATAGTTTTTCTTTATCTTACCCGCAGGAAAGACGACCAGTCAATAACTTCTACACAAAGAGATTACAACAACATGGAGAGTCTGCATGGCAAGGATCATCATGATGCAAGGGCCTCTCTAAAAGTGGTAAGTTTTTTATTATCAATTTTATTAAATCGGTTTTTATTCAAATGAAATTAACTTTCAAACAAACAGATAAACCAAATTATCGTACATTAAAAACCCTAACATGTGTACTTTCTTTGAAAGCTTCCCAGATGAGCAAAGCTTGTATTTAGGGACTGGATTTATCATATATGAGGCACTCAGAAGCAAAGTGATATAAGTGACAAATTTGAAAAAAATTGTATAAGTGCATATTCCAAATACATAACATCACTTCTGTTCAGAGAAAAAGTAATACAAGTGTAGGTTCTAGTGTACGACACTGTAAAGTTACAACACCATAGCCCTGAAAGTATTTTTTTAGAGCTATTTGAACTTCAAAGTACTTTATCTTGAAAGAAACTAAATGTCACTTGTATCACTTTGCTTCTCAGGCCCTCATATATTAAATAAGAAAGAGCAGATAAATTTACAAGTGTATGTATAAATTATACATAAACTAAAAAACACTTAAGGAATTCTTACAAAATAAATTTAAAGTAGAAAATTCAAATTCACAAAAATTGAAACCGATTTTACATATATGTTTATATTTACCTAAATTCTAGCCTGAAATTCGCCACACTCAAATTGGCTGGTCCCCAAAACTTTAATTTACGATTAATATACAAGTAGGTCTATTAATGTTTTTAATTTTCCAAGCTGAAAACAGGTAATAGGAATGTGTGGATTTTGTGGTTATTATATGTCACTGGTGTAAGCGTAGGCTTAACGCAAACATTAAACAGACTGAAAACTTGGCCCTTCAGTTATATTCAGAGGCTTATAACATACCATATCAATATTTTATTGACTTAATATATGTCAGCATAAAAACTGAAACATGAATGCCTTTTAAAGGCTATTGAAAGATATTAAAAAATATATTCTTTTTGTCATCAGGCCAACCGTAAGATAGGAATCATAAACTATACCTGTTTACACGAGAAAAATAGTCAAATATAATTTTAAAGGTTTTATAATTTGTTTTCTTTGGGCCAACCGTAAGATAGGAATCTTAAGCTATAGTTTATACGCGAAAACTAGTCAAATATAGGCCTATTTATTATAGGCCCATTTAAGATAATCTAGTAATCCTCATAGATAGAAGATTGATGTTATTATATTAGGTAAACAGTCAGTAATATTGGTAAAAGATTGGAAATAAATAACATATATAGGCCTAAGGACTACGAGTCAGCTAAAAATAGGTAATATATGAAATTATAACTACAACAATGATAACTGTGTAAATACCAGACATGAAGTGTTCTGCTATTTGCTAACTGAACTACTGTACTGAACTTGAAGTTTTAAATAGTTTTGATGTTATGCTTATTGAGTAGATTATATTACAAATACGTATCTCACATTATTAACAAACTAATAACAGACATAATAGTTACTAACATAGGATTTCATTGCCATAACCGTATTACGATATCATTTAAACTGACTCTACTAAATCACATTGTTTGTTTTTATTATATATATGACTATTATTAAATAATTGAATCTATTAAGTTCTCACTACTAGTCAGTTCATACAAATCTATAACATAAAAATAAATTACCAAATGTAATTTCTATCCTGAGCTGATTATATCATAATAACTGGTATAAATGTTATATGGATAATTATAATTTTTTACGCATTTAATAAATTTAAATAACATGGATCTAATATACAAGATAGGTAATAAGAAAATTTACTAATATAAATTTATAAATATATAATGTACAGTGACCAATAACTGCATATAATAATTTAATTACTCTGACATATCAGGTCAATCTTTGCATACGGGAATATTATTAGTTGTTCTTTTGAATTAATTTATGTTACTACATAATATTATTACTATTAAAGATACTGAACTATTCGAATGAAGATTGATGTTATAATTTTATTTAATAATCATTTTTACCTGAATCGTAGTCCTTACACGTCCTCTCTTATGGTTGCAGCTGCATTCATAATAAGTAGTAAATTTTGGTGGAAAATCAGTTATTTTTTTACTTTTCAAATATATCAGTTATATACAGTCATTAACCTATCGTGGAAATATTTTAGTAAGTTAGCAACCACTAAAAAATTGCCACTATAACAGCAAAGTTGTATGTTACTGGCCTTATTTAAAAATGTTCGTTGGGCCTATATGAAGGTCACACTGTACAAAAACATTGCCTGATGATAGCGTTGTCCTGCTGAGTACAATGGCCAGGCCTATTCTGACTGTTGTGAAGCGTCATCCTGTTGAGATCATGTCATATGACTTAATATAACTATAAGTGGGTTGTAAGTATAATTGCATAGTTAAAAATTTTATTAATAGTATGTTTTCATTTATTATTATTTAGAAGTGATTTAATATAACTATGACAGCAATATTAATTATATTAATAAAATATTTTATATTATTAATAATATTAACAATTTATGCCTAACAAATATCAGCCATTCAGGGCATTCTTTTAGTTATTTGTTACACATCCTCAAATGTTAGTGCTGTGCGTAAATAATATCTAAATTTTTGCTTGGATTAACTATAGACTATAAATAAATTTACCTCCGTATTTTGCAAATAATTTAAGTTCTTGCGGTTGTCAGTTTTCTTCTTGACATTATTTTCATTCGGTTATAAGTGTAATCATCTAAAATAGAACAGTAAATGAAACTACGTACCCTGAAGGCTTCTCAACTTCAAAGTGAATACACGAGTACAATTTTGATTACAATCTGATATTAAAATATTATTTTAGGTAACAGTTAAATATCTTATTTAAAAATAAACTTAAACAAACTTCACTTCACTTATTTATCCATTTGCTTTCCTTAAAGTAATACTGATTTTATTTTGCCCTAGGCCATATAGTGGCATTAATAGTGGCGTTTCATGTCCAATTTTTTTCAATCATGCACGCTTCCGCTTACAGTTTTCAATCGAAATAATTGAGTTTAGATAAATTATTAAATTCAACTAGTGGGATCAGAATTGTAATTACAGAATCAATATGAACGCATCGTTCTGCAAAAACACTCTCGAATGTGAGGTAATAATGCTCTTAGCGCATTAGTTGCACAAATAATTAGTTTTAAGTACATATGAGTTAGCAATTATTCCGTAGGTAAAAGTGAATTCACTGACATACAAATAATCCTCTATCCATTTTTCCATTTTATACAAATTTTGAATTGAATAAGTGCCCTTTAGGCGGGAGGCGGGGTGGGAACGCCCCTAAGCACCGAAGCCGCAGGCTTATTGTACCTACCTCCGGGATGGAATGAGTTGCGTGCCCATAGGCCGCCCAGGACTGCAGATCCCCCCGCAGGCCCCCACGGAACTCCCCTACATCCAGCAAGCCTTATTACCATGCCACGTATGCGCCACCCCCTTCGGTCCCTCCAACCGGAGCCCCGACAGGTCCGCGACACACGCCACCCCCTTCGGTCCCTCCAACCGGAGCCCCGATAGGTCCGCGGCACACACCACCAACAACCTCTTGACCACAAGCAGCGGGGAGGACGGGAGAGGCCCCCAAAGGGCGCTGACTGCCAAAGCAGGCCCGATACCGGAAGTGGAAACGGGATGAGGATGAAAAGGGGGAAAGGTGAGATGAAGTGGAGAGTGTTGGTGGAATGAGAGGGGGAAACGGGAGAACCCCGAGAAAAACCCCCAAGGCACGGCTTCGTCCACCACGAATGACACACCCGCCGGCCCCGAGATTTGAACTCAGGACCGCTAGCATGCCAGGCGCTACAGCATGAGCCACCGCGCCACAAAACTGGAATCCCAATATCGATATTTTTATGTTGCAAAAACAGCAAAAACTATGTACTTTGTGGTTAAGTTGACCAAGCACCATGTGCAGAACTTATCTTGTTCTTTCTATCTAAACTTGAACAAAGTGTTCCACTGACCCCCTCAATAAATAGCGATAAAAGAAATATAACAGAATAGAAAAATAAATAATAGTTTAGACTTGCGCAGACTATAGCGACTTTTAGGTCATCAAAATCCGGGCCAATTAACTAATTACAAGCCTATATAATTGGGTCAACAACAAAATGTAGAATAGACACAAATCCGACGAATAAACTAGCATTTTCATAGAATTTTTTGGGTCTTTTTAAATTAGTTTTTGGGTCCTTTATTGCACTTTGCAGTCATTTTATAGGTCATTTTAAAGTATTTTAGGTAATCAAAATCAAAATTAACTAATTACAAGCCTATATAATTGGGCCAACAACATTAATGTAGAATAGACACAAATCCGACGAATAAACAAGTATTTTAATATAAATGTTTGGGTCTTTTTAAATTAGTTTTTGGGTCCTTTATTGCACTTTGCAGTCATTTATAGGTAATTTTTAAGAATCTTTAGATCATCAAAATCCGGGCCCTGATAATTACTATTTGCTGCCTATAAAACAAGCCTCTGTTTTAGAATTCCCATTCAAGAACATGGAAACGACTTAAATATAGGGTGGGAAAATTTGTTTGCTCAATAAGGTAGCATGCCTGCCCACAATTACACTGCTGCAGAAACCGGTCATCACATATTATACTATAGTTATCTCCACCGCAATAAAGCAAATTCGTAACAAATTACCGTGGTCATATGATGACGTATGTATTGGCTTGCAATAACAGTCTGAGTCTAAATTTAGACAAGTCAGGCTACTGACCTCGTTTTAAGGGTTAGAGACGTACACCAAAATAAAGCTTGCGTGTTTGAAAATACAGCGCAATAAGCTTATACGAAAAGGATTTTCTTTATCTTAGGGAGAGGAGACGAAAAAGTTACTCCATACCAGCTCCTCCTAGCGAAGTTAAATACAGCTAGGCTGTTAAACAAAACACGCCAGCCGTGCGAAGTGGATATAAACCATATCTACTTAAGCTAACCTTACGGGGTTCATGTGTCTTTCTTTGTGTGAATGAGAGCCTTCAGTTTTCTATGCATGTAATAATAATAACAATAATAATAATAATAATAATAATAATAATAATAATAATAATAATATTTTTTAAATTTTTTTTTTATTAAGGAATATTCCACAATACAATGGTTTTCCTTCATCCCACAACAATCTTTTGACTCCATAAGTCCCTGTCCATAGAATCTTCTTCACTTAATCCTTTTCTCGCCATACTCCTTTTCATCCCATCCATCCATCACTCTTTAGGCTTCCCTCTTCTTCTTTTTCCTTCTACATTCCAATCCAAAATTTTCTTGGGTATTCTATCCTCTGTCATTCTGAGTACATGTCCATACCATTTCAAGCGTCTTTCTTCTACAATTTCCAAAATATTCTTTTCAACTTGCATTATTTCCCTTATTCTATAATTCCGTGCAATTTTTCCTTTCCTGGATTTTCTTGCTGAACGCCTCCAAAAATCCATTTCTAATACCATTAATTTGTTTGCTTGTTGTCTACTTATGGTCCAAGTTTCAGCGCCATATAATGTTGTACTTTGGAATAATGCCTGATATATTAATTTTTTTAGTTCTATATAAAATATTTTTATTAATTTAATTTAATTTAATAATAATAATAATAATAATAATAAATGTCGTAAACATAATGAATGATGTGTAGACAGAGTCAACATTTAAAATTACATATACAAATTTGCAGATGCGTCTAAAAATTCATTTACATTATAAAAGGGATTTCTTGCTAGCCATTGGAGCAATCGTCTTTTAAATCTTCAAATACGCAGACCAAATGAATATCGGGGTAACGTATTGAATAGTATTACTGCCGTTTCAGTGAAATATCGCTCTTTGTGTGGCAATGATCTGTCATATGCACGATACGGCAACATCGTACACAAACATCTTCCTGACCACGACGTTGACAGTATGGGATTTAGTTGCTGAAGATGGCTGCTTATGTAGTTGAAAGCTCTGCAACAAGGTAGTTCACATTAGTACCTTACTAATTGTTTTGTATAAAATAATTAATTCCCATATTGATGATACAAACCTTACAGCAAGAATTTATATATATATATAATTTATATATATATATGTACCCAGTAAAAATAGTAGATTAATAAAACTATTTTTTACTCCTAGAGTAAACACAGACTTGCACAAAAATTCACCAATAAACAGAACTTTGAACAGGTACAATCAAATCCACCCACTTAATATAGATATATTTGGAATGCATCTTAAACAATTTAATTCTGCTGCAAACCAATTGTTAAATCTTGTCCAAAATGGTAATTCATAGGAATCTGTGTGTGAATAGTAATACCGTATATGATATTGTCAACTAACATATTTTCATTATTTATATTATTTGTTTTAACCTACGCTTATTTCATTTTTATTTTTTCTCTACATTCTTCACGCTTACTTTCTTCTTATCTCTCTTATTCTCTTTACTCTCTCCTATTCTCTTTACTTCTTACCTTACATTAGTCATTATCCTAACTTTCCTACTTTTTATTATACCTATTTCATGTTTGTGTTATTGTAAGTACATGATGTATTGCTAGTATAGTCATGAACATTGTAATTGGGTGTATACCTGTAATGTTCATTCTTGATTAAATAAATAAATAAACAATTTACGTAACTCACATTGTATTTACGTAACTCACATTGTAATTGTAGGCCTAAGTGTCAGTTTAAAAAGTTAAGCCAAATTCACATTAAAATTTAATAAAATGGGCAATATTAAAGAATTATTCTATATCATTAATTTAATGGATTGTTTGCAAGGCTTCTAAAAATTATTTTATTGCTATAAATTCAATGCTATTCTTTCGCAGATTGATGATAGTAATTACTGGTAATGTAGATTGCAATATCAACAGACCACATGGGTCATATGACATGCAATTCAGCGGCATGTAAACATATTTTCATATTCATTTTCTCGTCATAATAAAAGAGAGTGAAATGTAGAATGAAACAGTGAACTAACATTTTTGAACAGTGAATTAAAAATCGTTAATCTCAGCTTCGAACAAAACTGTTTGGGTGATGAGTAGACCTGGGATTTTAAGGCAAAAGCCTATTCTGTTCCTTATGAAATAACATGAAAATTTTTAAATATGTGGATGTTTCATGATAAATCACTTACATTTATGAAGTTTTAAAGTGCCCTTAAATTGCCTATTTGGACTTTCAGAGCCTATTTTACTATTTTAATGCCGAAAATGTCTATTTTGTACATATAAAATAAAATTCAACTTCTGTAAATTTTACGATCTTATAATGGACACTCCTCAATGAAAAACAGAACAGCAGTGGTGGGGTTTTCACAGAAACTTGATTATTCCAAACAATTGTCGCTAAAGGAATGATAACTGACGGGGGAGGGGGAGGATAAGGAGGAAGGACTACTGTGTCAAGTCACCAGTGAAAAGACATATGTTTAAGTGAATATAGTTCGTGATGCTTAATTTTGCAGTTAATTATGTTAAGAATAGGTATACCACGATTCTTGCAGAAAAAAAGACCACGTTACAGTTTAAGTGTGTATTGTAATATTTTAAAGTCTGTTTTCTATCTCTTTACACATTTTAAAATCATATTTTAAATGCCTATTTTATCTTTTAAAAGCCTATTTACTTGTTTTAATAGCCTATTATAGGTACCTAAAACTAATTTTTTTAGAGCCTAAAATCCCAGGTCTAATGATGAGCGACGAGTTGGTTTACATAACAGAAACTGATTAAAATAGAATCGCCACACTTACGTAAAATTCATTCATAAGAGCTCATACTTTCTTTTCTTATAGCTTAGTTGTAGATTGCTAAGGAATGAGATTTACAAAATCTTGTTATGGGATATGTTTTCACGACTGGCGCTCTCTTAAACGTTAGGAAACTCATAGTATTGATACCGTAATTTAGTCATTCTTGTATAAATCTTAAGCTTGGAATCGAACAAAAATAGTCTCTGTACGACCAACTTGGAGGTTATACACATGTTACTCTGCCTGTTTAACATTTCAGCCACTTGTGTGTTAGTTAGTTAGTTAGTTGGTTAGTTTCTCTTTATAAAAGCGGTTCTGTCAATTTAAAAAAAAAATGTCAGAAATTTGTTGTTGACTTTTAAAGACATAATTTCATAATGTTGCATAGCCTTAGGTAACCTGTCAGATATGTTGAATGAAAAAAATGAATCACTGATCTTGTATATAATAAGGAATTTAATATATTAAAGATAAAACAAATTTATGAATATACCTTATTACATTTTTTATGGTTTTGTTACACGACGATGCCTAACTTCTTACCCATTTTTGAACCTAAAGGTAATACTGAAACAGGTGTAAGGTATAGCTATAATTCTGGTCCTAGATTGTATAATAGCTTCACTAAACAGTACCCAAAATTACCATTACTAAATAATAAATTATTCAAAAGAAAAAACATAAAATTATTACAAACTTATAAATACTTCATTAACTTGTCAAACTAAATGTTCATAACAGAATCTTGAATAATATAGTTTTATAAATCATTTTTTGATAACTACACTCCTGGCTACAAGCAGTAATGCCGGTTGTCGACCAAGAGCTAAGCTAACTTAGCTTAGCTTAGCTCTCATACAGTGATGCCGGTTGTCGACCAAGAGCTGAAGCTAAGTTAGTTTAGCTTAGCAAACATACAGTGCGGGATTTCATATGTAGTTGTGCCGACAAAACTACATATGAAATCCGGCACAACTACCTATATTTCATATGTAGTTGTGCCGGCAAAACTACATATGAAATCCGGCACAAGTATATATGAAATCCCTCACTGTATGTGGGCTAAGCTAAGCTAAGCTAAGTTAGCTTAGCTCTTGGTCGACAACCGGCATGAGGGATTTCATATGTAGTTTTGTCGGCACTACATATGAAATCCCGCACTGTATGTGAGCTAAGCTAAACTAACTTAGCTTAGCTCTTGGTCGACAACCGACATACATTTTAAATGTAAAATTAATTGATTAATTAATTAATGAAATTTAGTGTATTTATTTATGATTATTCATTTGGTATTTTAAAAGATCTTACGTATTTATTAGTATATTTCGTCTTGAATTTGAATCGCATCTGCACTGTAGTAGAGTTCAAGGACAAGTGAGTGGGCGGCGCCGCATTGAGGTAGTGAAGACACCTGTTACCCACATCACCAGCCACACCTTCACCCCGCTCTAATTGATCCCCTCCTTCCAAACACAGATATCAGCTATTCCTATATTTCCCTGCATCACCCATCACCTATGCTTATTGCTAGGGCAGGGCATTTGATGATTTTGCAACTTTTTTATATGAGTGTTAAAAGATAGCTCGAATAATAGCCTATATGTATACGGTATATAAATGTGTATAATGAAGTAATTGATTAAAATAGGGCATTTTGTTTGTAATTATTTTATTTATTTTGAATTTTTTCATAATTTTCAAGAGATATATCTTTCATTTTTTGGCAATTTTTAGGTCATTTTTTGGCATTTTAGGTCATGTTTCAGTGGAGTTAGATAGGAGTTTTTCCAAGTACAAATCGTTACTTTCAGACAACAGACAATCGTTTTTATAGAGCAAATTTCTTCATATCACTAATAGGTCATCCGCCTTCTGGCCATATCTACTCACAATCCTGCTTCTGTCGTCTTCGGGCACTTTGCTTTTATTCATTTTTTTAGGTGACGCATTTTTGCATCACAAGTAGTGCTTTCATTATTTCCTCTCTCATCTGCCCAAATTTCTTTATTTCTCAGTACCTGCTGATTTCTAGGTTGGACCTTAGACATTATCCAGAGAATTCAAAGAAAAGTAATATAGATAGAAAGAACCCAACCCAAGGGCGGTGACACCAGGAAGTGTTCATATCCGTAATGATAGGCTATACCGTGCATCACGCACAGTATAAATTATCAGCGAAACTAATTAAACCCAACCCATTACATTGCGAATAGCTGCTGCTAATAATAATAATAATAATAATAATAATAATAATAGATTTTGTTGTTACTAACAGTGAGTATCGCTATCAGTAAAATGTCTGTATTATGTCGGTATTGGCGAGTGTCTTTATAGGACATCGTAAACCGGTAATACCGGTATTATGCCTATGTAGCAAATAGGACGTGAATACCGTTATAGACGCACCTAAATTATATACCGGTATAATACAGGTAAACTCAAACAAAAAATCACAAAGGGGTATAAAGGTACCCCAAACAAAAAATTACAATTAGGGTGGAACGGTACCACAAACAAAAAGTTATAAACCGGTACAATGGTACCCCAATCAAAAAATATCAAATGGGGTACAAAGGTACCCCAATAAAAAAATTACAAATTGGGTGTATAGGTATCCCAAGCAAAAAAATCACAATGGTTACCCCAGACAAACAAAAGATTACAAATGGGTACACAGTAGCTTTCTTCTGGACAGACGTTGTAAAACTAAGCAAGCCTTTCTTCTTTGACTTATCTTTCATTAAATCATCCGCTTCGAGATCCACGATTCCCATTTGGAATCCTGGTTGAACATCTTCAAATCCGCAAGAAAAAATAATTTTGGAATAATCTAATACCTTTGAAATGTGCATCTAAATCTGCGAATCTAGCCGAGAACTTGTTTCTTCAGATCGCTGAGAATGATCAACGCAAACAGATTTGGAAACTCTGAATCGTTTTCATATTCCAACTGATAAAATGAGTATAATTTTTCTGGGAAATGTGCTGTTCAAAAGTACTAGTTTCTACCAAAAACTTTTAACATGAGTGCAGCAGCAACTATTCCGTATTTTACGAACACAAAGAAGGTGGGGAGTTTGAGTGTAAGAAATGCGGGAAACACATAAAATATAGCAACCATCATAATAATTTCTCAATATCCATTTTGTTAGTTTTTTTTATATACCATGTGCGGTTCGGATTCAATTCCTTAACGGGCCGGATACAGTCCGCGGGTCTTATTTTGGGGACTCCTGATCTAAACTGTTACCGAAAAATATTCGAGGCGGACACAACTTTAAGGTCTGTGTAGATCTCCTTTCGACGCTTATAGTAATTAAACAGTAAGTCGTATAAACAAAAATTGCAATAGGAGTAACGGATTTAGAGAGATCTTGTAGATCACTGTCGTACATGTGAATGATGTCACGGCTATCCAGCCCATTTTTCCGTGCTTACGGAGCAGCTAGAAACATAATAATGTATGTGCCAATATTCCTGCCAAATTTTACGATTCTATCTCTCCTATAAGTCAAACATTACATAATGTGAGAAAAATATGGAAAATTTACTTAAAATTTAAAAAATCTAAATCAATCCAAGATTGGCTATAATTATAGATGGAGATATGTAAAAAAAGTCAAAGAATTAACGATTTTTAATTCACTGTTCAAAAATGTTAGTTCACTGTTGCATTCTACATTTCACTCTCTTTTATTATGACGAGAAAATGAATATTTATTTATTTTTATTTTTATTTTATTTTTTATTATATTTAATCCCCCTGCGTAAAACACAATACAATCATATTTAGTGCCCGAATGAGCAAAAGCTCGTGCTCGGGCACAGTTCAGCACAGTAACAGAAAATATAACGAATATTGGAACTACAAACCAAAAATTTAGAGAAAAGTCTCTCTACATACAATGCATACCCATACACACATGGCACACACAAACATACACGCCAGCAAGGCAAAACAGTACATAATAGAAACCAAGAGCAAAATACACGTGTCAAACATCACACATTTTTTAGATAAATGAAAAGCAAAACACTAGTAAATTTAGTTCATATTGTTCAGGATGAGCTCTTATTAGTGAGTTGTATAGTCTTGGGCCGAAATTTATGCTGTGATTTAATCCAGCAGAGGTAATACATTTGGGTGCATAAAGAATAGAATTTTGATTCTGTCTGGTAAGGTAATGACAAGGATTGTTGATTTTAAAAATATTTATATTTTTATGAAAGTAAGTCATTAATTTGAGTTTGTACATTTGTTCTATATTTAAGACATTAAATTCCGAAAATATTAGTTTTGTGGGGTAATCAGCAGGTTTACTTAGACATATTTTAATGACCCTTTTCTGTAGTATTTATAAATGACTTATTGTTATAATATCAAGTGATAAAACGTGGAATTTATTGGCAAATAGGGGTTAGTTGGCAATCTTCTGTTTATATTCCCTAATATAAATAGAGTGTAAAGTATTCGTAAGATATGCTATTTTCTTAGGATGACAAATTCAGCAGTGCATGTCAACCTCAGATATGACGTCACGGCGTGAGCGTAACTTAATTTTATTAGACATTTCCATTTTGCGGACTGCCCGATGCATGTGGCAATAATTGCGATACATTTTTCTTCCTTCCCTCTTTATCAGTTCGTTCTACAAATTTCCTACACTCGTTATATATCAGTCTGTTCAAGACTTCAGTAACCTACATAGTGGTGCTGGCACTTTCTTCTCCATCTGTCAAGAACGCCAGGTTGAATGACGTCAGTTTATACTTGCCTACGTCTGAATTGCATATGCAAATTTTACATGCAGAAAAATATATAGCCTAATTTCTTTGAATTTGGTTAGGTTTCATGACTTGGAAAGTTGGATAATTCCTCGTGGTCAACATTTAATTAGAAATTAAATGACTAATTAATTAATTAATTAATTAAAAAAGCTACATTTCTTAAATACAAATACAAATACAAATATACAAATACAATATTATGCAAGTGATAAAAACCCGAAAGAGCAGAATGCTCGGGCTCGGGTGCAGTTCAGTTTTGAAACGTACAGCAGTATCACACACACACACACACACACACACATGCAAACATCACAAAACAAAACTAACATAAATCACAAGAGAACATAAAATATAAAATTTCATTACTGTTATTATTTATTTATTACATTTACTTATAAAATGCATAAAGAAAATAAGGACTATTTTAGAATAACTATCTTATTCTATTCTTAAAAGTATTCACATTCATGTTATTTATATCTGGGTGCTTTCTTAATACATTATTGTATAGTCTTATACCAAAATTAAACCCATGTTTCAGCGCAGCTGATGTATTACACTTAGAAAGAGATATTCCAATTCTGGGTTTTTAAATATTTTTTAATCAATATTGGAAGAAGGGTACGATTAACGACCCAACTAATAAATATACCCGGCTGAGACTGTTAGTTGCTGCCATCCTTTCTTAGGCCATGTATTAGTTCCTGCCCTGGTCGATTATTACTCGTGTAGTTTACATTAAACTTATAGAATACTTACATTCTTAGCAGCAATATGGTTAGTACAAATCTTTTCAAGTCTGAGCTTAATTTTTCAAATTATATATCCTTTTCAGATTAGAGTAAGGTAGGTGCTGTCTGATGCAATTCAATGTATAAATTTGCATATCTTAACCCTACCATATCAGGAATCCTACCGAAATGGGTAACTACTAAATACATTTTGAGTATAATTCCTGCTTAGTCTAATAAATAACTCACTATTTAATACAGATACCTCAAAACCTGAATGAATGGCCTTCAAATAGAAAAATAGTGCTATGACAATATTGTTTGTTGTTGTTGTTGTTGTTGTTCGGATCTTTATTGACGTCACACCCGATGTAGCCTACCCCTACCAACTTTGCACCCTACCAACTTTGTCGTTAGGTAGCTCTCGACTGGGGAAGTCGTGAAATTACCTAATGAACTACATGTAAATATTACTTTAAATACATAATAAATATACTAGGAGTATAGGAAATATATATTTTTAATATTTATGTAAATATTTTAATAATATTGTATATAAGATTAACTTCTATTTTATTGAGATAGAATTCGTATTTAAGTTCTTAGCCCTAATATAAATATTCCTATATAGAATTATGATACAAGCCATAGATGATAAATATAGGCCTAATAAGGATGCACTAGCCACAGACATTAGACATGCACTAAATACAAGCACAATTCATATTTGTTTAACCTGGGTCCGAGGTCACATGGGAAATTTAGGAAATGAGAAAGCAGATGAATTAGCTAAGCTAGGTGCTTCTTCAAATGTTAAAACTTCTTATAGTTTATGCCCTATATCCTTCATTAAGAAAACATTAAGAGAACATATGCACAGCCAATGGGATCGGATTTGGCAAGAAACGAATACCGGCAGCACAACGAAAGATTTGTTTTTCCCAAGAGTGCAAGATAGAATAGCTTGTACACTTTTGATTCCGGATTATATTATGACTCAATTCTTAACAGGGCATGGGAAATTTAGTGAATACTTACATCGATTTAAAATTACTACCTCTGCAAATTGTAAATGTAAAGAGGAAAGCCAATCTGTTCGGCACCTCTTATTTCATTGTCCATTATTTACGCATGAACGTTATCAGTTAATATTATATTTAAATTTAAATTTAAATTTTGACTTTACTACACCAATCTACCGTCTCTTCTTAAATAAGCAAAGTTATAAAGTTGTTTTAAGTTTCATGAATAGTGTTTTTGCAAAATTGTAATATATATATGTAGTTCACTGTATACTCTGTATATACGTTTAATCTATAACCCTAATATGCCATCTGGTAAAATAGGGTTCTGTATTTTTGGAAATTCAATAATAATAATATATAGAATTATGAACAAAACTTATGTACAAATCACTCAATTAATATTATGATAAATTATAAGTTATTATTTAATAACATTGGTGTTAATATCTGCTTATTATATACATACATATATAGTTTATACTCTCGAGTAAACAGGGAGCGCTAGTGTCGTCATCCACTTTAGTCTAGTATGCGAACCTGATCTGGCGGGGTTCTTGTGATGCTCCGTTCTTATGTTTGGGTAAGTACAATAGTTGGAAACGACACAAGCAGTATAAATGAGTAAAATATTAATATATTCCAACTGCTACACTTTGTAAAAATTGTAAATGTAAAGTCAGGGTGATTCTTATCATCGTAGCTGTGCTAAAAGAATAATAATTGTCAAATTTCTTCGTAATAATACGTGTTGTAGTTGGATTTCTGTAACTTTAAATAGTAAAACAAATGAAATAGACGAAGCATTTATTGATGACAAGTTAAAACCTCACTGCAGCATGTTGAACAGAAGTAGACAAGAATCAGTCTATTTCTGTCGATCATAGAGTAGGCCTAAATAGCGCGTCGAAAGCTCATGAACATTCTAGATATAAACCGATTAAGAGTTCGAAAAGTGCTGTGCCTAAAATAGATCTTGTGACTAAAAACAAACCTGATAGGGATTCGGATAATGTTCATTGTTAGAAGATAAGATTGTTCAATTCTCCCAATATGACGTCAATTAAGTGAAAAAGTACAGTTTAAAACTGCAGGGATTTTTCGGGATTGTATACGGTACTTCAATCTGATTATTATAAACAGCAACACATGTATATTAATTTAAATTTGCCTATATTGCATCTAAGATTCATGATAAACAATAGTGTGATTTTATCAAGAGCTCATTAGCCTTAAATATATTTATAATCTGATACTGGGTTAATAAAACCTGAACAGATTGCGTCATCTTACGGTAATGTGACGCAATCCGTATCCTAAGTGGTTGCACCATTTAAATAATACGTTAAAACTCCGTATACATTGCTGTATTACTACATTAAAAACTAATTTCTACAACGAAAACTTAACACTGAATCCAACAGATTTCACTGGATATAATTTCACGTTGTAATTTCGTTCAACTGATGCATGGTACTCCATACTCAATGTTTAAATGTTTAATTACAATAGTGATCGAAAGATAAACACATATAGTTCAGGCTCTACGAGCTATACTGAAACTTAATTTTGCATGTGACATGTAGCCTACTAACCATATGATTTCTTATTAAGTGCCAGTATGGTACTTTATGAGATTGAGTGTGGGGACGAAAAATGTCTGTCCGTCTGTCTGTCTGTCCGTCCGTCCGTCCGTCCGTGTGTCTGTACGCGCCATAACTCAAATACGCTTTTTCGAATTTTCATGAAACTTGGAAAACACATTTGTAATGTCCATGGGAAGAACCCTATTTATATTGAACCAAATCTGTTCACCGGTACCGGAGTAATGCCCAATTTAGTGCCTATTTTAATAGATTATGGCGCCTTTCTAATAGAAAGGCACCATAACGCAAATACGCTGTATCGGATTTCCATGAAACTTGGTATACCCATTTATGACGTCCATGAGAAGTGCCCTATTGAATTTGAACCTAATCTGTTGACCGGTACCGGAGTAAACCCCAATTTAGTGTCTACTTTAAAGGCGCAATAACTCAAATACGCTTTTTCGTATATTTATGATACTTCATGTACGTATATATAATGTCCATAGGAAGACGTCTATTTATAATGGATAAAATCGGTTGACCTGTTTGACCAATTTAGTGCCTATTTTATGGTAATATACGTATTCGAAAGAATTTATAAAAAAAATGAAAATCAGTTATATTGACAACACTGCCTATTGTTTTACTGTGATCTTATAAGGCCTTGGAAATTAAAATACAGGTAGCTATGACAAAAAACACTATTGATTTACATGCGCTTATCCAACTAGACCGTTAACCGTTAGCGAGATGGTAACGCTTTGGCCTCACATTCTGGAGTCCATGGTTCAAAACCCGAAACCGGCCAATTTGAATTTTTTTGGTATTTTTATGTGAGTGTGCGATTGTCATGATATCACAAATCTGTACAGTTCAGGTGATGCTGGAAGATTTTAATCTCATTAAAAAAACTAGACCTTTGCTCTTCCGTAAGCACTGCTTAATGAATAAATCTGGAGCTTAACTTGGAAATCAATTAAAAAAAATATATATATATTCTGCATATCATAATTGCAGTCATAACTGTTTAAACAAAAACATACTGGCACTTTGTTACATCAGTTTACCTGATTTTTATTAAAACGGTAAAAATGTTTTCATATAGTTATTTAGCAAATAGCTAATTTCCCTGACTTCTGTCTGGAATAAAATAACGCCAGGACCGAGAATTTGAAACTTTTCACATATAGGCCCATATTCAAAATGTCCATTGCTATGCTCAGTAGCCTATTTCTTGATGACCGTATGCCCCTGTCAGCAATATTCACAACCTTCTCTATCGTACAGAACCCTACTTGAACATAATATCTAACATTTTACTCTTGCAGGGATTTCTCTATGTGTTCTCGAAGTTAGGGCCTACATAATCATTCCTAAAGTTGTGTTGATATTATATAAATAGTGTCGCTTAATTCGAAGACAACCTTTTATGACTGAAGGTTTCGGAAATCTTGTGAATACCACAACGGCTCCCGATACAAACATGTCTGTGTATTATAAAACTAAAACTAGATATTTGGGAAATGAAACTTATTTCTGTGGCTTGGTTCTAAAACGGCCAATGTTATAAAACTTTCTTTTGAGATAACTGATTTTGAAGCCTTTATAGAAGTAACATTTTTTGCTGAGAACTTCTGGCCTCTAAGGTTTCTGTATTATGTCTATTAATAGCAACAGACATTGACACTTTTATAGTATACGAAAGATAAAGACTAGCCGAGCTCAGTAATGCATAAATCTCATTTTTGCAAGAAATTGACACTGGCCCTTTTAGAACCAAGCCACAGATTTATTGCTGCCTACTGGTTTCTGTGTGTGTTTTTTTTCTTTACTTTGTTTATTCCACCTGTGTAAAACACAATACTGTCATTACTGGTTCCCGAATGAGCAAAAGCTCGTTTCAAGATTTGCTATAGATTTGACATAATATTGTTCTGAGGGCGTAAATGCCATTAGGTTGTATTACTGTAACACGTCAGATTGAATCTCTCCCCATAAGAGGAAATGTTTTAAAATATATTTCATACGCTTTCATTTAATGCTACTGTATTTCTTATCTTTATAGTCTTTCGATTTTAAACTGTACAGTAAAATATACATCATTTAAAATTTTTAAAATAGTATATAATAATTTGTGTATGGTTGTGTATGAAAATTTATAAATAGGCCTAAACTATTTTATTGGTAGAGAGGGAAACGTGCTTTGCAAATAATGGAAACAATGACTTAAGTTAATATTTACAAAATGTAATCTAACATGCGTTATATTTTCCTTCGAAAAAAACCCTGATTTTATATAGGCATATTCAATTGAGGGTATAACGAGAAATATAGTACTGTACCTATACCACATTTTCGCAATAATAAATCTCTCACATATGGCTTGTTTGCGGACCTATGTTTGCTGGAACGTTTTTGCTTTTGATATCTTATACTCTCAAACGTTTCGGTTTGCGCTATTAATTATATTAGTACCTATATATAGGAATAAATTATATTAAATTATAAGCTATCATGCAATAACCCTGATTTTATATCGGCATATTAAATTGGGCCAACTGCTATGCTTGGAAAATGTTGTAGGTATATAGTTGTAGGTATATGAATGAATGAATGAGCCCATGAATTTCCCTTGTAGGGCTAGGGCCTCCTACTAGAGGGGAAGCTCGTTTAGAGAAACTCCCGTGGTGAGCTATTCCACGTGAGCTGGATAATACATCAGTTTTGAAACTACAAGAATATAAACTTCTAGTTGTAGATATATAGTAGGTATATAATACTTGTAGGTATATACCAAGCATATATACCTACCTACAACATTTACCAAGCATATATATTTACCCATATATTTACCTATTATATGTAGGCATATAGCTAGTGTCGTTATCCACTTGAATGCAGTCTGCAAAGCGGATCGGACGTGTTCTTATGCTATTCCGATCGTGTTGTGTTTAGGTAAGTACAATTAATAAAAATGACATAAGCAATATTAATAATCCAAAATGTTCCACCTGCTACGCTTGGCAAATGTTGTAAATGTAAAGTTTCAACGGAATGCTCAGGTTTTCGGTTCCTATTATCATCATAGTTGTGCTAAAAGAATAACAAATGTCAGAGTTACTGTTAATGATACTATTACAGGTTGTAATTTGAGTTATATAACTTTAAATGGTGAAACATAAAGCACGAATTGATGACAAAATGAAAACTTCACTGCATCATGTTAAACTCTTTAACGAACCTAACTAAAAGTGCAGATAAAGGTAAAAGAGAAGTAAACAAATAGCCTATTTCTGTCGGGTACATTGTAAAAAGCGCATCGAAAGCTCAAAAAGTTCTTCACTTAATGTAGTAATCCTGATTATCATTCTATAAATAAAATGGGTAAGAATCCGGACTATAGTTAAGTCCCTAACCTAACAAGGATTCGGATAATAACGTGAGTAATAAAAGACAAACATTTTTCCGTCTTCCCAATAAGTTGTTAATGAAGTGAAAATCAACAGTTTAAAACTGCAGGGATTTCCGGGGTTGCACTCACAAATCGCGATCGTGGGATCACAGGAAACAACCGCTATAGTATAGCATTATTTGATTGCCCTAACCTCTGCCGTTTGTCCGCTATAAGTAACCATTCATACGAGTTATGTACTAGATTCAGACAGATGTACTGATTTTTGTTTATTGTAGATTTGTTCTTGGAGAGGACAGACTGATGGTTTTTCGAAGTGGCATTTTAATGGGTGGTAAGCTAGCAAAATATTTTACTGTAGCACCCACAGTTCAGATTAACGCTCTTTTGATGCTCTGTTGTTCAGACCCAGAGACACAAATATATTGGGGAACGTGTCTTCTATTTCCGCCATGTTAAATTTGTAAATTTCGATGAACGTTTTCTCAAGAAATTAAAATTTTCCCATTTACATTGACACTACTTAGCACCAAATTTACGTTTATAGAGAAATGTCTTTAAATCTATAGTGTCTAGAATTATTTAAGTAATTACAATTATTTTAACAAATTTTGGAAGTTATAAATCTTATTGTTGGTGTCAGGAAGCTAAAAGATATCAAATCCTGCCAATACATCAATAGAACATTTCAATGTTCTGGGATGAATAGTTTCAGAAAACAAGTGCATAAAGCTAGAAAAAATAAAAGTTACTTTTAAGTAATACGTTACCACAACTCAGGGCTTTCATTATGTAACCTAATGTTATGAGTAAGTAATTAAAACTTATACCACTGCATACTGTAAAAAAAGTTGTTAATAATTAATAAATCAAAGACTATTTAATTGCTACTAGTTTCAGAGTGAATTTTGCTGAAAACAGAGTGTTTTAATTATTTAATTATGTTTTTCGTATTATTGTTTGACAGTACTAAAAATGTTATCATCACATGTTATGATTGGGAATCCATCACTATCTTGTTTTCTTACGACATGAAATGTCTGAAAATAATTATTAAAGCACAGAACATTGGCACGCTTGAACCATCTACACATTGAAGCTACAAGCTAGTGCAACAACCAACAGGTTTCGGAGGCTCAGCCGGTCTGTATTCACACTACAACACCAACAAACCAAATGTAATAGAATGATACCTGTTGTAAATTCCAAGTAATATTCTGGCTTCTATAGTTCAGGTTTTGGGTTTTGCTGCTTATTAACGTTATGCTTGCAGGTATCGATATATAGGCCTACAGGTAAACTTGAGTCAACCCCAATAATAATAATAATAATAATAATAATAATAATAATAATATTTTATTGCCCACATACATTACGGCAGTGTGTTATTAGGCCTACGTTTAGAGCACAGTCAATTACAGCTATTGCCCTAGTTTTGATAAATCGTAATCTATTATTTAATAACCCTGGTTTTAATATCGGCTTATTTAATTCAGGGTTCGATCCCCAGTACCACCTCGGATTTTTCTGAGGTAGGGAGGTCTGGTAGGGGTGCACTCAGCCTCGTGATTCAAATTGAGGAGCTACTTGATAGAGAAGTAGCGGCTCCGGTCATGGAAACCATCATTAACGGCCGTGGGTGTCGGCATGCCGACCACATGCCCCCAATCCTGCCATCTGCCTATAGGTAGATGACGCAGCGGTCGGGTGGTAGGCCTTGTCTCTTCGGAGATGTCGCGCCACGGAGTTTGGTTTAGTTTTATATATATATACACACACAGTAATAGAGGAAGTATTTTGTTCGGCTCTGAAATTCGATCTTGCGAATTCAACATAAATACATGTTTTGAGCAATTTGTAGTTTATGGATAAAATTTCAATGCTGAAATACATATTTATATATCTTTTTTAAGCTGTAAAAAGGCCGAATTAATAGGGACACGATAATTGTAGTAGTAGGAGTAGGAGGAGTAGGAGTAGGGGTAGTAGGAGTAGGAGGAGTAGGAGTAGGAGTAGGAGTAGGAGTAGGAGTAGGAGTAGTAGTAGTAGGAGTAATATTATCTGTAGTGGTTAAATGAAGGAAATGTATTTTTACGAAAGGGAATATGATTGTGATATCTAATACTCTCTAAGTATTATAACGGATTAGCTCACTCAGCCCATAAATGGTACTTTAGGCCTACATAGTTGGAAAGAATTCTATAATGTATTTTTATTGTGTTTAATCAGACGATGGTCAACAACTTTTACTTTGTAAATGTTACATTGATCAAATATATTATTATTATTATTATTATTATTATTATTATTATTATTATTATTAGGGGGTGGGTTTCTATGACCTAAAAATAGGATATATGCATGCATTTATGACCTAAAATAACATTAAAATATGACCAATAAAATTTAAAATATGTCTTTACCACTTTCACATTGTGTATATTTTTTTAAGTTTCATTACAATACATTTTATTAAAATTTAAGGTCAATTATTTTAAATATCTGTAAATTCTCAAAAAGTATCGTTATAATGCAAAATTACGAAGTATGATATGAAACTTCAAAATTTCTTTAATATGCAGACAAATATGCCAAAAATATGACCTAAATGCATATTCATGCTAAATATGCTGCAATAGTTGAAAATTTCTTAAATATGCACAATAAAAGCCGTTCCATTTTAACCAGGATGCTTGGAATCGGGTTTAAATTAGTCTGAAACCTGAATTAATGCAAAGGGGAAAAATATGACAAGTCATAGAAATCCGCGCCTAATTATTATTATTAGAAGAAGAATTCTGTTTACTTTGACGATTTTTTTACATTATTATTATTATTATTATTATTTATTGCTTATTATTTAATGCTTAACAAATTCTTTTGATTAGAAGAAATACCCAAATACCACAAAAAAAATTGAAAAAAATTATTAGTTTTAATAATTTGAATAAAATATTGATCTTGTAAATTACGATTCTCTTCTTTCGTACAGCAGTGATTTATAAAAATTGATAAAGAGCCTATAAAGCCATTGATCACTATCTCGTCAATCTGTTATTAAAGAAAACTTTTTATATATAGAGAAGCTACAAACCTAGCAGAGAAATGGGTGATGCTGTCGAACATTAGTCGATGGATAAGCGAAGCGCAAAGAACTACCCTGGAATTGAAACTTGGATACTAACCAAGGTTAATGAAGAATTTTAACACATTGACAGTTTGGTGCATCCTAAATTATAACAACCTAAAAATCCAGTCCCTAAGAACCATAAATTCCTACCCCTATTTATCTCAGGGAGAATGTAGATTTTTTCGCCATATTAAAAAGAAAAGAATATTACAGATTCCATTCATATTCCGCATGTTTGATATTGACGAATGACGTTTAGCAATTCCTTGGATACAGACCAATCACGATCGTTTATCATAGGTAATCCCACGAGAGTTGACGAGTTTATCGATAGATTCGTGACTGCGCAGCAGGAGCGAATTTATCTGATGCAACTCGTCAACTCGAGTTGGATTTATTAAGAGTATTCAATGAATAAAAATCCACCAGATTATACAAATAATAATAACTTTCGTGCTTTGTTCTACAAAAACAAAACTAACAGCTGCGAGATCACGGCATACTATGAATCAACCGTCCATGAATCGATTCGAGCTGTTTTGGTGTAATCAGTGCTACCACCAGAGCATATAAGACATAGTTAACTTCATTCAATTAAGCTAAAAGCAGAACAGAATAAACGCACACGAACTGGCTTGCACAGAATAGAAATTGTGTTCTTAATCAATGTACATTTCTATTATTTCAATTTCCAAACAAATTATGTTGTATGAAATAATCTGTTTTCATGCCGCTTAGTGGCACCATCTGACTATTAATCACTGCACACTGATACTTGCGTCTCCAGTAACGACCAGAACATTTTACCCGATAAAATGCCATCCTCGCGATTCCTACAAGAATATTGTAAGATAAACGGCCGTGATTGGTCTATATCCGAGGAATTGCTAAACGTTATTGGTCAATATCAAACACGCGGCGTATGAGTTGAATAGTCTTATTAAATGCGTGCTATTAATATGAGGAAGGGATTTTACCTGATAAAATGGTCAGATCGTTATTGGACACGCAAGTACCAATGTTCCGTGTTTAATACGTCACGTGGTTGCCATTAAGCAGCACAAAAACACATTATTTTATACAACATAACTTGCTTGGAAATTGAAATAATATAAATGTACATTGATTAAAAACTCAATTTCGATTCGGTGCAAGCCAGTTCGTGTGCTTTTATTCTGTTCTGCTGTTTAGCTTATCTGAAATAAGTTAACTATGTCTTATATGCACGATTGGTAGCACATGGTAACTCGAATCGATTCATGGATGATTGATTCATAGTATGCCGTGATCTCGCATTTGTTAGTTTTGTTTTTATACAGCAAAGCATGAAAGTAATTATTATTTTATAATCCGTTACTTTTTATTCATGAAATAGTCTTAATAAATCCTATTCGAGTTGACGAGTTTCATCAGATAAATTAGCTCCTACTGCGCAGTCGTGAATCTATCGATAAACTCACGTGGGATTACCTACTTACTTAAAGATTACATAAAAGTTGCGTTTTTGAACCCTCAACATATGTATTTTAAATATGTAGGTGAAATAAGAACTAGAAAAGGCTGAAAAACGCTTTAGGATCTCCGGTAAAATTCCGAGTTTCTATGTGACATGAGTCCTGGTATAGTCTCTGCGAGGGATCAAACTTTGACCTCCATATTAGAAATCTGCAATGCATCACATCATCATATCATGCAGCATTAATCCTAAACGTAACAAAAATACTGTGACAGTTTTTCATTGGAACTCCAGATTGATAAAAATTGATAAGTGCTACTTTTATACGTTCTAATGTTTAGATATTTTATATAGCTAGGCTAAACGTGCCAAGGACAGTAAGAACTAATTAAATCTTCGGTATCCGGTTAGTTTAGTGCAGTATTTGGTGAGTGTGGATATGGATTAATACATACGATAAATTCAATTTCATCCCAATGAGTGTATTTTTTATTTGATTTTAAAATTTTGGATTTTTTAAATATTGAATTTCTTGGTTTTTATTTTTTATAATGGTGAAGGGCTCACCACGCCACAAGCTCGGAGCAGTAATAACCCCACTCAATGCCTGATACCTTTCCCCTGCGCGCTCCCGTATTTTTTTTTAATAAGCTTAAATCACTGAGTTCATTGTTTTCTGTGCAGTCCGTCACAGCCCCACTACGATTTTGTTCGTAACGCTAGAGTGTTACACAACTTTGGGTTAGCTCTCGATTCACTCCTAGCGCGCCTAAAGAAGTTTCATTTCAAAAAGTTTAAAGTTTCAAGCTGTATTTATAAATAACTATTTAACAATCATAGTGTATAGCTAACAGCTAATAAAATGCATCGGTCAGTTACTGTGATATACTTATCTGAATATTATTTTAGATAGTGACAGTACAATATTTTACGGCATTCTTACCATTAATTCATTTTCAGATTTTAGGACCCTTCTAAAAATAGCCTTAGGTGAGAAATAGGCCTATGTTAAACTTTTTTCCCCCCTATATGTTTAACCCTGCGTTAATCGGTACAGTTTGTATCAACTAATTTTTTCACGTGAAGTTAGAACAACGAATGAGGAATGTTTATCTCTTTGATTTTTAAACATTTAGGATTTTTAAACATTTAGAACGTTTAAACATTTAGGACGTTTAAACATTTAGGACGTTTAAACATTTAGGACGTTTAAACATTTAGGACGTTTAAACATTTAGGAGGTTTAAACATTTAGGACGTTTAAACATTTAGGACGTTTAAACATTTAGGACGTTTAAACATTTAGGACGTTTAAACATTTAGGACGTTTAAACATTTAGGACGTTTAAACATTTATGACGTTTAAACATTTATGACGTTTAAACATTTAGGACGATTAAACATTTAGGGCGTTTAAACATTTAGGGCGTTTAAACATTTAGGACGTTTAAACATTTAGGACGTTTAAACATTTAGGACGTTTAAACATTTAGGACGTTTAAACATTTAGGACGTTTAAACATTAGGACGTTTAAACATTTAGGACGTTTAAACATATTGGACGTTCAAACATTTAGGACGTTTAAACATTTAGGACGTTTAAACATTTAGGACGTTTAAACATTTTTAAACATTTAGGATTTTTAAACATTTAGGATTTTTAAACATTTAGGATTTTTAAACATTTAGGATTTTTAAACATTAAGGATTTTTAAACATTTAGGATTTTTAAACATTTAGGATTTTTAAACATTTAGGATTTTTAAACATTTAAGATTTTTAAACATTTAGGATTTTTAATCATTTAGGATTTTTTATCATTTAGGATTTTTTATCATTTAGGATTTTTTATCATTTAGGATTTTTTATCCTTTAGGATTTTTTATCATTTAGGATTTTTAAACATTTAGGATTTTTAAACATTTAGGATTTTTAAACATTTAGGATTTTTAAACATTTAGGATTTTTAAACATTTAGGATTTTTAAACATTTAGGATTTTTAAACATTTAGGGTTTTTAAACATTTAGAGTTTTTAAACATTTAGGGTTTTTAAACATTTAGGGTTTTTAAACATTTAGAGTTTTTAAACATTAAGGGTTTTTAAACATTTAGGGTTTCTAAACATTTAGGGTTTCTAAACATTTAGGGTTTTTAAGCATTTAGGGTTTATAAGCATTTAGGATTTTTAAGCATTTAGGATTTTTAAGCATTTAGGATTTTTAAGCATTTAGAATTTTTAAGCATTTAGGATTTTTAAGAATTTAGGATTTTTAAGCATTTAGGATTTTTAAGCATTCAGGATTTTTAAGCATTCAGGATTTTTAAGCATTCAGGATTTTTAAGCATTCAGGATTTTTAAGCATTCAGGATTTATAAGCATTCAGGATGTTTAAGCATTCAGGATTCTTAAACATTCAGGATTTTTAAACATTCAGTATTTTTAAACATTCAGGATTTTTAACATTCAGGAATTTTAAACATTCAGGAATTTTAAACATTCATGATTTTTAAACATTTAGGAGTTTTAAACATTTAGGAGTTTTAAACATTTAGGAGTTTTAAACATTTAGGAGTTTTAAACATTTAGGAGTTCTAACAATAAGGAGTTTTAAACATGTAGGACGTTTAAACATGTAGGACGTTTAAACATTTAGGACGTTTAAACATTTAGGACGTTTAAACATTTAGGACGTTTAAACATTTATGACGTTTAAACATTTATGACGTTTAAACATTTAGGACGATTAAACATTTAGGGCGTTTAAACATTTAGGGCGTTTAAACATTTAGGACGTTTAAACATTTAGGACGTTTAAACATTTAGGACGTTTAAACATTTAGGACGTTTAAACATTTAGGACGTTTAAACATTAGGACGTTTAAACATTTAGGACGTTTAAACATATTGGACGTTCAAACATTTAGGACGTTTAAACATTTAGGACGTTTAAACATTTAGGACGTTTAAACATTTTTAAACATTTAGGATTTTTAAACATTTAGGATTTTTAAACATTTAGGATTTTTAAACATTTAGGATTTTTAAACATTAAGGATTTTTAAACATTTAGGATTTTTAAACATTTAGGATTTTTAAACATTTAGGATTTTTAAACATTTAAGATTTTTAAACATTTAGGATTTTTAATCATTTAGGATTTTTTATCATTTAGGATTTTTTATCATTTAGGATTTTTTATCATTTAGGATTTTTTATCCTTTAGGATTTTTTATCATTTAGGATTTTTAAACATTTAGGATTTTTAAACATTTAGGATTTTTAAACATTTAGGATTTTTAAACATTTAGGATTTTTAAACATTTAGGATTTTTAAACATTTAGGATTTTTAAACATTTAGGGTTTTTAAACATTTAGAGTTTTTAAACATTTAGGGTTTTTAAACATTTAGGGTTTTTAAACATTTAGAGTTTTTAAACATTAAGGGTTTTTAAACATTTAGGGTTTCTAAACATTTAGGGTTTCTAAACATTTAGGGTTTTTAAGCATTTAGGGTTTATAAGCATTTAGGATTTTTAAGCATTTAGGATTTTTAAGCATTTAGGATTTTTAAGCATTTAGAATTTTTAAGCATTTAGGATTTTTAAGAATTTAGGATTTTTAAGCATTTAGGATTTTTAAGCATTCAGGATTTTTAAGCATTCAGGATTTTTAAGCATTCAGGATTTTTAAGCATTCAGGATTTTTAAGCATTCAGGATTTATAAGCATTCAGGATGTTTAAGCATTCAGGATTCTTAAACATTCAGGATTTTTAAACATTCAGTATTTTTAAACATTCAGGATTTTTAACATTCAGGAATTTTAAACATTCAGGAATTTTAAACATTCATGATTTTTAAACATTTAGGAGTTTTAAACATTTAGGAGTTTTAAACATTTAGGAGTTTTAAACATTTAGGAGTTTTAAACATTTAGGAGTTCTAACAATAAGGAGTTTTAAACATGTAGGACGTTTAAACATGTAGGACGTTTAAACATTTAGGACGTTTAAACATTTAGGACGTTTAAACATTTAGGACGTTTAAACATTTAGGACGTTTAAACATTTAGGACGTTTAAACATTCAGGACTTTTAAACATTTAGGACTTTTAAACATTTAGGACTTATAAACATTTAGGACTTTTAAACATTTAGGATTTTTAAACATTTAGGTTTTTTAAACATTTAGGTTTTTTAAACATTTAGGATATTTAAACATTTAGGATTTTTAAACATTTAGGATTTTTAAATATATAGGATTTTTAAACATATAGGATTTTTAAACATATAGGATTTTTAAACATATAGGATTTTTAAACATATAGGATTTTTAAACATTTGGGACTTTTAAACATTTGGGACTTTTAAACATTTGTGACTTTTAAACATTTGGGACTTTTAAACATTTAGGACTTTTGAACATTTAGGACTTTTAAACATTTAGGACTTTTAAACATTTAGGACTTTTAAACATTTAGGACTTTTAAACATTTAGGACTTTTAAACATTTAGGACTTTTAAACACTTAGGATACTTATAACATTTAGGATTTTTATAACAATTAGGATATTTATAACATTTAGGATATTTATAACATTTAGGATATTTATAACATTTAGTATATTTATAACATTTAGGATTTTTATAACATTTAGGATTTTTATAACATTTAGGATTTTTATAACATTTAGGACTTTTAAACATTTAGGACTTTTAAACATTTAGGACTTTTAAACATTTAGGACTTTTAAACATTTAGGACTTTTAAACATTTAAGACTTTTAAACATTTAAGACTTTTAAACATTTAGGACTTTTAAAACATTTAGGACTTTTAAAACATTTAGGACTTTTAAAACATGTAAGACTTTTAAAACATTTAGGATTTTTAAAACATTTAGGATTTTTATAACATTTAGGATTTTTATAACATTTAGGATTTTTATAACATTTAGGATTTTTATAACATTTAGGATTTTTATAACATTTAGGATTTTTATAACATTTAGGATTTTTTATAACATTTAGGATTTTTATAACATTTAGGATTTTTATAACATTTAGGATTTTTATAACATTTAGAATTTTTATAACATTTAGGATTTTTATAACATTTAGGATTTTTATAACATTTAGGATTTTTATAACATTTAGAATTTTTATAACATTTAGGATTTTTATAACATTTAGGATTTTTATAACATTTAGGATTTTTTAACATTTATGATTTTTATAACATTTAGGATTTTTGTAACATTTAGGATTTTTGTAACATTTAGGATTTTTGTAACATTTAGGACTTTTATAACATTCAGGACTTTTAAACATTTAGGACTTTTAAACATTTAGGACTTTTAAACATTTAGGACTTTTAAACATTTAGGACTTTTAAACATGTAGGACTTTTAAACATGTAGGACTTTTATAACATTTAGGACTTTTATAACATTTAGGACTTTTATAACATTTAGGACTTTTATAACATTTAGGACTTTTATAACATTTAGGACTTTTATAACATTTAGGACTTTTATAACATTTAGGACTTTTATTACATTTAGGACTTTTATAACATTTAGGACTTTTATAACATTTAGGACTTTTATAACATTTAGGACTTTTATAACATTTAGGACTTTTATAACATTTAGGACTTTTATAACATTTAGGACTTTTATAACATTTAGGACTTTTATAACATTTAGGACATTTATAACATTTAGGATTTTTATAAGATTTAGGATTTTTATAAGATTTAGGATTTTTATAAGATTTAGGATTTTTATAAGATTTAGGATTTTTATAACATTTAGGATTTTTATAACATTTAGGATTTCAAAAACGGACACAAACTTTTTCAATCGTTTGTAAATAGAATATTTTCGAAGCTTTAACTCTCACACTTTTATTCAGTCATTCGGGTATTTACTAACCTAACTTAATGTATTGCTCAGTTAATTTATTTTATCTTGCTTAGTTAAGCTATTTATTCCAACAATATCTTATCTATAATTTAAGGTTATGTTCATATAAAAACGAATTCACATAATTAACTCTAACTTAAGACTTACCATATCGTAAAAACATAAGGAACTGCAGGACTATTGTAGACATTACGCCTGGTAAGAACTGTACAGTATTGTAAATAGTGTATATTAGACATTCAAATTCCAATATCAGGATAACCTAATGTAAGTAACATTTGTGACATCTCCAACCCTAATGTACCTTCGGGTGAAATAGGGTTTTGTGTAATGTGGATATTCAATAAATAAATAAATAAACATTTAGGATTTTTATAACATTTAGGATTTTTATAACATTTAGGATTTTTATAACATTACGATTTTTATAACATTTAGGATTTTTATAAAATTTAGGATTTTTATAACATTTAGGATTTTTTAAAAATTTAGGATTTTTATAACATTTAGGATTTTTATAACATTAAGGACTTTTAAACATTTAGGACTTTTAAACATTTAGGACTTTTAAACATTTAGGACTTTTAAACATTTAGGACTTTTAAACATTTAAGACTTTTAAACATAGGACTTTTAAACATTTAGGACTTTTAAAACATTTAGGACTTTTAAAACATTTAGGACTTTTAAAACATTTAGGATTTTTATAACATTTAGGATTTTTATAACATTTAGAATTTTTATAACATTTAAATTTTTTTAACATTTAGAATTTTTTTAACATTTAGGATTTTTTAACATTTAGGATTTTTATAACATTTAGGATTTTTGTAACATTTAGGACTTTTGTAACATTTAGGACTTTTGTAACATTTAGGACTTTTATAACATTTAGGACTTTTAAACATTTAGGACTTTTAAACATTTAGGACTTTTAAACATTTAGGACTTTTAAACATTTAGGGCTTTTAAACATTTAAGACTTTTAAACATTTAGGACTTTTAAACATTTAGGACTTTTAAACATTTAGGACTTTTAAACATTTAGGACTTTTAAACATTTAGGAATTTAAAACATTTAGGATTTTTATAACAATTAGGATTTTTATAACAATTAGGATTTTTATAACAATTAGGATTTTTATAACATTTAGGATATTTATAACATTTAGGATTTTTATAACATTTAGGATTTTTATATCATTTAGGATTTTTATAACATTTAGGATTTTTATAACATTTAGGACTTTTAAACATTTAGGACTTTTAATCATTTAGGACTTTTAAACATGTAGGACTTTTAAACATTTAGGACTTTTAAACATTTAGGACTTTTATAACATTTAGGACTTTTATAACATTTAGGACTTTTATAACATTTAGGACTTTTATAACATTTAGGACTTTTTTAACATTTAGGACTTTTATAACATTTAGGATTTTTATAACATTTAGGACTTTTATAACATTTAGGACTTTTATAGCATTTAGGATTTTTATAGCATTTAGGATTTTTATAACATTTAGGATTTTTATTACATTTAGGATTTTTATAGCATTTAGGATTTTTATAACATTTAGGATTTTTATAACATTTAGGATTTTTATAACATTTAGGATTTTTATAACATTTAGGATTTTTATAACATTTAGGTTTTTTATAACATTTAGGATTTCAAAAACGGTCACAAATTTTTCAATCGTTTGTAAATAGAATAATTTCGAAGCTTCAACTCTCACACTTTTATTCAGTCATTGGGGTATTTACTAACGTAACTTAATGTATTGCTCAGTTAACTTATATTATCTTGCTTAGTTAAGCTATTTATTCCAACAATATCTTGTGTATAATGTAAGGTTATGTTTATATAAAAACGAATTCACATAATTAACTCTAACTTAAGACTTACCATATCGTAAAAACATAAGATACTGTAGGACTATTGTAGACATTACGCCTGGTAAGAACTGTACAGTATTGTAAATAGTGTATATTAGACATTCAAATTCCAATATCAGGATAACCTAATGTAAGTAACATTTGTGACATCTCCAACCCTAATGTACCTTCGGGTGAAATAGGGTTTTGTGAAATGTGGATATTCAATAAATAAATAAATAAACATTTAGGATTTATATAACATTTAGGATTTTTATAACATTTAGGATTTTTATAACATTACGATTTTTATAACATTTAGGATTTTTATAAAATTTAGGATTTTTATAACATTTAGGATTTTTTAAAAATTTAGGATTTTTATAACATTTAGGACTTTTATAACATTAAGGACTTTTAAACATTAAGGACTTTTAAACATTTAGGACTTTTGAACATTTAGGACTTTTGAACATTTAGGACTTTTAAACATTTAAGACTTTTAAACATAGGACTTTTAAACATTTAGGACTTTTAAACCATTTAGGACTTTTAAAACATTTAGGACTTTTAAAACATTTAGGATTTTTATAACATTTAGGATTTTTATAACATTTAGAATTTTTATAACATTTAAATTTTTATAACATTTAGAATTTTTTTAACATTTAGAATTTTTTTAACATTTAGGATTTTTATAACATTTAGGATTTTTATAACATTTAGGATTTTTATAACATTTAGGATTTTTATAACATTTAGGATTTTTATAACATTTAGGACTTTTGTAACATTTAGGACTTTTATAACATTTAGGACTTTTACAACATTTAGGATTTTTAAACATTTAGGATTTTTAAACATTTAGGTCTTTTAAACATTTAGGACTTTTAAACATTTAGGACTTTTAAACATTTAAGACTTTTAAACATTTAGGACTTTTAAACATTTAGGACTTTTAAACATTTAGGACTTTTAAACATTTAGGACTTTTAAACATTTAGGATATTTAAAACATTTAGGATTTTTATAACAATTAGGATTTTTATAATAATTAGGATTTTTATAACAATTAGGATTTTTATAACATTTAGGATATTTATAACATTTAGGATTTTTATAACATTTAGGATTTTTATAACATTTAGGATTTTTATAACATTTAGGACTTTTAAACATTTAGGACTTTTAAACATGTAGGACTTTTAAACATGTAGGACTTTTAAACATGTAGGACTTTTAAACATGTAGGACTTTTAAACATTTAGGACTTTTAAACATTTAGGACTTTTATAACATTTAGGACTTTTATAACATTTGGGTCTTTTATAACATTTAGGACTTTTATAACATTTAGGACTTTTATAACATTTAGGAATTTTATAACATTTAGGACTTTTATAACATTTAGGATTTTTTATAACATTTAGGACTTTTATAACATTTAGGACTTTTATAACATTTAGGACTTTTATAACATTTAGGACATTTATAACATTTAGGACTATTATAACATTTAGGACTATTATAACATTTAGGATTTTTATAACATTTAGGATTTTTATAACATTTAAGATTTTTATAACATTTAGGATTTTTATAACATTTAGGATTTTTATAACATTTAGGATTTTTATAACATTTGGGATTTTTATAACATTTGGGATTTTTATAACATTTAGGTTTTTTATAACATTTAGGTTTTTTATAACATTTAGGTTTTTTATAACATTTAGGATTTCAAAAACGGACACAAATTTTTCAATCGTTTGTAAATAGAATAATTTACCTTCGGGTGAAATAGGGTTTATTTCAATTTGGATATTCAATAAATAAATAAATAATAAATAGAATAATTTCGAAGCTTCAACTCTCACACTTTTATTCAGTCATTGGGGTATTTACTAACGTAACTTAATGTATTGCTCAGTTAACTTATATTATCTTGCTTAGTTAAGCTATTTATTCCAACAATATCTTGTGTATAATGTAAGGTTATGTTTATATAAAAACGAATTCACATAATTAACTCTAACTTAAGACTTACCATATCGTAAAAACATAAGATACTGTAGGACTATTGTAGACATTACGCCTGGTAAGAACTGTACAGTATTGTAAATAGTGTATATTAGACATTCAAATTCCAATATCAGGATAACCTAATGTAAGTAACATTTGTGACATCTCCAACCCTAATGTACCTTCGGGTGAAATAGGGTTTTGTGAAATGTGGATATTCAATAAATAAATAAATAAATATTTAGGATTTTTATAACATTTAGGATTTTTATAAAATTTAGGATTTTTATAACATTTAGGATTTTTATAACATTTAGGATTTTTTAAAAATTTAGGATTTTTATAACATTTAGGATTTTTATAACATTAAGGACTTTTAAACATTAAGGACTTTTAAACATTTAGGACTTTTAAACATTTAGGACTTTTAAACATTTAGGACTTTTGAACATTTAGGACTTTTAAACATTTAAGACTTTTAAACATAGGACTTTTAAACATTTAGGACTTTTAAACCATTTAGGACTTTTAAAACATTTAGGACTTTTAAAACATTTAGGATTTTTATAACATTTAGGATTTTTATAACATTTAGAATTTTTATAACATTTAAATTTTTATAACATTTAGAATTTTTTTAACATTTAGCATTTTTTTAACATTTAGGATTTTTATAACATTTAGGATTTTTATAACATTTAGGATTTTTATAACATTTAGGATTTTTATAACATTTAGGACTTTTCTAACATTTAGGACTTTTATAACATTTAGGACTTTTACAACATTTAGGATTTTTAAACATTTAGGATTTTTAAACATTTAGGACTTTTAAACATTTAGGACTTTTAAACATTTAGGACTTTTAAACATTTAAGACTTTTAAACATTTAGGACTTTTAAACATTTAGGACTTTTAAACATTTAGGACTTTTAAACATTTAGGACTTTTAAACATTTAGGATATTTAAAACATTTAGGATTTTTATAACAATTAGGATTTTTATAATAATTAGGATTTTTATAACAATTAGGATTTTTATAACATTTAGGATATTTATAACATTTAGGATTTTTATAACATTTAGGATTTTTATAACATTTAGGACTTTTAAACATTTAGGACTTTTAAACATGTAGGACTTTTAAACATGTAGGACTTTTAAACATGTAGGACTTTTAAACATGTAGGACTTTTAAACATGTAGGACTTTTAAACATTTAGGACTTTTATAACATTTAGGACTTTTATTACATTTAGGACTTTTATAACATTTAGGACTTTTATAACATTTATTACTTTTATAACATTTAGGACTTTTATAACATTTAGGACTTTTATAACATTTAGGACTTTTATAACATTTAGGACTTTTATAACATTTAGGACTTTTATAACATTTAGGATTTTTATAACATTTAGGACTTTTATAACATTTAGGACTTTTATAACATTTAGGACTTTTATAACATTTAGGACTTTTATAACATTTAGGACATTTATAACATTTAGGACTATTATAACATTTAGGACTATTATAACATTTAGGATTTTTATAACATTTAGGATTTTTATAACATTTAGGATTTTTATAACATTTAGGATTTTTATAACATTTAGGATTTTTATAACATTTAGGTTTTTTATAACATTTAGGTTTTTTATAGCATTTAGGTTTTTTATAACATTTAGGTTTTTTATAACATTTAGGATTTCAAAAACGGACACAAATTTTTCAATCGTTTGTAAATAGAATATTTTCGAAGCTTCAACTCTCACACTTTTATTCAGTCATTGGGGTATTTACTAACGTAACTTAATGTATTGCTCAGTTAACTTATATTATCTTGCTTAGTTAAGCTATTTATTCCAACAATATCTTGTGTATAATGTAAGGTTATGTTTATATAAAAACGAATTCACTTAATTAACTCTAACTTAAGACTTACCATATCGTAAAAACATAAGATACTGTAGGACTATTGTAGACATTACGAATGGTAAGAACTGTACAGTATTGTAAATAGTGTATATTAGACATTCAGATTCCAATATCAGGATAACCTAATGTAAGTAACATTTGTGACATCTCCAACCCTAATGTACCTTCGGGTGAAATAGGGTTTTGTGTAATGTGGATATTCAATAAATAAATAAATAAATAAACATTTAGGATTTTTATAACATTTAGGATTTTTATAACATTTAGGATTTTTATAACATTACGATTTTTATAACATTTAGGATTTTTATAAAATTTAGGATTTTTATAACATTTAGGATTTTTATAACATTTAGGACTTTTATAACATTTAGGACTTTTAAACATTTAGGACTTTTAAACATTTAGGATTTTTAAACATTTAGGATTTTTAAACATTTAGGACTTTTAAACATTTAGGACTTTTAAACATTTAGGACTTTTAAACATTTAGGACTATTAAACATTTAGGACTTTTAAACATTTAGGACTTTTAAACATTTAGGACTTTTAAACATTTAGGACTTTTTAACATTTAGGACTTTTTAACATTTAGGACTTTTTAACATTTAGGACTTTTTAACATTTAGGACTTTTTAACATTTAGGACTTTTAAACATTTAGGACTTTTAAACATTTAGGACTTTTAAACATTTAGGACCTTTAAACATTTAGGACTTTTAGACATTTAGGACTTTTAGACATTTAGGACTTTTAAACATGTAGGACTTTTAAACATGTAGGACTTTCAAACATGTAGGACTTTTAAACATGTAGGACTTTTAAAACATTTAGGACTTTTAAAACATTTAGGACTTTTAAAACATTTAGGACTTTTAAAACATTTAGGACTTTTAAAACATTTAGGACTTTTAAAACATTTAGGATTTTTAAAACATTTAGGATTTTTATAACATTTAGGATTTTTATAACATTTAGGATTTTTATAACATTTAGGATTTTTATAACATTTAGGATTTTTATAACATTTAGGATTTTTATAACATTTAGGATTTTTATAACATTTAGGATTTTTATAACATTTAGGATTTTTATAACATTTAGGATTTTTATAACATTTAGGATTTTTATAACATTTAGGATTTTTATAACATTTAGGATTTTTATAACATTTAGGATTTTTATAACATTTAGGATTTTTATAACATTTAGGATTTTTATAACATTTAGGATTTTTATAACATTTAGGATTTTTATAACATTTAGGATTTTTATAACATTTAGGATTTTTATAACATTTAGGATTTTTATAACATTTAGGATTTTTATAACATTTAGGATTTTTATAACATTTAGGATTTTTATAACATTTATGATTTTTATAACATTTAGGATTTTTATAACATTTAGGATTTTTATAACATTTAGGATTTTTATAACATTTAGGATTTTTATAACATTTAGGATTCTTATAACATTTAGGACATTTAAACATTTACGACTTTTAAACATTTAGGGCTTTTAAACATTTAGGACTTTTAAACATTTAGGACTTTTAAACATTTAGGACTTTTAAACATTTAGGACTATTAAACATTTAGGACTATTAAAAATTTAGGACTATTAAAAATTTAGGACTTTTAAACATTAAGGACTTTTAAACATTAAGGACTTTTAAAAATTTAGGACTTTTAAACATTTAGGACTTTTAAACATTTAGGACTTTTAAACATGTAGGACTTTTAAACATGTAGGACTTTTAAACATGTAGGACTTTTAAACATTTAGGGCTTTTAAACATTTAGGGCTTTTATAACATTTAGGACTTTTATAACATTTAGGATTTTTATAACATTTAGGATTTTTATAACATTTAGGATTTTTATAACATTTAGGTTTTTTATAACATTTAGGTTTTTTATAACATTTAGGATTTCAAAAACGGACACAAATTTTTCAATCGTTTGTAAATAGAATATTTTCGAAGCTTCAACTCTCACACTTTTATTCAGTCATTGGGGTATTTACTAACGTAACTTAATGTATTGCTCAGTTAACTTATATTATCTTGCTTAGTTAAGCTATTTATTCCAACAATATCTTGTGTATAATGTAAGGTTATGTTTATATAAAAACGAATTCACTTAATTAACTCTAACTTAAGACTTACCATATCGTAAAAACATAAGATACTGTAGGACTATTGTAGACATTACGCCTGGTAAGAACTGTACAGTATTGTAAATAGTGTATATTAGACATTCAGATTCCAATATCAGGATAACCTAATGTAAGTAACATTTGTGACATCTCCAACCCTAATGTACCTTCGGGTGAAATAGGGTTTTGTGTAATGTGGATATTCAATAAATAAATAAATAAATAAACATTTAGGATTTTTATAACATTTAGGATTTTTATAACATTTAGGATTTTTATAACATTTAGGATTTTTATAACATTACGATTTTTATAACATTTAGGATTTTTATAAAATTTAGGATTTTTATAACATTTCGGATTTTTATAACATTTAGGACTTTTATAACATTTAGGACTTTTAAACATTTAGGACTTTTAAACATTTAGGATTTTTAAACATTTAGGATTTTTAAACATTTAGGACTTTTAAACATTTAGGACTTTTAAACATTTAGGACTTTTAAACATTTAGGACTATTAAACATTTAGGACTTTTAAACATTTAGGACTTTTAAACATTTAGGACTTTTAAACATTTAGGACTTTTTAACATTTAGGACTTTTTAACATTTAGGACTTTTTACCATTTAGGACTTTTAAACATTTAGGACTTTTAAACATTTAGGACTTTTAAACATTTAGGACTTTTAAACATTTAGGACTTTTAAACATTTAGGACCTTTATACATTTAGGACCTTTAAACATTTAGGACTTTTAGACATTTAGGACTTTTAAACATGTAGGACTTTTAAACATGTAGGACTTTTAAACATGTAGGACTTTTAAACATGTAGGACTTTTAAAACATTTAGGACTTTTAAAACATTTAGGACTTTTAAAACATTTAGGACTTTTAAAACATTTAGGACTTTTAAAACATTTAGGATTTTTATAACATTTAGGATTTTTATAATATTTAGGATTTTTATAACATTTAGGATTTTTATAACATTTAGGATTTTTATAACATTTAGGATTTTTATAACATTTAGGATTTTTATATCATTTAGGATTTTTATAACATTTAGGATTTTTATAACATTTAGGATTTTTATAACATTTAGGATTTTTATAACATTTAGGATTTTTATAACATTTAGGATTTTTATAACATTTAGGATTTTTATAACATTTTGGATTTTTATAACATTTAGGATTTTTATAACATTTAGGATTTTTATAACATTTAGGATTTTTATAACATTTAGGATTTTTATAACATTTAGGATTTTTATAACATTTATGATTTTTATAACATTTAGGATTTTTATAACATTTAGGATTTTTATAACATTTAGGATTTTTATAACATTTAGGATTTTTATAACATTTAGGATTTTTATAACATTTAGGATTTTTATAACATTTAGGACATTTAAACATTTACGACTTTTAAACATTTAGGGCTTTTAAACATTTAGGACTTTTAAACATTTAGGACTTTTAAACATTTAGGACTATTAAACATTTAGGACTATTAAAAATTTAGGACTATTAAAAATTTAGGACTATTAAAAATTTAGGACTTTTAAACATTAAGGACTTTTAAACATTTAGGACTTTTAAACATTTAGGACTTTTAAACATGTAGGACTTTTAAACATGTATGACTTTTAAACATGTAGGACTTTTAAACATGTAGGACTTTTAAACATTTAAGACTTTTAAACATTTAGGGCTTTTAAACATTTAGGGCTTTTAAACATTTAGGGCTTTTATAACATTTAGGGCTTTTATAACATTTAGGACTTTTATAACATTTAGGACTTTTATAACATTTAGGACTTTTATAACATTTAGGACTTTTATAACATTTAGGACTATTATAACATTTAGGACTATTATAACATTTAGGACTATTATAACATTTAGGACTATTATAACATTTAGGACTATTATAACATTTAGGATTTTTATAACATTTAGGATTTTTATAACATTTAGGATTTTTATAACATTTAGGATTTTTATATGCAATATCTTCACCGATTTCGGATCTCAAACACTGCCACCTGCAAGTGCGGTCAGCAAGATGAAACAGTTGAACATATATTGTATACATGTTCACGTTATGAACTGGAGAGGAGTGAACTTCTTTTGTGTCTGAACAGAATAGACTTAGAGTATGTCAGTCCCATTGGACACGTCCTTGCTGACAAAAACGGACACAAACTTTTTCAATCGTTTGTAAATAGAATATTTTCGAAGCTTTAACTCTCACACTTTTATTCAGTCATTGGGGTATTTACTTACCTAACTTAATGTATTGCTCAGTTAATTTATTTTATCTTGCTTTGTTAAGCTATTTATTCCAACAATATCTTATCTATAATTTAAGGTTATGTTTATATAAAAACGAATTCACACAATTAACTTTAACTTAAGACTTACCATATCGTAAGACATAAGAAACTGTAGGACTATTGTAGACATTACGCCTGGTAAGAACTGTACAGTATTGTAAATAGTGTATATTAGACATTCAGATTCCAAAACCAGGATAACCTATTGTAAATAACATTTGTGACATCTCCAACCCTAATGTACCTTCGGGTGAAATAGGGTTTTGTGTAATGTGGATATTCAATAAATAATAAATAACATTTAGGATTTTTATAACATTTAGGATTTCAAAAACGGACAAAAACTTTTTCAATCGTCTGTAAACAGAATATTTTCGAAGCTTTAACTCTCACACTTTTATTCAGTCATTGGGGTATTTACTAACCTAACTTAATGTATTGCTCAGTTAATTTATTTTATCTTGCTTAGTTAAGCTATTTATTCCAACAATATCTTATCTATAATTTAAGGTTATGTTTATATAAAAACGAATTCACATAATTAACTCTAACTTAAGACTTACCATATCGTAAAAACATAAGAAACTGTAGGACTATTGTAGACATTACGCCTGGTAAGAACTGTACAGTATTGTAAATAGTGTATATTAGACATTCAGATTCCAATATCAGGATAACCTATTGTAAGTAACATTTGTGACATCTCCAACCCTAATGTACCTTCGGGTGAAATAGGGTTTTGTGTAATGTGGATATTCAATAAATAAATAAATAAACATTTTGGATTTTTATAACATTTAGGATTTTTATAACATTTAGGATTTTTATAACATTACGATTTTTATAACATTTAGGATTTTTATAAAATTTAGGATCTTTATAACATTTAGGATTTTTTAAACATTTAAAATTTTTATAACGTTTAGGATTTTTATAACATTTAGGACTTTTAAACATTTAGGACTTTTAAACATTTAGGACTTTTAAACATTTAGGACTTTTAAACATTTAGGACTTTTAAACATTTAGGACTTTTAAACATTTAAGACTTTTAAACATATAGGACTTTTAAAACATTTAGGACTTTTAAAACATTTAGGATTTTTATAACATTTAGGATTTATATAACATTTAGAATTTTTATAACATTTAGAATTTTTTTAACATTTAGAATTTTTTTAACATTTAGAATTTTTATAACATTTAGGATTTTTATAACATTTAGGATTTTTATAACATTTTGGATTTTTATAACATTAAGGACTTTTATAACATTTAGGACTTTTAAACATTTAGGACCTTTAAACATTTAGAATTTTTAAACAATTAGGATTTTTAAACATTTAGGATTTTTAAACATTTAAAACTTTTAAACATTTAGGACTTTTAAACATTTAGGACTTTTAAGCATTTAGGACTTTTAAACATTTAGGACTTAAACATTTAGGACTTAAAAATTTAGGACTTTTAAACATTTAGGACTTTTAAACATTTAGGACTTTTAAACATTTAGGACTTTTTAAACATTTAGGACTTTTTAAACATTTAGGACTTTTTAACATTTAGGACTTTAAAACATTTAGGACTTAAACATTTAGGACTTATACATTTAGGACCTTTAAACATTTAGGACCTTTAAACATTTAGGACATTTAGACATTTAGGACTTTTAAACATTTAGGACTTTTAAACATTTAGGAGTTTTAAACATTTAGGACTTTTAAACATGTAGGACTTTTAAACATGTAGGACTTTTAAACATGTAGGACTTTTAAACATGTAGGAGTTTTAAACATGTAGGACTTTTAAACTTGTAGGACTTTTAATCATGTAGGACTTTTAAACATGTAGGACTTTTAAACGTGTAGGACTTTTAAACATGTAGGACTTTTAAACATGTAGGACTTTTAATCATGTAGGACTTTTAAACACGTAGGACTTTTAAACACGTAGGACTTTTAAACATGTAGGACTTTTAAACATGTAGGACTTTTAAACATGTAGGACTTTTAAACATGTAGGACTTTTAAACATGTAGGACTTTTAAACATGTAGGACTTTTAAACATGTAGGACTTTTAAACATGTAGGACTTTTAAACATTATGACTTTTAAACATTATGACTTTTAAACATGTATGACTTTTAAACATTTAGGACTTTTAAACATGTAGGACTTTTAAACATTATGACTTTTAAACATTATGACTTTTAAACATGTAGGACTTTTAAACATTTAGGGTTTTTAAACATTTAGGGTTTTTAAACATTTAGGGTTTTTAAACATTTAGGATTTTTAAACATTTAGGGTTTTTAAACATTTAGGATTTTTAAACATTTAGGGTTTTTAAACATTTAGGGTTTTTAAACATTTAGGGGTTTTAAACATTAAGGGTTTTTAAACATTTAGGGTTTTTAAACATTTAGGGTTTTTAAGCATTTAGGGTTTTTAAGCATTTAGGATTTTTAAGCATTTAGGATTTTTAAGCATTTAGGATTTTTAATCATTTTGGATTTTTAAGTATTTAGGATTTTTAAGTATTTAGGATTTTTAAGCATTTAGGATTTTTAAGCATTTAGGATTTTTAAGCATTTAGGATTTTTTACCATTCAGGATTTTTTACCATTCAGGATTTTTTACCATTCGGGATTTTTAAGCATTCGGGATTTTTAAGCATTCGGGATTTTTAAGCATTCGGGATTTTTAAGCATTCAGGATTTTTAAACATTCAGGATTTTTTAACATTCAGGATTATTAAACATTTAGGAGTTTTAAACATTTAGGAGTTTTAAACATTTAGGAGTTTTAAACATTTAGGAGTTTTAAACATTTAGGAGTTTTAAACATTTAGGAGTTTTAAACATTTAGGACTTATACATTTAGGACCTTTAAACATTTAGGACCTTTAAACATTTAGGACATTTAGACATTTAGGACTTTTAAACATTTAGGACTTTTAAACATTTAGGAGTTTTAAACATTTAGGACTTTTAAACATGTAGGACTTTTAAACATGTAGGACTTTTAAACATGTAGGACTTTTAAACATGTAGGAGTTTTAAACATGTAGGACTTTTAAACTTGTAGGACTTTTAATCATGTAGGACTTTTAAACATGTAGGACTTTTAAACGTGTAGGACTTTTAAACATGTAGGACTTTTAAACATGTAGGACTTTTAAACGTGTAGGACTTTTAAACATGTAGGACTTTTAAACATGTAGGACTTTTAAACATGTAGGACTTTTAATCATGTAGGACTTTTAAACACGTAGGACTTTTAAACACGTAGGACTTTTAAACATGTAGGACTTTTAAACATGTAGGACTTTTAAACATGTAGGACTTTTAAACATGTAGGACTTTTAAACATGTAGGACTTTTAAACATGTAGGACTTTTAAACATGTAGGACTTTTAAACATGTAGGACTTTTAAACATTATGACTTTTAAACATTATGACTTTTAAACATGTATGACTTTTAAACATTTAGGACTTTTAAACATGTAGGACTTTTAAACATTATGACTTTTAAACATTATGACTTTTAAACATGTAGGACTTTTAAACATTTAGGGTTTTTAAACATTTAGGGTTTTTAAACATTTAGGGTTTTTAAACATTTAGGATTTTTAAACATTTAGGGTTTTTAAACATTTAGGATTTTTAAACATTTAGGGTTTTTAAACATTTAGGGTTTTTAAACATTTAGGGTTTTTAAACATTTAGGGGTTTTAAACATTAAGGGTTTTTAAACATTTAGGGTTTTTAAACATTTAGGGTTTTTAAGCATTTAGGGTTTTTAAGCATTTAGGATTTTTAAGCATTTAGGATTTTTAAGCATTTAGGATTTTTAATCATTTTGGATTTTTAAGTATTTAGGATTTTTAAGTATTTAGGATTTTTAAGCATTTAGGATTTTTAAGCATTTAGGATTTTTAAGCATTTAGGATTTTTTACCATTCAGGATTTTTTACCATTCAGGATTTTTTACCATTCGGGATTTTTAAGCATTCGGGATTTTTAAGCATTCGGGATTTTTAAGCATTCGGGATTTTTAAGCATTCAGGATTTTTAAACATTCAGGATTTTTTAACATTCAGGATTATTAAACATTTAGGAGTTTTAAACATTTAGGAGTTTTAAACATTTAGGAGTTTTAAACATTTAGGAGTTTTAAACATTTAGGAGTTTTAAACATTTAGGAGTTTTAAACATTTAGGAGTTTCAAACATGTAGGAGTTTTAAACATGTAGGAGTTTTAAACATGTAGGAGTTTTAAACATGTAGGAGTTTTAAACATGTAGGAGTTTTAAACATGTAGGACGTTTAAACATGTAGGACGTTTAAACATGTAGGACGTTTAAACATGTAGGACGTTTAAACATGTAGGACGTTTAAACATGTAGGACGTTTATACATTTAGGACGTTTAAACATTTAGGACGTTTAAACATTTAGGACGTTTAAACATTTAGGACGTTTAAACATTTAGGACGTTTAAACATTTAGGACGTTTAAACATTTAGGACGTTTAAACATTTTGGACTTTTCAACATTTAGGACTATAAACATTTAGGGCTATAAACATTTAGGGCTATAAACATTTAGGACTATAAACATTTAGGACTATAAACATTTAGGACTATAAACATTTAGGACTTTTAAACATTTAGGACTTTTAAACATTTAGGACTTTTAAACATTTAGGACTTTTTAAACATTTAGGACTTTTTAAACTTTTAGGACTTTTAAACATTTAGGACTTTAAAACATTTAGGACTTTAAAACATTTAGGACTTTTAAACATTTAGGACTTAAACATTTAGGACTTAAACATTTAGGACTTATACATTTAGGACCTTTAAACATTTAGGACCTTTAAACATTTAGGACATTTAGACATTTAGGACTTTTAAACATTTAGGACTTTTAAACATTTAGGAGTTTTAAACATTTAGGACTTTTAAACATGTAGGACTTTTAAACATGTAGGACTTTTAAACATGTAGGACTTTTAAACATGTAGGACTTTTAAACATGTAGGACTTTTAAACTTGTAGGACTTTTAATCATGTAGGACTTTTAAACATGTAGGACTTTTAAACATGTAGGACTTTTAAACATGTAGGACTTTTAATCATGTAGGACTTTTAAACACGTAGGACTTTTAATCATGTAGGACTTTTAAACACGTAGGACTTTTAAACACGTAGGACTTTTAAACATGTAGGACTTTTAAACATGTAGGACTTTTAAACATGTAGGACTTTTAAACATGTAGGACTTTTAAACATGTAGGACTTTTAAACATGTAGGACTTTTAAACATGTAGGACTTTTAATCATGTAGGACTTTTAAACATGTAGGACTTTTAAACATGTAGGACTTTTAATCATGTAGGACTTTTAAACACGTAGGACTTTTAAACATGTAGGACTTTTAAACATGTAGGACTTTTAAACATGTAGGACTTTTAAACATGTAGGACTTTTAAACATGTAGGACTTTTAAACATGTAGGACTTTTAAACATGTAGGACTTTTAAACATGTAGGACTTTTAAACATTTAGGACTTTTAAACATTTAGGACTTTTAAACATTTAGGACTTTTTAAACATTTAGGACTTTTTAAACATTTAGGACTTTTAAACATTTAGGACTTTAAAACATTTAGGACTTTTAAACATTTAGGACTTTTAAACATGTAGGACTTTTAAACATGTAGGACTTTTAAACATGTAGGACTTTTAAACATGTAGGACTTTTAAACATGTAGGACTTTTAAACATGTAGGACTTTTAAACATGTAGGACTTTTAAACATGTAGGACTTTTAAACATGTAGGACTTTTAAACATGTAGGACTTTTAAACATTATGACTTTTAAACATTATGACTTTTAAACATTATGACTTTTAAACATGTAGGACTTTTAAACATTTAGGACTTTTAAACATGTAGGACTTTTAAACATTATGACTTTTAAACATTATGACTTTTAAACATGTAGGACTTTTAAACATTTAATAATAATAGTAATAATTGCGCACAATGTGCATTGTTCAGTTAGATTTAAGCAACTCGCTGATTGCAATCTTTCTTGCCTCACATTCCACTATATGGTATCTACCGCACTCCTTCCCACACATAGCACACACGCACGATTCTCCTGGATCGTGAAACAGTTTCGTGGTACACATTTTAAAGTGGAACCCGTGTACAGCCAGGCCAGTCACTATATATCTTTTCTCGTAGTTGGTACGGGTCCAATCTTGGGTCATCATGGCGTCCGTCGTATAGAACTCTTGCCATATGTCTTTCCTCTTATCCTCCCTTTCCCTGATGACTTCGTACCAGCTGTCCGTAGATGGTAGCTGCAGCTTGATTCTTAAGTCATCCACAAAATATGTCTCTCTTGCTAGGACGTACACAAGTCTAGAGGGCGCGAACTTTGATAGACCCAGGACTCTCTTCAAATACCTCGCTTTTACGCTTTCTATTTCCCTCATCTGATTCGTGGTGATGTGATCCCAGACATGTTCGATCCCATATGCTATTGTGGGCACTATCTTCGCCTCAAACAGTTTCATTGCTGTAGTGAGTGACATCAGGTTTAGATCTCTGATACTGGACATCCCTTTGATTGCTGCGACCATTCTCTCCTTGATGTGTATGGCAAACGATTTCCCTGTTACTTGCAACACCATACCTAGATATTTAAAGGAGCCTTTGACTTTGAGTTCTTTTCCATTGCAGCTTATCTTTTCTCGTTCCATCGTTCTTCCACCATTTCTGAAGATAACTGGAGAAACCACGAGGAAAACTGTATGTAGTATTTGTTGACTACACAAAAGCGTTTGATCTAGTGAACAGACAGATTCTCGTGAATAAATTAGAGTTATTAATAGGAAGAACACGGATTACCCGACTAATAAGAACAATTCTGGAAGAGAATTACATCCAAATTGAAGATGGCGTAGGACTATCGAACTGGATCAGTCAGACAAATGGAGTCCTGCAAGGAGATCCTATGAGTCCGGTCCTTTTCAACACCCTGACATATGACGTAGGAAGAGGCATAAAAGAGAAAACGAATACGAGAATGTACATCTATGCGGACGACATGGCGCTCGCATCTGAAAGCCTGGACCAGCTACAAGAGGCAGTCGACCATCTTTCGTCATGGGCATCAGTAAATGAAATAACAATTAATGAAAAGAAAACAGAATTGGTTATCTTTAAACATTTAGGGTTTTTAAACATTTAGGGTTTTTAAACATTTAGGGTTTTTAAACATTTAGGATTTTTAAACATTTAGGGTTTTTAAACATTTAGGATTTTTAAACATTTAGGGTTTTTAAACATTTAGGGTTTTTAAACATTTAGGGGTTTTGAACATTTAGGGTTTTTAAACATTTAGGGTTTTTAAGCATTTAGGGTTTTTAAGCATTTAGGGTTTTTAAGCATTTAGGATTTTTAAGCATTTAGGATTTTTAAGCATTTAGGATTTTTAAGCATTTAGGATTTTTAATCATTTTGGATTTTTAAGTATTTAGGATTTTTAAGTATTTAGGATTTTTAAGCATTTAGGATTTTTAAGCATTTAGGATTTTTTACCATTCAGGATTTTTTACCATTCAGGATTTTTTACCATTCAGGATTTTTTACCATTCAGGATTTTTTACCATTCGGGATTTTTTACCATTCGGGATTTTTAAGCATTCGGGATTTTTAAGCATTCGGGATTTTTAAGCATTCGGGATTTTTAAGCATTCAGGATTTTTAAACATTCAGGATATTTTAACATTCAGGATTATTAAACATTTAGGAGTTTTAAACATTTAGGAGTTTTAAACATTTAGGAGTTTTAAACATTTAGGAGTTTTAAACATTTAGGAGTTTTAAACATTTAGGAGTTTTAAACATTTAGGAGTTTTAAACATTTAGGAGTTTTAAACATTTAGGAGTTTCAAACATGTAGGAGTTTTAAACATGTAGGAGTTTTAAACATGTAGGAGTTTTAAACATGTAGGAGTTTTAAACATGTAGGACGTTTAAACATGTAGGACGTTTAAACATTTAGGACGTTTAAACATGTAGGACGTTTAAACATGTAGGACGTTTATACATTTAGGACGTTTAAACATTTAGGACGTTTAAACATTTAGGACGTTTAAACATTTAGGACGTTTAAACATTTAGGACGTTTAAACATTTAGGACGTTTAAACATTTAGGACTTTTCAACATTTAGGACTATAAACATTTAGGGCTATAAACATTTAGGGCTATAAACATTTAGGGCTATAAACATTTAGGACTATAAACATTTAGGACTATAAACATTTAGGACTTTTAAACATTTAGGACTTTTAAACATTTAGGACTTTTAAACATTTAGGACTTTTAAACATTTAGGACTTTTAAACATTTAGGACTTTTAAACATTTTGGACTTTTAAACATTTTGGACTTTTAAACATTTTGGACTTTTAAACATTTTGGACTTTTAAACATTTTGGACCTTTAAACATTTTGGACTTTTAAACATTTTGGACTTTTAAACATTTTGGACTTTTAAACATGTAGGACTTTTAAACATTTTGGACTTTTAAACATTTTGGACTTTTAAACATGTAGGACTTTTAAACATGTAGGACTTTTAAACATGTAGGACTTTTAAACATGTAGGACTTTTAAACATGTAGGACTTTTAAACATGTAGGACTTTTAAACATGTAGGACTTTTAAACATGTAGGACTTTTAAACATGTAGGACTTTTAAACATGTAGGACTTTTAAACATGTAGGACTTTTAAACATGTAGGACTTTTAAACATGTAGGACTTTTAAACATGTAGGACTTTTAAACATGTAGGACTTTTAAACATGTAGGACTTTTAAACATGTAGGACTTTTAAACATGTAGGACTTTTAAACATGTAGGACTTTTAAACATGTAGGACTTTTAAACATGTAGGACTTTTAAACATGTAGGACTTTTAAACATGTAGGACTTTTAAACATGTAGGACTTTTAAACATGTAGGACTTTTAAACATGTAGGACTTTTAAACATGTAGGACTTTTAAACATGTAGGACTTTTAAACATGTAGGACTTTTAAACATGTAGGACTTTTAAACATGTAGGACTTTTAAACATGTAGGACTTTTAAACATGTAGGACTTTTAAACATGTAGGACTTTTAAACATGTAGGACTTTTAAACATGTAGGACTTTTAAACATGTAGGACTTTTAAACATGTAGGACTTTTAAACATGTAGGACTTTTAAACATGTAGGACTTTCAAACATGTTGGACTTTCAAACATGTAGGACTTTCAAACATGTTGGACTTTCAAACATGTAGGACTTTTATAACATTTAGGACTTTTATAACATTTAGGACTTTTATAACATTTAGGACTTTTATAAAATTTAGGACTTTTATAACATTAAGGACTTTTATAACATTAAGGACTTTTATAACATTAAGGACTTTAATAACAATTAGGACTTTAATAACATTTAGGACTTTAATAACATTTAGGACTTTTATAACATTTAGGATTTTTATAACATTTAGGATTTTTATAACATTTAGGATGTTTTTATAACATTTAGGATGTTTTTATAACATTTAGGATGTTTTTATAACATTTAGGATTTTTATAACATTTAGGATGTTTTTATAACATTTAGGATTTTTATAACATTTAGGATTTTTATAACATTTAGGATTTCAAAAACGGACACAAACTTTTTCAATCGTTTGTAAATAGAATATTTTCGAAGCTTTAACTCTCACACATCTATTCAGTCATTGGGGTATTTACTAACCTAACTTAATGTATTGCTCAGTTAATTTATTTTATCTTGCTTAGTTAAGCTATTTATTCCAACAATATCTTATCTATAATTTAAGGTTATGTTTATATAAAAACGAATTCAGATAATTAATTTTAACTTAAGACTTACCATATCGTAAAAACATAAGATACTGTAGGACTATTGTAGACATTACGCCTGGTAAGAACTGTACAGTATTGTAAATAGTGTATTTTAGACATTCAGATTCCAATATCAGGATAACCTATTGTAAATAACATTTGTGACATCTCCAACTCTAATGTACCTTCGGGTGAAATAGGGTTTTGTGTAATGTGGATATTCAATAAATAAATAAATAAACATTTAGGATTTTTATTAAATTTAGGATTTTTATAACATTACGATTTTTATAACATTTAGGATTTTTATAACATCTAGGATTTTTATAACATTTAGGATTTTTTAAACATTTAGGATTTTTTAAACATTTAGGATTTTTTAAACATTTAGGATTTTTTAAACATTTTGGATTTTTTAAACATTTAGGATTTTTTAAACATTTAGGGTTTTTTAAACATTTAGGGTTTTTAAAACATTTAGGTTTTTTTTAAACATTTAGGGTTTTTTGAACATTTAGGGTTTTTTGAACATTTAGGGTTTTTTAACATTTAGGTTTTTTTAAACATTTGCGTTTTTTAAACATTTAGGTTTTTTAAACATTTAGTGTTCTTTAAACACTTAGGTTTTTTTAAACATTTAGGTTTTTTTAAACATATAGGTTTTTTTTAAAAAATAGGATTTAGGATTTAGGATTTTTACACATTTAGGATTTTTAAACATTTAGGGTTTTTAAGGGTTTTTAAACATTTAGGGTTTTTAAACATTTAGGGTTTTTAAACATTTAGGGTTTTTAAACATTTAGGATTTTTAAACATTTAGGGTTTTTAAACATTTAGGGTTTTTAAACATTTAGGGTTTTTAAGCATTTAGGGTTTTTAAGCATTTAGGATTTTTAAGCATTTAGGATTTTTAAGCATTTATGACTTTTATGCATTTAGGATTTTTAAGCATTTAGGATTTTTAAGCATTTAGGATTTTTAAGCATTCAGGATTTTTAAGCATTCAGGATTTTTAAGCATTCAGGATTTTTAAACATTTAGGATTTTTAAAGATTTAGGAGTTTTAAACATTTATGAGTTTTAAACATTTAGGAGTCTTAAACATTTAGGAGTCTTAAACATTTAGGAGTTTTATACATGTAGGAGTTTCAAACATGTAGGACGTTTAAACATTTAGGACGTTTAAAGATTTAGGACGTTTAAAGATTTATTACTTTTAAACATTTAGGACTTTTAAACATTTAGGACTTTTAAACATATTGGACTTTTAAACATTTAGGACTTTTAAACATTTAGGACTTTTAAACATTTAGGACTTTTAAACATTTTGGACTTTTAAACATTTTGGACTTTTAAACATTTAGGACTTTTAAACATGTAGGACTTTTAAACATGTAGGACTTTTAATCATGTAGGACTTTTAAACATGTAGGACTTTTAAACATGTAGGACTTTTAAACATGTAGGACTTTCAAACATGTAGGACTTTTATAACATTTAGGACTTTTATAACATTTAGGACTTTTATAACATTTAGGACTTTTATAACATTTAGGACTTTTATAACATTTAGGACTTTTATAACATTTAGGACTTTTATAAAATTTAGGACTTTTATAACATTTAGGACTTTAATAACATTTAGGACTTTAATAACATTTAGGACTTTAATAACATTTAGGACTTTTATAACATTTAGGACTTTTATAACATTTAGGATTTTTATAACATTTAGGATTTTTATAACATTTAGGATTTTTATAACATTTAGGATGTTTTTATAACATTTAGGATTTTTATAACATTTAGGATTTTTATAACATTTAGGATTTTTATAACATTTAGGATTTTTATAACATTTAGGATTTTTATAACATTTAGGATTTTTATAACATTTAGGTTTTTTATAACATTTAGGATTTCAAAAACGGTCACAAATTTTTCAATCGTTTGTAAATAGAATAATTTCGAAGCTTCAACTCTCACACTTTTATTCAGTCATTGGGGTATTTACTAACGTAACTTAATGTATTGCTCAGTTAACTTATATTATCTTGCTTAGTTAAGCTATTTATTCCAACAATATCTTGTGTATAATGTAAGGTTATGTTTATATAAAAACGAATTCACATAATTAACTCTAACTTAAGACTTACCATATCGTAAAAACATAAGATACTGTAGGACTATTGTAGACATTACGCCTGGTAAGAACTGTACAGTATTGTAAATAGTGTATATTAGACATTCAAATTCCAATATCAGGATAACCTAATGTAAGTAACATTTGTGACATCTCCAACCCTAATGTACCTTCGGGTGAAATAGGGTTTTGTGAAATGTGGATATTCAATAAATAAATAAATAAACATTTAGGATTTTTATAACATTTAGGATTTTTATAACATTTAGGATTTTTATAACATTACGATTTTTATAACATTTAGGATTTTTATAAAATTTAGGATTTTTATAACATTTAGGATTTTTTAAAAATTTAGGATTTTTATAACATTTAGGATTTTTATAACATTAAGGACTTTTAAACATTAAGGACTTTTAAACATTTAGGACTTTTAAACATTTATGACTTTTAAACATTTAGGACTTTTGAACATTTAGGACTTTTAAACATTTAAGACTTTTAAACATAGGACTTTTAAACATTTAGGATTTTTATAACATTTAGGATTTTTATAACATTTAGAATTTTTATAACATTTAAATTTTTATAACATTTAAATTTTTATAACATTTAGAATTTTTTTAACATTTAGGATTTTTATAACATTTAGGATTTTTATAACATTTAGGATTTTTATAACATTTAGGATTTTTATAACATTTAGGATTTTTATAACATTTAGGATTTTTATAACATTTAGGACTTTTGTAACATTTAGGACTTTTATAACATTTAGGACTTTTACAACATTTAGGATTTTTAAACATTTAGGATTTTTAAACATTTAGGACTTTTAAACATTTAGGACTTTTAAACATTTAGGACTTTTAAACATTTAAGACTTTTAAACATTTAGGACTTTTAAACATTTAGGACTTTTAAACATTTAGGACTTTTAAACATTTAGGACTTTTAAACATTTAGGATATTTAAAACATTTAGGATTTTTATAACAATTAGGATTTTTATAATAATTAGAATTTTTATAACAATTAGGATTTTTATAACAATTAGGATTTTTATAACATTTAGGATATTTATAACATTTAGGATTTTTATAACATTTAGGATTTTTATAACATTTAGGATTTTTATAACATTTAGGACTTTTAAACATTTAGGACTTTTAAACATGTAGGACTTTTAAACATGTAGGACTTTTAAACATGTAGGACTTTTAAACATGTAGGACTTTTAAACATGTAGGACTTTTAAACATGTAGGACTTTTAAACATGTAGGACTTTTAAACATGTAGGACTTTTAAACATTTAGGACTTTTAAACATTTAGGACTTTTATAACATTTAGGACTTTTATAACATTTAGGACTTTTATAACATTTAGGACTTTTATAACATTTAGGACTTTTATAACATTTAGGACTTTTATAACATTTAGGACTTTTATAACATTTAGGACTTTTATAACATTTAGGATTTTTTATAACATTTAGGACTTTTATAACATTTAGGACTTTTATAACATTTAGGACTTTTATAACATTTAGGACATTTATAACATTTAGGACTATTATAACATTTAGGACTATTATAACATTTAGGATTTTTATAACATTTAGGATTTTTATAACATTTAGGATTTTTATAACATTTATGATTTTTATAACATTTATGATTTTTATAACATTTGGGATTTTTATAACATTTGGGATTTTTATAACATTTGGGATTTTTATAACATTTGGGATTTTTATAACATTTAGGTTTTTTATAACATTTAGGTTTTTTATAACATTTAGGTTTTTTATAACATTTAGGTTTTTTATAACATTTAGGTTTTTTATAACATTTAGGTTTTTTATAACATTTAGGATTTCAAAAACGGACACAAATTTTTCAATCGTTTGTAAATAGAATATTTTCGAAGCTTCAACTCTCACACTTTTATTCAGTCATTGGGGTATTTACTAACGTAACTTAATGTATTGCTCAGTTAACTTATATTATCTTGCTTAGTTAAGCTATTTATTCCAACAATATCTTGTGTATAATGTAAGGTTATGTTTATATAAAAACGAATTCACTTAATTAACTCTAACTTAAGACTTACCATATCGTAAAAACATAAGATACTGTAGGACTATTGTAGACATTACGCCTGGTAAGAACTGTACAGTATTGTAAATAGTGTATATTAGACATTCAGATTCCAATATCAGGATAACCTAATGTAAGTAACATTTGTGACATCTCCAACCCTAATGTACCTTCGGGTGAAATAGGGTTTTGTGTAATGTGGATATTCAATAAATAAATAAATAAATAAACATTTAGGATTTTTATAACATTTAGGATTTTTATAACATTTAGGATTTTTATAACATTACGATTTTTATAACATTGAGGATTTTTATAAAATTTAGGATTTTTATAACATTTAGGATTTTTATAACATTTAGGACTTTTATAACATTTAGGACTTTTAAACATTTAGGACTTTTAAACATTTAGGATTTTTAAACATTTAGGATTTTTAAACATTTAGGACTTTTAAACATTTAGGACTTTTAAACATTTAGGACTTTTAAACATTTAGGACTTTTAAACATTTAGGACTATTAAACATTTAGGACTTTTAAACATTTAGGACTTTTAAACATTTAGGACTTTTAAACATTTAGGACTTTTTAACATTTAGGACTTTTTAACATTTAGGACTTTTAAACATTTAGGACTTTTAAACATTTAGGACTTTTAAACATTTAGGACTTTTAAACATTTAGGACCTTTAAACATTTAGGACCTTTAAACATTTAGGACTTTTAGACATTTAGGACTTTTAAACATGTAGGACTTTTAAACATGTAGGACTTTTAAACATGTAGGACTTTTAAACATGTAGGACTTTTAAACATGTAGGACTTTTAAAACATGTAGGACTTTTCAAACATTTAGGACTTTTAAAACATTTAGGACTTTTAAAACATTTAGGACTTTTAAAACATTTAGGACTTTTAAAACATTTAGGACTTTTAAAACATTTAGGATTTTTATAACATTTAGGATTTTTATAACATTTAGGATTTTTATAACATTTAGGATTTTTATAACATTTAGGATTTTTATAACATTTAGGATTTTTATAACATTTAGGATTTTTATAACATTTAGGATTTTTATAACATTTAGGATTTTTATAACATTTAGGATTTTTATAACATTTAGGATTTTTATAATATTTTGGATTTTTATAACATTTTGGATTTTTATAACATTTAGGATTTTTTAACATTTAGGATTTTTATAACATTTAGGATTTTTATAACATTTATGATTTTTATAACATTTAGGATTTTTATAACATTTAGGATTTTTATAACATTTAGGATTTTTATAACATTTAGGATTTTTATAACATTTAGGATTCTTATAACATTTAGGACATTTAAACATTTACGACTTTTAAACATTTAGGGCTTTTAAACATTTAGGACTTTTAAACATTTAGGACTTTTAAACATTTAGGACTTTTAAACATTTAGGACTATTAAACATTTAGGACTATTAAAAATTTGGGACTATTAAAAATTTAGGACTTTTAAACATTAAGGACTTTTAAACATTTAGGACTTTTAAACATGTAGGACTTTTAATCATGTAGGACTTTTAAACATGTAGGACTTTTAAACATGTAGGACTTTTAAACATGTAGGACTTTTAAACATGTAGGACTTTTAAACATGTAGGACTTTTAAACATGTAGGACTTTTAAACATGTAGGACTTTCAAACATGTAGGACTTTTATAACATTTAGGACTTTTATAACATTTAGGACTTTTATAACATTTAGGACTTTTATAAAATTTAGGACTTTTATAAAATTTAGGACTTTTATAACATTTAGGACTTTAATAACATTTAGGACTTTAATAACATTTAGGACTTTAATAACATTTAGGACTTTAATAACATTTAGGACTTTTATAACATTTAGGACTTTTATAACATTTAGGACTTTTATAACATTTAGGATGTTTTTATAACATTTAGGATGTTTTTATAACATTTAGGATGTTTTTATAACATTTAGGATTTTTATAACATTTAGGTTTTTTATAACATTTAGGTTTTTTATAACATTTAGGATTTCAAAAACGGTCACAAATTTTTCAATCGTTTGTAAATAGAATAATTTCGAAGCTTCAACTCTCACACTTTTATTCAGTCATTGGGGTATTTACTAACGTAACTTAATGTATTGCTCAGTTAACTTATATTATCTTGCTTAGTTAAGCTATTTATTCCAACAATATCTTGTGTATAATGTAAGGTTATGTTTATATAAAAACGAATTCACATAATTAACTCTAACTTAAGACTTACCATATCGTAAAAACATAAGATACTGTAGGACTATTGTAGACATTACGCCTGGTAAGAACTGTACAGTATTGTAAATAGTGTATATTAGACATTCAAATTCCAATATCAGGATAACCTAATGTAAGTAACATTTGTGACATCTCCAACCCTAATGTACCTTCGGGTGAAATAGGGTTTTGTGAAATGTGGATATTCAATAAATAAATAAATAAACATTTAGGATTTTTATAACATTTAGGATTTTTATAACATTTAGGATTTTTATAACATTACGATTTTTATAACATTTAGGATTTTTATAAAATTTAGGATTTTTATAACATTTAGGATTTTTTAAAAATTTAGGATTTTTATAACATTTAGGATTTTTATAACATTAAGGACTTTTAAACATTAAGGACTTTTAAACATTTAGGACTTTTAAACATTTAGGACTTTTAAACATTTAGGACTTTTGAACATTTAGGACATTTAAGACTTTTAAACATAGGACTTTTAAACATTTAGGATTTTTATAACATTTAGGATTTTTATAACATTTAGAAGTTTTATAACATTTAAATTTTTATAACATTTAAATTTTTATAACATTTAGAATTTTTTTAACATTTAGAATTTTTTAACATTTAGGATTTTTATAACATTTAGGATTTTTATAACATTTAGGATTTTCATAACATTTAGGATTTTTATAACATTTAGGACTTTTGTAACATTTAGGACTTTTATAACATTTAGGACTTTTACAACATTTAGGATTTTTAAACATTTAGGATTTTTAAACATTTAGGACTTTTAAACATTTAGGACTTTTAAACATTTAGGACTTTTAAACATTTAAGACTTTTAAACATGTAGGACTTTTAAACATGTAGGACTTTTAAACATGTAGGACTTTTAAACATGTAGGACTTTTAAACATTTAGGATTTTTATAACATTTAGGATTTTTATAACATTTAGAAGTTTTATAACATTTAAATTTTTATAACATTTAAATTTTTATAACATTTAGAATTTTTTTAACATTTAGAATTTTTTAACATTTAGGATTTTTATAACATTTAGGATTTTTATAACATTTAGGATTTTCATAACATTTAGGATTTTTATAACATTTAGGACTTTTGTAACATTTAGGACTTTTATAACATTTAGGACTTTTACAACATTTAGGATTTTTAAACATTTAGGATTTTTAAACATTTAGGACTTTTAAACATTTAGGACTTTTAAACATTTAGGACTTTTAAACATTTAAGACTTTTAAACATGTAGGACTTTTAAACATGTAGGACTTTTAAACATGTAGGACTTTTAAACATGTAGGACTTTTAAACATGTAGGACTTTTAAACATTTAGGACTTTTAAACATTTAGGACTTTTATAACATTTAGGACTTTTATAACATTTAGGACTTTTATATCATTTAGGACTTTTATAACATTTAGGACTTTTATAACATTTAGGACTTTTATAACATTTAGGACTTTTATAACATTTAGGATTTTTTATAACATTTAGGACTTTTATAACATTTAGGACTTTTATAACATTTAGGACTTTTATAACATTTAGGACATTTATAACATTTAGGACTATTATAACATTTAGGACTATTATAACATTTAAGATTTTTATAACATTTAGGATTTTTATAACATTTAGGATTTTTATAACATTTAGGATTTTTATAACATTTAGGATTTTTATAACATTTAGGATTTTTATAACATTTAGGATTTTTATAACATTTGGGATTTTTATAACATTTGGGATTTTTATAACATTTAGGTTTTTTATAACATTTAGGTTTTTTATAACATTTAGGTTTTTTATAACATTTAGGATTTCAAAAACGGACACAAATTTTTCAATCGTTTGTAAATAGAATATTTTCGAAGCTTCAACTCTCACACTTTTATTCAGTCATTGGGGTATTTACTAACGTAACTTAATGTATTGCTCAGTTAACTTATATTATCTTGCTTAGTTAAGCTATTTATTCCAACAATATCTTGTGTATAATGTAAGGTTATGTTTATATAAAAACGAATTCACTTAATTAACTCTAACTTAAGACTTACCATATCGTAAAAACATAAGATACTGTAGGACTATTGTAGACATTACGCCTGGTAAGAACTGTACAGTATTGTAAATAGTGTATATTAGACATTCAGATTCCAATATCAGGATAACCTAATGTAAGTAACATTTGTGACATCTCCAACCCTAATGTACCTTCGGGTGAAATAGGGTTTTGTGTAATGTGGATATTCAATAAATAAATAAATAAATAAATAAACATTTAGGATTTTTATAACATTTAGGATTTTTATAACATTTAGGATTTTTATAACATTACGATTTTTATAACATTTAGGATTTTTATAAAATTTAGGATTTTTATAACATTTAGGATTTTTATAACATTTAGGACTTTTATAACATTTAGGACTTTTAAACATTTAGGATTTTTAAACATTTAGGATTTTTAAACATTTAGGACTTTTAAACATTTAGGACTTTTAAACATTTAGGACTTTTAAACATTTAGGACTTTTAAACATTTAGGACTATTAAACATTTAGGACTTTTAAACATTTAGGACTTTTTAACATTTAGGACTTTTTAACATTTAGGACTTTTTAACATTTAGGACTTTTAAACATTTAGGACTTTTAAACATTTAGGACTTTTAAACATTTAGGACTTTTAAACATTTAGGACTTTTAAACATTTAGGACCTTTAAACATTTAGGACCTTTAAACATTTAGGACTTTTAGACATTTAGGACTTTTAAACATGTAGGACTTTTAAACATGTAGGACTTTTAAACATGTAGGACTTTTAAACATGTAGGACTTTTAAAACATGTAGGACTTTTAAAACGTTTAGGACTTTTAAAACGTTTAGGACTTTTAAAACATTTAGGACTTTTAAAACATTTAGGACTTTTAAAACATTTAGGACTTTTAAAACATTTAGGATTTTTAAAACATTTAGGATTTTTATAACATTTAGGATTTTTATAACATTTAGGATTTTTATAACATTTAGGATTTTTATAACATTTAGGATTTTTATAACATTTAGGATTTTTATAACATTTAGGATTTTTATAACATTTAGGATTTTTATAACATTTAGGATTTTTATAACATTTAGGATTTTTATAACATTTAGGATTTTTATAACATTTAGGATTTTTATAACATTTTGGATTTTTATAACATTTAGGATTTTTATAACATTTTGGATTTTTATAACATTTTGGATTTTTATAACATTTTGGATTTTTATAACATTTAGGATTTTTTAACATTTAGGATTTTTTAACATTTAGGATTTTTATAACATTTATGATTTTTATAACATTTAGGATTTTTATAACATTTAGGATTTTTATAACATTTAGGATTTTTATAACATTTAGGATTTTTATAACATTTAGGATTCTTATAACATTTAGGACATTTAAACATTTACGACTTTTAAACATTTAGGGCTTTTAAACATTTAGGACTTTTAAACATTTAGGATTTTTAAACATTTAGGACTTTTAAACATTTAGGACTATTAAACATTTAGGACTATTAAACATTTAGGACTATTAAAAATTTAGGACTATTAAAAATTTAGGACTTTTAAACATTAAGGACTTTTAAACATTTAGGACTTTTAAACATTTAGGACTTTTAAACATTTAGGACTTTTAAACATTTAGGACTTTTAAACATGTAGGACTTTTAAACATGTAGGACTTTTAAACATGTAGGACTTTTAAACATTTAAGACTTTTAAACATTTAGGGCTTTTAAACATTTAGGGCTTTTAAACATTTAGGGCTTTTAAACATTTAGGGCTTTTAAACATTTAGGGCTTTTATAACATTTAGGACTTTTATAACATTTAGGACTTTTATAACATTTAGGACTTTTATAACATTTAGGACTTTTATAACATTTAGGACTTTTATAACATTTAGGACTTTTATAACATTTAGGACTTTTATAACATTTAGGACTATTATAACATTTAGGACTATTATAACATTTAGGACTATTATAACATTTAGGACTATTATAACATTTAGGACTATTATAACATTTAGGACTATTATAACATTTAGGACTATTATAACATTTAGGATTTTTATAACATTTAGGATTTTTATAACATTTAGGATTTTTATATGCAATATCTTCACCGATTTCGGATCTCAAACACTGCCACCTGCAAGTGCGGTCAGCAAGATGAAACAGTTGAACATATATTGTATACATGTTCACGTTATGAACTGGAGAGGATTGAACTTCTTTTGTGTCTGAACAGAATAGACTTAGAGTATGTCAGTCCCATTGGACACGTCCTTGCTGACAAAAACGGACACAAACTTTTTCAATCGTTTGTAAATAGAATATTTTCGAAGCTTTAACTCTCACACTTTTATTCAGTCATTGGGGTATTTACTTACCTAACTTAATGTATTGCTCAGTTAATTTATTTTATCTTGCTTAGTTAAGCTATTTATTCCAACAATATCTTATCTATAATTTAAGGTTATGTTTATATAAAAACGAATTCACACAATTAACTTTAACTTAAGACTTACCATATCGTAAGACATAAGAAACTGTAGGACTATTGTAGACATTACGCCTGGTAAGAACTGTACAGTATTGTAAATAGTGTATATTAGACATTCAGATTCCAATACCAGGATAACCTATTGTAAATAACATTTGTGACATCTCCAACCCTAATGTACCTTCGGGTGAAATAGGGTTTTGTGTAATGTGGATATTCAATAAATAATAAATAACATTTAGGATTTTTATAACATTTAGGATTTCAAAAACGGACACAAACTTTTTCAATCGTCTGTAAACAGAATATTTTCGAAGCTTTAACTCTCACACTTTTATTCAGTCATTGGGGTATTTACTAACCTAACTTAATGTATTGCTCAGTTAATTTATTTTATCTTGCTTAGTTAAGCTATTTATTCCAACAATATCTTATCTATAATTTAAGGTTATGTTTATATAAAAACGAATTCACATAACTAACTCTAACTTAAGACTTACCATATCGTAAAAACATAAGAAACTGTAGGACTATTGTAGACATTACGCCTGGTAAGAACTGTACAGTATTGTAAATAGTGTATATTAGACATTCAGATTCCAATATCAGGATAACCTATTGTAAGTAACATTTGTGACATCTCCAACCCTAATGTACCTTCGGGTGAAATAGGGTTTTGTGTAATGTGGATATTCAATAAATAAATAAATAAACATTTTGGATTTTTATAACATCTAGGATTTTTATAACATTTAGGATTTTTATAACATTACGATTTTTATAACATTTAGGATTTTTATAAAATTTAGGATCTTTATAACATTTAGGATTTTTTAAACATTTAGGATTTTTATAACATTTAGGATTTTTATAACATTTAGGACTTTTAAACATTTAGGACTTTTAAACATTTAGGACTTTTAAACATTTAGGACTTTTAAACATTTAGGACTTTTAAACATTTAAGACTTTTAAACATATAGGACTTTTAAAACATTTAGGACTTTTAAAACATTTAGGATTTTTATAACATTTAGGATTTATATAACATTTAGAATTTTTATAACATTTAGAATTTTTTTAACATTTAGAATTTTATTAACATTTAGAATTTTTATAACATTTAGGATTTTTATAACATTTTGGATTTTTATAACATTAAGGACTTTTATAACATTTAGGACTTTTAAACATTTAGGACTTTTAAACATTTAGGACTTTTAAACATTTAGAATTTTTAAACATTTAGGATTTTTAAACATTTAGGATTTTTAAACATTTAAAACTTTTAAACATTTAGGACTTTTAAACATTTAGGACTTTTAAGCATTTAGGACTTTTAAACATTTAGGACTTAAACATTTAGGACTTAAAAATTTAGGACTTTTAAACATTTAGGACTTTTAAACATTTAGGACTTTTAAACATTTAGGACTTTTTAAACATTTAGGACATTTAAACATTTAGGACTTTTTAAACATTTAGGACTTTTAAACATTTAGGACTTTAAAACATTTAGGACTTTTAAACATTTAGGACTTATACATTTAGGACCTTTAAACATTTAGGACCTTCAGACATTTAGGACTTTTAAACATTTAGGACTTTTAAACATTTAGGAGTTTTAAACATTTAGGACTTTTAAACATGTAGGACTTTTAAACATGTAGGACTTTTAAACATGTAGGACTTTTAAACATGTAGGACTTTTAAACATGTAGGACTTTTAAACATGTAGGACTTTTAAACTTGTAGGACTTTTAATCATGTAGGACTTTTAATCATGTAGGACTTTTAAACATGTAGGACTTTTAAACATGTAGGACTTTTAAACATGTAGGACTTTTAAACATGTAGGACTTTTAATCATGTAGGACTTTTAAACACGTAGGACTTTTAAACATGTAGGAATTTTAAACATGTAGGACTTTTAAATATGTAGGACTTTTAAACATGTAGGACTTTTGACATGTAGGACTTTTAAACATGTAGGACTTTTAAACATGTAGGACTTTTAAACATGTAGGACTTTTAAACATGTAGGACTTTTAAACATGTAGGACTTTTAAACATTATGACTTTTAAACATTATGACTTTTAAACATGTAGGACTTTTAAACATTTAGGACTTTTAAACATGTAGGACTTTTAAACATTATGACTTTTAAACATTATGACTTTTAAACATGTAGGACTTTTAAACATTTAGGACTTTTAAACATTTAGGACTTTTAAACATTTAGGACTCTTAAACATTTAGGACTTTTAAACATTTAGGACTTTTAAACATTTAGGACTTTTAAACATTTAGGACTTTTAAACATTTTGGACTTTTAAACATTTTGGACTTTTAAACATTTTGGACTTTTAAACATTTTGGACTTTTAAACATTTTGGACTTTTAAAATTTTGGACTTTTAAACATTTTGGACTTTTAAACATTTTGGACTTTTAAACATTTTGGACTTTTAAACATTTTGGACTTTTAAACATTTTGGACTTTTAAACATTTTGGACTTTTAAACATTTTGGACTTTTAAACATTTTGGACTTTTAAACATGTAGGACTTTTAAACATGTAGGACTTTTAAACATGTAGGACTTTTAAACATGTAGGACTTTTAAACATGTAGGACTTTTAAACATGTAGGACTTTTAAACATGTAGGACTTTTAAACATGTAGGACTTTTAAACATGTAGGACTTTTAAACATGTAGGACTTTTAAACATGTAGGACTTTTAAACATGTAGGACTTTTAAACATGTAGGACTTTTAAACATGTAGGACTTTTAAACATGTAGGACTTTTAAACATGTAGGACTTTTAAACATGTAGGACTTTTAAACATGTAGGACTTTTAAACATGTAGGACTTTTAAACATGTAGGACTTTTAAACATGTAGGACTTTTAAACATGTAGGACTTTTAAACATGTAGGACTTTTAAACATGTAGGACTTTTAAACATGTAGGACTTTTAAACATGTAGGACTTTTAAACATGTAGGACTTTTAAACATGTAGGACTTTTAAACATGTAGGACTTTTAAACATGTAGGACTTTTAAACATGTAGGACTTTTAAACATGTAGGACTTTTAAACATGTAGGACTTTCAAACATGTAGGACTTTGAAACATGTAGGACTTTGAAACATGTAGGACTTTGAAACATGTAGGACTTTGAAACATGTAGGACTTTCAAACATGTAGGACTTTCAAACATGTAGGACTTTCAAACATGTAGGACTTTCAAACATGTAGGACTTTTATAACATTTAGGACTTTTATAACATTTAGGACTTTTATAACATTTAGGACTTTTATAACATTTAGGACTTTTATAACATTTAGGACTTTTATAACATTTAGGACTTTTATAACATTTAGGACTTTTATAACATTAAGGACTTTTATAACATTAAGGACTTTAATAACATTAAGGACTTTTATAACATTAAGGACTTTAATAACATTAAGGACTTTTATAACATTAAGGACTTTAATAACATTAAGGACTTTAATAACATTTAGGACTTTAATAACATTTAGGACTTTAATAACATTTAGGACTTTAATAACATTTAGGACTTTTATAACATTTAGGACTTTTATAACATTTAGGATGTTTTTATAACATTTAGGATGTTTTTATAACATTTAGGATGTTTTTATAACATTTAGGATGTTTTTATAACATTTAGGATGTTTTTATAACATTTAGGATGTTTTTATAACATTTAGGATTTTTATAACATTTAGGATTTTTATAACATTTAGGATTTCAAAAACGGACACAAACTTTTTCAATCGTTTGTAAATAGAATATTTTCGAAGCTTTAACTCTCACACATCTATTCAGTCATTGGGGTATTTACTAACCTAACTTAATGTATTGCTCAGTTAATTTATTTTATCTTGCTTAGTTAAGCTATTTATTCCAACAATATCTTATCTATAATTTAAGGTTATGTTTATATAAAAACGAATTCAGATAATTAATTTTAACTTAAGACTTACCATATCGTAAAAACATAAGATACTGTAGGACTATTGTAGACATTACGCCTGGTAAGAACTGTACAGTATTGTAAATAGTGTATTTTAGACATTCAGATTCCAATATCAGGATAACCTATTGTAAATAACATTTGTGACATCTCCAACCCTAATGTACCTTCGGGTGAAATAGGGTTTTGTGTAATGTGGATATTCAATAAATAAATAAATAAACATTTAGGATTTTATTAAATTTAGGATTTTTATAACATTACGATTTTTATAACATTTAGGATTTTTATAACATCTAGGATTTTTATAACATTTAGGATTTTTTAAACATTTAGGATTTTTTAAACATTTAGGATTTTTTAAACATTTAGGATTTTTTAAACATTTAGGATTTTTTAAACATTTAGGATTTTTAAAACATTTAGGATTTTTAAAACATTTAGGGTTTTTTGAACATTTAGGGTTTTTTGAACATTTAGGGTTTTTTAACATTTAGGTTTTTTTAAACATTTGCGTTTTTTAAACATTTAGGTTTTTTAAACATTTAGGGTTCTTTAAACACTTAGGTTTTTTTAAACATTAAGTTTTTTTAAACATATAGGTTTTTTTTTAAAAATAGGATTTTTAAACATTTAGGTTTTTTTAAACATTTAGGGTTTTTTAAAACATTTAGGGCTTTTTAAACATTTAGGGTTTTTTAAACATTTAGGTTTTTCAAACATTCAGGGTTTTTTAAACATTTAGGGTTTTTAAACATTTAGGATTTTAAACATTTAGGATTTTTAGACATTTAGAATTTTTAAACATTTTTAAACATTTAGGATTTTTAAACATTTAGGATTTTTAAAGATTTAGGATTTTTAAAGATTTAGGATTTTTAAACATTTAGGTTTTTTAAACATTTAGGATTTTTAAACATTTAGGATTTTTAAAGATTTATGATTTTTAAACATTTAGGATTTTTAAACATTTAGGATTTTTAAAGATTTATGATTTTTAAACATTTAGGATTTTTAAACATTTAGGATTTTTAAACATTTAGGATTTTTAAACATTTAGGATTTTTAAACATTTAGGATTTTTAAACATTTAGGATTTTTAAACATTTAGGGTTTTTAAACATTTAGGGTTTTTAAACATTTAGGGTTTTTATACATTTAGGGTTTTTAAACATTTAGGGTTTTTAAACATTTAGGGTTTTTAAACATTTAGGGTTTTTAAACATTTAGGGTTTTTAAGCATTTAGGGTTTTTAAGCATTTAGGATTTTTAAGCATTTAGGATTTTTAAGCATTTATGACTTTTATGCATTTAGGATTTTTAAGCATTTAGGATTTTTAAGCATTTAGGATTTTTAAGCATTCAGGATTTTTAAGCATTCAGGATTTTTAAGCATTCAGGATTTTTAAACATTTAGGATTTTTAAAGATTTAGGAGTTTTAAACATTTAGGAGTCTTAAACATTTAGGAGTCTTAAACATTTAGGAGTTTTAAACATGTAGGAGTTTTAAACATGTAGGAGTTATAACATGTAGGAGTTTTATACATGTAGGAGTTTTATACATGTAGGAGTTTCAAACATGTAGGACGTTTAAACATTTAGGACGTTTAAAGATTTAGGACGTTTAAAGATTTATTACGTTTAAACATTTAGGACTTTTAAACATATTGGACTTTTAAACATTTTGGACTTTTAAACATTTAGGACTGTTAAACATTTAGGACTTTTAAACATTTAGGACTTTTAAATATTTAGGACTTTTAAACATTTAGGACTTTTAAACATTTTGGACTTTTAAACATTTTGGACTTTTAAACATTTAGGACTTTTAAACATTTAGGACTTTTAAACATGTAGGACTTTTAAACATGTAGGACTTTTAAACATGTAGGACTTTTAAACATGTAGGACTTTTAAACATGTAGGACTTTTAAACATGTAGGACTTTTAAACATGTAGGACTTTTAAACATGTAGGACTTTCAAACATGTAGGACTTTCAAACATGTAGGACTTTTATAACATTTAGGACTTTTATAACATTTAGGATTTTCATAACATTTAGGATTTTTATAACATTTAGGATGTTTTTATAACATTTAGGATGTTTTTATAACATTTAGGATGTTTTTATAACATTTAGGATTTTCATAACATTTAGGATTTCAAAAACGGACACAAACTTTTTCAATCGTTTGTAAATAGAATATTTTCGAAGCTTTAACACATCTATTCAGTCATTGGGGTATTTACTAACCTAACTTAATGTATTGCTCAGTTAATTTATTTTATCTTGCTTAGTTAAGCTATTTATTCCAACAATATCTTATCTATAATTTAAGGTTATGTTTATATAAAAACGAATTCAGATAATTAATTTTAACTTAAGACTTACCATATCGTAAAAACATAAGATACTGTAGGACTATTGTAGACATTACGCCTGGTAAGAACTGTACAGTATTGTAAATAGTGTATTTTAGACATTCAGATTCCAATATCAGGATAACCTATTGTAAATAACATTTGTGACATCTCCAACCCTAATGTACCTTCGGGTGAAATAGGGTTTTGTGTAATGTGGATATTCAATAAATAAATAAATAAACATTTAGGATTTTTATTAAATTTAGGATTTTTATAACATTACGATTTTTATAACATTTAGGATTTTTATAACATCTAGGATTTTTATAACATTTAGGATTTTTATAACATTTAGGATTTTTTAAACATTTAGGATTTTTTAAAGATTTAGGATTTCTTAAACATTTAGGATTTTTTAAACATTTAGGATTTTTTAAACATTTAGGATTTTTTAAACATTTAGGGTTTTTTAAACATTTAGGGTTTTTAAAACATTTAGGGTTTTTAAAAGATTTAGGGTTTTTAAAACATTTAGGGTTTTTTAAACATTTAGGGTTTTTTGAACATTTAGGGTTTTTTAACATTTAGGTTTTTTTTAAACATTTGCGTTTTTTAAACATTTAGTTTTTTTTAAACATTTAGGGTTCTTTAAACACTTAGGTTTTTTTAAACATTTAGGTTTTTTTTAAACATATAGGTTTTTTTTTAAAAAATAGGATTTTTAAACATTTAGGTTTTTTTAAACATTTAGGGTTTTTTAAAACATTTAGGGCTTTTTAAACATTTAGGGTTTTTTAAACATTTAGGTTTTTTCAAACATTCAGGGTTTTTTAAACATTTAGGGTTTTTAAACATTTAGGATTTTAAACATTTAGGATTTTTAGACATTTAGAATTTTTAAACATTTTTAAACATTTAGGATTTTTAAACATTTAGGATTTTTAAAGATTTAGGATTTTTAAAGATTTAGGATTTTTAAACATTTAGGTTTTTTAAACATTTAGGATTTTTAAACATTTAGGATTTTTAAAGATTTATGATTTTTAAACATTTAGGATTTTTAAACATTTAGGATTTTTAAAGATTTATGATTTTTAATCATTTAGGATTTTTAAACATTTAGGATTTTTAAACATTTAGGATTTTTAAACATTAAGGATTTTTAAACATTTAGGATTTTTAAACATTTAGGGTTTTTAAACATTTAGGGTTTTTAAACATTTAGGGTTTTTAAACATTTAGGGTTTTTAAACATTTAGGGTTTTTAAACATTTAGGGTTTTAAAACATTTAGGGTTTTTAAACATTTAGGGTTTTTAAACATTTAGGGTTTTTAAGCATTTAGGGTTTTTAAGCATTTAGGGTTTTTAAGCATTTAGGATTTTTAAGCATTTAGGATTTTTAAGCATTTATGATTTTTATGCATGTAGGATTTTTAAGCATTTAGGATTTTTAAGCATTTAGGATTTTTAAGCATTTAGGATTTTTAAGCATTCAGGATTTTTAAGCATTCAGGATTTTTAAAGATTTAGGATTTTTAAAGATTTAGGAGTTTTTAACATTTATGAGTTTTAAACATTTAGGAGTCTTAAACATTTAGGAGTCTTAAACATTTGGGAGTCTTAAACATTTAGGAGTTTTAAACATGTAGGAGTTTTAAACATGTAGGAGTTTTAAACATGTAGGAGTTTTAAACATGTAGGAGTTTTATACATGTAGGAGTTTCAAACATGTAGGACGATTAAACATTTAGGACGTTTAAACATTTAGGACGTTTAAAGATTTAGGACGTTTAAAGATTTATTACGTTTAAACATTTAGGACTTTTAAACATTTAGGACTTTTAAACATTTAGGACTTTTAAACATTTAGGACTTTTAAACATTTAGGACTTTTAAACATTTTGGACTTTTAAACATTTAGGACTTTTAAACATTTAGGACTTTTAAACATTTAGGACTTTTAAACATTTAGGACTTTTAAACATTTAGGACTTTTAAACATTTAGGACTTTTAAACATTTAGGACTTGTAAACATTTAGGACTTTTAAACATTTAGGATTTTAAACATTTAAGATTTTTAAGCATTTAGGATTTTTAAACATTGAGGATTTTTAAACATTGAGGATTTTTAAACATTTAGGAATTTTAAACATTTAGGAATTTTAAACATTTAGGATTTTTAAACATTTAGGATTTTTAAACATATAGGATTTTTAAACATATAGGATTTTTTAAACATTTAGGTATTTTCAAACATTTAGGGTTTTTTTAAACATTTAGGGTTTTTAAACATTTAGGGATTTTAAACATTTAGGATTTTTAAGCATTCAGGATTTTTAAGCATTCAGGATTTTTAAGCATTTAGGATTTTTAAGCATTCAGGATTTTTAAGCATTCAGGATTTTTAAGCATTCAGGATTTTTAAGCATTCAGGATTTTTAAACATTCAGGATCTTTAAACATTAAGGAATTTTAAACATTTAGGATTTTTTAACATTTAGGATTTTTAAAGATTTAGGAGTTTTAAACATTTAGGAGTTTTATACATTTAGGAGTTTTAAACATTTAGGACTTTTAAACATGTAGGAGTTTTATACATGTAGGAGTTTTAAACATGTAGGAGTTTTAAACATGTAGGAGTTTTAAACATGTAGGAGTTTTAAACATGTAGGAGTTTTAAACATGTAGGAGTTTTAAACATTTAGGACGTTTAAACATTTAGGACTTTTAAACATTTAGGACTTTTAAACATTTACGACTTTTAAACATATTGGACTTTTAAACATTTTGGGCTTTTAAACATTTAGGACTTTTAAACATTTAGGACTTTTAAACATTTAGGACTTTTAAACATTTAGGACTTTTAAACATTTAGGACTTGTAAACATTTAGGACTTGTAAACATTTAGGACTTGTAAACATTTAGGACTTTTAAACATTTAGGACTTTTAAACATTTATGACTTTTAAACATTTAGGATTTTTAAACATTTAGGATTTTTAAACATTTAGGATTTTTAAACATTTAGGATTTTTAAACATTTAGGAATTTTAAACATTTAGGAATTTTAAACATTTAGGAATTTTAAACATTTAGGAATTTTAAACATTTAGGATTTTTAAACATTTAGGATTTTTAAACATATAGGATTTTTAAACATATAGGATTTTTAAACATATAGGATTTTTTTTAAACATTTAGGTATTTTCAAACATTTAGGGTTTTTTTAACATTTAGGGTTTTTAAACATTTAGGATTTTAAAAATTTAGAATTTTTAAACATTTAGGATTTTTAAAGATTTAGGATTTTTAAACATTTAGGATTTTTAAAGATTTATGATTTTTAAACATTTAGGATTTTTAAACATTTAGGATTTTTAAAGATTCATGATTTTTAGACATTTAGGATTTTTAAACATTTAGGATTTTTAAACATTTAGGATTTTTAAACATTTACGATTTTTAAACATTTAGGATTTCTAAACATTTAGGGTTTTTAAACATTTAGGGTTTTTAAACATTTAGGGTTTTCAAACATTTAGGGTTTTTAAACATTTAGGGTTTTTAAACATTTAAAGTTTTTAAACATTTAGGGTTTTTAAACATTTAGGGTTTTTAAACATTTAGGGTTTCTAAACATTTAGGGTTTTTAAACATTTAGGGTTTTTAAGCATTTATGATTTTTAAGCATTTATGATTTTTAAGCATTTATGATTTTTAAGCATTTATGATTTTTAAGCATTCAGGATTTTTAAGCATTCAGGATTTTTAGCATTCAGGATTTTTAAACATTTAGGATTTTTAAAGATTTAGGAGTTTTAAACATTTATGAGTTTTAAACATTTATGAGTTTTAAACATGTAGGAGTTTTAAACATGTAGGAGTTTTAAACATGTAGGAGTTTTAAACATGTAGGAGTTTTAAACATGTAGGAGTTTTAAACATGTAGGAGTTTTAAACATGTAGGAGTTTTAAACATGTAGGAGTTTTAAACGTGTAGGAGTTTTAAACATGTAGGAGTTTTAAACATGTAGGAGTTTTAAACATGTAGGAGTTTTAAACATGTAGGAGTTTTAAACATGTAGGAGTTTTAAACATGTAGGAGTTTTAAACATGTAGGAGTTTTAAACATGTAGGAGTTTTAAACATGTAGGAGTTTTAAACATGTAGGAGTTTTAAACATGTAGGAGTTTTAAACATGTAGGAGTTTTAAACATGTAGGAGTTTTAAACATGTAGGAGTTTTAAACATGTAGGAGTTTTAAACATGTAGGAGTTTTAAACATGTAGGAGTTTTAAACATGTAGGAGTTTTAAACATGTAGGAGTTTTAAACATGTAGGAGTTTTAAACATGTAGGAGTTTTAAACATGTAGGAGTTTTAAACATGTAGGAGTTTTAAACATGTAGGAGTTTTAAACATGTAGGAGTTTTAAACATGTAGGAGTTTTAAACATGTAGGAGTTTTAAACATGTAGGAGTTTTAAACATGTAGGAGTTTTAAACATGTAGGAGTTTTAAACATGTAGGAGTTTTAAACATGTAGGAGTTTTAAACATGTAGGAGTTTTAAACATGTAGGAGTTTTAAACATGTAGGAGTTTTAAACATGTAGGAGTTTTAAACATGTAGGAGTTTTAAACATGTAGGAGTTTTAAACATGTAGGAGTTTTAAACATGTAGGAGTTTTAAACATGTAGGAGTTTTAAACATGTAGGAGTTTTAAACATGTAGGAGTTTTAAACATTTATGAGTTTTAAACATGTAGGAGTTTTAAACATGTAGGAGTTTTAAACATGTAGGAGTTTCAAACATGTAGGAGTTTCAAACATGTAGGAGTTTCAAACAAGTAGGAGTTTCAAACATGTAGGAGTTTCAAACATGTAGGAGTTTCAAACATGTAGGAGTTTCAAACATGTAGGAGTTTCAAACATGTAGGAGTTTCAAACATGTAGGAGTTTTAAACATGTAGGAGTTTTAAACATGTAGGAGTTTTAAACATGTAGGAGTTTTAAACATGTAGGAGTTTTAAACATGTAGGAGTTTTAAACATGTAGGAGTTTTAAACATGTAGGAGTTTTAAACATGTATGAGTTTTAAACATGTAGGAGTTTTAAACATGTAGGAGTTTTAAACATTTAGGAGTTTTAAACATGTATGAGTTTTAAACATGTATGAGTTTTAAACATGTATGAGTTTTAAACATGTATGAGTTTTAAACATGTATGAGTTTTAAACATGTAGGAGTTTTATACATGTAGGAGTTTTATACATGTAGGAGTTTTATACATGTAGGAGTTTTATACATGTAGGAGTTTTATACATGTAGGAGTTTTATACATGTAGGAGTTTTATACATGTAGGAGTTTTATACATGTAGGAGTTTTATACATGTAGGAGTTTTATACATGTAGGAGTTTTATACATGTAGGAGTTTTAAACATGTAGGACGTTTAAACATTTAAACATTTATGACGTTTAAAGATTTAGGACGTTTAAAGATTTAGGACGTTTAAAGATATAGGACGTTTAAAGATTTAGGACGTTTAAAGATTTAGGACGTTTAAAGATTTAGGACGTTTAAAGATTTAGGACGTTTAAAGATTTAGGACGTTTAAAGATTTAGGACGTTTAAAGATTTAGGACGTTTAAAGATTTAGGACGTTTAAAGATTTAGGACGTTTAAAGATTTAGGACGTTTAAAGATTTAGGACGTTTAAAGATTTAGGACGTTTAAAGATTTAGGACGTTTAAAGATTTAGGACGTTTAAAGCTTTAGGACGTTTAAAGCTTTAGGACTTTTAAACATTTAGGACGTTTAAAGCTTTAGGACTTTTAAACATTTTGGACTTGTAAACATTTAGGACTTGTAAACATTTAGGACTTTTAAACATTTAGGACTTTTAAACATTTAGGACTTTTAAACATTTAGGACTTTTAAACATTTAGGACTTTTAAACATTTAGGACTTTTAAACATTTAGGGCTTTTAAACATTTAGGGCTTTTAAACATTTAGGATTTTTAAACATTTAGGATTTTTAAACATTTAGGATTTTTAAACATTTAGGATTTTTAAACATTAATGATTTTTAAACATTTAGATTTTTAAACATTTAGGATTTTTAAACATTTAGGAATTTTAAACATTTAGGAATTTTAAACATTTAGGAATTTTAAACATATAGGATTTTTAAACATTTGGGACTTTTAAACATTTGGAACTTTTAAACATTTGGGACTTTTAAACATTTGGGACTTTTATACATTTGGGACTTTTAAACATTTAGGACTTTTAAACATTTAGGACTTTTAATTATTTAGGACTTTTAAACATTTAGGACTTTTAAACATTTAGGACTTTTAAACATGTAGGACTTTTAAACATGTAGGACTTTTAAACATGTAGGACTTTTAAACACGTAGGACTTTTAAACACGTAGGACTTTTAAACATTTAGGACTTTTAAACATTTAGGACTTTTAAACATTTAGGACTTTTAAACATTTAGGACTTTTAAACATTTAGGGCTTTTAAACATTTAGGGTTTTTAAACATTTAGGGCTTTTAAACATTTAGGGCTTTTAAACATTTAGGGCTTTTATGACATTTAGGGCTTTTATGACATTTAGGGCTTTTATGACATTTAGGGCTTTTATGACATTTAGGACTTTTATGACATTTAGGACTTTTATGACATTTAGGACTTTTATGACATTTAGGACTTTTATGACATTTAGGACTTTTATAACATTTAGGACTTTTATAACATTTAGGACTTTTATAACATTTAGGACTTTTATAACATTTAGGACTTTTATAACATTTAGGACTTTTATAACATTTAGGACTTTTATAACATTTAGGACTTTTATAATATTTAGGACTTTTATAACGTGTAGGACTTTTATAACGTGTAGGACTTTTATAACGTGTAGGACTTTAAAACGTGTAGGACTTTTATAACGTGTAGGACTTTAAAACGTGTAGGACTTTTATAACGTGTAGGACTTTAAAACGTGTAGGACTTTAAAACGTGTAGGACTTTAAAACGTGTAGGACTTTTATAACGTGTAGGACTTTTATTACGTTTAGGACTTTTATAACGTTTAGGACTTTTATAACGTTTAGGACTTTTATAACGTTTAGGACTTTTATAACGTTTAGGACTTTTATAACGTTTAGGACTTTTATAACGTTTAGGACTTTTATAACGTTTAGGACTTTAATAACGTTTAGGACTTTAATAACGTTTAGGACTTTAATAACGTTTAGGACTTTTATAACGTTTAGGACTTTTATAACGTTTAGGACTTTTATAACGTTTAGGACTTTTATAACGTTTAGGATTTTTATAACGTTTAGGATTTTTATAACGTTTAGGATTTTTATAACGTTTAGGATTTTTATAACGTTTAGGATTTTTATAACGTTTAGGATTTTTATAACATTTAGGATTTTTATAACATTTAGGATTTTTATAACATTTAGGATTTTTATAACATTTAGGATTTTTATAACATTTAGGATTTTTATAACATTTAGGATTTTTATAACATTTAGGACTTTATAACATATTGGATTTCAAAAACGGACACAAACTTTTTCAATCGTTTGTAAATAGAATATTTTCGAAGCTTTAACTCTCACACATCTATTCAGTCATTGGGGTATTTACTATCCTAACTTAATGTATTGCTCAGTTAATTTATTTTATCTTGCTTAGTTAAGCTATTTATTCCAACAATATCTTATCTATAATTTAAGGTTATGTTTATATAAAAACGAATTCACATAATTAATTTTAACTTAAGACTTACCATATCGTAAAAACATAAGATACTGTAGGAATATTGTTGACATTGCGCCTGGTAAGTCTGTACAGTATTGTAAATAGTTTATATTAAGACATTCAGATTCCAATATCAGGATAACCTATTGTAAATAACATTTGTGACATCTCCAACCCTAATGTACCTTCGGGTGAAATAGGGTTTTGTGTAATGTGGATATTCAATAAATAAATAAATAAACATTTAGGATTTTTATTAAATTTAGGATTTTTATAACATTTAGGACTTTTAAACATTTAAGACTTTTAAACATATAGGACTTTTAAAACATTTAGGACTTTTAAAACATTTAGGATTTTTATAACATTTAGGATTTATATAACATTTAGAATTTTTATAACATTTAGAATTTTTTTAACATTTAGAATTTTTATAACATTTAGGATTTTTATAACATTTTGGATTTTTATAACATTAAGGACTTTTATAACATTTAGGACTTTTAAACATTTAGGACTTTTAAACATTTAGAATTTTTAAACATTTAGGATTTTTAAACATTTAGGATTTTTAAACATTTAAAACGTTTAAACATTTAGGACTTTTAAACATTTAGGACTTTTAAGCATTTAGGACTTTTAAACATTTAGGACTTAAACATTTAGGACTTAAAAATTTAGGACTTTTAAACATTTAGGACTTTTAAACATTTAGGAGTTTTAAACATTTAGGACTTTTAAACATGTAGGACTTTTAAACATGTAGGACTTTTAAACATGTAGGACTTTTAAACATGTAGGACTTTTAAACATGTAGGACTTTTAAACTTGTAGGACTTTTAATCATGTAGGACTTTTAATCATGTAGGACTTTTAAACATGTAGGACTTTTAAACAAGTAGGACTTTTAAACATGTAGGACTTTTAAACATGTAGGACTTTTAATCATGTAGGACTTTTAAACACGTAGGACTTTTAAACATGTAGGAATTTTAAACATGTAGGACTTTTAAACATGTAGGACTTTTAAACATGTAGGACTTTTGACATGTAGGACTTTTAAACATGTAGGACTTTTAAACATGTAGGACTTTTAAACATTATGACTTTTAAACATTTATGAGTTTTAAACATGTAGGAGTTTTAAACATGTAGGAGTTTTAAACATGTAGGAGTTTTAAACATGTAGGAGTTTCAAACATGTAGGAGTTTCAAACATGTAGGAGTTTCAAACAAGTAGGAGTTTCAAACATGTAGGAGTTTCAAACATGTAGGAGTTTCAAACATGTAGGAGTTTCAAACATGTAGGAGTTTCAAACATGTAGGAGTTTCAAACATGTAGGAGTTTTAAACATGTAGGAGTTTTAAACATGTAGGAGTTTTAAACATGTAGGAGTTTTAAACATGTAGGAGTTTTAAACATGTAGGAGTTTTAAACATGTAGGAGTTTTAAACATGTATGAGTTTTAAACATGTAGGAGTTTTAAACATGTAGGAGTTTTAAACATTTAGGAGTTTTAAACATTTAGGAGTTTTAAACATGTATGAGTTTTAAACATGTATGAGTTTTAAACATGTATGAGTTTTAAACATGTATGAGTTTTAAACATGTAGGAGTTTTATACATGTAGGAGTTTTATACATGTAGGAGTTTTATACATGTAGGAGTTTTATACATGTAGGAGTTTTATACATGTAGGAGTTTTATACATGTAGGAGTTTTATACATGTAGGAGTTTTATACATGTAGGAGTTTTATACATGTAGGAGTTTTAAACATGTAGGACGTTTAAACATTTAAACATTTATGACGTTTAAAGATTTAGGACGTTTAAAGATTTAGGACGTTTAAAGATATAGGACGTTTAAAGATTTAGGACGTTTAAAGATTTAGGACGTTTAAAGATTTAGGACGTTTAAAGATTTAGGACGTTTAAAGATTTAGGACGTTTAAAGATTTAGGACGTTTAAAGATTTAGGACGTTTAAAGATTTAGGACGTTTAAAGATTTAGGACGTTTAAAGATTTAGGACGTTTAAAGATTTAGGACGTTTAAAGATTTAGGACGTTTAAAGATTTAGGACGTTTAAAGATTTAGGACGTTTAAAGCTTTAGGACGTTTAAAGCTTTAGGACTTTTAAACATTTAGGACGTTTAAAGCTTTAGGACTTTTAAACATTTTGGACTTGTAAACATTTAGGACTTGTAAACATTTAGGACTTGTAAACATTTAGGACTTTTAAACATTTAGGACTTTTAAACATTTAGGACTTTTAAACATTTAGGACTTTTAAACATTTAGGACTTTTAAACATTTAGGGCTTTTAAACATTTAGGATTTTTAAACATTTAGGATTTTTAAACATTTAGGATTTTTAAACATTTAGGATTTTTAAACATTAATGATTTTTAAACATTTAGGATTTTTAAACATTTAGGATTTTTTCACATTTAGGAATTTTAAACATTTAGGAATTTTAAACATTTAGGAATTTTAAACATATAGGATTTTTAAACATTTGGGACTTTTAAACATTTGGAACTTTTAAACATTTGGGACTTTTAAACATTTGGGACTTTTATACATTTGGGACTTTTAAACATTTAGGACTTTTAAACATTTAGGACTTTTAATTATTTAGGACTTTTAAACATTTAGGACTTTTAAACATTTAGGACTTTTAAACATGTAGGACTTTTAAACATGTAGGACTTTTAAACATGTAGGACTTTTAAACATGTAGGACTTTTAAACACGTAGGACTTTTAAACATTTAGGACTTTTAAACATTTAGGACTTTTAAACATTTAGGACTTTTAAACATTTAGGACTTTTAAACATTTAGGACTTTTAAACATTTAGGGCTTTTAAACATTTAGGGTTTTTAAACATTTAGGGCTTTTAAACATTTAGGGCTTTTAAACATTTAGGGCTTTTATGACATTTAGGGCTTTTATGACATTTAGGGCTTTTATGACATTTAGGACTTTTATGACATTTAGGACTTTTATGATATTTAGGACTTTTATGACATTTAGGACTTTTATGACATTTAGGACTTTTATAACATTTAGGACTTTTATAACATTTAGGACTTTTATAACATTTAGGACTTTTATAACATTTAGGACTTTTATAACATTTAGGACTTTTATAACATTTAGGACTTTTATAACATTTAGGACTTTTATAATATTTAGGACTTTTATAACGTGTAGGACTTTTATAACGTGTAGGACTTTTATAACGTGTAGGACTTTAAAACGTGTAGGACTTTTATAACGTGTAGGACTTTAAAACGTGTAGGACTTTTATAACGTGTAGGACTTTAAAACGTGTAGGACTTTAAAACGTGTAGGACTTTAAAACGTGTAGGACTTTTATAACGTGTAGGACTTTTATTACGTTTAGGACTTTTATAACGTTTAGGACTTTTATAACGTTTAGGACTTTTATAACGTTTAGGACTTTTATAACGTTTAGGACTTTTATAACGTTTAGGACTTTTATAACGTTTAGGACTTTTATAACGTTTAGGACTTTAATAACGTTTAGGACTTTAATAACGTTTAGGACTTTTATAACGTTTAGGACTTTTATAACGTTTAGGACTTTTATAACGTTTAGGACTTTTATAACGTTTAGGATTTTTATAACGTTTAGGATTTTTATAACGTTTAGGATTTTTATAACGTTTAGGATTTTTATAACGTTTAGGATTTTTATAACGTTTAGGATTTTTATAACGTTTAGGATTTTTATAACATTTAGGATTTTTATAACATTTAGGATTTTTATAACATTTAGGATTTTTATAACATTTAGGATTTTTATAACATTTAGGATTTTTATAACATTTAGGACTTTATAACATATTGGATTTCAAAAACGGACACAAACTTTTTCAATCGTTTGTAAATAGAATATTTTCGAAGCTTTAACTCTCACACATCTATTCAGTCATTGGGGTATTTACTATCCTAACTTAATGTATTGCTCAGTTAATTTATTTTATCTTGCTTAGTTAAGCTATTTATTCCAACAATATCTTATCTATAATTTAAGGTTATGTTTATATAAAAACGAATTCACATAATTAATTTTAACTTAAGACTTACCATATCGTAAAAACATAAGATACTGTAGGAATATTGTTGACATTGCGCCTGGTAAGTCTGTACAGTATTGTAAATAGTTTATATTAAGACATTCAGATTCCAATATCAGGATAACCTATTGTAAATAACATTTGTGACATCTCCAACCCTAATGTACCTTCGGGTGAAACAGGGTTTTGTGTAATGTGGATATTCAATAAATAAATAAATAAACATTTAGGATTTTTATTAAATTTAGGATTTTTATAACATTTAGGACTTTTAAACATTTAAGACTTTTAAACATATAGGACTTTTAAAACATTTAGGACTTTTAAAACATTTAGGATTTTTATAACATTTAGGATTTATATAACATTTAGAATTTTTATAACATTTAGAATTTTTTTAACATTTAGAATTTTTATAACATTTAGGATTTTTATAACATTTTGGATTTTTATAACATTAAGGACTTTTATAACATTTAGGACTTTTAAACATTTAGGACTTTTAAACATTTAGAATTTTTAAACATTTAGGATTTTTAAACATTTAGGATTTTTAAACATTTAAAACTTTTAAACATTTAGGACTTTTAAACATTTAGGACTTTTAAGCATTTAGGACTTTTAAACATTTAGGACTTAAACATTTAGGACTTAAAAATTTAGGACTTTTATACATTTAGGACTTTTAAACATTTAGGAGTTTTAAACATTTAGGACTTTTAAACATGTAGGACTTTTAAACATGTAGGACTTTTAAACATGTAGGACTTTTAAACATGTAGGACTTTTAAACATGTAGGACTTTTAAACTTGTAGGACTTTTAATCATGTAGGACTTTTAATCATGTAGGACTTTTAAACATGTAGGACTTTTAAACAAGTAGGACTTTTAAACATGTAGGACTTTTAAACATGTAGGACTTTTAATCATGTAGGACTTTTAAACACGTAGGACTTTTAAACATGTAGGAATTTTAAACATGTAGGACTTTTAAACATGTAGGACTTTTAAACATGTAGGACTTTTGACATGTAGGACTTTTAAACATGTAGGACTTTTAAACATGTAGGACTTTTAAACATGTAGGACTTTTAAACATGTAGGACTTTTAAACATTATGACTTTTAAACATTATGACTTTTAAACATGTAGGACTTTTAAACATTTAGGACTTTTAAACATGTAGGACTTTTAAACATTATGACTTTTAAACATTATGACTTTTAAACATTATGACTTTTAAACATGTAGGACTTTTAAACATTTAGGACTTTTAAACATTTAGGACTTTTAAACATTTAGGACTTTTAAACATTTAGGACTTTTAAACATTTAGGACTTTTAAACATTTAGGACTTTTAAACATTTAGGACTTTTAAACATTATGGACTTTTAAACATTTTGGACTTTTAAACATTTTGGACTTTTAAACATTTTGGACTTTTAAACATTTTGGACTTTTAAACATTTTGGACTTTTAAACATTTTGGACTTTTAAACATTTTGGACTTTTAAACATTTTGGACTTTTAAACATTTTGGACTTTTAAACATTTTGGACTTTTAAACATTTTGGACTTTTAAACATTTTGGACTTTTAATCATTTTGGACTTTTAAACATTTTGGACTTTTAAACATTTTGGACTTTTAAACATGTAGGACTTTTAAACATGTAGGACTTTTAAACATGTAGGACTTTTAAACATGTAGGACTTTTAAACATGTAGGACTTTTAAACATGTAGGACTTTTAAACATGTAGGACTTTTAAACATGTAGGACTTTTAAACATGTAGGACTTTTAAACATGTAGGACTTTTAAACATGTAGGACTTTTAAACATGTAGGACTTTTAAACATGTAGGACTTTTAAACATGTAGGACTTTTAAACATGTAGGACTTTTAAACATTTAGGATTTTAAACATTTAAGATTTTTAAGCATTTAGGATTTTTAAACATTGAGGATTTTTAAACATTTAGGATTTTTAAACATTTAGGAATTTTAAACATTTAGGAATTTTAAACATTTAGGATTTTTAAACATTTAGGATTTTTAAACATATAGGATTTTTAAACATATAGGATTTTTTAAACATTTAGGTATTTTCAAACATTTAGGGTTTTTTTAAACATTTAGGGTTTTTAAACATTTAGGGATTTTAAACATTTAGGATTTTTAAGCATTCAGGATTTTTAAGCATTCAGGATTTTTAAGCATTTAGGATTTTTAAGCATTCAGGATTTTTAAGCATTCAGGATTTTTAAGCATTCAGGATTTTTAAGCATTCAGGATTTTTAAACATTCAGGATCTTTAAACATTAAGGAATTTTAAACATGTAGGAGTTTTAAACATGTAGGAGTTTTAAACATGTAGGAGTTTTAAACATGTAGGAGTTTTAAACATGTAGGAGTTTTAAACATGTAGGAGTTTTAAACATTTAGGATTTTAAACATTTAAGATTTTTAAGCATTTAGGATTTTTAAACATTGAGGATTTTTAAACATTTAGGATTTTTAAACATTTAGGAATTTTAAACATTTAGGAATTTTAAACATGTAGGAGTTTTAAACATGTAGGAGTTTTAAACATGTAGGAGTTTTAAACATGTAGGAGTTTTAAACATGTAGGAGTTTTAAACATGTAGGAGTTTTAAACATGTAGGAGTTTTAAACGTGTAGGAGTTTTAAACGTGTAGGAGTTTTAAACATGTAGGAGTTTTAAACATGTAGGAGTTTTAAACATGTAGGAGTTTTAAACATGTAGGAGTTTTAAACATGTAGGAGTTTTAAACATGTAGGAGTTTTAAACATGTAGGAGTTTTAAACATGTAGGAGTTTTAAACATGTAGGAGTTTTAAACATGTAGGAGTTTTAAACATGTAGGAGTTTTAAACATGTAGGAGTTTTAAACATGTAGGAGTTTTAAACATGTAGGAGTTTTAAACATGTAGGAGTTTTAAACATGTAGGAGTTTTAAACATGTAGGAGTTTTAAACATGTAGGAGTTTTAAACATGTAGGAGTTTTAAACATGTAGGACTTTTAAACATTTAGGATTTTAAACATTTAAGATTTTTAAGCATTTAGGATTTTTAAACATTGAGGATTTTTAAACATTTAGGATTTTTAAACATTTAGGAATTTTAAACATTTAGGAATTTTAAACATTTAGGATTTTTAAACATGTAGGAGTTTTAAACATGTAGGAGTTTTAAACATGTAGGAGTTTTAAACATGTAGGAGTTTTAAACATGTAGGAGTTTTAAACATGTAGGAGTTTTAAACATGTAGGAGTTTTAAACGTGTAGGAGTTTTAAACATGTAGGAGTTTTAAACATGTAGGAGTTTTAAACATGTAGGAGTTTTAAACATGTAGGAGTTTTAAACATGTAGGAGTTTTAAACATGTAGGAGTTTTAAACATGTAGGAGTTTTAAACATGTAGGAGTTTTAAACATGTAGGAGTTTTAAACATGTAGGAGTTTTAAACATGTAGGAGTTTTAAACATGTAGGAGTTTTAAACATGTAGGAGTTTTAAACATGTAGGAGTTTTAAACATGTAGGAGTTTTAAACATGTAGGAGTTTTAAACATGTAGGAGTTTTAAACATGTAGGAGTTTTAAACATGTAGGAGTTTTAAACATGTAGGAGTTTTAAACATGTAGGAGTTTTAAACATGTAGGAGTTTTAAACATGTAGGAGTTTTAAACATGTAGGAGTTTTAAACATGTAGGAGTTTTAAACATGTAGGAGTTTTAAACATGTAGGAGTTTTAAACATGTAGGAGTTTTAAACATGTAGGAGTTTTAAACATGTAGGAGTTTTAAACATGTAGGAGTTTTAAACATGTAGGAGTTTTAAACATGTAGGAGTTTTAAACATGTAGGAGTTTTAAACATGTAGGAGTTTTAAACATGTAGGAGTTTTAAACATGTAGGAGTTTTAAACATGTAGGAGTTTTAAACATGTAGGAGTTTTAAACATGTAGGAGTTTTAAACATTTATGAGTTTTAAACATGTAGGAGTTTTAAACATGTAGGAGTTTCAAACATGTAGGAGTTTCAAACATGTAGGAGTTTCAAACAAGTAGGAGTTTCAAACATGTAGGAGTTTCAAACATGTAGGAGTTTCAAACATGTAGGAGTTTCAAACATGTAGGAGTTTCAAACATGTAGGAGTTTCAAACATGTAGGAGTTTTAAACATGTAGGAGTTTTAAACATGTAGGAGTTTTAAACATGTAGGAGTTTTAAACATGTAGGAGTTTTAAACATGTAGGAGTTTTAAACATGTAGGAGTTTTAAACATGTATGAGTTTTAAACATGTAGGAGTTTTAAACATGTAGGAGTTTTAAACATGTAGGAGTTTTAAACATGTATGAGTTTTAAACATGTATGAGTTTTAAACATGTATGAGTTTTAAACATGTATGAGTTTTAAACATGTATGAGTTTTAAACATGTAGGAGTTTTATACATGTAGGAGTTTTATACATGTAGGAGTTTTATACATGTAGGAGTTTTATACATGTAGGAGTTTTATACATGTAGGAGTTTTATACATGTAGGAGTTTTATACATGTAGGAGTTTTATACATGTAGGAGTTTTATACATGTAGGAGTTTTATACATGTAGGAGTTTTATACATGTAGGAGTTTTAAACATGTAGGACGTTTAAACATTTAAACATTTATGACGTTTAAAGATTTAGGACGTTTAAAGATTTAGGACGTTTAAAGATTTAGGACGTTTAAAGATTTAGGACGTTTAAAGATTTAGGACGTTTAAAGATTTAGGACGTTTAAAGATTTAGGACGTTTAAAGATTTAGGACGTTTAAAGATTTAGGACGTTTAAAGATTTAGGACGTTTAAAGATTTAGGACGTTTAAAGATTTAGGACGTTTAAAGATTTAGGACGTTTAAAGATTTAGGACGTTTAAAGCTTTAGGACGTTTAAAGCTTTAGGACTTTTAAACATTTAGGACGTTTAAAGCTTTAGGACTTTTAAACATTTTGGACTTGTAAACATTTAGGACTTGTAAACATTTAGGACTTTTAAACATTTAGGACTTTTAAACATTTAGGACTTTTAAACATTTAGGACTTTTAAACATTTAGGACTTTTAAACATTTAGGGCTTTTAAACATTTAGGGCTTTTAAACATTTAGGATTTTTAAACATTTAGGATTTTTAAACATTTAGGATTTTTAAACATTTAGGATTTTTAAACATTAATGATTTTTAAACATTTAGGATTTTTAAACATTTAGGATTTTTAAACATTTAGGAATTTTAAACATTTAGGAATTTTAAACATTTAGGAATTTTAAACATATAGGATTGTTAAACATTTGGGACTTTTAAACATTTGGAACTTTTAAACATTTGGGACTTTTAAACATTTGGGACTTTTATACATTTGGGACTTTTAAACATTTAGGACTTTTAAACATTTAGGACTTTTAATTATTTAGGACTTTTAAACATTTAGGACTTTTAAACATTTAGGACTTTTAAACATGTAGGACTTTTAAACATGTAGGACTTTTAAACATGTAGGACTTTTAAACATGTAGGACTTTTAAACACGTAGGACTTTTAAACATTTAGGACTTTTAAACATTTAGGACTTTTAAACATTTAGGACTTTTAAACATTTAGGACTTTTAAACATTTAGGACTTTTAAACATTTAGGGCTTTTAAACATTTAGGGTTTTTAAACATTTAGGGCTTTTAAACATTTAGGGCTTTTAAACATTTAGGGCTTTTATGACATTTAGGGCTTTTATGACATTTAGGGCTTTTATGACATTTAGGGCTTTTATGACATTTAGGACTTTTATGACATTTAGGACTTTTATGACATTTAGGACTTTTATGACATTTAGGACTTTTATGACATTTAGGACTTTTATAACATTTAGGACTTTTATAACATTTAGGACTTTTATAACATTTAGGACTTTTATAACATTTAGGACTTTTATAACATTTAGGACTTTTATAACATTTAGGACTTTTATAACATTTAGGACTTTTATAATATTTAGGACTTTTATAACGTGTAGGACTTTTATAACGTGTAGGACTTTTATAACGTGTAGGACTTTAAAACGTGTAGGACTTTTATAACGTGTAGGACTTTTATAACGTGTAGGACTTTAAAACGTGTAGGACTTTTATAACGTGTAGGACTTTAAAACGTGTAGGACTTTAAAACGTGTAGGACTTTAAAACGTGTAGGACTTTTATTACGTTTAGGACTTTTATTACGTTTAGGACTTTTATAACGTTTAGGACTTTTATAACGTTTAGGACTTTTATAACGTTTAGGACTTTTATAACGTTTAGGACTTTTATAACGTTTAGGACTTTTATAACGTTTAGGACTTTAATAACGTTTAGGACTTTAATAACGTTTAGGACTTTAATAACGTTTAGGACTTTCATAACGTTTAGGACTTTTATAACGTTTAGGACTTTTATAACGTTTAGGACTTTTATAACGTTTAGGATTTTTATAACGTTTAGGATTTTTATAACGTTTAGGATTTTTATAACGTTTAGGATTTTTATAACGTTTAGGATTTTTATAACGTTTAGGATTTTTATAACGTTTAGGATTTTTATAACATTTAGGATTTTTATAACATTTAGGATTTTTATAACATTTAGGATTTTTATAACATTTAGGATTTTTATAACATTTAGGATTTTTATAACATTTAGGATTTTTATAACATTTAGGACTTTATAACATATTGGATTTCAAAAACGGACACAAACTTTTTCAATCGTTTGTAAATAGAATATTTTCGAAGCTTTAACTCTCACACATCTATTCAGTCATTGGGGTATTTACTATCCTAACTTAATGTATTGCTCAGTTAATTTATTTTATCTTGCTTAGTTAAGCTATTTATTCCAACAATATCTTATCTATAATTTAAGGTTATGTTTATATAAAAACGAATTCACATAATTAATTTTAACTTAAGACTTACCATATCGTAAAAACATAAGATACTGTAGGAATATTGTTGACATTGCGCCTGGTAAGTCTGTACAGTATTGTAAATAGTTTATATTAAGACATTTAGATTCCAATATCAGGATAACCTATTGTAAATAACATTTGTGACATCTCCAACCCTAATGTACCTTCGGGTGAAATAGGGTTTTGTGTAATGTGGATATTCAATAAATAAATAAATAAACATTTAGGATTTTTATTAAATTTAGGATTTTTATAACATTTAGGACTTTTAAACATTTAAGACTTTTAAACATATAGGACTTTTAAAACATTTAGGACTTTTAAAACATTTAGGATTTTTATAACATTTAGGATTTATATAACATTTAGAATTTTTATAACATTTAGAATTTTTTTAACATTTAGAATTTTTATAACATTTAGGATTTTTATAACATTTTGGATTTTTATAACATTAAGGACTTTTATAACATTTAGGACTTTTAAACATTTAGGACTTTTAAACATTTAGAATTTTTAAACATTTAGGATTTTTAAACATTTAGGATTTTTAAACATTTAAAACGTTTAAACATTTAGGACTTTTAAACATTTAGGACTTTTAAGCATTTAGGACTTTTAAACATTTAGGACTTAAACATTTAGGACTTAAAAATTTAGGACTTTTAAACATTTAGGACTTTTAAACATTTAGGAGTTTTAAACATTTAGGACTTTTAAACATGTAGGACTTTTAAACATGTAGGACTTTTAAACATGTAGGACTTTTAAACATGTAGGACTTTTAAACATGTAGGACTTTTAAACTTGTAGGACTTTTAATCATGTAGGACTTTTAATCATGTAGGACTTTTAAACATGTAGGACTTTTAAACAAGTAGGACTTTTAAACATGTAGGACTTTTAAACATGTAGGACTTTTAATCATGTAGGACTTTTAAACACGTAGGACTTTTAAACATGTAGGAATTTTAAACATGTAGGACTTTTAAACATGTAGGACTTTTAAACATGTAGGACTTTTGACATGTAGGACTTTTAAACATGTAGGACTTTTAAACATGTAGGACTTTTAAACATTATGACTTTTAAACATTTATGAGTTTTAAACATGTAGGAGTTTTAAACATGTAGGAGTTTTAAACATGTAGGAGTTTTAAACATGTAGGAGTTTCAAACATGTAGGAGTTTCAAACATGTAGGAGTTTCAAACAAGTAGGAGTTTCAAACATGTAGGAGTTTCAAACATGTAGGAGTTTCAAACATGTAGGAGTTTCAAACATGTAGGAGTTTCAAACATGTAGGAGTTTTAAACATGTAGGAGTTTTAAACATGTAGGAGTTTTAAACATGTAGGAGTTTTAAACATGTAGGAGTTTTAAACATGTAGGAGTTTTAAACATGTAGGAGTTTTAAACATGTAGGAGTTTTAAACATGTATGAGTTTTAAACATGTAGGAGTTTTAAACATGTAGGAGTTTTAAACATTTAGGAGTTTTAAACATTTAGGAGTTTTAAACATGTATGAGTTTTAAAAATGTATGAGTTTTAAACATGTATGAGTTTTAAACATGTATGAGTTTTAAACATGTAGGAGTTTTATACATGTAGGAGTTTTATACATGTAGGAGTTTTATACATGTAGGAGTTTTATACATGTAGGAGTTTTATACATGTAGGAGTTTTATACATGTAGGAGTTTTATACATGTAGGAGTTTTATACATGTAGGAGTTTTATACATGTAGGAGTTTTATACATGTAGGAGTTTTAAACATGTAGGACGTTTAAACATTTAAACATTTATGACGTTTAAAGATTTAGGACGTTTAAAGATTTAGGACGTTTAAAGATATAGGACGTTTAAAGATTTAGGACGTTTAAAGATTTAGGACGTTTAAAGATTTAGGACGTTTAAAGATTTAGGACGTTTAAAGATTTAGGACGTTAAAAGATTTAGGACGTTTAAAGATTTAGGACGTTTAAAGATTTAGGACGTTTAAAGATTTAGGACGTTTAAAGATTTAGGACGTTTAAAGATTTAGGACGTTTAAAGATTTAGGACGTTTAAAGATTTAGGACGTTTAAAGCTTTAGGACGTTTAAAGCTTTAGGACTTTTAAACATTTAGGACGTTTAAAGCTTTAGGACTTTTAAACATTTTGGACTTGTAAACATTTAGGACTTGTAAACATTTAGGACTTGTAAACATTTAGGACTTTTAAACATTTAGGACTTTTAAACATTTAGGACTTTTAAACATTTAGGACTTTTAAACATTTAGGACTTTTAAACATTTAGGGCTTTTAAACATTTAGGATTTTTAAACATTTAGGATTTTTAAACATTTAGGATTTTTAAACATTTAGGATTTTTAAACATTAATGATTTTTAAACATTAATGATTTTTAAACATTTAGGATTTTTAAACATTTAGGATTTTTTCACATTTAGGAATTTTAAACATTTAGGAATTTTAAACATTTAGGAATTTTAAACATATAGGATTTTTAAACATTTGGGACTTTTAAACATTTGGAACTTTTAAACATTTGGGACTTTTAAACATTTGGGACTTTTATACATTTGGGACTTTTAAACATTTAGGACTTTTAAACATTTAGGACTTTTAATTATTTAGGACTTTTAAACATTTAGGACTTTTAAACATTTAGGACTTTTAAACATGTAGGACTTTTAAACATGTAGGACTTTTAAACATGTAGGACTTTTAAACATGTAGGACTTTTAAACACGTAGGACTTTTAAACATTTAGGACTTTTAAACATTTAGGACTTTTAAACATTTAGGACTTTTAAACATTTAGGACTTTTAAACATTTAGGACTTTTAAACATTTAGGGCTTTTAAACATTTAGGGTTTTTAAACATTTAGGGCTTTTAAACATTTAGGGCTTTTAAACATTTAGGGCTTTTATGACATTTAGGGCTTTTATGACATTTAGGGCTTTTATGACATTTAGGACTTTTATGACATTTAGGACTTTTATGACATTTAGGACTTTTATGACATTTAGGACTTTTATGACATTTAGGACTTTTATAACATTTAGGACTTTTATAACATTTAGGACTTTTATAACATTTAGGACTTTTATAACATTTAGGACTTTTATAACATTTAGGACTTTTATAACATTTAGGACTTTTATAACATTTAGGACTTTTATAATATTTAGGACTTTTATAACGTGTCGGACTTTTATAACGTGTAGGACTTTTATAACGTGTAGGACTTTAAAACGTGTAGGACTTTTATAACGTGTAGGACTTTAAAACGTGTAGGACTTTTATAACGTGTAGGACTTTAAAACGTGTAGGACTTTAAAACGTGTAGGACTTTAAAACGTGTAGGACTTTTATAACGTGTAGGACTTTTATTACGTTTAGGACTTTTATAACGTTTAGGACTTTTATAACGTTTAGGACTTTTATAACGTTTAGGACTTTTATAACGTTTAGGACTTTTATAACGTTTAGGACTTTTATAACGTTTAGGACTTTTATAACGTTTAGGACTTTAATAACGTTTAGGACTTTAATAACGTTTAGGACTTTTATAACGTTTAGGACTTTTATAACGTTTAGGACTTTTATAACGTTTAGGACTTTTATAACGTTTAGGATTTTTATAACGTTTAGGATTTTTATAACGTTTAGGATTTTTATAACGTTTAGGATTTTTATAACGTTTAGGATTTTTATAACGTTTAGGATTTTTATAACGTTTAGGATTTTTATAACATTTAGGATTTTTATAACATTTAGGATTTTTATAACATTTAGGATTTTTATAACATTTAGGATTTTTATAACATTTAGGATTTTTATAACATTTAGGACTTTATAACATATTGGATTTCAAAAACGGACACAAACTTTTTCAATCGTTTGTAAATAGAATATTTTCGAAGCTTTAACTCTCACACATCTATTCAGTCATTGGGGTATTTACTATCCTAACTTAATGTATTGCTCAGTTAATTTATTTTATCTTGCTTAGTTAAGCTATTTATTCCAACAATATCTTATCTATAATTTAAGGTTATGTTTATATAAAAACGAATTCACATAATTAATTTTAACTTAAGACTTACCATATCGTAAAAACATAAGATACTGTAGGAATATTGTTGACATTGCGCCTGGTAAGTCTGTACAGTATTGTAAATAGTTTATATTAAGACATTCAGATTCCAATATCAGGATAACCTATTGTAAATAACATTTGTGACATCTCCAACCCTAATGTACCTTCGGGTGAAATAGGGTTTTGTGTAATGTGGATATTCAATAAATAAATAAATAAACATTTAGGATTTTTATTAAATTTAGGATTTTTATAACATTTAGGACTTTTAAACATTTAAGACTTTTAAACATATAGGACTTTTAAAACATTTAGGACTTTTAAAACATTTAGGATTTTTATAACATTTAGGATTTATATAACATTTAGAATTTTTATAACATTTAGAATTTTTTTAACATTTAGAATTTTTATAACATTTAGGATTTTTATAACATTTTGGATTTTTATAACATTAAGGACTTTTATAACATTTAGGACTTTTAAACATTTAGGACTTTTAAACATTTAGAATTTTTAAACATTTAGGATTTTTAAACATTTAGGATTTTTAAACATTTAAAACTTTTAAACATTTAGGACTTTTAAACATTTAGGACTTTTAAGCATTTAGGACTTTTAAACATTTAGGACTTAAACATTTAGGACTTAAAAATTTAGGACTTTTATACATTTAGGACTTTTAAACATTTAGGAGTTTTAAACATTTAGGACTTTTAAACATGTAGGACTTTTAAACATGTAGGACTTTTAAACATGTAGGACTTTTAAACATGTAGGACTTTTAAACATGTAGGACTTTTAAACTTGTAGGACTTTTAATCATGTAGGACTTTTAATCATGTAGGACTTTTAAACATGTAGGACTTTTAAACAAGTAGGACTTTTAAACATGTAGGACTTTTAAACATGTAGGACTTTTAATCATGTAGGACTTTTAAACACGTAGGACTTTTAAACATGTAGGAATTTTAAACATGTAGGACTTTTAAACATGTAGGACTTTTAAACATGTAGGACTTTTGACATGTAGGACTTTTAAACATGTAGGACTTTTAAACATGTAGGACTTTTAAACATGTAGGACTTTTAAACATGTAGGACTTTTAAACATTATGACTTTTAAACATTATGACTTTTAAACATGTAGGACTTTTAAACATTTAGGACTTTTAAACATGTAGGACTTTTAAACATTATGACTTTTAAACATTATGACTTTTAAACATTATGACTTTTAAACATGTAGGACTTTTAAACATTTAGGACTTTTAAACATTTAGGACTTTTAAACATTTAGGACTTTTAAACATTTAGGACTTTTAAACATTTAGGACTTTTAAACATTTAGGACTTTTAAACATTTAGGACTTTTAAACATTATGGACTTTTAAACATTTTGGACTTTTAAACATTTTGGACTTTTAAACATTTTGGACTTTTAAACATTTTGGACTTTTAAACATTTTGGACTTTTAAACATTTTGGACTTTTAAACATTTTGGACTTTTAAACATTTTGGACTTTTAAACATTTTGGACTTTTAAACATTTTGGACTTTTAAACATTTTGGACTTTTAAACATTTTGGACTTTTAAACATGTAGGACTTTTAAACATGTAGGACTTTTAAACATGTAGGACTTTTAAACATGTAGGACTTTTAAACATGTAGGACTTTTAAACATGTAGGACTTTTAAACATGTAGGACTTTTAAACATGTAGGACTTTTAAACATTTAGGACTTTTAAACATGTAGGACTTTTAAACATGTAGGACTTTTAAACATGTAGGACTTTTAAACATGTAGGACTTTTAAACATGTAGGACTTTTAAACATGTAGGACTTTTAAACATTTAGGATTTTAAACATTTAAGATTTTTAAGCATTTAGGATTTTTAAACATTGAGGATTTTTAAACATTTAGGATTTTTAAACATTTAGGAATTTTAAACATTTAGGAATTTTAAACATTTAGGATTTTTAAACATTTAGGATTTTTAAACATATAGGATTTTTAAACATATAGGATTTTTTAAACATTTAGGTATTTTCAAACATTTAGGGTTTTTTTAAACATTTAGGGTTTTTAAACATTTAGGGATTTTAAACATTTAGGATTTTTAAGCATTCAGGATTTTTAAGCATTCAGGATTTTTAAGCATTTAGGATTTTTAAGCATTCAGGATTTTTAAGCATTCAGGATTTTTAAGCATTCAGGATTTTTAAGCATTCAGGATTTTTAAACATTCAGGATCTTTAAACATTAAGGAATTTTAAACATTTAGGATTTTTTAACATTTAGGATTTTTAAAGATTTAGGAGTTTTAAACATTTAGGAGTTTTAAACATTTAGGAGTTTTAAACATTTAGGACTTTTAAACATGTAGGAGTTTTATACATGTAGGAGTTTTAAACATGTAGGAGTTTTAAACATGTAGGAGTTTTATACATGTAGGAGTTTTAAACATGTAGGAGTTTTAAACATGTAGGAGTTTTAAACATGTAGGAGTTTTAAACATGTAGGAGTTTTAAACATGTAGGAGTTTTAAACATGTAGGAGTTTTAAACATGTAGGAGTTTTAAACATTTAGGACGTTTAAACATTTAGGACTTTTAAACATTTAGGACTTTTAAACATTTAGGACTTTTAAACATATTGGACTTTTAAACATTTTGGGCTTTTAAACATTTAGGACTTTTAAACATTTAGGACTTTTAAACATTTAGGACTTTTAAACATTTAGGACTTGTAAACATTTAGGACTTGTAAACATTTAGGACTTGTAAACATTTAGGACTTTTAAACATTTATGACTTTTAAACATTTAGGATTTTTAAACATTTAGGATTTTTAAACATTTAGGATTTTTAAACATATAGGATTTTTAAACATATAGGATTTTTAAACATATAGGATTTTTTTTAAACATTTAGGTATTTTCAAACATTTAGGGTTTTTTTTAACATTTAGGGTTTTTAAACATTTAGGATTTTAAAAATTTAGAATTTTTAAACATTTAGGATTTTTAAAGATTTAGGATTTTTAAACATTTAGGATTTTCAAAGATTTATGATTTTTAAACATTTAGGATTTTTAAACATTTAGGATTTTTAAAGATTCATGATTTTTAGACATTTAGGATTTTTAAACATTTAGGATTTTTAAACATTTAGGGTTTCTAAACATTTAGGGTTTTTAAACATTTAGGGTTTTTAAGCATTTATGATTTTTAAGCATTTATGATTTTTAAGCATTTATGATTTTTAAGCATTTATGATTTTTAAGCATTCAGGATTTTTAGCATTCAGGATTTTTAAACATTTAGGATTTTTAAAGATTTAGGAGTTTTAAACATTTATGAGTTTTAAACATTTATGAGTTTTAAACATGTAGGAGTTTTAAACATGTAGGAGTTTTAAACATGTAGGAGTTTTAAACATGTAGGAGTTTTAAACATGTAGGAGTTTTAAACATGTAGGAGTTTTAAACATGTAGGAGTTTTAAACATGTAGGAGTTTTAAACATGTAGGAGTTTTAAACATGTAGGAGTTTTAAACATGTAGGAGTTTTAAACATGTAGGAGTTTTAAACATGTAGGAGTTTTAAACATGTAGGAGTTTTAAACATGTAGGAGTTTTAAACATGTAGGAGTTTTAAACATGTAGGAGTTTTAAACATGTAGGAGTTTTAAACATGTAGGAGTTTTAAACATGTAGGAGTTTTAAACATGTAGGAGTTTTAAACATGTAGGAGTTTTAAACATGTAGGAGTTTTAAACATGTAGGAGTTTTAAACATGTAGGAGTTTTAAACATGTAGGAGTTTTAAACATGTAGGAGTTTTAAACATGTAGGAGTTTTAAACATGTAGGAGTTTTAAACATGTAGGAGTTTTAAACATGTGGGAGTTTTAAACATGTAGGAGTTTTAAACATGTAGGAGTTTTAGACATGTAGGAGTTTTAAACATGTAGGAGTTTTAAACATGTAGGAGTTTTAAACATGTAGGAGTTTTAAACATGTAGGAGTTTTAAACATGTAGGAGTTTTAAACATGTAGGAGTTTTAAACATGTATGAGTTTTAAACATGTATGAGTTTTAATCATGTAGGAGTTTTATACATGTAGGAGTTTTATACATGTAGGAGTTTTATACATGTAGGAGTTTTATACATGTAGGAGTTTTATACATGTAGGAGTTTTATACATGTAGGAGTTTTAAACATGTGGGACGTTTAAAAATTTAAACATTTATGACGTTTAAAGATTTAGGACGTTTAAAGATTTAGGACGTTTAAAGATTTAGGACGTTTAAAGATTTAGGACGTTTAAAGATTTAGGACGTTTAAAGATTTAGGACGTTTAAAGATTTAGGACGTTTAAAGATTTAGGACGTTTAAAGATTTAGGACGTTTAAAGATTTAGGACGTTTAAAGATTTAGGACGTTTAAAGATTTAGGACGTTTAAAGATTTAGGACGTTTAAAGATTTAGGACGTTTAAAGATTTAGGACGTTTAAAGATTTAGGACGTTTAAAGATTTAGGACGTTTAAAGATTTAGGACGTTTAAAGATTTAGGACGTTTAAAGATTTAGGACGTTTAAAGATTTAGGACGTTTAAAGATTTAGGACGTTTAAAGCTTTAGGACGTTTAAAGCTTTAGGACTTTTAAACATTTTGGACTTGTAAACATTTAGGACTTGTAAACATTTAGGACTTGTAAACATTTAGGACTTTTAAACATTTAGGACTTTTAAACATTTAGGACTTTTAAACATTTAGGACTTTTAAACATTTAGGACTTTTAAACATTTAGGGCTTTTAAACATTTAGGACTTTTAAACATTTAGGATTTTTAAACATTTAGGATTTTTAAACATTTAGGATTTTTAAACATTTAGGATTTTTAAACATTAAGGATTTTTAAACATTTAGGATTTTTAAACATTTAGGAATTTTAAACATTTAGGAATTTTAAACATTTAGGAATTTTAAACATATAGGATTTTTAAACATTTGGGACTTTTAAACATTTGGGACTTTTAAACATTTGGGACTTTTAAACATTTGGGACTTTTAAACATTTGGGACTTTTAAACATTTGGGACTTTTAAACATTTGGGACTTTTATACATTTGGGACTTTTAAACATTTAGGACTTTTAAACATTTAGGACTTTTAATTATTTAGGACTTTTAAACATTTAGGACTTTTAAACATGTAGGACTTTTAAACATGTAGGACTTTTAAACATGTAGGACTTTTAAACATGTAGGACTTTTAAACACGTAGGACTTTTAAACACGTAGGACTTTTAAACATTTAGGACTTTTAAACATTTAGGACTTTTAAACATTTAGGACTTTTAAACATTTAGGACTTTTAAACATTTAGGACTTTTAAACATTTAGGGCTTTTAAACATTTAGGGTTTTTAAACATTTAGGGCTTTTAAACATTTAGGGCTTTTATAACATTTAGGGCTTTTATGACATTTAGGGCTTTTATGACATTTAGGGCTTTTATGACATTTAGGACTTTTATGACATTTAGGACTTTTATGACATTTAGGACTTTTATGACATTTAGGACTTTTATAACATTTAGGACTTTCATAACATTTAGGACTTTTATAACATTTAGGACTTTTATAACATTTAGGACTTTTATAACATTTAGGACTTTTATAACATTTAGGACTTTTATAACATTTAGGACTTTTATAACATTTAGGACTTTTATAACGTGTAGGACTTTAAAACGTGTAGGACTTTAAAACGTGTAGGACTTTAAAACGTGTAGGACTTTTATAACGTGTAGGACTTTTATTACGTTTAGGACTTTTATAACGTTTAGGACTTTTATAACGTTTAGGACTTTTATAACGTTTAGGACTTTTATAACGTTTAGGACTTTTATAACGTTTAGGACTTTTATAACGTTTAGGACTTTTATAACGTTTAGGATTTTTATAACGTTTAGGATTTTTATAACGTTTAGGATTTTTATAACGTTTAGGATTTTTATAACGTTTAGGATTTTTATAACGTTTAGGATTTTTATAACATTTAGGATTTTTATAACATTTAGGATTTTTATAACATTTAGGATTTTTATAACATATTGGACTTTTAAACATGTAGGACTTTTAAACATGTAGGACTTTTAAACATGTAGGACTTTTAAACATGTAGGACTTTTAAACATGTAGGACTTTTAAACATGTAGGACTTTTAAACATGTAGGACTTTTAAACATGTAGGACTTTTAAACATGTAGGACTTTTAAACATGTAGGACTTTTAAACATGTAGGACTTTTAAACATGTAGGACTTTCAAACATGTAGGACTTTCAAACATGTAGGACTTTCAAAGATGTAGGACTTTCAAACATGTAGGACTTTCAAACATGTAGGACTTTCAAACATGTAGGACTTTTATAACATTTAGGACTTTTATAACATTTAGGACTTTTATAACATTTAGGACTTTTATAACATTTAGGACTTTTATAAAATTTAGGACTTTTATAACATTAAGGACTTTTATAACATTAAGGACTTTAATAACATTAAGGACTTTAATAACATTTAGGACTTTAATAACATTTAGGACTTTAATAACATTTAGGATTTTTATAACATTTAGGATTTTTATAACATTTAGGATGTTTTTATAACATTTAGGATGTTTTTATAACATTTAGGATGTTTTTATAACATTTAGGATGTTTTTATAACATTTAGGATTTTTATAACATTTAGGATTTCAAAAACGGACACAAACTTTTTCAATCGTTTGTAAATAGAATATTTTCGAAGCTTTAACTCTCACACATCTATTCAGTCATTGGGGTATTTACTAACCTAACTTAATGTATTGCTCAGTTAATTTATTTTATCTTGCTTAGTTAAGCTATTTATTCCAACAATATCTTATCTATAATTTAAGGTTATGTTTATATAAAAACGAATTCAGATAATTAATTTTAACTTAAGACTTACCATATCGTAAAAACATAAGATACTGTAGGACTATTGTAGACATTACGCCTGGTAAGAACTGTACAGTATTGTAAATAGTGTATTTTAGACATTCAGATTCCAATATCAGGATAACCTATTGTAAATAACATTTGTGACATCTCCAACCCTAATGTACCTTCGGGTGAAATAGGGTTTTGTGTAATGTGGATATTCAATAAATAAATAAATAAACATTTAGGATTTTTATTAAATTTAGGATTTTTATAACATTACGATTTTTATAACATTTAGGATTTTTATAACATCTAGGATTTTTATAACATTTAGGATTTTTTAAACATTTAGGATTTTTTAAACATTTAGGATTTTTTAAACATTTAGGATTTTTTAAACATTTAGGATTTTTTAAACATTTAGGATTTTTAAAACATTTAGGGTTTTTTAAACATTTAGGGTTTTTTGAACATTTAGGGTTTTTTGAACATTTAGGGTTTTTTAACATTTAGGTTTTTTTAAACATTTGCGTTTTTTAAACATTTAGGTTTTTTAAACATTTAGGGTTCTTTAAACACTTAGGTTTTTTTAAACATTAAGTTTTTTTTAAACATATAGGTTTTTTTTAAAAAATAGGATTTTTAAACATTTAGGTTTTTTTAAACATTTAGGGTTTTTTAAAACATTTAGGGCTTTTTAAACATTTAGGGTTTTTTAAACATTTAGGTTTTTTCAAACATTCAGGGTTTTTTAAACATTTAGGGTTTTTAAACATTTAGGATTTTAAACATTTAGGATTTTTAGACATTTAGAATTTTTAAACATTTTTAAACATTTAGGATTTTTAAACATTTAGGATTTTTAAAGATTTAGGATTTTTAAAGATTTAGGATTTTTAAACATTTAGGTTTTTTAAACATTTAGGATTTTTAAACATTTAGGATTTTTAAAGATTTATGATTTTTAAACATTTAGGATTTTTAAACATTTAGGATTTTTAAAGATTTATGATTTTTAAACATTTAGGATTTTTAAACATTTAGGATTTTTAAACATTTAGGATTTTTAAACATTTAGGATTTTTAAACATTTAGGATTTTTAAACATTTAGGATTTTTAAAACATTTAGGGTTTTTAAACATTTAGGGTTTTTAAACATTTAGGGTTTTTATACATTTAGGGTTTTTAAACATTTAGGGTTTTTAAACATTTAGGGTTTTTAAACATTTAGGGTTTTTAAGCATTTAGGGTTTTTAAGCATTTAGGATTTTTAAGCATTTAGGATTTTTAAGCATTTATGACTTTTATGCATTTAGGATTTTTAAGCATTTAGGATTTTTAAGCATTTAGGATTTTTAAGCATTCAGGATTTTTAAGCATTCAGGATTTTTAAGCATTCAGGATTTTTAAACATTTAGGATTTTTAAAGATTTAGGAGTTTTAAACATTTAGGAGTCTTAAACATTTAGGAGTCTTAAACATTTAGGAGTTTTAAACATGTAGGAGTTTTAAACATGTAGGAGTTATAACATGTAGGAGTTTTATACATGTAGGAGTTTTATACATGTAGGAGTTTCAAACATGTAGGACGTTTAAACATTTAGGACGTTTAAAGATTTAGGACGTTTAAAGATTTATTACGTTTAAACATTTAGGACTTTTAAACATATTGGACTTTTAAACATTTTGGACTTTTAAACATTTAGGACTTTTAAACATTTAGGACTTTTAAACATTTAGGACTTTTAAACATTTAGGACTTTTAAACATTTAGGACTTTTAAACATTTTGGACTTTTAAACATTTTGGACTTTTAAACATTTAGGACTTTTAAACATGTAGGACTTTTAAACATGTAGGACTTTTAAACATGTAGGACTTTTAAACATGTAGGACTTTTAAACATGTAGGACTTTTAAACATGTAGGACTTTCAAACATGTAGGACTTTCAAACATGTAGGACTTTTATAACATTTAGGACTTTTATAACATTTAGGATTTTTATAACATTTAGGATGTTTTTATAACATTTAGGATGTTTTTATAACATTTAGGATGTTTTTATAACATTTAGGATTTTTATAACATTTAGGATTTTCATAACATTTAGGATTTCAAAAACGGACACAAACTTTTTCAATCGTTTGTAAATAGAATATTTTCGAAGCTTTAACACATCTATTCAGTCATTGGGGTATTTACTAACCTAACTTAATGTATTGCTCAGTTAATTTATTTTATCTTGCTTAGTTAAGCTATTTATTCCAACAATATCTTATCTATAATTTAAGGTTATGTTTATATAAAAACGAATTCAGATAATTAATTTTAACTTAAGACTTACCATATCGTAAAAACATAAGATACTGTAGGACTATTGTAGACATTACGCCTGGTAAGAACTGTACAGTATTGTAAATAGTGTATTTTAGACATTCAGATTCCAATATCAGGATAACCTATTGTAAATAACATTTGTGACATCTCCAACCCTAATGTACCTTCGGGTGAAATAGGGTTTTGTGTAATGTGGATATTCAATAAATAAATAAATAAACATTTAGGATTTTTATTAAATTTAGGATTTTTATAACATTACGATTTTTATAACATTTAGGATTTTTATAACATCTAGGATTTTTATAACATTTAGGATTTTTATAACATTTAGGATTTTTATAACATTTAGGATTTTTATAACATTTAGGATTTTTATAACATTTAGGATTTTTATAACATGTAGGACTTTTAAACATGTAGGACTTTTAAACATGTAGGACTTTTAAACATGTAGGACTTTTAAACATGTAGGACTTTTAAACATGTAGGACTTTTAAACATGTAGGACTTTTAAACATGTAGGACTTTTAAACATGTAGGACTTTTAAACATGTAGGACTTTTAAACATGTAGGACTTTCAAACATGTAGGACTTTCAAACATGTAGGACTTTCAAAGATGTAGGACTTTCAAACATGTAGGACTTTCAAACATGTAGGACTTTCAAACATGTAGGACTTTCAAACATGTAGGACTTTTATAACATTTAGGACTTTTATAACATTTAGGACTTTTATAACATTTAGGACTTTTATAAAATTTAGGACTTTTATAACATTAAGGACTTTTATAACATTAAGGACTTTAATAACATTAAGGACTTTAATAACATTTAGGACTTTAATAACATTTAGGACTTTAATAACATTTAGGACTTTAATAACATTTAGGATTTTTATAACATTTAGGATTTTTATAACATTTAGGATGTTTTTATAACATTTAGGATGTTTTTATAACATTTAGGATGTTTTTATAACATTTAGGATTTTTATAACATTTAGGATTTCAAAAACGGACACAAACTTTTTCAATCGTTTGTAAATAGAATATTTTCGAAGCTTTAACTCTCACACATCTATTCAGTCATTGGGGTATTTACTAACCTAACTTAATGTATTGCTCAGTTAATTTATTTTATCTTGCTTAGTTAAGCTATTTATTCCAACAATATCTTATCTATAATTTAAGGTTATGTTTATATAAAAACGAATTCAGATAATTAATTTTAACTTAAGACTTACCATATCGTAAAAACATAAGATACTGTAGGACTATTGTAGACATTACGCCTGGTAAGAACTGTACAGTATTGTAAATAGTGTATTTTAGACATTCAGATTCCAATATCAGGATAACCTATTGTAAATAACATTTGTGACATCTCCAACCCTAATGTACCTTCGGGTGAAATAGGGTTTTGTGTAATGTGGATATTCAATAAATAAATAAATAAACATTTAGGATTTTTATTAAATTTAGGATTTTTATAACATTACGATTTTTATAACATTTAGGATTTTTATAACATTTAGGATTTTTTAAACATTTAGGATTTTTTAAAGATTTAGGATTTCTTAAACATTTAGGATTTTTTAAACATTTAGGATTTTTTAAACATTTAGGATTTTTTAAACATTTAGGATTTTTAAAACATTTAGGGTTTTTTAAACATTTAGGGTTTTTTGAACATTTAGGTTTTTTTGAACATTTAGGGTTTTTTAACATTTAGGTTTTTTTAAACATTTGCGTTTTTTAAACATTTAGGTTTTTTAAACATTTAGGGTTCTTTAAACACTTAGGTTTTTTTAAACATTAAGTTTTTTTTAAACATATAGGTTTTTTTTAAAAAATAGGATTTTTAAACATTTAGGTTTTTTTAAACATTTAGGGTTTTTTAAAACATTTAGGGCTTTTTAAACATTTAGGGTTTTTTAAACATTTAGGTTTTTTCAAACATTCAGGGTTTTTTAAACATTTAGGGTTTTTAAACATTTAGGATTTTAAACATTTAGGATTTTTAGACATTTAGAATTTTTAAACATTTTTAAACATTTAGGATTTTTAAACATTTAGGATTTTTAAAGATTTAGGATTTTTAAAGATTTAGGATTTTTAAACATTTAGGTTTTTTAAACATTTAGGATTTTTAAACATTTAGGATTTTTAAACATTTAGGATTTTTAAAGATTTATGATTTTTAAACATTTAGGATTTTTAAACATTTAGGATTTTTAAAGATTTATGATTTTTAAACATTTAGGATTTTTAAACATTTAGGATTTTTAAACATTTAGGATTTTTAAACATTTAGGATTTTTAATCATTTAGGATTTTTAAACATTTAGGATTTTTAAACATTTAGGATTTTTAAAACATTTAGGGTTTTTAAACATTTAGGGTTTTTAAACATTTAGGGTTTTTATACATTTAGGGTTTTTAAACATTTAGGGTTTTTAAACATTTAGGGTTTTTAAACATTTAGGGTTTTTAAGCATTTAGGGTTTTTAAGCATTTAGGATTTTTAAGCATTTAGGATTTTTAAGCATTTATGACTTTTATGCATTTAGGATTTTTAAGCATTTAGGATTTTTAAGCATTTAGGATTTTTAAGCATTCAGGATTTTTAAGCATTCAGGATTTTTAAGCATTCAGGATTTTTAAACATTTAGGATTTTTAAAGATTTAGGAGTTTTAAACATTTAGGAGTCTTAAACATTTAGGAGTCTTAAACATTTAGGAGTTTTAAACATGTAGGAGTTTTAAACATGTAGGAGTTATAACATGTAGGAGTTTTATACATGTAGGAGTTTTATACATGTAGGAGTTTCAAACATGTAGGACGTTTAAACATTTAGGACGTTTAAAGATTTAGGACGTTTAAAGATTTATTACGTTTAAACATTTAGGACTTTTAAACATATTGGACTTTTAAACATTTTGGACTTTTAAACATTTAGGACTTTTAAACATTTAGGACTTTTAAACATTTAGGACTTTTAAACATTTAGGACTTTTAAACATTTAGGACTTTTAAACATTTTGGACTTTTAAACATTTTGGACTTTTAAACATTTAGGACTTTTAAACATGTAGGACTTTTAAACATGTAGGACTTTTAAACATGTAGGACTTTTAAACATGTAGGACTTTTAAACATGTAGGACTTTTGAACATGTAGGACTTTCAAACATGTAGGACTTTCAAACATGTAGGACTTTTATAACATTTAGGACTTTTATAACATTTAGGATTTTTATAACATTTAGGATGTTTTTATAACATTTAGGATGTTTTTATAACATTTAGGATGTTTTTATAACATTTAGGATTTTTATAACATTTAGGATTTTCATAACATTTAGGATTTCAAAAACGGACACAAACTTTTTCAATCGTTTGTAAATAGAATATTTTCGAAGCTTTAACACATCTATTCAGTCATTGGGGTATTTACTAACCTAACTTAATGTATTGCTCAGTTAATTTATTTTATCTTGCTTAGTTAAGCTATTTATTCCAACAATATCTTATCTATAATTTAAGGTTATGTTTATATAAAAACGAATTCAGATAATTAATTTTAACTTAAGACTTACCATATCGTAAAAACATAAGATACTGTAGGACTATTGTAGACATTACGCCTGGTAAGAACTGTACAGTATTGTAAATAGTGTATTTTAGACATTCAGATTCCAATATCAGGATAACCTATTGTAAATAACATTTGTGACATCTCCAACCCTAATGTACCTTCGGGTGAAATAGGGTTTTGTGTAATGTGGATATTCAATAAATAAATAAATAAACATTTAGGATTTTTATTAAATTTAGGATTTTTATAACATTACGATTTTTATAACATTTAGGATTTTTATAACATCTAGGATTTTTATAACATTTAGGATTTTTATAACATTTAGGATTTTTATAACATTTAGGATTTTTATAACATTTAGGATTTTTATAACATTTAGGATTTTTATAACATTTAGGATTTTTATAACATATTGGACTTTTAAACATGTAGGACTTTTAAACATGTAGGACTTTTAAACATGTAGGACTTTTAAACATGTAGGACTTTTAAACATGTAGGACTTTTAAACATGTAGGACTTTTAAACATGTAGGACTTTTAAACATGTAGGACTTTTAAACATGTAGGACTTTCAAACATGTAGGACTTTCAAACATGTAGGACTTTCAAAGATGTAGGACTTTCAAACATGTAGGACTTTCAAACATGTAGGACTTTCAAACATGTAGGACTTTCAAACATGTAGGACTTTTATAACATTTAGGACTTTTATAACATTTAGGACTTTTATAACATTTAGGACTTTTATAAAATTTAGGACTTTTATAACATTAAGGACTTTTATAACATTAAGGACTTTAATAACATTAAGGACTTTAATAACATTTAGGACTTTAATAACATTTAGGACTTTAATAACATTTAGGACTTTAATAACATTTAGGATTTTTATAACATTTAGGATTTTTATAACATTTAGGATGTTTTTATAACATTTAGGATGTTTTTATAACATTTAGGATGTTTTTATAACATTTAGGATGTTTTTATAACATTTAGGATGTTTTTATAACATTTAGGATTTTTATAACATTTAGGATTTCAAAAACGGACACAAACTTTTTCAATCGTTTGTAAATAGAATATTTTCGAAGCTTTAACTCTCACACATCTATTCAGTCATTGGGGTATTTACTAACCTAACTTAATGTATTGCTCAGTTAATTTATTTTATCTTGCTTAGTTAAGCTATTTATTCCAACAATATCTTATCTATAATTTAAGGTTATGTTTATATAAAAACGAATTCAGATAATTAATTTTAACTTAAGACTTACCATATCGTAAAAACATAAGATACTGTAGGACTATTGTAGACATTACGCCTGGTAAGAACTGTACAGTATTGTAAATAGTGTATTTTAGACATTCAGATTCCAATATCAGGATAACCTATTGTAAATAACATTTGTGACATCTCCAACCCTAATGTACCTTCGGGTGAAATAGGGTTTTGTGTAATGTGGATATTCAATAAATAAATAAATAAACATTTAGGATTTTTATTAAATTTAGGATTTTTATAACATTACGATTTTTATAACATTTAGGATTTTTATAACATTTAGGATTTTTTAAACATTTAGGATTTTTTAAAGATTTAGGATTTCTTAAACATTTAGGATTTTTTAAACATTTAGGATTTTTTAAACATTTAGGATTTTTTAAACATTTAGGATTTTTAAAACATTTAGGGTTTTTTAAACATTTAGGGTTTTTTGAACATTTAGGGTTTTTTGAACATTTAGGGTTTTTTAACATTTAGGTTTTTTTAAACATTTGCGTTTTTTAAACATTTAGGTTTTTTAAACATTTAGGGTTCTTTAAACACTTAGGTTTTTTTAAACATTAAGTTTTTTTTAAACATTAAGTTTTTTTTAAACATATAGGTTTTTTTTAAAAAATAGGATTTTTAAACATTTAGGTTTTTTTAAACATTTAGGGTTTTTTAAAACATTTAGGGCTTTTTAAACATTTAGGGTTTTTTAAACATTTAGGTTTTTTCAAACATTCAGGGTTTTTTAAACATTTAGGGTTTTTAAACATTTAGGATTTTAAACATTTAGGATTTTTAGACATTTAGAATTTTTAAACATTTTTAAACATTTAGGATTTTTAAACATTTAGGATTTTTAAAGATTTAGGATTTTTAAAGATTTAGGATTTTTAAACATTTAGGTTTTTTAAACATTTAGGATTTTTAAACATTTAGGATTTTTAAAGATTTATGATTTTTAAACATTTAGGATTTTTAAACATTTAGGATTTTTAAAGATTTATGATTTTTAAACATTTAGGATTTTTAAACATTTAGGATTTTTAAACATTTATTATTTTTAAACATTTAGGATTTTTAAACATTTAGGATTTTTAAACATTTAGGATTTTTAAAACATTTAGGGTTTTTAAACATTTAGGGTTTTTAAACATTTAGGGTTTTTATACATTTAGGGTTTTTAAACATTTAGGGTTTTTAAACATTTAGGGTTTTTAAACATTTAGGGTTTTTAAGCATTTAGGGTTTTTAAGCATTTAGGATTTTTAAGCATTTAGGATTTTTAAGCATTTATGACTTTTATGCATTTAGGATTTTTAAGCATTTAGGATTTTTAAGCATTTAGGATTTTTAAGCATTCAGGATTTTTAAGCATTCAGGATTTTTAAGCATTCAGGATTTTTAAGCATTCAGGATTTTTAAACATTTAGGATTTTTAAAGATTTAGGAGTTTTAAACATTTAGGAGTCTTAAACATTTAGGAGTCTTAAACATTTAGGAGTTTTAAACATGTAGGAGTTTTAAACATGTAGGAGTTATAACATGTAGGAGTTTTATACATGTAGGAGTTTTATACATGTAGGAGTTTCAAACATGTAGGACAGTTAAACATTTAGGACGTTTAAAGATTTAGGACGTTTAAAGATTTATTACGTTTAAACATTTAGGACTTTTAAACATATTGGACTTTTAAACATTTTGGACTTTTAAACATTTAGGACTTTTAAACATTTAGGACTTTTAAACATTTAGGACTTTTAAACATTTAGGACTTTTAATCATTTAGGACTTTTAAACATTTTGGACTTTTAAACATTTAGGACTTTTAAACATTTAGGACTTTTAAACATGTAGGACTTTTAAACATGTAGGACTTTTAAACATGTAGGACTTTTAAACATGTAGGACTTTTAAACATGTAGGACTTTTAAACATGTAGGACTTTCAAACATGTAGGACTTTCAAACATGTAGGACTTTTATAACATTTAGGACTTTTATAACATTTAGGATTTTTATAACATTTAGGATTTTTATAACATTTAGGATGTTTTTATAACATTTAGGATGTTTTTATAACATTTAGGATGTTTTTATAACATTTAGGATGTTTTTATAACATTTAGGATTTTTATAACATTTAAGATTTTCATAACATTTAGGATTTCAAAAACGGACACAAACTTTTTCAATCGTTTGTAAATAGAATATTTTCGAAGCTTTAACACATCTATTCAGTCATTGGGGTATTTACTAACCTAACTTAATGTATTGCTCAGTTAATTTATTTTATCTTGCTTAGTTAAGCTATTTATTCCAACAATATCTTATCTATAATTTAAGGTTATGTTTATATAAAAACGAATTCAGATAATTAATTTTAACTTAAGACTTACCATATCGTAAAAACATAAGATACTGTAGGACTATTGTAGACATTACGCCTGGTAAGAACTGTACAGTATTGTAAATAGTGTATTTTAGACATTCAGATTCCAATATCAGGATAACCTATTGTAAATAACATTTGTGACATCTCCAACCCTAATGTACCTTCGGGTGAAATATGGTTTTGTGTAATGTGGATATTCAATAAATAAATAAATAAACATTTAGGATTTTTATTAAATTTAGGATTTTTATAACATTACGATTTTTATAACATTTAGGATTTTTATAACATCTAGGATTTTTATAACATTTAGGATTTTTATAACATTTAGGATTTTTTAAACATTTAGGATTTTTTAAAGATTTAGGATTTCTTAAACATTTAGGATTTTTTAAACATTTAGGATTTTTTAAACATTTAGGGTTTTTTAACATTTAGGGTTTTTAAAACATTTAGGGTTTTTAAAACATTTAGGGTTTTTTAAACATTTAGGGTTTTTTAAACATTTAGGGTTTTTTAACATTTAGGTTTTTTTTAAACATTTGCGTTTTTTAAACATTTAGTTTTTTTTAAACATTTAGGGTTCTTTAAACACTTAGGTTTTTTTAAACATTTAGGTTTTTTTTAAACATATAGGTTTTTTTTTTAAAAAATAGGATTTTTAAACATTTAGGTTTTTTTAAACATTTAGGGCTTTTTAAACATTTAGGGTTTTTTAAACATTTAGGTTTTTTCAAACATTCAGGGTTTTTTAAACATTTAGGGTTTTTAAACATTTAGGATTTTAAACATTTAGGATTTTTAGACATTTAGAATTTTTAAACATTTTTAAACATTTAGGATTTTTAAACATTTAGGATTTTTAAACATTTAGGTTTTTTAAACATTTAGGATTTTTAAACATTTAGGATTTTTAAAGATTTATGATTTTTAAACATTTAGGATTTTTAAACATTTAGGATTTTTAAAGATTTATGATTTTTAATCATTTAGGATTTTTAAACATTTAGGATTTTTAAACATTTAGGATTTTTAAACATTAAGGATTTTTAAACATTTAGGATTTTTAAACATTTAGGGTTTTTAAACATTTAGGGTTTTTAAACATTTAGGGTTTTTAAACATTTAGGGTTTTTAAACATTTAGGGTTTTTAAACATTTAGGGTTTTAAAACATTTAGGGTTTTTAAACATTTAGGGTTTTTAAACATTTAGGGTTTTTAAGCATTTAGGGTTTTTAAGCATTTAGGGTTTTTAAGCATTTAGGATTTTTAAGCATTTAGGATTTTTAAGCATTTATGATTTTTATGCATGTAGGATTTTTAAGCATTTAGGATTTTTAAGCATTTAGGATTTTTAAGCATTTAGGATTTTTAAGCATTCAGGATTTTTAAGCATTCAGGATTTTTAAAGATTTAGGATTTTTAAAGATTTAGGAGTTTTTAACATTTATGAGTTTTAAACATTTAGGAGTCTTAAACATTTAGGAGTCTTAAACATTTGGGAGTCTTAAACATTTAGGAGTTTTAAACATGTAGGAGTTTTAAACATGTAGGAGTTTTAAACATGTAGGAGTTTTATACATGTAGGAGTTTCAAACATGTAGGACGATTAAACATTTAGGACGTTTAAACATTTAGGACGTTTAAAGATTTAGGACGTTTAAAGATTTATTACGTTTAAACATTTAGGACTTTGAAACATTTAGGACTTTTAAACATTTAGGACTTTTAAACATTTTGGACTTTTAAACATTTAGGACTTTTAAACATTTAGGACTTTTAAACATTTAGGACTTTTTAACATTTAGGACTTTTAAACATTTAGGACTTTTAAACATTTAGGACTTTTAAACATTTAGGACTTTTAAACATTTAGGACTTGTAAACATTTAGGACTTTTAAACATTTAGGATTTTAAACATTTAAGATTTTTAAGCATTTAGGATTTTTAAACATTGAGGATTTTTAAACATTTAGGATTTTTAAACATTTAGGAATTTTAAACATTTAGGAATTTTAAACATTTAGGATTTTTAAACATTTAGGATTTTTAAACATATAGGATTTTTAAACATATAGGATTTTTAAACATATAGGATTTTTTAAACATTTAGGTATTTTCAAACATTTAGGGTTTTTTAAACATTTAGGGTTTTTAAACATTTAGGGATTTTAAACATTTAGGATTTTTAAGCATTCAGGATTTTTAAGCATTCAGGATTTTTAAGCATTTAGGATTTTTAAGCATTCAGGATTTTTAAGCATTCAGGATTTTTAAGCATTCAGGATTTTTAAGCATTCAGGATTTTTAAACATTCAGGATCTTTAAACATTAAGGAATTTTAAACATTTAGGATTTTTTAACATTTAGGATTTTTAAAGATTTAGGAGTTTTAAACATTTAGGAGTTTTAAACATTTAGGAGTTTTAAACATTTAGGACTTTTAAACATGTAGGAGTTTTATACATGTAGGAGATTTAAACATGTAGGAGTTTTAAACATGTAGGAGTTTTAAACATGTAGGAGTTTTAAACATGTAGGAGTTTTAAACATGTAGGAGTTTTAAACATGTAGGAGTTTTAAACATGTAGGAGTTTTAAACATTTAGGACGTTTAAACATTTAGGACTTTTAAACATTTAGGACTTTTAAACATATTGGACTTTTAAACATTTTGGGCTTTTAAACATTTAGGACTTTTAAACATTTAGGACTTTTAAACATTTAGGACTTTTAAACATTTAGGACTTGTAAACATTTAGGACTTGTAAACATTTAGGACTTGTAAACATTTAGGACTTTTAAACATTTATGACTTTTAAACATTTAGGATTTTTAAACATTTAGGATTTTTAAACATTTAGGATTTTTAAGCATTCAGGATTTTTAAGCATTCAGGATTTTTAAAGATTTAGGATTTTTAAAGATTTAGGAGTTTTTAACATTTATGAGTTTTAAACATTTAGGAGTCTTAAACATTTAGGAGTCTTAAACATTTGGGAGTCTTAAACATTTAGGAGTTTTAAACATGTAGGAGTTTTAAACATGTAGGAGTTTTAAACATGTAGGAGTTTTATACATGTAGGAGTTTCAAACATGTAGGACGATTAAACATTTAGGACGTTTAAACATTTAGGACGTTTAAAGATTTAGGACGTTTAAAGATTTATTACGTTTAAACATTTAGGACTTTTAAACATTTAGGACTTTTAAACATTTAGGACTTTTAAACATTTTGGACTTTTAAACATTTAGGACTTTTAAACATTTAGGACTTTTAAACATTTAGGACTTTTAAACATTTAGGACTTTTAAACATTTAGGACTTTTAAACATTTAGGACTTTTAAACATTTAGGACTTGTAAACATTTAGGACTTTTAAACATTTAGGATTTTAAACATTTAAGATTTTTAAACATTTAGGATTTTTAAACATTGAGGATTTTTAAACATTTAGGATTTTTAAACATTTAGGAATTTTAAACATTTAGGAATTTTAAACATTTAGGATTTTTAAACATTTAGGATTTTTAAACATATAGGATTTTTAAACATATAGGATTTTTTAAACATTTAGGTATTTTCAAACATTTAGGGTTTTTTAAACATTTAGGGTTTTTAAACATTTAGGGATTTTAAACATTTAGGATTTTTAAGCATTCAGGATTTTTAAGCATTCAGGATTTTTAAGCATTTAGGATTTTTAAGCATTCAGGATTTTTAAGCATTCAGGATTTTTAAGCATTTAGGATTTTTAAGCATTCAGGATTTTTAAGCATTCAGGATTTTTAAGCATTCAGGATTTTTAAGCATTCAGGATTTTTAAACATTCAGGATCTTTAAACATTAAGGAATTTTAAACATTTAGGATTTTTTAACATTTAGGATTTTTAAAGATTTAGGATTTTTAAACATTTAGGATTTTTAAACATATAGGATTTTTAAACATATAGGATTTTTAAACATATAGGATTTTTTTTAAACATTTAGGTATTTTCAAACATTTAGGGTTTTTTTTAACATTTAGGGTTTTTAAACATTTAGGATTTTAAAAATTTAGAATTTTTAAACATTTAGGATTTTTAAAGATTTAGGATTTTTAAACATTTAGGATTTTTAAAGATTTATGATTTTTAAACATTTAGGATTTTTAAACATTTAGGATTTTTAAAGATTCATGATTTTTAGACATTTAGGATTTTTAAACATTTAGGATTTTTAAACATTTAGGATTTTTAAACATTTAGGATTTTTAAACATTTACGATTTTTAAACATTTAGGATTTCTAAACATTTAGGGTTTTTAAACATTTAGGGTTTTCAAACATTTAGGGTTTTCAAACATTTAGGGTTTTTAAACATTTAGGGTTTTTAAACATTTAGGGTTTTTAAACATTTAGGGTTTTTAAACATTTAGGGTTTCTAAACATTTAGGGTTTTTAAACATTTAGGGTTTTTAAGCATTTATGATTTTTAAGCATTTATGATTTTTAAGCATTTAGGATTTTTAAGCATTCAGGATTTTTAGCATTCAGGATTTTTAAACATTTAGGATTTTTAAAGATTTAGGAGTTTTAAACATTTATGAGTTTTAAACATGTAGGAGTTTTAAACATGTAGGAGTTTTAAACATGTAGGAGTTTTAAACATGTAGGAGTTTTAAACATGTAGGAGTTTTAAACATGTAGGAGTTTTAAACATGTAGGAGTTTTAAACATGTAGGAGTTTTAAACATGTAGGAGTTTTAAACATGTATGAGTTTTAAACATGTAGGAGTTTTAAACATGTAGGAGTTTTAAACATGTAGGAGTTTTAAACATGTAGGAGTTTTAAACATGTAGGAGTTTTAAACATGTAGGAGTTTTAAACATGTAGGAGTTTTAAACATGTAGGAGTTTTAAACATGTAGGAGTTTTAAACATGTAGGAGTTTTAAACATGTAGGAGTTTTAAACATGTAGGAGTTTTAAACATGTAGGAGTTTTAAACATGTAGGAGTTTTAAACATGTAGGAGTTTTAAACATGTAGGAGTTTTAAACATGTAGGAGTTTTAAACATGTAGGAGTTTTAAACATGTAGGAGTTTTAAACATGTAGGAGTTTTAAACATTTATGAGTTTTAAACATGTAGGAGTTTTAAACATGTAGGAGTTTTAAACATGTAGGAGTTTTAAACATGTAGGAGTTTCAAACATGTAGGAGTTTCAAACATGTAGGAGTTTCAAACAAGTAGGAGTTTCAAACATGTAGGAGTTTCAAACATGTAGGAGTTTCAAACATGTAGGAGTTTCAAACATGTAGGAGTTTCAAACATGTAGGAGTTTTAAACATGTAGGACTTTTAAACATGTAGGACTTTTAAACATGTAGGAGTTTTAAACATGTAGGAGTTTTAAACATGTAGGAGTTTTAAACATGTAGGAGTTTTAAACATGTAGGAGTTTTAAACATGTAGGAGTTTTAAACATGTAGGAGTTTTAAACATGTAGGAGTTTTAAACATGTAGGAGTTTTAAACATGTAGGAGTTTTAAACATGTAGGAGTTTTAAACATTTAGGAGTTTTAAACATGTAGGAGTTTTAAACATGTAGGAGTTTTAAACATGTAGGAGTTTTAAACATGTAGGAGTTTTAAACATGTAGGAGTTTTAAACATGTAGGAGTTTTAAACATGTAGGAGTTTTAAACATGTAGGAGTTTCAAACATGTAGGAGTTTCAAACATGTAGGAGTTTCAAACAAGTAGGAGTTTCAAACATGTAGGAGTTTCAAACATGTAGGAGTTTCAAACATGTAGGAGTTTCAAACATGTAGGAGTTTCAAACATGTAGGAGTTTTAAACATGTAGGAGTTTTAAACATGTAGGAGTTTTAAACATGTAGGACTTTTAAACATGTAGGAGTTTTAAACATGTAGGAGTTTTAAACATGTAGGAGTTTTAAACATGTAGGAGTTTTAAACATGTAGGAGTTTTAAACATGTAGGAGTTTTAAACATTTAGGAGTTTTAAACATTTAGGAGTTTTAAACATTTAGGAGTTTTAAACATTTAGGAGTTTTAAACATGTATGAGTTTTAAACATGTATGAGTTTTAAACATGTAGGAGTTTTATACATGTAGGAGTTTTATACATGTAGGAGTTTTATACATGTAGGAGTTTTATACATGTAGGAGTTTTATACATGTAGGAGTTTTATACATGTAGGAGTTTTATACATGTAGGAGTTTTATACATGTAGGAGTTTTATACATGTAGGAGTTTTATACATGTAGGAGTTTTATACATGTAGGAGTTTTATACATGTAGGAGTTTTAAACATTTATGACGTTTAAAGATTTAGGACGTTTAAAGATTTAGGACGTTTAAAGATTTAGGACGTTTAAAGATTTAGGACGTTTAAAGATTTAGGACGTTTAAAGATTTAGGACGTTTAAAGATTTAGGACGTTTAAAGATTTAGGACGTTTAAAGATTTAGGACGTTTAAAGATTTAGGACGTTTAAAGATTTAGGACGTTTAAAGATTTAGGACGTTTAAAGATTTAGGACGTTTAAAGATTTAGGACGTTTAAAGATTTAGGACGTTTAAAGATTTAGGACGTTTAAAGATTTAGGACGTTTAAAGATTTAGGACGTTTAAAGATTTAGGACGTTTAAAGATTTAGGACGTTTAAAGATTTAGGACGTTTAAAGATTTAGGACGTTTAAAGATTTAGGACGTTTAAAGCTTTAGGACTTTTAAACATTTAGGACGTTTAAAGCTTTAGGACTTTTAAACATTTTGGACTTGTAAACATTTAGGACTTTTAATTATTTAGGACTTTTAAACATTTAGGATTTTTAAACATTTAGGAATTTTAAACATTTAGGAATTTTAAACATATAGGATTTTTAAACATATAGGATTTTTAAACATTTGGGACTTTTAAACATTTGGGACTTTTAAACATTTGGGACTTTTATACATTTGGGACTTTTAAACATTTAGGACTTTTAAACATTTAGGACTTTTAATTATTTAGGACTTTTAAACATTTAGGACTTTTAAACATGTAGGACTTTTAAACATGTAGGACTTTTAAACATGTAGGACTTTTAAACATGTAGGACTTTTAAACACGTAGGACTTTTAAACATTTAGGACTTTTAAACATTTAGGACTTTTAAACATTTAGGACTTTTAAACATTTAGGGCTTTTAAACATTTAGGGTTTTTAAACATTTAGGGTTTTTAAACATTTAGGGCTTTTATAACATTTAGGGCTTTTATAACATTTAGGGCTTTTATAACATTTAGGGCTTTTATGACGTTTAGGACTTTTATAACGTTTAGGACTTTTATAACGTTTAGGACTTTTATAACGTTTAGGACTTTTATAACGTTTAGGACTTTAATAACGTTTAGGACTTTTATAACGTTTAGGACTTTTATAACGTTTAGGACTTTTATAACGTTTAGGACTTTTATAACGTGTAGGACTTTTATAACGTGTAGGACTTTTATAACGTGTAGGACTTTAAAACGTGTAGGACTTTAAAACGTGTAGGACTTTAAAACGTGTAGGACTTTATAACGTGTAGGACTTTTATAACGTGTAGGACTTTTATAACGTGTAGGACTTTTATAACGTTTAGGACTTTTATAACGTTTAGGACTTTTATAACGTTTAGGACTTTTATAACGTTTAGGACATTTATAACGTTTAGGACTTTTATAACGTTTAGGACTTTTATAACGTTTAGGACTTTTATAACGTTTAGGACTTTTATAACGTTTAGGACTTTTATAACGTTTAGGACTTTAATAACGTTTAGGACTTTTATAACGTTTAGGACTTTTATAACGTTTAGGACTTTTATAACGTTTAGGACTTTTATAACGTTTAGGATTTTTATAACGTTTAGGATTTTTATAACGTTTAGGATTTTTATAACGTTTAGGATTTTTATAACGTTTAGGATTTTTATAACGTTTAGGATTTTTATAACGTTTAGGATTTTTATAACGTTTAGGATTTTTATAACATTTAGGATTTTTATTTTAAACATTTTGGATTTTAAAACATTTTGGATTTTTAAACATTTTGGATTTTTAAACATTTTGGATTTTTAAACATTTTGGATTTTTAAACATTTTGGATTTTTAAACATTTTGGATTTTTAAACATTTTGGATTTTTAAACATTTTGGATTTTTAAACATTTTGGATTTTTAAACATTTTGGATTTTTAAACATTTTGGATTTTTAAACATTTTGGATTTTTAAACATTTTGGATTTTTAAACATTTTGGATTTTTAAACATTTTGGATTTTTAAACATTTTGGATTTTTAAACATTTTGGATTTTTAAACATTTTGGATTTTTAAACATTTTGGATTTTTAAACATTTTGGATTTTTAAACATTTTGGATTTTTAAACATTTTGGATTTTTAAACATTTTGGATTTTTAAACATTTTGGATTTTTAAACATTTTGGATTTTTAAACATTTTGGATTTTTAAACATTTTGGATTTTTAAACATTTTGGATTTTTAAACATTTTGGATTTTTAAACATTTTGGATTTTTAAACATTTTGGATTTTTAAACATTTTGGATTTTTAAACATTTTGGATTTTTAAACATTTTGGATTTTTAAACATTTTGGATTTTTAAACATTTTGGATTTTTAAACATTTTGGATTTTTAAACATTTTGGATTTTTAAACATTTTGGATTTTTAAACATTTTGGATTTTTAAACATTTTGGATTTTTAAACATTTTGGATTTTTAAACATTTTGGATTTTTAAACATTTTGGATTTTTAAACATTTTGGATTTTTAAACATTTTGGATTTTTAAACATTTTGGATTTTTAAACCTTTTGGATTTTTAAACCTTTTGGATTTTTAAACATTTTGGATTTTTAAACATTTTGGATTTTTAAACATTTTGGATTTTTAAACATTTTGGATTTTTAAACATTTTGGATTTTTAAACATTTTGGATTTTTAAACATTTTGGATTTTTAAACATTTTGGATTTTTAAACATTTTGGATTTTTAAACATTTTGGATTTTTAAACATTTTGGATTTTTAAACATTTTGGATTTTTAAACATTTTGGATTTTTAAACATTTTGGATTTTTAAACATTTTGGATTTTTAAACATTTTGGATTTTTAAACATTTTGGATTTTTAAACATTTTGGATTTTTAAACATTTTGGATTTTTAAACATTTTGGATTTTTAAACATTTTGGATTTTTAAACATTTTGGATTTTTAAACATTTTGGATTTTTAAACATTTTGGATTTTTAAACATTTTGGATTTTTAAACATTTTGGATTTTTAAACATTTTGGATTTTTAAACATTTTGGATTTTTAAACATTTTGGATTTTTAAACATTTTGGATTTTTAAACATTTTGGATTTTTAAACATTTTGGATTTTTAAACATTTTGGATTTTTAAACATTTTGGATTTTTAAACATTTTGGATTTTTAAACATTTTGGATTTTTAAACATTTTGGATTTTTAAACATTTTGGATTATTCTGCAGGCGCGCTACGAAAACGCTTCAGGTGCGCTACGAAAACGCTTCAGGTGCGCTACGAAAACGCTTCAGGTGCGCTACGAAAACGCTTCAGGTGCGCTACGAAAACGCTTCAGGTGCGCTACGAAAACGCTTCAGGTGCGCTACGAAAACGCTTCAGGTGCGCTACGAAAACGCTTCAGGTGCGCTACGAAAACGCTTCAGGTGCGCTACGAAAACGCTTCAGGTGCGCTACGAAAACGCCTCAGGTGCGCTACGAAAACGCCTCAGGTGCGCTACGAAAACGCCTCAGGTGCGCTACGAAAACGCCTCAGGTGCGCTACGAAAACGCCTCAGGTGCGCTACGAAAACGCTTAAAATCGCGTCTAAAACGCGTAAAAATAGTTCAAAATCCCTTTAAAATTAAACAATTTGGATTTTTAAAAATTTTGGATTTTTAAACATTTTGGATTTTTAAACATTTTGGATTTTTAAACATTTTGGATTTTTAAACATTTTGGATTTTTAAACATTTTGGATTTTTAAACATTTTGGATTTTTAAACATTTTGGATTTTTAAACATTTTGGATTTTTAAACATTTTGGATTTTTAAACATTTTGGATTTTTAAACATTTTGGATTTTTAAACATTTTGGATTTTTAAACATTTTGGATTTTTAAACATTTTGGATTTTTAAACATTTTGGATTTTTAAACATTTTGGATTTTTAAACATTTTGGATTTTTCTTCAGGTGCGCTGCGAAAACGCTTCAGGTGCGCTTCGAAAACGCTTCAGGTGCGCTAAGAAAACGCTTCAGGTGCGCTAAGAAAACGCTTCAGGTGCGCTAAGAAAACGCTTCAGGTGCGCTAAGAAAACGCTTCAGGTGCGCTACGAAAACGCTTCAGGTGCGCTACGAAAACGCTTAAAATCGCGTCTAAAACGCGTAAAAATAGTTCAAAATCCCTTTAAAATTAAACAATTTGGATTTTTAAAAGTTTTGGATTTTTAAACATTTTGTATTATTAAACATTTTGGATTTTTAAACATTTTGGTTTTTTAAACATTTTGGATTTTTAAACATTGTGGATTTTTAAACATTTTGGATTTTTAAACATTTTGGATTTTTAAACATTGTGGATTTTTAAACATTTTGGATTTTTAAACATTTTGGATTTTTAAACATTTTGGATTTTTAAACATTTTGGATTTTTAAACATTTTGGATTTTTAAACATTTTGGATTTTTAAACATTTTGGATTTTTAAACATTTTGGATTTTTAAACATTTTGGATTTTTAAACATTTTGGATTTTTAAACATTTTGGATTTTTAAACATTTTGGATTTTTAAACATTTTGGATTTTTAAACATTTTGGATTTTTAAACATTTTGGATTTTTAAACATTTTGGATTTTTAAACATTTTGGATTTTTAAACATTTTGGATTTTTAAACATTTTGGATTTTTAAACATTTTGGATTTTTAAACATTTTGGATTTTTAAACATTTTGGATTTTTAAACATTTTGGATTTTTAAACATTTTGGATTTTTAAACATTTTGGATTTTTAAACATTTTGGATTTTTAAACATTTTGGATTTTTAAACATTTTGGATTTTTAAACATTTTGGATTTTTAAACATTTTGGATTTTTAAACATTTTGGATTTTTAAACATTTTGGATTTTTAAACATTTTGGATTTTTAAACATTTTGGATTTTTAAACATTTTGGATTTTTAAACATTTTGGATTTTTAAACATTTTGGATTTTTAAACATTTTGGATTTTTAAACATTTTGGATTTTTAAACATTTTGGATTTTTAAACATTTTGGATTTTTAAACATTTTGGATTTTTAAACATTTTGGATTTTTAAACATTTTGGATTTTTAAACATTTTGGATTTTTAAACATTTTGGATTTTTAAACATTTTGGATTTTTAAACATTTTGGATTTTTAAACATTTTGGATTTTTAAACATTTTGGTTTTTTAAACATTTTGGATTTTTAAACATTTTGGATTTTTAAACATTTTGGATTTTTAAACATTTTGGATTTTTAAACATTTTGGATTTTTAAACATTTTGGATTTTTAAACATTTTGGATTTTTAAACATTTTGGATTTTTAAACATTTTGGATTTTTAAACATTTTGGATTTTTAAACATTTTGGATTTTTAAACATTTTGGATTTTTAAACATTTTGGATTTTTAAACATTTTGGATTTTTAAACATTTTGGATTTTTAAACATTTTGGATTTTTAAACATTTTGGATTTTTAAACATTTTGGATTTTTAAACATTTTGGATTTTTAAACATTTTGGATTTTTAAACATTTTGGATTTTTAAACATTTTGGATTTTTAAACATTTTGGATTTTTAAACATTTTGGATTTTTAAACATTTTGGATTTTTAAACATTTTGGATTTTTAAACATTTTGGATTTTTAAACATTTTGGATTTTTAAACATTTTGGATTTTTAAACATTTTGGATTATTCTGCAGGCGCGCTACGAAAACGCTTCAGGTGCGCTAGGAAAACGCTTCAGGTGCGCTAGGAAAACGCTTCAGGTGCGCTAGGAAAACGCTTCAGGTGCGCTAGGAAAACGCTTCAGGTGCGCTAGGAAAACGCTTCAGGTGCGCTAGGAAAACGCTTCAGGTGCGCTAGGAAAACGCTTCAGGTGCGCTACGAAAACGCTTCAGGTGCGCTACGAAAACGCTTCAGGTGCGCTACGAAAACGCTTCAGGTGCGCTACGAAAACGCTTCAGGTGCGCTACGAAAACGCTTCAGGTGCGCTACGAAAACGCTTCAGGTGCGCTACGAAAACGCTTCAGGTGCGCTACGAAAACGCTTCAGGTGCGCTACGAAAACGCTTCAGGTGCGCTACGAAAACGCTTCAGGTGCGCTACGAAAACGCTTCAGGTGCGCTACGAAAACGCTTCAGGTGCGCTACGAAAACGCTTCAGGTGCGCTACGAAAACGCTTCAGGTGCGCTACGAAAACGCTTCAGGTGCGCTACGAAAACGCTTCAGGTGCGCTACGAAAACGCTTCAGGTGCGCTACGAAAACGCTTCAGCTGCGCTACGAAAACGCTTCAGCTGCGCTACGAAAACGCTTCAGCTGCGCTACGAAAACGCTTCAGCTGCGCTACGAAAACGCTTCAGCTGCGCTACGAAAACGCTTCAGCTGCGCTACGAAAACGCTTCAGCTGCGCTACGAAAACGCTTCAGCTGCGCTACGAAAACGCTTCAGCTGCGCTACGAAAACGCTTCAGCTGCGCTACGAAAACGCTTCAGCTGCGCTACGAAAACGCTTCAGCTGCGCTACGAAAACGCTTCAGCTGCGCTACGAAAACGCTTCAGCTGCGCTACGAAAACGCTTCAGCTGCGCTACGAAAACGCTTCAGCTGCGCTACGAAAACGCTTCAGCTGCGCTACGAAAACGCTTCAGCTGCGCTACGAAAACGCTTCAGCTGCGCTACGAAAACGCTTCAGCTGCGCTACGAAAACGCTTCAGCTGCGCTACGAAAACGCTTCAGCTGCGCTACGAAAACGCTTCAGCTGCGCTACGAAAACGCTTCAGCTGCGCTACGAAAACGCTTCAGCTGCGCTACGAAAACGCTTCAGCTGCGCTACGAAAACGCTTCAGCTGCGCTACGAAAACGCTTCAGCTGCGCTACGAAAACGCTTCAGCTGCGCTACGAAAACGCTTCAGCTGCGCTACGAAAACGCTTCAGCTGCGCTACGAAAACGCTTCAGCTGCGCTACGAAAACGCTTCAGCTGCGCTACGAAAACGCTTCAGCTGCGCTACGAAAACGCTTCAGCTGCGCTACGAAAACGCTTCAGCTGCGCTACGAAAACGCTTCAGCTGCGCTACGAAAACGCTTCAGCTGCGCTACGAAAACGCTTCAGCTGCGCTACGAAAACGCTTCAGCTGCGCTACGAAAACGCTTCAGCTGCGCTACGAAAACGCTTCAGCTGCGCTACGAAAACGCTTCAGCTGCGCTACGAAAACGCTTAAAAATAGTTCAAAATCGCTTTAAAATTAAACAATTTGGATTTTTAAACATTTTGGATTTTTAAAAATTTTGGATTTTTAAACATTTTGGATTTTTCTTCAGGTGCGCTGCGAAAACGCTTCAGGTGCGCTAAGAAAACGCTTCAGGTGCGCTAAGAAAACGCCTCAGGTGCGCTACGAAAACGCTTCAGGTGCGCTACGAAAACGCTTCAGGTGCGCTACGAAAACGCTTCAGGTGCGCTACGAAAACGCTTCAGGTGCGCTACGAAAACGCTTCAGGTGCGCTACGAAAACGCTTCAGCTGCGCTACGAAAACGCTTCAGCTGCGCTACGAAAACGCTTCAGCTGCGCTACGAAAACGCTTCAGCTGCGCTACGAAAACGCTTCAGCTGCGCTACGAAAACGCTTCAGCTGCGCTACGAAAACGCTTAAAATCGCGTCTAAAACGCGTAAAAATAGTTCAAAATCGCTTTAAAATTAAACAATTTGGATTTTTAAACATTTTGGATTTTTAAACATTTTGGATTTTTAAACATTGTGGATTTTTAAACATTTTGGATTTTTAAACATTTTGGATTTTTAAACATTTTGGATTTTTAAACATTTTGGATTTTTAAACATTTTGGATTTTTAAACATTTTGGATTTTTAAACATTTTGGATTTTTAAACATTTTACATTTTTAAACATTTTGGATTTTTAAACATTTTGGATTTTTAAACATTTTGGATTTTTAAACATTTTGGATTTTTAAACATTTTGGATTTTTAAACATTTTGGATTTTTAAACATTTTGGATTTTTAAACATTTTGGATTTTTAAACATTTTGGATTTTTAAACATTTTGGATTTTTAAACATTTTGGATTTTTAAACATTTTGGATTTTTAAACATTTTGGATTTTTAAACATTTTGGATTTTTAAACATTTTGGATTTTTAAACATTTTGGATTTTTAAACATTTTGGATTTTTAAACATTTTGGATTTTTAAACATTTTGGATTTTTAAACATTTTGGATTTTTAAACATTTTGGATTTTTAAACATTTTGGATTTTTAAACATTTTGGATTTTTAAACATTTTGGATTTTTAAACATTTTGGATTTTTAAACATTTTGGATTTTTAAACATTTTGGATTTTTAAACATTTTGGATTTTTAAACATTTTGGATTTTTAAACATTTTGGATTTTTAAACATTTTGGATTTTTAAACATTTTGGATTTTTAAACATTTTGGATTTTTAAACATTTTGGATTTTTAAACATTTTGGATTTTTAAACATTTTGGATTTTTAAACATTTTGGATTTTTAAACATTTTGGATTTTTAAACATTTTGGATTTTTAAACATTTTGGATTTTTAAACATTTTGGATTTTTAAACATTTTGGATTTTTAAACATTTTGGATTTTTAAACATTTTGGATTTTTAAACATTTTGGATTTTTAAACATTTTGGATTTTTAAACATTTTGGATTTTTAAACATTTTGGATTTTTAAACATTTTGGATTTTTAAACATTTTGGATTTTTAAACATTTTGGATTTTTAAACATTTTGGATTTTTAAACATTTTGGATTTTTAAACATTTTGGATTTTTAAACATTTTGGATTTTTAAACATTTTGGATTTTTAAACATTTTGGATTTTTAAACATTTTGGATTTTTAAACATTTTGGATTTTTAAACATTTTGGATTTTTAAACATTTTGGATTTTTCTTCAGGTGCGCTACGAAAACGCTTCAGGTGCGCTACGAAAACGCTTCAGGTGCGCTACGAAAACGCTTCAGGTGCGCTACGAAAACGCTTCAGGTGCGCTACGAAAACGCTTCAGGTGCGCTACGAAAACGCTTCAGGTGCGCTACGAAAACGCTTCAGGTGCGCTACGAAAACGCTTCAGTTGCGCTACGAAAACGCTTCAGGTGCGCTACGAAAACGCTTCAGGTGCGCTACGAAAACGCTTCAGGTGCGCTACGAAAACGCTTCAGGTGCGCTACGAAAACGCTTCAGGTGCGCTACGAAAACGCTTCAGGTGCGCTACGAAAACGCTTCAGGTGCGCTACGAAAACGCTTCAGGTGCGCTACGAAAACGCTTCAGGTGCGCTACGAAAACGCTTCAGGTGCGCTACGAAAACGCTTCAGGTGCGCTACGAAAACGCTTCAGGTGCGCTACGAAAACGCTTCAGGTGCGCTACGAAAACGCTTCAGGTGCGCTACGAAAACGCTTCAGGTGCGCTACGAAAACGCTTCAGGTGCGCTACGAAAACGCGTAAAAATAGTTCAAAATCGCTTTAAAATTAAACATTTTGGATTTTTAAACATTTTGGATTTTTAAACATTTTGGATTTTTAAACATTTTGGATTTTTAAACATTTTGGATTTTTAAACATTTTGGATTTTTAAACATTTTGGATTTTTAAACATTTTGGATTTTTAAACATTTTGGATTTTTAAACATTTTGGATTTTTAAACATTTTGGGTTTTTAAACATTTTGGATTTTTAAACATTTTGGGTTTTTAAACATTTTGGGTTTTTAAACATTTTGGGTTTTTAAACATTTTGGGTTTTTAAACATTTTGGGTTTTTAAACATTTTGGGTTTTTAAACATTTTGGGTTTTTAAACATTTTGGATTTTTAAACATTTTGGATTTTTAAACATTTTGGATTTTTAAACATTTTGGATTTTTAAACATTTTGGATTTTTAAACATTTTGGATTTTTAAACATTTTGGATTTTTAAACATTTTGGATTTTTAAACATTTTGGATTTTTAAACATTTTGGATTTTTAAACATTTTGGATTTTTAAACATTTTGGATTTTTAAACATTTTGGATTTTTAAACATTTTGGATTTTTAAACATTTTGGATTTTTAAACATTTTGGATTTTTAAACATTTTGGATTTTTAAACATTTTGGGTTTTTAAACATTTTGGGTTTTTAAACATTTTGGGTTTTTAAACATTTTGGGTTTTTAAACATTTTGGGTTTTTAAACATTTTGGGTTTTTAAACATTTTGGGTTTTTAAACATTTTGGGTTTTTAAACATTTTGGGTTTTTAAACATTTTGGGTTTTTAAACATTTTGGGTTTTTAAACATTTTGGGTTTTTAAACATTTTGGGTTTTTAAACATTTTGGGTTTTTAAACATTTTGGGTTTTTAGACATTTTGGGTTTTTAGACATTTTGGGTTTTTAAACATTTTGGATTTTTAAACATTTTGGATTTTTAAACATTTTGGATTTTTAAACATTTTGGATTTTTAAACATTTTGGATTTTTAAACATTTTGGATTTTTAAACATTTTGGATTTTTAAACATTTTGGATTTTTAAACATTTTGGATTTTTAAACATTTTGGATTTTTAAACATTTTGGATTTTTAAACATTTTGGATTTTTAAACATTTTGGATTTTTAAACATTTTGGATTTTTAAACATTTTGGATTTTTAAACATTTTGGATTTTTAAACATTTTGGATTTTTAAACATTTTGGATTTTTAAACATTTTGGATTTTTAAACATTTTGGATTTTTAAACATTTTGGATTTTTAAACATTTTGGATTTTTAAACATTTTGGATTTTTAAACATTTTGGATTTTTAAACATTTTGGATTTTTAAACATTTTGGATTTTTAAACATTTTGGATTTTTAAACATTTTGGATTTTTAAACATTTTGGATTTTTAAACATTTTGGATTTTTAAACATTTTGGATTTTTAAACATTTTGGATTTTTAAACATTTTGGATTTTTAAACATTTTGGATTTTTAAACATTTTGGATTTTTAAACATTTTGGATTTTTAAACATTTTGGATTTTTAAACATTTTGGATTTTTAAACATTTTGGATTTTTAAACATTTTGGATTTTTAAACATTTTGGATTTTTAAACATTTTGGATTTTTAAACATTTTGGATTTTTAAACATTTTGGATTTTTAAACATTTTGGGTTTTTAAACATTTTGGGTTTTTAAACATTTTGGGTTTTTAAACATTTTGGGTTTTTAAACATTTTGGGTTTTTAAACATTTTGGGTTTTTAAACATTTTGGGTTTTTAAACATTTTGGGTTTTTAAACATTTTGGGTTTTTAAACATTTTGGGTTTTTAAACATTTTGGGTTTTTAAACATTTTGGGTTTTTAAACATTTTGGGTTTTTAAACATTTTGGGTTTTTAAACATTTTGGGTTTTTAAACATTTTGGGTTTTTAAACATTTTGGGTTTTTAAACATTTTGGGTTTTTAAACATTTTGGGTTTTTAAACATTTTGGGTTTTTAAACATTTTGGGTTTTTAAACATTTTGGGTTTTTAAACATTTTGGGTTTTTAAACATTTTGGGTTTTTAAACATTTTGGGTTTTTAAACATTTTGGATTTTTAAACATTTTGGATTTTTAAACATTTTGGATTTTTAAACATTTTGGATTTTTAAACATTTTGGGTTTTTAAACATTTTGGGTTTTTAAACATTTTGGGTTTTTAAACATTTTGGATTTTTAAACATTTTGGATTTTTAAACATTTTGGATTTTTAAACATTTTGGATTTTTAAACATTTTGGATTTTTAAACATTTTGGATTTTTAAACATTTTGGATTTTTAAACATTTTGGATTTTTAAACATTTTGGATTTTTAAACATTTTGGATTTTTAAACATTTTGGATTTTTAAACATTTTGGATTTTTAAACATTTTGGATTTTTAAACATTTTGGATTTTTAAACATTTTGGATTTTTAAACATTTTGGATTTTTAAACATTTTGGATTTTTAAACATTTTGGGTCTTTAAACATTTTGGGTCTTTAAACATTTTGGGTCTTTAAACATTTTGGGTCTTTAAACATTTTGGGTCTTTAAACATTTTGGGTCTTTAAACATTTTGGGTCTTTAAACATTTTGGGTTTTTAAACATTTTGGATTTTTAAACATTTTGGATTTTTAAACATTTTGGATTTTTAAACATTTTGGGTTTTTAAACATTTTGGGTTTTTAAACATTTTGGGTTTTTAAACATTTTGGGTTTTTAAACATTTTGGGTTTTTAAACATTTTGGGTTTTTAAACATTTTGGGTTTTTAAACATTTTGGGTTTTTAAACATTTTGGGTTTTTAAACATTTTGGGTTTTTAAACATTTTGGGTTTTTAAACATTTTGGGTTTTTAAACATTTTGGGTCTTTAAACATTTTGGGTCTTTAAACATTTTGGGTCTTTAAACATTTTGGGTCTTTAAACATTTTGGGTCTTTAAACATTTTGGGTCTTTAAACATTTTGGGTCTTTAAACATTTTGGGTTTTTAAACATTTTGGGTTTTTAAACATTTTGGGTTTTTAAACATTTTGGGTTTTTAAACATTTTGGGTTTTTAAACATTTTGGGTTTTTAAACATTTTGGGTTTTTAAACATTTTGGGTTTTTAAACATTTTGGGTTTTTAAACATTTTGGGTTTTTAAACATTTTGGGTTTTTAAACATTTTGGGTTTTTAAACATTTTGGATTTTTAAACATTTTGGATTTTTAAACATTTTGGATTTTTAAACATTTTGGATTTTTAAACATTTTGGATTTTTAAACATTTTGGATTTTTAAACATTTTGGATTTTTAAACATTTTGGATTTTTAAACATTTTGGATTTTTAAACATTTTGGATTTTTAAACATTTTGGATTTTTAAACATTTTGGATTTTTAAACATTTTGGATTTTTAAACATTTTGGATTTTTAAACATTTTGGATTTTTAAACATTTTGGATTTTTAAACATTTTGGATTTTTAAACATTTTGGATTTTTAAACATTTTGGATTTTTAAACATTTTGGATTTTTAAACATTTTGGATTTTTAAACATTTTGGATTTTTAAACATTTTGGATTTTTAAACATTTTGGATTTTTAAACATTTTGGATTTTTAAACATTTTGGATTTTTAAACATTTTGGATTTTTAAACATTTTGGATTTTTAAACATTTTGGATTTTTAAACATTTTGGATTTTTAAACATTTTGGATTTTTAAACATTTTGGATTTTTAAACATTTTGGATTTTTAAACATTTTGGATTTTTAAACATTTTGGATTTTTAAACATTTTGGATTTTTAAACATTTTGGATTTTTAAACATTTTGGATTTTTAAACATTTTGGATTTTTAAACATTTTGGATTTTTAAACATTTTGGATTTTTAAACATTTTGGATTTTTAAACATTTTGGATTTTTAAACATTTTGGATTTTTAAACATTTTGGATTTTTAAACATTTTGGATTTTTAAACATTTTGGATTTTTAAACATTTTGGATTTTTAAACATTTTGGATTTTTAAACATTTTGGATTTTTAAACATTTTGGATTTTTAAACATTTTGGATTTTTAAACATTTTGGATTTTTAAACATTTTGGATTTTTAAACATTTTGGATTTTTAAACATTTTGGATTTTTAAACATTTTGGATTTTTAAACATTTTGGATTTTTAAACATTTTGGATTTTTAAACATTTTGGATTTTTAAACATTTTGGATTTTTAAACATTTTGGATTTTTAAACATTTTGGATTTTTCTTCAGGTGCGCTACGAAAACGCTTCAGGTGCGCTACGAAAACGCTTCAGGTGCGCTACGAAAACGCTTCAGGTGCGCTACGAAAACGCTTCAGGTGCGCTACGAAAACGCTTCAGGTGCGCTACGAAAACGCTTCAGGTGCGCTACGAAAACGCTTCAGGTGCGCTACGAAAACGCTTCAGGTGCGCTACGAAAACGCTTCAGGTGCGCTACGAAAACGCTTCAGGTGCGCTACGAAAACGCTTCAGGTGCGCTACGAAAACGCTTCAGGTGCGCTACGAAAACGCTTCAGGTGCGCTACGAAAACGCTTCAGGTGCGCTACGAAAACGCTTCAGGTGCGCTACGAAAACGCTTCAGGTGCGCTACGAAAACGCGTAAAAATAGTTCAAAATCGCTTTAAAATTAAACATTTTGGATTTTTAAACATTTTGGATTTTTAAACATTTTGGATTTTTAAACATTTTGGATTTTTAAACATTTTGGATTTTTAAACATTTTGGATTTTTAAACATTTTGGATTTTTAAACATTTTGGATTTTTAAACATTTTGGGTTTTTAAACATTTTGGGTTTTTAAACATTTTGGGTTTTTAAACATTTTGGGTTTTTAAACATTTTGGGTTTTTAAACATTTTGGGTTTTTAAACATTTTGGGTTTTTAAACATTTTGGGTTTTTAAACATTTTGGGTTTTTAAACATTTTGGATTTTTAAACATTTTGGATTTTTAAACATTTTGGATTTTTAAAATTTTGGATTTTTAAAATTTTGGATTTTTAAAATTTTGGATTTTTAAACATTTTGGATTTTTAAACATTTTGGATTTTTAAACATTTTGGATTTTTAAACATTTTGGATTTTTAAACATTTTGGATTTTTAAACATTTTGGATTTTTAAACATTTTGGATTTTTAAACATTTTGGATTTTTAAACATTTTGGATTTTTAAACATTTTGGATTTTTAAACATTTTGGATTTTTAAACATTTTGGATTTTTAAACATTTTGGATTTTTAAACATTTTGGATTTTTAAACATTTTGGATTTTTAAACATTTTGGATTTTTAAACATTTTGGATTTTTAAACATTTCGGATTTTTAAACATTTTGGATTTTTAAACATTTTGGATTTTTAAACATTTTGGATTTTTAAACATTTTGGATTTTTAAACATTTTGGATTTTTAAACATTTTGGATTTTTAAACATTTTGGATTTTTAAACATTTTGGATTTTTAAACATTTTGGATTTTTAAACATTTTGGATTTTTAAACATTTTGGATTTTTAAACATTTTGGATTTTTAAACATTTTGGATTTTTAAACATTTTGGATTTTTAAACATTTTGGGTTTTTAAACATTTTGGGTTTTTAAACATTTTGGGTTTTTAAACATTTTGGGTTTTTAAACATTTTGGGTTTTTAAACATTTTGGGTTTTTAAACATTTTGGGTTTTTAAACATTTTGGGTTTTTAAACATTTTGGGTTTTTAAACATTTTGGGTTTTTAAACATTTTGGGTTTTTAAACATTTTGGATTTTTAAACATTTTGGATTTTTAAACATTTTGGATTTTTAAACATTTTGGATTTTTAAACATTTTGGATTTTTAAACATTTTGGATTTTTAAACATTTTGGATTTTTAAACATTTTGGATTTTTAAACATTTTGGATTTTTAAACATTTTGGATTTTTAAACATTTTGGATTTTTAAACATTTTGGATTTTTAAACATTTTGGATTTTTAAACATTTTGGATTTTTAAACATTTTGGATTTTTAAACATTTTGGATTTTTGAACATTTTGGATTTTTAAACATTTTGGATTTTTAAACATTTTGGATTTTTAAACATTTTGGATTTTTAAACATTTTGGATTTTTAAACATTTTGGATTTTTAAACATTTTGGATTTTTAAACATTTTGGATTTTTAAACATTTTGGATTTTTAAACATTTTGGATTTTTAAACATTTTGGATTTTTAAACATTTTGGATTTTTAAACATTTTGGATTTTTAAACATTTTGGATTTTTAAACATTTTGGATTTTTAAACATTTTGGATTTTTAAACATTTTGGATTTTTAAACATTTTGGATTTTTAAACATTTTGGATTTTTAAACATTTTGGATTTTTAAACATTTTGGATTTTTAAACATTTTGGATTTTTAAACATTTTGGATTTTTAAACATTTTGGGTTTTTAAACATTTTGGGTTTTTAAACATTTTGGGTTTTTAAACATTTTGGGTTTTTAAACATTTTGGGTTTTTAAACATTTTGGGTTTTTAAACATTTTGGGTTTTTAAACATTTTGGGTTTTTAAACATTTTGGGTTTTTAAACATTTTGGGTTTTTAAACATTTTGGGTTTTTAAACATTTTGGGTTTTTAAACATTTTGGGTTTTTAAACATTTTGGGTTTTTAAACATTTTGGGTTTTTAAACATTTTGGGTTTTTAAACATTTTGGGTTTTTAAACATTTTGGGTTTTTAAACATTTTGGGTTTTTAAACATTTTGGGTTTTTAAACATTTTGGGTTTTTAAACATTTTGGGTTTTTAAACATTTTGGGTTTTTAAACATTTTGGATTTTTAAACATTTTGGATTTTTAAACATTTTGGATTTTTAAACATTTTGGATTTTTAAACATTTTGGATTTTTAAACATTTTGGATTTTTAAACATTTTGGATTTTTAAACATTTTGGATTTTTAAACATTTTGGATTTTTAAACATTTTGGATTTTTAAACATTTTGGATTTTTAAACATTTTGGATTTTTAAACATTTTGGATTTTTAAACATTTTGGATTTTTAAACATTTTGGATTTTTAAACATTTTGGATTTTTAAACATTTTGGATTTTTAAACATTTTGGATTTTTAAACATTTTGGATTTTTAAACATTTTGGATTTTTAAACATTTTGGATTTTTAAACATTTTGGATTTTTAAACATTTTGGATTTTTAAACATTTTGGATTTTTAAACATTTTGGATTTTTAAACATTTTGGATTTTTAAACATTTTGGATTTTTAAACATTTTGGATTTTTAAACATTTTGGATTTTTAAACATTTTGGATTTTTAAACATTTTGGATTTTTAAACATTTTGGATTTTTAAACATTTTGGATTTTTAAACATTTTGGATTTTTAAACATTTTGGATTTTTAAACATTTTGGATTTTTAAACATTTTGGGTTTTTAAACATTTTGGGTTTTTAAACATTATGGGTTTTTAAACATTTTGGGTTTTTAAACATTTTGGGTTTTTAAACATTTTGGGTTTTTAAACATTTTGGGTTTTTAAACATTTTGGGTTTTTAAACATTTTGGGTTTTTAAACATTTTGGGTTTTTAAACATTTTGGGTTTTTAAACATTTTGGGTTTTTAAACATTTTGGGTTTTTAAACATTTTGGGTTTTTAAACATTTTGGGTTTTTAAACATTTTGGGTTTTTAAACATTTTGGGTTTTTAAACATTTTGGGTTTTTAAACATTTTGGGTTTTTAAACATTTTGGGTTTTTAAACATTTTGGGTTTTTAAACATTTTGGGTTTTTAAACATTTTGGGTTTTTAAACATTTTGGGTTTTTAAACATTTTGGGTTTTTAAACATTTTGGGTTTTTAAACATTTTGGGTTTTTAAACATTTTGGGTTTTTAAACATTTTGGGTTTTTAAACATTTTGGGTTTTTAAACATTTTGGGTTTTTAAACATTTTGGGTTTTTAAACATTTTGGGTTTTTAAACATTTTGGGTTTTTAAACATTTTGGATTTTTAAACATTTTGGATTTTTAAACATTTTGGATTTTTAAACATTTTGGATTTTTAAACATTTTGGATTTTTAAACATTTTGGATTTTTAAACATTTTGGATTTTTAAACATTTTGGATTTTTAAACATTTTGGATTTTTAAACATTTTGGATTTTTAAACATTTTGGATTTTTAAACATTTTGGATTTTTAAACATTTTGGATTTTTAAACATTTTGGATTTTTAAACATTTTGGATTTTTAAACATTTTGGATTTTTAAACATTTTGGATTTTTAAACATTTTGGATTTTTAAACATTTGGATTTTTAAACATTTTGGATTTTTAAACATTTTGGATTTTTAAACATTTTGGATTTTTAAACATTTTGGATTTTTAAACATTTTGGATTTTTAAACATTTTGGATTTTTAAACATTTTGGATTTTTAAACATTTTGGATTTTTAAACATTTTGGATTTTTAAACATTTTGGATTTTTAAACATTTTGGATTTTTAAACATTTTGGATTTTTAAACATTTTGGATTTTTAAACATTTTGGATTTTTAAACATTTTGGATTTTTAAACATTTGGATTTTTAAACATTTTGGATTTTTAAACATTTTGGATTTTTAAACATTTTGGATTTTTAAACATTTTGGATTTTTAAACATTTTGGATTTTTAAACATTTTGGATTTTTAAACATTTTGGATTTTTAAACATTTTGGATTTTTAAACATTTTGGATTTTTAAACATTTTGGATTTTTAAACATTTTGGATTTTTAAACATTTTGGATTTTTAAACATTTTGGATTTTTAAACATTTTGGATTTTTAAACATTTTGGATTTTTAAACATTTGGATTTTTAAACATTTTGGATTTTTAAACATTTTGGATTTTTAAACATTTTGGATTTTTAAACATTTTGGATTTTTAAACATTTTGGATTTTTAAACATTTTGGATTTTTAAACATTTTGGATTTTTAAACATTTTGGATTTTTAAACATTTTGGATTTTTAAACATTTTGGATTTTTAAACATTTTGGATTTTTAAACATTTTGGATTTTTAAACATTTTGGATTTTAAACATTTTGGATTTTTAAACATTTTGGATTTTTAAACATTTTGGATTTTTAAACATTTTGGATTTTTAAACATTTTGGATTTTTAAACATTTTGGATTTTTAAACATTTTGGATTTTTAAACATTTTGGATTTTTAAACATTTTGGATTTTTAAACATTTTGGATTTTTAAACATTTTGGATTTTTAAACATTTTGGATTTTTAAACATTTTGGATTTTTAAACATTTTGGATTTTTAAACATTTTGGATTTTTAAACATTTTGGATTTTTAAACATTTTGGATTTTTTAAACATTTTGGATTTTTAAACATTTTGGATTTTTAAACATTTTGGATTTTTAAACATTTTGGATTTTTAAACATTTTGGATTTTTAAACATTTTGGATTTTTAAACATTTTGGATTTTTAAACATTTTGGATTTTTAAACATTTTGGATTTTTAAACATTTTGGATTTTTAAACATTTTGGATTTTTAAACATTTTGGATTTTTAAACATTTTGGATTTTTAAACATTTTGGATTTTTAAACATTTTGGATTTTTAAACATTTTGGATTTTTAAACATTTTGGATTTTTAAACATTTTGGATTTTTAAACATTTTGGATTTTTAAACATTTTGGATTTTTAAACATTTTGGATTTTTAAACATTTTGGATTTTTAAACATTTTGGATTTTTAAACATTTTGGATTTTTAAACATTTTGGATTTTTTAACATTTTGGATTTTTTAACATTTTGGATTTTTAACATTTTGGATTTTTTAACATTTTGGATTTTTAAACATTTTGGATTTTTAAACATTTTGGGATTTTTAAACATTTTGGATTTTTTAACATTTTGGGATTTTTTAACATTTTGGATTTTTAAACATTTTGGGTTTTTAAACATTTTGGGTTTTTAAACATTTTGGGTTTTTAAACATTTTGGGTTTTTAAACATTTTGGGTTTTTAAACATTTTGGGTTTTTAAACATTTTGGGTTTTTAAACATTTTGGGTTTTTAAACATTTTGGGTTTTTAAACATTTTGGGTTTTTAAACATTTTGGGTTTTTAAACATTTTGGGTTTTTAAACATTTTGGGTTTTTAAACATTTTGGGTTTTTAAACATTTTGGGTTTTTAAACATTTTGGGTTTTTAAACATTTTGGGTTTTTAAACATTTTGGGTTTTTAAACATTTTGGGTTTTTAAACATTTTGGGTTTTTAAACATTTTGGGTTTTTAAACATTTTGGATTTTTAAACATTTTGGGTTTTTAAACATTTTGGATTTTTAAACATTTTGGATTTTTAAACATTTTGGATTTTTAAACATTTTGGATTTTTAAACATTTTGGATTTTTAAACATTTTGGATTTTTAAACATTTTGGATTTTTAAACATTTTGGATTTTTAAACATTTTGGATTTTTAAACATTTTGGATTTTTAAACATTTTGGATTTTTAAACATTTTGGATTTTTAAACATTTTGGATTTTTAAACATTTTGGATTTTTAAACATTTTGGATTTTTAAACATTTTGGATTTTTAAACATTTTGGATTTTTAAACATTTTGGATTTTTAAACATTTTGGATTTTTAAACATTTTGGATTTTTAAACATTTTGGATTTTTAAACATTTTGGATTTTTAAACATTTTGGATTTTTAAACATTTTGGATTTTTAAACATTTTGGATTTTTAAACATTTTGGATTTTTAAACATTTTGGATTTTTAAACATTTTGGATTTTTAAACATTTTGGATTTTTAAACATTTTGGATTTTTAAACATTTTGGATTTTTAAACATTTTGGATTTTTAAACATTTTGGATTTTTAAACATTTTGGATTTTTAAACATTTTGGATTTTTAAACATTTTGGATTTTTAAACATTTTGGATTTTTAAACATTTTGGATTTTTAAACATTTTGGATTTTTAAACATTTTGGATTTTTAAACATTTTGGATTTTTAAACATTTTGGATTTTTAAACATTTTGGATTTTTAAACATTTTGGATTTTTAAACATTTTGGATTTTTAAACATTTTGGATTTTTAAACATTTTGGATTTTTAAACATTTTGGGTTTTTAAACATTTTGGATTTTTAAACATTTTGGATTTTTAAACATTTTGGATTTTTAAACATTTTGGATTTTTAAACATTTTGGGTTTTTAAACATTTTGGGTTTTTAAACATTTTGGATTTTTAAACATTTTGGATTTTTAAACATTTTGGGTTTTTAAACATTTTGGGTTTTTAAACATTTTGGGTTTTTAAACATTTTGGGTTTTTAAACATTTTGGGTTTTTAAACATTTTGGGTTTTTAAACATTTTGGGTTTTTAAACATTTTGGGTTTTTAAACATTTTGGGTTTTTAAACATTTTGGGTTTTTAAACATTTTGGGTTTTAAACATTTTGGGTTTTTAAACATTTTGGGTTTTTAAACATTTTGGGTTTTTAAACATTTGGTTTTAAAATTTGGGTTTTTAAACATTTTGGGTTTTAAACATTTTGGGTTTTTAAACATTTTGGGTTTTTAAACATTTTGGGTTTTTAAACATTTT